>OY728129.1:527321188-528571188 GCA_963277665.1 Viscum album | reverse complement strand
TTAGACATAGCACTTAGTGGTGAACCGAATAAAATTATTGTTTCATTGCATTTCATGTGATTTTTTTGCAATTACTCTTACTACAGGTTCAACAGGTTCTTATCAATGTGGGAAAAAGATCCATTTGTTTAAAAGAAAAATTCAACACTCAAATTCACCCCTCTAAGGGTGTTCGGGGGTCCTTCAATAATCACATGCCCCACATAACACCAAATAAGACTAATTGATACAAGTAATAAGAAATAAATAAAATATATTATGCATAATAAAATTTCATTAGAAAAAAATAATATTCCATTTTGAAAAAATGAGTATACAAACATTCAAAATTTCCCCAGAAAATAATAGGAATTACTTTCTTTATAAGAATCCATCATCCTTTACCATATAGAGTATTGAAAATAAGGAAATGTTAATATTATAATAGAATATATATATATATTGGTTTTATTATTTATAATATGTCAATGAGATAAACAATATAGTCATAAAGGACGAAACAAATGTCAAGGGTGAGATAAAGTGTTATAGAGAACATAATCATCACAAACAAGGTGCGGGTAGAAAAAATATGTTCATAAAGGGAGAAATGAAGTCTATATATTTATGAGAAATAAATAAAAAATAAAACAAAAATATATTAAGAACATAAACATTACATATATTAGGGATGTAATGAAATATAAAAACACCACTTCAAATTAACTGATACTTATAAAGAAATAATTTATATTATATTTATTTTTTAAAAATTACCCAATATGTTGGAAAAATATTATACATTTGAATACTATAATAATTATAAGAGTATAATTTAATAAGAATAATTGATATCATGGTAGTAAATGTTTTCCATAGAGAAAAAATTGTGAATGATTATAACTCAATGAAAGATAATTGAGTTATGAATCCCCTTTCCTCTATTGAAAAGTCACCGAGATGTCCTCTAAATTCCATGATAAAAAACATATAATTGTTATATATTTTTTCAAAATCATATTCATGCAAACAAAAATTTATATTAATAATTTAAATTAATTTATCACATTATTAATATTATATATTATTAGATAATATTTATCATTGTTTTTAGTAGTTTTAATCATCATATGTATGTTTTGGAATAACCGTCCATGTTATCATTCAATGTTTCCGAGTTCATCATATCAAGAATAGTAAGGGTTATATAATATAATATTCATAATGATTTATGATGTTCTAAGATCATTCCATGTCAATTCTGGGTATGATTCGATAAGATGAAATCTATAATGTGCTTATTTAGATATTTTATTAAAATAAAATACATCGTATTAATAATGAGGAAAATATTAATATTAAAATTACATAATCAGGAAAATAATTATATACCTATTAATATAATATATCAAAAGTAATCAATTATCAATACCATCCATGATAAATTTTTGTAGTATCGTTCATGTAGGTTGTTGAACCAGCCCATACAAGAACATGTTGTAATCAAATGTTAAGTACTAATATGAAGTGATCATATTATAACATAATCAATCCAATATTATAATTATTTGATTTATAATATATTAAATAGATGAAACTTAATTTTTACTTGAAAATTTACCACAGGGATTGATATGTAATCATAATATGTTATAAAAATAAAAAATTAATCTATCTCCTATTGGAATCCATCTCGAATTTGAAGGAATTTCAGGATTTTAAAGAGAATAGATTCCAAAAAACATAATGGGAGATTATTAAGAAATGAAATATGGAATTTAATGTGATGAATTTTAATTATAATGGAAGGTGTGTGGGTCTTTTATAGGTTACTGTTGTGGATTTTTTGTAAATAAATATTTAGTATGAAAAAATGTCATATTCCTGCCAGGTTGATAACAAATTGAAAAATAAGGGAAAATAGTTGATGTGTGGTTGATAAATCCGTTATCCACTTATTTAAGGGTGATTTTTTGAGATATTTTGGGGCCTTATCCCTTGATTTAACACAATTACCTTATTTCAGACTTTACTATGTTGACTAGATTGTACAAAGGAATATTATTTTTATTAGGAAAATGAAATTTATCTCACTACAAATTTTTTATGTTGATTAAAAATATGAATTCTATTTTATTATATTAAATATCTATAATTTATGAGAATTAATTTCATTTTATGTAATCATAATTAAATATTGAAATTTTTTGGAAAGTGTAACTTTTAGTATAAAATGATGCTATAATAAATTTTGAAAACAATTTCAAATAGTACTGATTATCATGTCATAAATTCTGTTATTATTAAAAATAGTTTTATTTTATTTTAAAAAATTATAAAACCAAATTGATACCTAGGAATTCGTCATTAATGAAATGAATAAAACTAGTTTATTAATAAAATAAATTTTCACTTATATTAAACAATATCAAGGAAATGTTTCTAAATTCAAAAAATTATTTTTAAAATATTTAATTCAATATTTACAATATTTATTGAAAACAATTTCATAAATTATTAATTAAAATTATTATCTTCATTATTCCATAAAATTTATATAATTTGTAAAACTTTTAGGATAACTATTTATTAAAAAATTATCATTTTTAAAAAAATATAAAAAATTATTCCGAAAATAATTTCGAAATTTTGAATCACTGATTATGTCTTAATTGATTAAATTTAAATTAAATAATTTAGAAATATAACTTTGAAAATAATCTATCAATAAAAACACATTTTTTGTATAATAATTTTGAGAGAATAGAATAGGATTTCTAAAATAGTATTTTGGGATATGTTTTTTACATAATATATAAAACTCTAGGGTCATATATATATATGTTAGAGAATAAAATAAAATAATAATTAATAGTTCTAGAGTAAACATGAATTCCTTAGAATTAGAAACTAAAAATGTAAATATTCCATGTGAAAATAAAAAATATAATATAATATTATAAGATATGGACATGAGAAAAATAAAATTGGTATATCCCCATAATATTTGGTAGCTATCATCAAACCTCTGTAGAAAGAGGATGAAACATGGAAATAAATCATATATATTATAGACCGTCAAAATTTTAGAAAACCATATAAAATAAAATATACTCTTATCTGATGATAGAGAATCCTAAAATATTTTCTCTCATGAATCTTTTATCGAATCTAAAAATCTATTCTCTAATGAATCTCCTCAAAATTTGATATACCAGTGCGTTATTTGATATATTTCATTATTTTTATGGGATTACTCTATATGTATCTGATATATTATGATGATTTCCATTAGTGTGATGCTAATATTTTTTACCTGAGAGATCATTTATTATCCATTGGTTTCATATTTATTAGCACAAAGACCACAATAAATATATCTCTCTCTATCCCATAGGGACCATTTGGAAGGGTTTTCATTATATATTCCCAATTTGGATTGAGATTCTATATAAAATCTATTATCTCTCCTACATGTCTTTACACATCACACACGTATATATTTTTTTCCTCATAAATTTTAAAAAAACTATTGTGTTATTATTCATTGTTCTTTTTCCCCATCCAGTTTGATTTTTAATACTTTAATGATAATTTGGATGATTCTATGTAGAGAAAATGCTTATTTTTAATTATTATATCACTATTTAATAGTTAAAATTAGTGGAACTACCCCTATAAATAAGGTCCTAGTTTGTTCAACCCCTAATAAATCAATCAATATTAATTTACTAGAATATTCCGGGTAGGTTTCACTAAAACGGCAAACCCATTATTTTTAACTTATTGTTTGTTATATACACAACCATAGTCAATTAAATTTACATAGAATAATGGTCCATGGTATTCTAGTTCATTAATATTATAAGGATTAAACATTCATGAGTAATAATTCCATATCACATTATAGAGTACATGAGTTAGGAACAACCTAATATTAAATCAATCAGCTTGATCCTAAGAATAACAAAAAATAAATTTTATCTTAGAAAATTAATTATAAAATAACCTAAATTCAATTAAACTAATTTTTATATGTTTTTATAAGTTATATATAATATAATAAGAATTTATAAAATATCATAAATTGGAAAAAATGGGGGATATATTAAATTGAATTACTAAATAAAAACTCTAAAAATTAAGCAATATCTATCCCCAGAATATTAACCATTCCACTCTTTGAAAAATATCATTAATGAATTCGATGAGAAAAATTATATCCACTATACAACAGAAATAAATAAATTAGAAGTTATAGAACCAAATTAATCATATCAACCATATATTATCATGATTAGTATCTGAATTTATTTTCACAAATTGTTTTATATACCATTTATAATAATCCAATATTTTCGATTAAACCCAAGAACATTTTAAAATATTCATTCCATAAAAAAATTTATATCCAATAAAGGGTATTTAATATGAATGTTTTTTATTTAATATAATTATTTTACTCATTTTGACGGCTAGTTCTAAAAGTTACATCCCAACACTATGTGAAAAATATTGAGCCAATAATGGGGGTTTTAAATTTTTCTTCTAATGGTGAGCGTATGTGGGTTAATGTTTGAAAATTATACAAGGTTTAAATAGGGGTTCTCTCTTGATGTACAACACAATATATAATTCAAATATTTACATAAAATTAACATATTCACTCACCTTTTAATTATAACACACATCACTCTCATATTTCCTTATATTCAAATGATTAAAAAATAAACACAATGGAAAATATGGAGTGATTCATTGTTTTTTCTATAATTTTCATTAGATTTTTTATAATTTTTTATATATTTCTCTTTATTTGAATGTGGGATATATTTATATTGTTAAAAAAAATTATTTGGGTTTTCCACTACTCTTAATATAGCTTAGGGTTGTCCTTGATACCATAGATTTATATGTGACGTAAATTCCATATATTTGAGGGGTGGCCTAAAGACAATATATATTAAGGGGTATATGCAATTCTATATATGGAATTTTGATACCCGATGTTTGAATGCAAGTCCTCATGGATAATAATCCCAGTTTTAACTAATAAATCTAAGTGGGATCAATAATATATATATATATATATATATATATATCCTTTTTTAGAGAATAATAGGAAAATAATATTAAAAGGATATTATTTATCATATAATTATCCTTCCAATTTCTAATTAATTCATCCCATGTTCTCGGATGGCATATAATCCCCATAATTAAATCAAAAAAAGATCACTCACATTAACTTATCTTAAATTATAAATATTCAAATGTACCTATGATAAGGTTAATTATGAAAGGATTCTATTTTATTTGGCATACCTATGAGGTGGTTCATCTTTTAGAAGGGTTCAAAAGGGGTGTTAAATGTAGAAGTTGGTCACAATTAATTATAGGGATTAAAAGTAGTCCATTAATAATGACGACACAAAAAATGAGTAAAACAATTTATAAATACATGCATGAAGATGTATAAGGGAAATCATTACTAAATAATTCTCTCACTAATGTGTTATATTAAAATAATTTATCACCAGGATTAGAATACCACCTAAGTTGTTAAAATAATATTCATTTAGATTTCACTGTGGGCATAGATTCTTATAATTATAAATAAAACCCCAATAGATTGATTGTAAAAAAATCTGGCAATGAAAATTTCACCAGTAATCATTTGATATTGACAATATATATATGATAGAATATAAAAAATTACATAGTATCTGAATATATTTTTTCAATACTTTACTTAACATAAATTGTTTTTTGAGAAATAACAAATAATATGAAGAAAACAGAATAAATATTAATCTTTATATTGAACCAAATCCCTATAATTATTTTCTACTTATCAGTAATGTAACACATTCAGGATTTTTAGAATATTTAATGGGTTAATGATTGGATATTTAAATATAAGAATTGAGGAGAGATTTAACATGATTATCATTCTATTTGAAAAAATTTAAAATGAATCCTTAATCCTTCAAGTAACCTATAAAAAATTAAATTTTAAATTAAATAATGTATATATATAATATAAAAATCATAAAATTATTGAAAATGATGGGATTCCTAAAATATGAGTGGTATAGTGAATATTTATAGAGAATATTTTTATATGAATTTTAAAATATTATATTAGATGTTCCTTCATTGAATAAAGATACTAAATAATTTTATGTAATTTTTTTACCAAGAAATTGTCCTATAGAGGAACTCTTGTTCAAATAATAATGTCTTTATATCCATTCCATTTTATTTCTAATATTATTTTAGAGATTGAAAAATGAATTATGGTGTTTTATTTTATGTATAATGAATAATTTACATTATCATGATGTATTAAATTTTACTTCTATAGATTTAATTCTTATTTTTTATTGTAATATTATATTATATGTTGATATCATTTTAAGTACCCCATTTTTATAAATGAAGAGATAACAGAACATGGTATTCAATTTACACATAAAAACAATAATAATGTTTTCCATTTTCGATTTCTTCTATTTAAAAGACTCAAAATCTTTTGGTATCTTCATCTCTATCTAGATAAGTTTAGTCGATTTTCAGTTCATTTTTCGATAATATAACAGATTTTTTTAAAATGTGTTGTATATCACTTTATTATCTAAGAGGGAACACATTTAATTCATTAATCAATTTTAGGATTTCAGTTATTGGTTTAGGAATTAGTTTTCCACTTCCTTTATACCATTAAAAAACAATATTCTATGTGGAAACTTCTATTTCATCATTATTTAAAATTTATAATAGATATTAAAATTATATAATTTCACCAAAGGAAAGATATATGTGAGATTTATTTTATTCACAATCAATAAAATAGGAATATACATTTTTCATATCTCTATCAATCGCTTTATCTATTAATTTATTATTCAGAGTTCCTTCATCTGGAAGTTATTTCATTAACATAGATAGTGGGTTAAATTTATAAAACATCTCATCTGCTTCCTCTATATCATGTTCTTGAAACAAAAAAACATGTAAATATTTTTATTATTTATCCTATTACTTTCTGATAAGTTCATGTCCATTAAAAATATTTTTTTTCTATTTTTACCATTAAGTCTTACATCTAGGTATGCATAAATCTAACTTCATACCCATTAAAAATCACATGTAACAATTCATTAATAAATAGATTTACATCCTCTTGTTGGAAAGGGTTAAGATTACACCTTTATCTATATGAACACTATAATTATCTACCATATTACATCTTAATGGTCAACATTCCCTTCCAATTTAGATTGTACACTATTTTTTTGTACTTATTCCTTCAATAGGATCCAAAAAATAATTCTTAAATATGAATCTGTGGGATAATATTTTTGAAATTTAATTTTTCTATAACTTCTTCAAGCACATATTTTATCATGTTTGAAGTGTACTACTAGTATTTCTTCATATATTGAATGTGTGATATTGGGATTATGGAAAATAAATTAAACCAAATTATTATATGAAATAAATTAATGATAAATAGTAAAAAATATAATTTACAAAAAAAATCAAATAATGTGTGGAATAATTTACCTTACCCATGAATTAAGCTAAATTTATTACTAAAATATTTTAAATAACACAAAAAATAATATTTTTCAAACCTTAAATACGAATGATAGTGGAAACCTAGGATATATAATAATAAGGGAATATCACTCAAACTTATTAGGATTACCTTTTAGAAAAACATAGTATGGATAAAAATTAAAATATTTTTTACGATTTAAAATAATTAAAATAGGAAGTAAACAAAAAAAATTAGTAGGGGAAAATTTTTTATCTTTTGGTGATTCCTTTATGTTGTCAATAATTATTTTTCTTAATCATTATTAAAATTTTATTCCATCATAGTGACTCCATTAAAAATCCTTATTTGAATCACCTTCACTTTTTTTCCTGAATAAGAAAAAAACATTAATTATTGAGTGAAGTACAACTTATATGTGTTAGTATGTACTATTCAAAATTACTAAATGACATTAGAGTGATCATGTAAAACATTACATTACTTTTGGATATATCAGTAAATGATAGATATATTTATCTAGAAGTTGAAATAAATGTTGTATACTCTAATATAAAATGAATCAATTATAAACCACAACCTCTATAACTACCCATATCCACCACACAATGGATGCTCATGGAAGGTTAATAGTTAAAAAATCCATATCACAATAAAATAAAATACTTATAAAGAGTTATAGAGTGAAAATCCCAATAATGATAAACAATCTACTCAAAATAGATACTTATAGAGAAAATATATCAAGAATATAATTATATTAAAATATGACTTCATAAATATAGATTCTGTTAAATATACTTGGATGATACACATATATTCCTTCCTCATGAAAGGAAATTATTAAATTAGAGGAATTATGTTCCCTTCTCAAACAAGTAGTTAAATTTTCCCCATCTATAACCACCAATCACATGATAATTATGTGTCATTATAAAGTGATTGGTATAGTATTGTATCCAGGTACATTGGAGTTCACCAATTGAGTCTCTATTTCTTGATAAGAATACAAATGTATTGAGGATATAATAGTAAAGTTAAAAAATAAATGACAATTATAATAAATTATAACATTTAGAAATTTAAAAAATGTATAATCGAAAAAATTTGTAAAATGATAGTTTCCCAAATTAAATGATCATTATTTTCTAGAAGTTTTTGAATCCCCAATGCTAATATGTATATTAAATGCTCACTTCATGAAAAATCACTAATTTAAAATACAATTGAACATTTATCACACTTTGGATCTCTAAAATGTGCCTATGAGGGAATATCCTCTTTCGTATGGTGGTGGTTTTCACCCTTATTTAATTGGTTGTAAGGATGGAATGTATCATACTTGTATTTACTCTATTTTTTCAAGTAATATCCTTGAGAAAAGGTGTTTTATAAATCTATAATGAAATTAATCTATCTAAGGGATGAACCTAATATTGACACTTTGAAGGATGTTTTGGTTTCACTTATAGATTCACAAACTGTGAAACCAATTTATCCAATACACGGTATTCTAATAGTTTTTAATGGTTTAGTGTAATTAGAAGATAGAACTTATTTAAAAATGTAAATTGATGAAATTGATTTGGTGGTTTATTACCACTAATGGAACCTAATTTAAAATAGTAGAAAATATTATATGAATATTTACAAAATTAAAACATTTTATAACTCATGGGTTCTATTATTAGAGGATCTAGTATAAAATGTTTATAATGACAGTTTTTATTCATTTGTTCTCTTGGGATTATTTTTTCAATGTGTGGTAGATGTAATATCAGATGTGTATAATATATTCTATAATTCTATTAGTATGTTCGTTGTACTATCAATCTATAAAGGATACTAAAAATGTGGTAGTGTGGGAATTTTTTATAAGTAACACTTTATACTATTAACAACTCTCTATATTGAATGGAATTATATTTTATTTCAACAATTTAATATATGTATTTTTTGGAACCCTATACATGTAAAATAGAATTTTGAATCCCATATCTATAGATATATATAGCTTACTTGAGTTTTTATCTAGTATACTTATTTTTTTAGTAAATTCTTATTTTACACGTATAAGTTCTTATCCTGTAATAAAATGGAGTATTTTATTGAATGTCAAATTCATGTTCATTCAACCTAAAACTATAAAATATGTTTTTTAGGATTCATGTTGTCTCAAACCTATAGGTTCCTTGATAATAACAGTAATATATATATATATATAATAACTTAATGTAAATATTTGTATTTTCCATATTTTAATTATTATCAAACTTTTTTTCATTCATAATATGGATTTTTCTATATAGGAGAACTCTTCAAGTCAAAATGGTTAGGGTGTTATATCCTATAGAGTATATTTTAGAGGATAGTGATATGATAAATGTATTAGGCCCTATCATCAAAAATATTATTTGATTTAAGATGTATTCAATTAGGGTTTTTCATTTTCATTCCACCTTGGAAAGGCCTTGTTGATTGGGAGGGGATCATATGGGTCTTATAAACCTTTCACAACCCCCTCTACAAGTAGATGTGGGCATGGGGAGAATTTTTCACAATATTACATCCATATATTTAGGTAATGACACACTAATACCAAGAATTAAGGTATTTATATCCATTTTTTAGGCATATAAGACATGAACTTGATACAGGTATGACCCCAATTCTGAAAATTATTTTTTTCTATGTAACAGGGCTAGAAATAGCTATTATTCCACTTGAGGAGACCTAGGACACAGTTTATACAGTCCGTAACAATTTCCACAATAAGATATTGTCCTTCATAGCTTTTCTTTTAGGAACCCCCCTTGATAGGACCTTTTCTAGGTAGATAGGATCATATGGTGCTTAAATATATTTCTTAAACCCTGCACAACTATACGTGGCACTGGGCGGGATGTGTCACATCGTGCCACCATTTCAATGATGACTTGAATCCCTAAAATCTTGAAATATCATGGTGAGTACTATGTCATAGGGACAAATGGAAATAAATAAATTTCTATGGGATATATAGTTAGGTCAATGTAGTTTTATCCTATTATTTATAAGGTTCTGATTAAAGAGTGGTGATGTTGTTCAAGTGTTGGACCAAATACAAGTCCCATAGACCTGTGTGGTTAAATTATATGGCTCCTATGGGATGTGTGATTACTCTTAGTCATAATATTGTCACATATATGATATATTTTTCATGGCTACTGACCTATCATGGATAGATAGGCATATCTGTAGTGTTTGTATTGGTCTAGTCACTCAAGGTCTTATTGTTATAGGGGATTAGGCTACTAACTCGTGGAACTGTATCAAGTTCAAATCTATTTAGTATGAGAACCAATAACCCAGACCACCAATTTCATCCTATAAACAATTGAAAATCACGACTCATGTGGATGAGAATATTCAAGTGGTTTATATACCAGGGAGTTGTCACATAAGAGAATTAGTTTTAGTGTGTCCACCTGTGTGGGTATTACCATACCTAAATAATGATTATATCTCTCCATGGTAATTTTTTTTACCAACGACACTAAGGATCCATGACATAAGGATAATCATATATCTATCTAACGATTACCAATATAATATAGAATTTGAGAGTCTTAACACCCTGATAAAAAAAAATTTATTTCTCTCCAAAGAAAATCATATTATTAATTCTTTACTAACTATAATTATAGTGAAACGAAATAATAAAAAAACTGGAATGATTTGTTTTCTAGATTTTGAAATGAAGAGTGAAAGTTAGATTTTCCCATCAATAAGAACATGTGGGTCATTTGGATTTCATTGATATTGGTGTATAAGGTAGAATCTCCTCCAAATGATACCAAGATAACTAAAAGTCATAATAACTCATCTTTGTTCATTTACATTGTATATTCTAAATGTGGTGTATCAAAAAGGAATGATCTATAATATTCCTATCATCCATTAGCTCTGAAAACTAGTCAAAATTTATTAGGAGATTTAAAAATTTTATGGGGTAAACTATAAATATTTTAAGAGGGATGTATTTAAGGAAATTTATGAAGAATTTCAAATCATACTATGAAAAAATAGCCTATCAGAAATGGGTTTCACGTGGGATAATTTTTTGTAGTGAACCAATAATTTGGAAAATATATGAATATATAGTTTTCTATATCTTTTTTCTTCCAATGACAAATAAATATAACCATTTATTCAAATTATGGTGACTCATATGGTTTGGTAGTTTTTATATCACTCTTCATTACTCATCAAGATAAAAATATCACATGGTAAAAACAATAATTTCATTTTCCCTAAATAATGGTCTCATGATAAAAAATTTATTTTATAAAGTATGTGCATTATAGGATATTTTAAGAAAAAAGAGTTTTTTTAATCTAATATCAGATGAATCAAATAGGACTAAATTTAATTGAAAATAATTACCTAAGCGAACATTGAGTTTTGAGGTTCTAAACATTGAGATAAACTAATTTGATTTGGTTTTATAGAAACAACTGGGAGGATAAATCATTAACTCTCCTAAAGGGGAAAAAGATAACTATCAAACCAAATTGTATTCATTTTAAAAAAATATAAACTACAGAACTCGAGAGATATGTTTTAGGAGGGAAAATATAACACCTCAAAATTTCATGTGTTTATTAAGGGGAAGAAGTTGTTTTGTAGAATAAACCTAATGCTAAGGGATGGAGAACACTCTAATGATTTAGAGTTGGTGGGTAGGATTTATTTTGATTAATATAAATATATTCTATTTGGAATGTATCATTCCATGAGGGATTCCTACATTGAGAAAGAATATTAGGACCCTTTCATAAAAAATATCCCAAAAATAGTGGGAAACAAAAGTAAAAATTATTTAAAATGAGTTCAGGAGAAAGAATATATAATTAATCTAGTTCACCAAAATAGACTAGTTAGTGCTCTTGGACCTATTGGATTCCCTAGAAATTTTTACATGAAAATCATTAGATATAGGAAATTTTCTCTTGATTACATCTATATCAAAATTATACATATGAGACAACCATGTTGATAATTTATTATATATAAATTATTATTCTCATCCCTAAGGTGAAGTATCAAAATGAATTTAAAAATAAAATCTTATAGAATTATGTATATTCTTTTAAAATTTCATATATATGAAAAGTAAATTCATATATTCCCAATAAATCCCCAAATTGGTATCAGGATAACAATACAGGTTCATCAAGGTTAGTAACATGAATGGATCCACTAGTTTGCTGTTGAAAATGCTAGTAGATATAAATAGGAAAATATGTCAATATATTATAATGATTAATGCATACATGGTAATTTATTATAATAAGCTGGATTTTAAATATATATAAAATATCGTTGAACTTTTTTCATTCTAATAATGGGTCGATAACTAATTATTATTATGTAATTCATCATTGTGGTTCTCCATTTCACACAATGGGATGATTTTTTTATTGTTTTTTAAGTCATTTTATAGGATTTTATATGAGATAATCTATCTCTAATCCTAGTGTTTTTGGAAACAGTTTTTCTTAATATGAACCTTAATTTTTAGATTTATACGAGAATAGTTTCTATAAAGATACATAGTGTTATATTAATTTTCATGTTTCGTTTACTCTTTGGGGATGTCATTCCATTTTTCATAAATTGTAATTTTATATCCATCACATGATTGAATATGATTTTAGAAGAGCATATATAATAAAGTGGGAAATGATATAACCTGTAAAAAATAAGGTGTACATTCTTTTTACAAGCTTTGTGAGGACCCTAAAAAATACTAATCAAGGGTTTGGTATTGGATGCCGTAACGTTTTTATAGAATAAAATAGAAAAAATATGTATTAAGGAAAAATGTGAATTAACTATTATGAAAAATTGTAGTACTGTATCAGTAAAAACATTGATAACATGAAAATTAGGCTTGTTCCATTAGTGATGAGTTTTATATCATCTATTCACATGATTTTTCATTATCTCTATAGAGTACCCATGATGTTTATTTGGGATATTGAATATATCTTGAATATATTTATTTGAGTTTTTCATTAATAATATAGATATCATTGGTCAATATGGCCACTGATGGTTAAAAACATTATATAGAATAGAATTAATGAAATATTTATTGACGATAATATGTACTCATTACATGGAAATAATTATTGGGATATTTTTTATGGCCAATTCATTTTGTTTATATTCAACCACCCGAATTCAGGCACAGAAATAATCTCATAGATTAATCATGTGAGATGTTTAATGGACTCTCTTTGTGAATGATCTATAACATTAGTCTGGCTTTAGTCGAAATAGACTCCACCTTGGTCAATATACTTTCCTTCAGAAAACATCCCAGAAATGGTTCTATAGATTATAATATAAGAACTTGTAGGAATGTCCTTAATCCGCAAGTAGAGATTCAATATATATAGAATGATAGAAATTCAGAAGCTAACATAATGACATCAAAATTAATATTTGATTATACTCATTCTACATACATCAATATCATGTCCCAACCCACTTATTTTTTGAAACATTTTAGAGAGGATTCCCTAGGGATACAAACTTTTTACCATGAAACACGTGTTGGGGGACTATTATTTTAATAAAATATTTATTTTTTTGATTGTAGAATTTTAATCCGTGTATATCCCAATTATTTTATTTTTCCATATAATCATTATCTACCTGTATACATATTTTTTGGATTAATCCACATGTTCATGAGGGTCATTTGCTATCTCTCCAAATATAATTTTAATCTTCTTAACACTCAACCTCATCAATTCTCTACAAGTTTCTTGGTTTTTAAAAGCCACCCAATAATCTTTCTAATTATCTCTTTATAATGTGGGGGTTTTTAGTATATTGTTTGAGAATATTTACCAAAATATGTTAGTTATAATATAAAATATATTTTCTATCTATTGTGAGACTATCCGTTCACCCATGTATTATATTTCTCAAATAAAGGGTTGAGAGGAGTAGTTCCATGATTCTTATTCAATATTTCTTTCAACATCCATATATATTTTAATATATAATTGATATATCAAGTGGAAGACAATGTAATCCTAGAATTGAAAATATTTTATTATTAATTACAGTTCATTTCATGGATTCATATTTATCATTGCTTTATAATTACATTTACCTAATTTTCATGGTAAAAAATGAATATATTTATTTAACTATATTTTTTTCATTGTATTAAATTATTTAATTTAAAAAAATTCATATTTATAAAATTTGAAATTATCAAAATGAAATTTACTTATGACATCATAAATTCAAAATAACCAAAAGATAATTTTTTTGGTATTTTACGAAATAGTTTACATCTGTGGGAATATTGAATAATGACGATTTTAAAAATACAATCATTTTTATGATATTATAATAATATAAATCTTAATTAAATGTTCATTAAAAAATTATAAAAAATAGATATTTTATATCTAATTTGATGAAATAAAAATGATAATTTTGAAAATATAAATATTTTCTTGAACATTTAAAAATATTGTTCATATTTTTATTCAAATATATAATATTTTCACATGTTATATTTTAATCATGTTATGACAAGTTTAATTTAAAAATTGTATTGTTTTTAATGTAAAAAATTCATATTTAATGTAAAATTATACAATTACTTAAATTTTAATCAATAATATTCAATGATTTGGTGTAGATTCACATTTTTTCATAAAACATACATTTTTAAACATATTTTTACTATATTGTGTGAGATTATATTAAAATATATTTTTAACACATCTAGAAATTCAAATATAGAAAATTAATTATATATTGATAATCAACATTTTGAAATTTTTATATTTGGTAATTTTTATTTGTAACATAATTAATGTTTAACATTGTAAAGGATTGACACCAAGGTAGGGTGTAAACTTGTTTATGGAGGGAGGCTAAACTAATATTAATAAAAAAAATATATATAAAATATTAATAAATTTGAATAGTTGATTGGATTGATACACTATATTATAATATATATTAAATTGGACATAATTGTAGAAACATTCTGAGGGAAAAAGATTTATTATATATTACAGATCTTAATATTATTAAAGGTGTCACACCTCTCCCCTATAAAAAGAAAAAATATATCCACACTCATACATAAAAATTTAGAACCATATATCAACTAATATCTACCAAATACCTACCCAAATCGACACCCACATCTTATATGTACTTAACATACCAAAATACTATTCTTGGAAGGATAAATGTGTATGATAAAGAAGATATCCATGGAGAATGTATATGTTTTAACTAAATTCATTCAAGTTTATTTCTTCTTATTCCCCCGTAAAATATTTAATAAATATAAAAATGTAAGGAATTTTTTATATATAATATAATTAGATTTTATTATTTTTATGTAAACTCTATTTTGTACCTCCTTTATTCATTTTGAAAATGATAATGCTACTTGTGTGTAAATGTCGACTAATTCTTCCATGAAGTGATGTGTTTAGCTTTTTCATTATAACATCACATTCTAGGTTATAATGGTGGATATAAAGGAAATATATGATGTTAAAAACATAATTATCAGTATTTTAATATAAAATATCACCTACCATGTTACCCTACATATTTTAGGAAAGGTAAAAGTCACCCATTCGTACGTGAGAAATACAATTTCCACGAAGTGATATAATTTATATTTCATTATGTCCTCACATGGATGAAATTATTGATAAATTTAATTAATAATGATTATATTTAAAATGTTATTATTTTTTTTAATGTTATTCCATTATATAAATTATTTAAATTTCATCAAATAGTAAAATGAAAATATCGATCATGTGCATGTACAGACTACCACCTACAAGAACAAAGTATCTCATTTTTCATTACTACCTTACATGTATCATTTTAAAAATACAAATAAAATTAAAAATCATAATTATATAATGTTTATTATAGTATATATAATGTTATAATGACCTCTTTGTACTTATTTCTTCGAAACATAAGTTCACATGGAGGAGTAACACAACTGAGAAGGGGGTGGGGGGGGGGGGTTGAATCAGTGGTGACTTTTTAGATTTTTAACTCATTAGAAATTTACCTTTATTAAACTATCAATATTAGATCAACTCTAAGGATTAATCAACCTATCTTGAATGAAGTAAAAAATAAATATCATTGGAACACAATTATCATTCTTAATTTGGTCTCATTATGAGCCTACACATTATTATGATTGGTTAGACTCCACAATCACATATTCTCCACTATAATCATAAGAGGTTACACCATCGATTTCTTATCTAGAATATATTCCCAAAATAATTTCTAGAGTTCCACTAGATTAGTATTTTTACACATCCTATTACGAAAATGATTATAAACAATAAATGAAGGATCACTTTTAAATTTTCACTGATCTTTTAATAATTGATGAAGATATTTTCTTTTCATCCTATAAGATAAATAAAATTAGATATTATCATTTTCGGAATAACATAAATGAACCGGTTCTTCGTAAAATTTTTGAATTTTAATTCTCAACTAAATACTATATATATATAATGTAATATAATCATTATTTATATAAAATGATGATCTCATATCACATTTATACTTTCATATATTATCTACTAAAAAAATTACTTCATTCCAAACAAAAATCTACACAACAAGAGACAAATAATTCTAGAAGAATATACAATCTTCACATTAGAACTCACTCCCTAAAATTAATATTGGAATAAGATGAGAATTTATAAGAAAAAATTCAACTAATATTCATGTAGTTAACAGATGATAAATCAGAAAATGTGGAAATATGTTTAAAGACACTCAATTGTACGAGACACCAAAAAATATGTCAGCACTCTCTGGAGAATGTATTGTCCTCCACATAAATTTTTTATTTATATTCAACAAGATATATTAATATGATTATAATTATCAAAAAATATAATATTCTCCGCATTTTATTTGAATTGTATGTGACTCTGAAAAACATGACTCATATCTCATCAAATTGTATTGGTCTCCACATAGAATATTCACTATAAAACATAATTAATGTAAATAATAACCAAAAAATATATGATATTATGAGTTATTTTCTATTCATATAGAATAATTCATCTTCACTTGAAATGAAACTTCACATAGAATATTATTCCTCAAATTAACATTTACGAATGATTTCAATCCCTATACCAACCTCAAGGGCTGCATGGAAACAAGCATCAAATGAAAATTTTCAATAAAAAGAATGGTGAACACAAACTCAACAAAAAATAGTATATACTTCAAAATAATCATTCTAGTATGATGTTTCTTATGCACACATCAATCCCAAAATATCATTTCATTTTATACTCATTTTTTTTCAAAAATCTAATCTTCAGGGAATCCTTCCTTGTAAATTCCACTTTGTTATAATCTATTTCACATGGAATATAACATTGAATATATTTCTCACAAAATATTCAAATGTTTTATCTTCATAAGGTCTTATCACATAGCATATTTACCGCATTTTTTTATTTTTATATATAATAAATTTCGTCCAACATTAATTATCATACAAAAACATATTTTCTACAGTTCTCATAGAATCCTCCACATACTCAATCTCATAATTAATTTTTATGCGTTAGAATAATTCAAACGTAGATGGATTTTAGACACCCACCATGATAGGTTGATATCAAATGTAGAATAATCTCCTTTATAGCTTATTGGACTAAAAAACATGATTTCTTTAAGGCTCATACAATAAAAAAAGAAGAAGATCTTTCACATTGATCAAATGGTTCAAAATTGTTTTCATCGGTTAGATTAGAGAAGTGATTTTTATGTATATCATTTGATTAAGGTGAACAATAATCCACATAAAATATATTCCATCATAAAATTCTCAATGTGTATTGGTAAAATTTATTATTCATATAATATAAATACCTTATCGAGTTGGTTATCGAGGATCAGCATGAGTCTCCTGGCGCACACACCACATTTTATTTGAACCACCAACTTCTGGAATAACCCCTTTATGCCTCTAAGAATGTCCTATACGCGGCTTATACATGGGCTCGACCATATCTATTATGAATTATGCATCCTCTTCCAGGAACAGGCTAGCCTAGTCGACTTCATTATGTGTGTTTGACCTCTGGGTCAAACAATTATGAGGTCATGCTCTTCCGGATCCACTGTCTAGCAAGAAGAACCAATTTTTTATGTAATTCCACATTAATATACATAAAAAATATATATATAATATAAAATTAAAAAAAAAAATTTACTCCAAAATCTTAGTTTTCTTTTCTCTAAACATCACACAAAATATTATTGTGAATGTTACTGATTTCATTCTCTATTTTTTTGAAAACATAGTGAGAACTCCACAGCATATGTCTCTTCCTATTATGTTTGTTTTAAACATATCATTAAATTTTTACTAAGAATATTTTACCAAACATGAAATCCAATTACCTTTTATTGATCCAAAAAACTTCTCATGGAAACGTTTCTTTATCTATAAAACTTATCATAGAATCGCAAAATCAATTACAATTTTCCATTAATAACCACTATATCAAAACTCACCAAAAACATATTGGAACAACTTTAATAAGAAATGAAACATTTAGGTTATAAAATTTCTCCATTTTTATTTATTTTTTCAATAATCATGCATATAAAATTCAATATGTGTGTCCCATAATAGCAAATCCTTTTTGGGGATAAAAAATAAAGGGTATGCGGGTTCTTCTCCTCTCACATTTCTTCTCAAGAGCCTTTTCTCATGTTTTCTAAAAGAGTGATATTAGAATATTTTTTTTATAATAAAAATACATTATCTCCTCTAATCCTACGTAGTCATATTTTTTATATAATTAAAGAGAGATATAACCAAGCATATTTGTACTATCAATTATATATCGAGGAATGAAAAATCTTGTGCATAATGTATCATATAAGGAGTGGAAAAGACATTAAATATAATATCACGTACATAATTTATCAAACACATTAGTAATTTTAGGTGTACAATATTAATTACCCATTTTATCATATTTTGATCAATCATAAAATTTCCTTTAATAAATACAACTTTGAATGAGAGGATATAGTGACTAGATTACCCAATCCTCATGAAGGATCCACCTCTTTATATATAATCAATTTCATCATCCTTGAATTATATAGAATCCATGATGAACAACCCATCTCCTACAAGTATATTATTGTTTTCATGATAAAAATTAAATTGCTATTAGTACAATGATACCTCATGATAGTCTTAATTTTATAAGAGAGTCATTAACATGAATGTTCATCCTTAACCATATAAATAGTTATGTTGGAATTTCTTTGATGAAAATATCTACAACTTGATCCTCTGTAGAGATGTATTATAGACTAATATCTTCATCATTAATTTTTTCTTTGATAAAATGATAACTGATATCAATATTATTCGATCATGAATTTCGCAAAATATTTCTAAATAATCCAATAAAACATTTATTATCACATGATATTCTTAGTGGTCTCTCAGTATCAATTTTCACATATTCCAAATATACATAAATCCAAATCATCTGTGTATATGCATATATTGATTATATATATTGAACCTTATTCAATCTCAATGTTTCTATTTTATTCTTATTATTATACACATGGACATAACCATATAGTAGAAAATATATTCCACATTTAGTTCATATTTTATTTATAAATTCACTTTCCCAATCATTATTTGAAAATCCCAACATTTTTATAGATGCATTGTGCCTTTATAGTTGAACATAGTTCATGTCACACCCAAACCCTAATATATTAATTATATTTAAACATTTATTTATATTTAGACACATTTTTTAGTTTTGGGTCATGAAGAGTCTTAATACATTCATTTCTCAGTATTAAAATTTAGTTAGAGAATGGTTAGTAGGATCCATGCACATACTATACAATGATGTTTGTAGTTTTTATGAGATCTGACTGCATAGTCGTTACATGGTTTGAAAAACCATAAATCCTATATGTGGAGGGTTTCGAGGGCATCTAGTAGAGGTTCACGGTTGGTGAATAGTTTTCTTAACTTTTCAGCCAATACGCTCACAATATCAAATTTTAAGAATTTATTTATTTATATTATTTTTTATTATTAATTCTCTAAAATGGGTTCTCCAACACCTTTACATGAAAAACCCTCCATCCCTTCCCCTATTCTAATCACGTGTACTAAACACAACCCTATCCCCTCTCAAATCCACCACCTTCACGTTCCCTTAGTTTTTTTGACCCCCCCTCTAGAATTGAGGTGTGATCATCCAAGTTAAGTGTCCTTTGTTATCATATTCTTTATTTTTACCTTTTCCTTGTGCATTTTCTCCTCAAACACATGGTGTGCTCGACCCTTGAAAAATAGTACCCATTTTGGATGTTTTTATGGTTTTTTTATTTGGTCTCTAAGGTCTTGTTGAAGATGGTTCAAGACCCGATTGTGGAACGTTTTTTAACCCTCAAATTGGGGTAAAGACTATTAAATTTTAATTATTTTACCATAAATTAATTGGTTTGTTTATAATTCTGGGTTTCATATATTTTTCATAGTGTACATTAGGCCTCATTCAGGTGGATTAGAGAATCCATTATTGAAGGACACAGACCTGTTTAAGTGTTGGTAGGCATATACATATATAATTTATCTTATTATATATATTCACTCCTATAAAAATGAATATACATTGGGGCTATATGTTCTCATATATATATATTTGAAAAATGAATACATGTAAGTGTTAAGGGGTAAATGAAAGTATAAAAATATATATAAGGACCCCATTGAATAGATTAATTACTATGTGAATATGGGAATTTATGTAAGGTGTCCTTCTATATATCTGATGGTTTATATGCGTGTAAGTTCAAGAGAGAATATTTGTGTTTTCATTAATGAGGTCATTGAGTGATGAGGTTTTTTGGCTTGGTTATATCCCTTTTGAGATGGTTCTCTATGACTAACCCTTTAATATGAATTTCATAATTTTATTTTTGTTATAATATAATATTTTCATTTTTATATTAATTTAATATTATATGAAAATTAGTTATGGAATATATAAATGTTACTTTCATTTGTTTCGGATAATGTACCTAAGCATGTAATGTTAGCTATTCATGTTTATATATTTTTTCATCAATTACATAAAAATGTAATGTATTTCGAATGATCTATTAGTTTTCAAAATAATTTTTCATTAAAAATTTTTAGGATGATTTTGATACATTATGTCTTAATAAAAACCTAGTTTTAAAATTTTATGATGTGTAATCCTAGATAGAACCTTCAAAATGGTTAGTGTATGATAGGATCCCCATGGTTTTCCTCTATATAGAGAGGTTCCTCACATGGAATGTGTGGGAAAGTGGGAAAGGAATGCACATTGTCACCCATTTTAGTTTCAATAATTTGATGATATTATCACTTAACCATTATGATACTATTATGGGATCATTAGCGTTGTAGTGTGAGTCGAGAGACTGTTTCTATTTAGTCCTAATTAGACAGACTAAATTCTCATTGTCGGGAATAGAAATCTGGGTTATGCCATTTCTTTGGCTAGTTAAGAGTATCTAGGATGGTTATTGACTATGGATTTCATCATTAGGAAATATGATGGATTATGAAATGAGTATGTATAGGGTCTATTCAATTAGCATCTAGGAATATCTGATCAATTTTGATTCACTTGTATTCTACATTGCCTCATATTGTGTTGTTTTCAGTGAAATATTTTCAATTTTTATTCATACACCTGTAGTTATCATAAATAATATTATTTTCTTATATTCTATTGTCCCCTATATGTTTATCCCTATTGTATTCCCTTCACAACATGTTCTTATTTATAAAATGAGTTAATGGAAATGATTTTTTTGGAAACATTTCTGAAAAAAATATAGGAAAATGGTTCATTGGAATTTTTTAGATTGTCACTTGCTTTAAAAATGAAATAGAAACTATAAACTAAACATATTAATTCCAAACTAGCATTACATGGATTTATTTTTTTAAAAAAATCTCATGATGTGGTTATCATTTTTCAATCCCTACTATGTATCTCAAATATCATGCCTACACTATCATTCCATTTTTAGGATCTTCCAGTTTTGGTTAACACTTAGAATGAGAGTAGTAATGTAGTTGGTGGTATCCCATGTGGTAACTTGGGGTATGTTTGACCATTTATTTTTTTATATATTTTTTTGGTGAAAATTTCATGATTTATTTTATTCTAATTTATTTATCTCCCTTTTATGGGATAAATAATTACCAATGGAATTTTATCTAATTCCTGACACAAGATTCCAACCCGAGATGACATGGAATGCCGTGTGAGTCTTATTTCGGGTTGGCTCAAGTGGCCGATATTGGGTTGACCAAATTCAATTAAAAAAACAATGGCATCAAAGAAGATTAGATAATGTTTTTTTGGTATGTTTGGAAGTTCGAAGATACAATTATAGAGATTATGATGGTTAGTCACGGGCAAGTGCTTGATCACCACCTATTATGAAGGGCACTTGAATTTCCATGGTGGTCTGGGATAGTTGTGCCACAAAATATAATCATGAATCTAATATTTTTTTAGGTTTTGGTTTTTGATGATTTTTTGGTTTGGATATGAAAAATTGGTGGATTATTTTGAGAAACTCTAAGGAATGGAGTGGTTGATTTGGTAGAATCTAAACAGGAGCATGGTTTCTATGATAATTCTAGAAAACCATGTGCAAACCATGCATCTTCCTTTGATGACCATCGATTTTCCCACCTGATGGTGCATGAACTACAAAACTATGTGACATGACTTTTTGTAGTGGGGTTCCGTTGAATATTTTGAAATTTATTCCCATTTTAATGGAGGTTTGATTTATTTGTTATTAATATTGTATTTGGATTGTTTATAAGTTTTTTTAAAATTTTAAAATGTTGTATTGTTTGTAAAATGTTTGATATATTTCTCAAAATTGGATTCTCAGAACGAAAGCTTTGAATCTTTTTGAACATGGAATGTGTTGTGTAGGGAGTGAAAATTGATTCAGAAATAGAATTGTTCTGAAATTTTTTTTTGAGGGATTTGAATTATTTTTTTGAAAAGATGTATGTATTTTTCATGGTAATTTTGGAATGTTTTGTTTTGAAATGACAATGGGTGGTTTTGAATGTTGACTATCCATATCACAAAGAGTGGTTTGGAATGACAATTCATTATTTTACACATGTTATTCATACGGACACTCACATTTATAGAAATATGTGAATTGGGGCTTAGTGTCCTTATATATTTTTGATGGTGCATATGAATTCAAGAGAAAGTGGGAAGATTCATGTAGTCCGCAAATAGGGTGTTGAGTGATGTGGTGTTTCGGCTTGGTTCTTTTCTATTTGTATGTTCGTTCACTATCCCAAACCAATTGATTGGAAATATATAGTTTCTTGATTCATTTAAAAATATGATTTCATTTTTATAAAAAACTATATTATATAAAAATTAGATATTCCATTTAGAATTGGTAATTCTAATCATTTCTCATAATTTAACTCAATATACTTATTCAGTTTTTAATTAAATTATATGCTTTCCATATTTTATTTGAAATTGAAAATTCTGTTAAATGATTAATTGGTTTTCGAAAAAATGATTAATTAGATGTTTTAAAGATAATTCGGATCTGTAAGGTATTTCTTGAAAATGATTTTTAACTCTCATGTTCAGTATCCCCACTTGAAATAATTATAATAGTTATTGTATAATGGGAACCCCCATGGTTTTCATCATTTTAGAGAGGGTTTTCATATGGACATTTTTGAGAAGTGGGAAAGGGATGCACATTGTCACCTATGAGAGTTTCAATCACTTTATGAACTCCTTGCTTCTCATTTATGATACTACTATAGGATCTTAGGCATCTTCGTGGGAGTTGAGATACTCTATCTATTTATTCATCATTAGATGGACTAGATCCATGTTGTAGGGAAGGGCTATATGGGATGTGCCACTTATTACGATAGATGAGATCATTCTAGTAGGGTTTTGAACATAGAACACATCAATATTCAGAAATATGTATTTCTAATGGAGAACAGATAAAGTCTCTTCACTTTGTGCCTATATATATCCCATGATTTCTTCTTCACATGTATTCTAATATTCCAATTGTTTTTGACATTTCTAATAATATAATTTCAATTATTATGTTTCTATTAGACGTTATTATATGGAAATTTATTTATTTATAATTATATTTCGATTTATTGTTTTTTATTGTGGTATTACCTTCACCAAATATTTTTTTTGTAAAATTATTTAATGGAAATTTTTTACTCTTTGGAAACAGTTTTAGTAAATGGATAAGAAATGGTTTTTTGAAATTATTTTCATTTTAACAGTTTTTAAAAATAAATGAGACCCTCATATTAAATATAAATTTTTTAAACATGGATGAAATGGTATTGGTTTTAATGGTAAGAATTACAACATGGTTTTTTGGAAACCCTACTTATCATCTTAGTGCTCATGCCTACACTAGCTTTTTATTTTCATTTTTATTCTAGTTTTAGATCGTTCATACAGTTTCCATTGTTCAAGGATTGGTGGTGACCCATGAGGTCACCTAGAAATTTGTTTAACCATTTTGTTTTATTTATTTTTCTTCTTCAATATTTTTATTCATTTTTATTCATTTTTATTTTTTTTATTTTATGGGATATATGATTTCTGAAATTTTTTTAACTGATGACCGAAACTCCTAAAAATATAAGGAGGAAATGGAACACCTATTAGGAATATTTTTCCCTTATTGGGTGACCATTTTGGTGTTGAACTAGTTTGGTTTGTTAAATATTAGATTTACTTTTACATATCTCATAATATGTTTAGAAACCATCAAGTGAGAGTCTTTAGTGTCACTCTGAAACCTAGTATGTAGTGTTATTGTATATATTATATTTTTCATTGATTCTAGAAGAGAAATTAGGCATCTAATGGTGCATCTCAATTATTCACGATTAACAGTTCATTGAGATTCATCCTTAGAAAAAAAAATCCAAATGAAACGGGAGTTGATATTTTTTTACATTTTTTATTACAACATTTTTGTAGAAATTCCCCAGAACACTATTCATGTGATATAATTATGGAATTTGGTATCTACCAAATATTAAATCCTAGAAAATAGGTCATCTGTCCAAGAATTGAAATCACAAAAATATCTATTCAAATTCTATGAAAAATCATCACATAGTCATTTAGAATCAATATAAAATATTATTTCATCCACATATAAAATGACTAGAAGAGTACATTTGAAAAATTCACACATGTAAATGATACTATCAACATTACCATTTATAAAAATTGCATCCCTTAAAGAAGAATATAATCTATAATTCCAAACTTTGGGATCCTATTTCAAACCATACAAGGATTTCCACAATTTGAAAACCATACTTCCATCATTATCTAAGACAAAACAATTTGGTTATTCAATATAAACTTCTTCAAAAAATCACTATTTAGAATGAAATATTTCACATCCACTTAAAAAAAATTATATTTTGTGTGTTCTACTACTACCAAAACCATTATAATAGTTTATAGTCTTTCTGTTGGAGAAAATGTGTCATCAATGTCAATTCCTTCCATTTGAGAATATTGTTTTCACACCATCCTAACTTTTTTCCTAGATACTTTACATTTCTCATTTATGTTATTTATGAAAACCCACATGGTTCCAAAAATATTATTACATTTAGGTAAACATGTAATATATCATGAGGATTTATCAGAAACCTAGTCAAGTTACAAATTCAGATATTGTATCCATTCATCATGATTAACATTTTATACCACATTATTATGTTTAATTTGATAAATAAGAACTATTTTATCTTCAATTCTCAATATTCTTATAGTGTGATCTAGATGCAATTAAATATCAATGATATTTTTATAATCAACTTTTTTCTTCAAATTTTTGGTTCCATTTTATCTTATTTCTATCATACTCATCTACATCCTTGGTATGTTTAGAATAAATATCAACCATATTTGTCTCTTTCCCATCAACATCAGCATTATTTTTTTCCATTTCATAAAATTTTACGTATAATATTATCAACCTATATCAACTTATATATGTAATTCTGTCTTATTTTCAACAATTTGGATATCCTTACAGTCATCATACCTCTGCATCTATATTTTTTACACAATATGTTTCCTCTACAATTATATATGTATCACATCTTTGTTACCCTTAAACACTTTTCTCCCCCATGGAATAGGTCGAGGGGTTCACCAGTTGGACTATATCGCTATCTAGAGGATTGGCTTAGGCTCGAGTCCTGCCAGACTTAGACACTGTTCATATTATGCACAGGGCAATTCAAATATGTTTCTTATCTGGGGAACGTGTGGTGCACACTATCTTGGATGATCCCCCAATGGGCCCAGACATATTACCCTTACACATTTTTTTGAACCATTTAATATGGTGTTAAATATAAACATGTAATGGAATATTACTTGACATGTTATCAGGGAGATCTTAATGAATCCTCTTCGAAAACTTGGGTTTCACCGCTCTCCTTGATCTGCTTACACTAAATTTATCTATGGGGGATTTTTTTATTGAATGGGAATCATCTTTCATAAAACATGTTATTAAGGATCATAATGGAGAAACCCTTCCAGTGGAAAGACTGATAGGGATCTTATTCCTCAAATAACTCAAGGGTACTGATTGGTCCAAATCTACCGCAACAAATGAGTCTCTCTATAAGAAATTTGATGACGACTGTTTTGTGGTTGAAGCTGACCTTGAGTCTCTTCAACAATAGTCACTTTTATATAAGTTTTCAATCATGGGTAATATTTCATATATCAATGGTTATAAAACATAGACGTACTATTATTTAAAGACTAGGATTTATCATGTCTGGGGTTTTGCGGATTGGAAACTTATGCCGATAAGAAATGGCTATTTTATATGTTGTTGTGCTACCAGGAGTATCTTGATCGTGTCTAGAAATTAGGTAACCTTAATCTAAGGACTGGTGTTCATTGAATCTCTGAATGAGATCTTTCCTTCAACCCTCATTACTATCGGAACACCATGGAATGGATATTGGTCAGACTTCTTGGACTCAGCTGGTTCGTATGGCACCCGAATATCATGAATGACATCACATCCTACATAGGTATCCCTCTCAAAATCAATCAATGAACACAAAATGACGAGATTGGTCTCTATGTTAGGGTGATGGTAGAGGTGGTTACTGCATCTAAACTCCTAGAGGTTATTTTTTTCTATGAAAATGATTATAAAACAGATGTTTGGATTGAATTTGAACATATGCCACTATATTGTAAGCTCTGTAATTTTTTTGAAAATTCATTACTGAAGTGTATAGTTGTAAAGAGTGATGTTTCCCAGCCTTGTGATGATTAATGGACTGAAATTATAAGAAAAAATAAGGGTAAAAGCAGTGCCCCTGAAAATACTGAGCCCCCTACGAAAAATGATAATGTATGGGTAATAAAGCATTATTTGTGGGAGAAGGATCAAGTAACACCTGGGAAGAACAAGTGGAGGAAGAAGAAAATGCCAATATTGATCATTGTTTCCTTAAAGATATGGACATGATGGTTATGGATACTTGTAACCAACCTCAAGATGATAAATCCTCCTATGTTCCATTTTTCATTACCTCTATCGAAGCTAGGAAGTCTCCAAGGGACAAATCTAGTGGAATTTTAGTGACAGTGTTGGATTTCATTCGAGGCTCCACCCAGAAAAAGCTGCTAGAGCTTCGGGAAACTCAAATGAATTCTGAACATAATGATAATGGCCATTCCACAGATGATACCTCACTGTCGAAGGCTCAATCTATGGAACTGGTTTACAAAGTAGAAGCTGGGCATACTGATATGGGAATTGCAACTCAGGACCTTGGAAATGAAGGATTGGTCACTCAAACTGATTTCATTATACTTAATGATACCCTTAGGGTAGTTTACACACACCCTACATAGGACATAAGCTCTATCATTGGTAATATTCCCTAAAAAATATTCCTGGTAAGAAAAATTAAATGAATTTACCCTTTGAATCCAAATATTCAGTATGCATGAACCCGCCTTAGTTCTGTCTACTATCACTGAACTTATAACTCCACATATGGATACAAATGAGGGTCACATGTCCGTCCCCATGAATACTATCTCACCTAAAATAAATAAATCTTCTAAAAATTAAAGTGCTTCTAACAACATTTCTGGTTTTCCTATGAGTACACATGACAATAATTCTTGTCCAATATCTTCTCAAAATTTTAGGATACCAAAGAGGAATAAAGGTTCGGGCGGTTCAAAATCAAAAATGGGGGTTCTTTCTCGAAATCAAGGTTTTAATGGATGTTTTATTTCTAAATTGTAAGGGAATTGTGAACCCTGACACACTTACTGTTATTAAAAGACTTATTTTAAGTCATAAACCTATAATATTTTCTATTGATGAACTCAAAATTATCATTTCTCTAAAATTTGTACACATTTTTTACTTATGGATATAACTTTCTAGGTGCTTGCAAAAATGTTGTGGATATTGATTCTCTTTGTAATTTTTATCACGCCTCTTTAAAAATTGTTAGTGCTTCAAATACTCTGATCAAATGTTTACTTGTAATTTTTCTCTTTATAGATTAAATATATATCATATTTTGGTTTATGCAAAAAATAGATATCAATATCGAAGGACTCTTTGTCCTGACCTTTTAGATTTAGCTAATAAAATTTAGGACCCCTGGTTTGTGATTAGTGATTTTAATGTCATTCTTATGCTTGGTGAGAAAATTGGTCCTTCCCACTCACACATTTATCCAAGAGAATTTATAACTACTCTAGAATATTGTAATCTTATTGAAATTAACTTTTTGGGTTTTTAATCTACTTGGTATAGAAGAAAATACAATATGGTCATTGATAGAAATCTAGATTGGGCTTTCACAAATATCCTGGATCTGGACAAATGGGACACCATATATAGCATTAACTTTCCCAAAATAAATTTGGATCACCATCCCATCCTTATTAGTCTTTTCTCTAAAAGGACTAAACCCATTATTCCTTACATATTTAACAACTCTTGGTTTGCTGATGTTTAATGCTCAAATCTTATACCAAATTGTTGGGATTCTATGAAACATCACTATGATGCCTTTGCATGTATCACCAAGATAAAGCACCTCAAACAATGTCTCAAAGGTTTGTCCAGAACTAAATCTATGAAAATGGAAAAGGTCATTGCTGTCACGACCCGTCCTCGGGGCCCGTGCCGTGACTACCCCAAGCCCGCCTTCCATAGGCCAGGGGCTGACGACTAGCACCAAAGGAATAAATCCCGATAACTGGGAAGGAATTGCCTTTATAAAATCAAACAAACACCACATAGTACAAGCAGAAGTAAACATTAAGTACAAAGAGAAGTGATGAAAGGAAAATGGTCCAGAATACAAACCCAAAAGAAAATACAACTACAACTGAACAAAGTACAACAGAAAAAGACAACAGCTGGAGGGACGGAACCGGCTCCTGGGTCATCCACCTCGGATCCTACCTAAAGGGTAGGTACAGATGGCGCAGCTCCTGGATCGTCCACCACGGATCCTACCTGAATGGTAGGTACAGATAGCCTCCTCAACGCTCTTGCTCGTCAAACTCCTCTGTGTGTCGTCTCGTCATGTATTCCACCTCCGGGTACTGAATCGTCGTGTAGTCCACCTCCGGGTACCGTCCAGTCCTCGAACACTCGGCCTCTGTCAGCACTGCCCATCATCTGCAACCAACACAACGAGGTGCGGACATAGCCCGTGTAGGGGTGAGTATAACGATACTCAGTAGGGACCCCGAGACCCTCACGGTATCACTAAAACCAACAAGGATAACCACAAAGAAGATCTCAATAGATAAACTCTACTTAGGTATATGCCCATATATATACCTAAGTTATCAAGTAACACATCTCAATCATGAGGTAACACAAAGATTATTAAATCAACGGATAAACACTACCCAGGTATATGCCCATACATATACCTAAGTTATCAAGTGACCCATCTCAATCATGAGGTAAACACAAAGGTCAAAAGTCTAAGCTCAAACCAGGATTTTCACTATCGAAACTGTAACTGCTGAAGAGCTCCGTCTCTGGAGTGGACAGTGGTCCTGTCACGACTCCGAGGTACTGCTCACTAACCTAAGAGTAATGAGGTACTCCTCCTATCGGGTACCGCGGGTCTGCGGCCAACTACCGGGTGCTCCGTCCGCTGTGGGTCTGTCGCCAAATACCGGGCGCTCCCCCTAATAGCCTACAGAGGTACTCCTCCTGTCAAGTATCGCGGGTCTGCTACCAACTACCAGGCGCTCCGTCCTCCGTGGGTCTGCCGCCAAATACAGGGCGCACCGTCCACTGGGCTAGTCGACTCACTCCAAGTCGAGTCGGTCAAGAAGTCGTCAGGTCTCAGCCGGCTACACGGTCTCCGTACTCCGCACTCTCGTCTCTGGGAGGGTCCGCTCCACGACCTACTGGTCGATACTCCAAGTATCACAAAGTCCCACGAAGAAGTATCTCAAAGGACCGCCTCTTCATAGGGGTCTCAACGCAACAGTCGGTGCGTCAATCGGACGCCCGATCTGTGAGTTATTAGCCTTTTCGTCCCAGGGGCCTGGTTGGTTTCATGTGTGAACCAGTCCGGCCGCAACTCAACTATACCCCGAACACTCATAGGGTATACTCATAGGGACCGTTTCTCAACGTAACCACCAACGCCGCTGACGGTTTGTCAAACGGACGTCCGGTCTGAAAGATATCAGTTTTTCCGTTCCAGCGGCCCGGTTGGATTTCGGGTACAATCCAACCCGGCCGTATCTCAACTGCATCCAAAACTCGGGTGGAGGATTCCAAAAGTTCCGTATCTTGAAGAGGAATTCAACGAAACAGACGGCGCGTCAATCGGACGCCCGGTCTGTGAGTTATTGGCCTTTTCGTTCTAGGGGCCTGGTTGGTCTCGTGAGCGAACCAACCAGACTGCACTCCGATGGCATCCAAACCTCGAGTGGAGTAGGCCAAAAGATTTGTCTCACTTAGAGAAAATCAACAAAGTCGACGGCACGTCATTCGGACGTCCGGAACTCATGTTACGAGCGTTTCCACTCCGAGGGCCCGGTTGGTTTCATGTACGAACCAACCCGGACGAACCCAAAGTTCTCCTAAACCTTCATTGCGATATACCGAAACGACCGTCTCGATCCAAGGATCGCGTTGCCGCTAACGGCGAGTCGTTTGGAGGCACATAGATCATGTTATGGGCATTTGACCGAAAGTGGCCCGAAAATGGGGGTCTAGGCCCGGGCCGACCCGGCCCGACCCCCCTGGGTCGGCCGAACGGGGTCGACCCGACCCGGGTCCGACCCGGCTGGGCCCGGACCGACCGGCCGGCCGCGGCTCAGCCAGCGTGGCCGAGCCGATTCGCGGGCAGGGTGCGCGGCTCCCCCGCCCATTGCCTCTAATTGAGGCCGGCGGTTCGCCGGCCGCCTCCTCTCCGGCGGCGCGCCGCCGCCGCCTTCTGCGGACCACCGGACGCGCTCCGGTGGTCCGTTCCTTCTGCCGTCTTCGCCTATGGCCCCCCCGGGACCCCACCTTCACTTCGAAGGGATTCAAATGCCCAAACGGCCTACTTCGTCGTCGCCCGTCAATCCGCACGTCAAAAATGAAACGTGCCGTCTTCGTGGTTCTCCGGCACGGCGTGCTGGCACCGCGCCCCTTCACCGTGGCCCGACTCCGTCCGCAGATGTCTTCGGTTTCTCCGACGCGGCATGACGGCGTCATGTACTTGTTCTTTCTTTTCACGGCGTGGCACGACGGCGTCGCGTAATACTTTCCGTGTGATTCTCGCGTGGTGCGACGGCACCACGTCATTCTGTTCCATCCACAAGAATCAAACATGAACATAGGAGGGGGGTTCGGCCGTGTTTGTGCAGTCCGGCCCCCCTCTCGTTAAATGATAACATCTAGTCGAAAAATCCACGATGATCGATAAACTAGAATCATGAATGGAAAATAAATAAATTAACAATAATCCCCTACCTCGTTTCAGGAACGGTGTTCGCCAACGACCCGCGGAAGACAAGCGTCGCGGAGGTCGGGTGTTGCGGGAGAACGTCGACGTCGCGAAGCGGGATTCGAAGTCGTTGACAGCGATTACGTCACGGAAAACCATCGCAGAAGAGACGACGTGGAAGATTAATGCCGCGTTGCAGATACGTCATCGCGGAAGAACCGTGTACTTCGGCGGAGGAGTTCTTCGTTGAAGAACAGTGTTCTTCGCGTTCTTCGTCGAGGTTGAAGAAGATAAAGAAGAAGAAGAAGATGCTTCCCAACACTCTCAAGGTGACAAAACTCTAACCAAAAAATAAAATAAGAATATTTCTTATTTTTTTAACACAACAACACATTTTAATTTCAAGAGTTTGAAATTCAATAACCACACAAAACTCACCTCATTAAACTCATAACATTTAAGTCATAGGTTATAACTTAAGTTAACATAATTTAAGTGGGAGTTGGGGGGGTTTTAGAGGATATGAAGAGGTGGGGTTCGTGTGGGCCCCACCACCCTCATAACCTCCCAAGGGAGGTTGGGTGGTTACCCAACTTCCATCAAGAGCTAACACTTAGAGTAAAATAATAAAAATTGTAGTGTAATTATAAAATAAACATCCACAATTTTTATTATCAACAATCTTGTAAACGCAACCCCGGAACAGGAGTTCCTAAGCAATTACCGGCGCTGTGGTTCCATCGGTTCCCTGGGAATTCGATTCCGGGCACCGGTTCAAAAGTTAGAAGAAACCCGCTCGTTTGTTCACTGAACGTACCCGAGCCAAACTTCGGAAATTGATTCCGGGCACACCGGACCTCGGAATCAGGTGCCGTCAGAAACTGCGTTCTTGTAAAATTCAAATAAAATTAAGAAAAAAATTTCCTTGAAATTTCCGGGGCTTTACATTACTCCCACCTCAGGGCTTTACGTCCCCGTAAAGCGTCAACACAACTAGGGTCACAAAAGCGGTACAGAGCACGCATCTGAGCCTTCCGCTCCCATGTGCTTACCTGGAGGTTCCCGTACTGCCAAAAAAAGCTCACCCGAGGAATCGATCATCCTCGTAGGATCCACTCCTATCGATCCTCGATCCCCACTGGAACCTCAATGAAAGACACCCCATTGCCATCGTCCAACTCCCCATGGTCGATGATATGCGGAGGGTCGAGCACGTTTCTCCTCAGTTGGGATACGTGGAAAACGTCGTGCACCTAGTGCAACTAAAGTGGATGGGTCAAGCGGTAAAGCACCTCGCCTACCCAGCTGAGGACCTAGAAAGGTCCATTGAACCTCGGAGATAACTTGCCTCCCTGGCCACATCTCTGTAAACCTCGTCGAGGTGAGACTCGTATAAGGACGTGATGGCCATCCTCGAACTCTAGAGGCCTCCAAGTCCTGTGAGCATAAGGCTTATGTCGGCCCTTTTCCGTCCTCATCCACTCTTGGATGGCCTGGACCTTCTCTAGTCTCACAAGAGATACTATGATTTCTTCTTTTCCTATAAGAGAAATTTGGTCTCATCCCCTGGATGAACCACATTCGTTGCCTAATACAGTCAATCCTGAAATGAATGATGCATTCATGCCACGGATGGCGTCGTAAGGCCTCGACGTAACTACCAAGGGATCCAACTATCACTCTCGCCTCCAAGGGTCGAGTCACACTGTCGGCATCAGTGTGTTGTCACTAGGTCTCCTTTAGTAGAAAACTCGAAAGTGAGGGTCAAGTCAACAGTCTTAACCGGGACCAATCAGTATCAACCAAACAAAAAGGACAAGAAAGAAAACTTTACAAAGATAAGTGTCTTTTCATTATTGCAGCTCATAATACAAAGACACAAAGCAACTATAGACAAACATCAACAAAACTAGAAGCAACAGGAATAATAGCCTCCAGGTCGGAAGATATTCCCGCTCCTGTCCATATGCTTCCGGAGCTCCATGACCATAGGCCTCAGCTGCCTGAAGCTGAGCTCTCCCATGTCCTCCTGTCCCCTGCGGTCGGGGTGGGCCTCCTGGTGGTGGTGGTGGCAACATCCCGAAGCGTCGTCCACCTCCAGCTGCACGGCCAGCTCCTCTGCCATGGCCGCCTGCTCCTTGCGGTCCACCCTGATCGAACCTCTGTCTCTGCCTCAGAGGTTTTTCATTTAACTGATGGTCATCTGCATGGCGGGTCGGACAGTCACATGCCATGTGACCAATTCCGCCGCATGAGTAACACTGTCCACTCTCGGCACGTCTAGCTCTGACTCCTCCCCGGTTTCCCCGAACAACTGAACCTGAGTTGTGCAGTCGGCCATCGATAGGTCTGGTCCTCTTGGACCTCTGCGTCATCTGTCTACTGCCTGCTGCAGAAGACTCTGCCGCAAGCCGGCTAGTGGTGGGTCATGCTGCTGGAGACTGCTCAGCAAGGAAACTCTCCACTAAGAGGGCTCTTTCGAACACCCCTGTCTACGTCAGAATGGTGTGAGAAACAACAGAAGCTCTAATCTCTCGCCTGAGCCCCTACTCGAAGGTTCGGGCCCTGGAGAACGGGTCCCGTACCATATCTGTGGAGTAGCGCGAGAGGTCTGTGAATCTCGCTGAGTACTGCGCCACTGACATGATGCCCTACCGCAGCTGAAATAGCTCCTGTATACGCACCGTTCGAAGGGTGGCTGGTACGAACTCTGCCCGGAACAGGCTCTCGAAGTCTGCCCATAGAAGTGTCACCTCGTCATGCATTTGAAGCATCAGGCTCCACCATATGACTGCTGCTGCCTGAAGAAGTTTGGTAGTAAGGATCACCATGAAATCTGTCAGCGTCCCCACTAGCCTGAAGACTCTCATCACAGCCTCCAGCCAATCCTCAGCCGCCTGCGGGTCCGTCCCTCCCTGGATCCTGAGTGACCCCTAGCGCTGGAACTCATGCAATGCGCTCAAGCGACGTGCACCCTCTACTGCTGGGGCTGGTGGCATCGGTGGCCCAACGGGTAGTAGTACCGCTGGTGCCTCCGCTGGTGCCTCAACTGCGATAGGGCCCTGTACTGAGGCCTCATCACTCGGCGGGCTGTCAGTACGTACCACTCTCGGGGCTCTAGCTGGTCGTCCACAGGGAGGCATCCTGAAAGAAACAACGTGACACGGTCCAAAGATTATCCCTGGTGAGCTGGCCCGGTTTGATCTGACATTTAAAAAAAAACTTCTGGAAAACACACACGCAATCAGTGTTTTCGTGCACAAAGTCAGAAATCAGTTGTCAGGGTCCTGGTGTATGGATACGTCGGCCGCCCGCACCAACACTGGACTCCCTGAAATGAAAACCACACTCGGTACTCTTAACAGTATTTCTTCACAGAAAGAAACATCAGAGTTATAAGTTCTTCGGTAGAACCGAACTCCTGTAATTCCAATTTGTCACGACTCGTCCTCGGGGCCCGTGCCGTGACTACCCCAAGCCCGCCTTCCATAGGCCAGGGGCTGGCAACTAGCACCAAAGGCGTAAATCTCGATAACTGGGAAGGCATTGACTTTATAAAAGTAAACAAACACCATAGAGTACATGCAGAAGTAAACACTAAGTACAAAGAGAAGTGCTGAAAGGAAAATGGGCCAGAATACAAACCCAAAAGAAAATACAACTACAACTGAACAAAGTACAACAGAAAAAGACAACAGCTGGAGGGACGGAAGCGGCTCCTGGGTCGTCCACCTCGGATCCTACCTGAAGGGTAGGTACAGATGGCGCAGCTCCTGGATCGTCCACCACAGATCCTACCTGAAGGGTAGGTACAGATAGCCTCCTCAACGCTCTCGCTCGTCAACCTCCTCCGTGTGTCGTCTTGTCGTGTAGTCCACCTCTGGATACTGACTCGTCGTGTAGTCCACCTCTGGGTACCGTCCAGTCCTCGAACACTCGGCCTCCGTCAGCACTGCACGTCGTCTGCAACCAACACAACGAGGTGCGGGCATAGCCCGTGCAGGGGTGAGTATAACGATACTCAGTAGGGACCCCGAGACCCTCACGGTCTCACTAAAACCAACAAGGATAACCACAAATAAGATCTCAATAGATAACCTCTACTTAGGTATATACCCATATATATACCTAAGTTATCAAGTAACCCATCTCAATCATGAGGTAACATAAATATTATTAAATCAACGGATAACCACTACCCAGGTATATGCCCAAACATATACCTAAGTTATCAAGTGACCCATCTCAATCATGAGATAAACACAAAGGTCAAAAGTCTCAGCTCTAACCGGCATTTTCACTATCGAAACTGTCACTGCTGAAGAGCTCCGTCTCTAGAGTGGACAGTGGTCCTATCACGACTCCGAGGTACTGCTCACTAACCTAAGACTGCTGAGGTACTCCTCCTGTCGAGTACCGCGGGTCTGCGGCCAACTACCGGGCGATCCGTCCGCTATGGGTCTGTCGCCAAATACCGGGCGCTCACCCTAATAGCCTACAGAGGTGCTCCTCCTGTCGAGTACCGCGGGTCTGCTGCTAACTACAAGGCGCTCCGTCCGCCGTGGGTCTGCCGCCAAATACCGGGCGCTCCGTCCACTGGGCTAGTCGACTCACTCCAAGTCGAGTCGGTCAAGCAGTCGTCAGGTCTCAGCAGGCTACACGGCCTCTGTACTCCACATGCTCGTCTCCGGGAGGGTCCACTCCACGAGCTACTGGTCAATACTTCAAGTATCACAAAGTCCCACGAAGAAGTATCTCAAAGTACCGCCTTGTCATAGGGGTCTCAGCACAACAGTCGGCGCGTCAATCGGACGCCCGGTCTGTGAGTTATTAGCCTTTTCGTCTCAAGGCCCCGGTTGGTTTCATTTGCGAACCAGTCCGTCCGTAACTCAACTATACCCCGAACACTCATAGGGTATACTCATAGGGACCGTTTCTCAACGTAATCACCAACGCCGCTGACGGTTCGTCAAACGGACGTCCGGTCTAAAAGATATCAGCTTTTCTGTTCCAGGGGCCCGGTTGGATTTCGGGTACAATCCAACCCGGCCATATCTCAACTGCATCCAATACTCAGGCAGAGGATTCCAAAAGTTCCGTATCTTCAAGAGGAATTCAACGAAACAGACGACGCGTCAATCAGACGCCCGTTCTGTGAGTTATTGGCTTTTTCGTTTCAGGGGCCCGGTTGGTCTCGTGAGCGAACCAACCCGACCGCACTCTGACGGCATCCAAACCTCGAGTGGAGTAAGCCAAAAGATCCGTCTCACTTAGAGGAAATCAACAAAGTCGACAGCACGTCATTCGGACGTCAGGAACTCAAGTTACGAGCGTTTCCGCTCCGAGGGCCCGGTTGGTTTCGTGTACGAACCAACCCGGCCGAACCCAAAGTTCTCCAAAACCTTGAGTGAGATATACCAAAACGACCGTCTCGATCCAAGGATCGCGTTTCCGCTGACAGCGAGTCGTTTGGAGGCCCGTAGCGCATGTTACGGGCATTTGACCGAAAGTGGCCCGAAAACAGGGGTCTGGGCCCGGGCTGACCCGGCCCGACCCGGGTCCGACCCGGCGGGGCCCGACCCGGGTCCGACCCGGCGGGGCCCGGCCCGGCTCGGTCCGGCTCGGTCCGGCCCGACCGGCAGGCCGCGGCTCGGCCAGCATGGCCGAGCCGATTCGCGAGCGGGGTGCACGGCTCCCCCACCCTTTGCCGCTAATTGAGGTCGGCGGTTCTCCGGCCGCCTCGTTTCCGGCGGCGCGTCGCCGCCGCCGGTCGCTGACGCCGCCGCGTCGTTGTGGCGCGCCGTCGCCGCCTTCCGCGGACCACCGGACGCGCTCCGGTGGTCCGTTCCTTCTTCCGTTTTTTCCTATGGCCCCCCCGGGACCCCACCTTCACTGCGAAGGGATTCAAACGCCCAAACGGTCTGCATCGTCGTCGCCCGTCAATTTGCACGTCAAAAATGAAATATGTCGTCTTCGTGGTTCTCCGGCACGGCGTGCTGGCGCCGCGCCCCTTCGCCGTGGCCCAACTCTGTACGCGGATGTCTTCGGTTTCTCCGACGCGGCGCGACGACATCGCGTCCTTGTTCTTTATTTTCACGGCACGGCACGACGGCGTCGCGTAATACTTGCCGTGTGATTCTCATGTGGTGCGACGGCACCACGTCATTCCGTTCCATCCAAAAGAATCAAACATGAACATAGGAGGGGGGTTCGGCCGTGTTTGTGCGGTCCGACCCCCCTCTCGTTAAATGATAACATCTAGTGGAAAAATCCACGATGATTGATAAACTAGAATCATGAACGGAAAATAAATAAATTAACAATAATCCCCTACCTCGGTTCCGGAACGGTGTTCGTCAACGACCCGCGAAAGACAAGCGTCGCGGAGGTCGGGCGTCGCGGGAGAACGTCGAAGTCGCGAAGCGGGATTCGAAGTCGTTGACGGTGATTCCGTCACGGAAAACCGTCGCGGAAGAGACGACGTGGAAGAAGAACGTCGCATCGCGGATACAGCGTCGCGGAAGAACCGTGTTCTTCGGCAGAGGAGTTCTTCATTGAAGAACGATGTTCTTCGCGTTTTTCGTCGAGGTTGAAGAAGATGAAGAAGAAGAAGAAGATGCTTCCCAACTCTCTCAAGGTGACAAAACTCTAACCAAAAAATAAAATAAGACTCTTTCTTATTTTATTAACACAACAACACATTTGAATTTCAAGAGTTTGAAATTCAATAACCACACACAACTCACCTCATTAAACTCATAACATTTAAGTCATAGGTTATAACTTAAGTTAACATAATTTAAGTGGTAGTTGAGGGGGGTTTTAGAGGATATGAAGAGGTGGGGTTCGTGTGGGCCCCACCACCCTCATAACCTCCCATGGGAGGTTGGGTGGTTACCCAACTTCCATCAAGAGCTAACACTTATAGTAAAATAATAAAAATTGTAGTGTAATTATAAAATAAACTTCCACAATTTTTATTATCAACACTCGTGTAAACGCAACTCCGGAACAGGAGTTCCAAAGCAATTACCGGCGCTGCGGTTCCATCGGTGCCCTCAGAATTCGATTCCGGGCATCGGTTCAAAAGTTAGAAAAAACCCGCTCGTTCGTTCACTGAACGTACCCGAGCCAAACTTCGGAAATTGATTCCGGGCACACCGGACCTCGGAATCAGGTGCCGTCAGAAACTACGTTCTTGTAAAATTCCAAAGAAAATTAAGAAAAAAATTTCCTTGAAATTTCCAGGTCTTTACAATTGCTACCCTTGATAATGAGCTTAACCAAATCAAAAATACCACCACTGCCTCTGACTTCTCATTAGATCCAAGAAATGTGATTGACATCTCTCTGAAACATAATTCCATTTGGAAGCATAAAGACAACATGCACTTGCAAGTCTTAAAAACTAAATGTATTTCAGACAGTGATAGAAACACTATGTTTAACAATTCTCTTCCAATTATTAGAAATGTTTATAGTACTATTTCTATCTTCAGGGACAATGCCACCATCTTCGACTCCAAGGTAACCATTATTAGTCATGCAGGCTTCTACATTGGGAATATTATCAATGGCCAAAATGTTAATAAGGACCTCCTTCCCGATGTCATTCCGGTTAAGGGGAGTGAAGAAGATAACAATTTTCATTTGATCATACCTCCTGATCATGAAATAATAGACATTGTCTTTAGTCTTAACTCTGATAGTGCCCTAGGACCCGATGGCTTCAATAATTGTTTTTTACAAAAAACCTGTAATGTCATCCACATTGATGTTTGTAAACGTGTGAGATTTTTTTTCTAATGGTTTCCTTCCTCATGGATTGAATGCTCAATTTATTAACTTAACTCATAAAGTGGCCAATGATTTTAAAATACATCTCTTCCACCCCATTTCCCTCATCAACTCTCTTTAAAAAACTATTACTATGCTTATCACTATCTGATTTTCTACTATATATGATAAAATTTTCTCATGGAATCAGTTTGGTTTTATCATGGGTAGGTCTATTCATGAATTCATTTTCCTTGCCTCAGAATGCAATAATTCTTTAAATAATGTTAATAGAGGAAGAAAAATCTCAATAAAACATGATATTCAGAAAACATTTGATACCATTGATTGGAGATTTATTTTTAATGTTCTTTAGGATTTTGGTTTTAATGATACATTCATTAGTAGAGTAAATACCTTATTTTTCTTTAGCCACTATTTCTATCCTTGTTATTGTCTCTCCAAAAGGATATTTTGAATGTACCAAGGGTGTCAGGAAAGGTGATCCCTTATCATTCATTATTTTTTCAGTTGTGGAAGACTATATTAGCAAATTTCCCACTCACCTGGTGGACCAAAAAAAGCTAAAACGCATTTAGGTGGACAGAAACCTAAATGCCCCTATGCATCTATTTTACGCTGATGATATTATCCTGTTCTTACAATGAGACAAAAGAAACATTCAAAATATTAAAAATGCTTTATCCCATTATGATGAGATCTATGGTCAATCTATTACTTGGTCAAATCTTATGTTTTCATTGGTAAAAGATTATCTTATACTAGGAAAAATAACATCATCAATATTTTAGGTATCAAAGAAGGATATTGCTCTTTTACCTACCTAGGAGTTAAAATTTATTTGTAAGACCTATATCCATGTACTCCACCATGTTTTTTGACTAGGTTACTAACCAAGTGTATTCCTAGAAAGGGAGATCCCTCTCCATGGCTAGTAGAATCGGTCCTTTGAAATCTGACATTTTCTCTAAAATGGTATACGTGGTGATGGTCTATAAATGGCCTATCAATATCCTTAATAAAATTAATGTTTCCATCAAAATTTTTTTTGTACTGGATGCATTCTTGAATGGAATATTGTTAACATACCCTAGTCCACCTGTTGTAAACCTCTTGAGAAGCGTGGTCTTGGAATAAAAAATATCAAACTATTTAATGAGTCCCTTCAAGACAAAATCACATGGAAATTGATAAATAAGAACTCCGACTCCATTACTTTTCCTAAAAAAAGTTTCCCCGTGAAGTTAAAGAAAATAAATTTGAACTATGTTAACTCTTGGATTTGGCCATCTATTAGTCTCTCCTTCACCAACATCAGGAATAATTCTAGATGGATGGTTAGCGTAGAAACATCCATGAATTTTTGGATATATAACTGGACTGGCACCCCCTTATAACCTTGTTATCTCCTAATTCCCATTCTGATAACACCACCTTCTCTATTAATGATGTGATACAATCTCTTAATTTCAATTTTCAAGGTAATATAATGCATGTGGTTGATAATTACCCTTACTCCAATTCAAATAATTTAATTATTTGGGAGACTTCCTGTAATGGTGTACTTGATTTAAAATATTTATAACCAAAATTTCAATAATTATGTCCCAATCTTTTTTTGGTTGATATCTCTTGATATACCCGAGATTAAACCATCCAGACTCAATATTGTTTGGCATATTTCCCACAATCGTATTCATAGTGAGGCTTGTCTTCAGACTTTTGGTATCCATATTTCCTCTTTGTGTCACTTATTTTAGAAGAATAGAGAGGATATCAATCATATATTTTTGTCTTATGATATGGCTTCAACCCTTTGTAATTATATTACTGACATGTTTGACTGTATCAGGTTATTTATAGAATCAGTTTGTTCACAAATAAAACGTTGTGTGGAGCATGATATTTCAAAGAAAGTCAAGAATATCTTTTTAACTGATGTTTCTGATCGAATCCATGTTATCTTGTATGATATAAATTATATTATTCAAAAACAAATTCTCACTTAATTTTAATGCAAGTCAGATGCGGATTCTCATCACAATTAGGGATGCAGCCTCGATTCAGAAATCTTTTTGTGACAAAACTATTGGAGGCTGGGAGATCCTTCAACGCCATAGGATTAAAGGTCATTACAGTCATTTGAGGTGCACCTTTGAGGTGTTATATAATGTTTTGCATTGAGGTAGGATCAATGTTCACGTTGATGTCGCTTCCAAGGGCAATCCGAGACCCACATGATGCAGTGCTATCTTCAGATAATTTCATGGACATTGTCATGGATGCTTCTTTGGAAGCTTCATTTCGGCGTCCTATTTGGAAGCAGAAATGTTATCTTTGATTCACACAGTTGAAATTGTTATGAAAAAGATTAGGAACAACATATGGATTGAATGTGACTCAACCACTATTTTCCATGCTATTTGGAATGGAGTCGTTCACCATGCTTGGCCACATACCAGCCATTGGATGAACTGCCTTACTTCACATTAAAAGATCAGACACATTGTCACCATTCCTTTAGTGAAGAGAACATGGTGGTAGAAGGTCTTACCAATAAGAGAATAAACAAGATCATTATATGGCTTGATGATATACTTGTTTCTTTTCTCCCACTATATGAAAAATATTGTAATAAAATCCCCTCCTTCAGACTCTTGCATTTCATTTATTTATTAATAATAAATTATATCTTGGTCTTTGACTTAGGAACTACATTTAAAAAAATCTATTATATATTTTTATTCCATTACATATATATTCTATTAATAAATTCATTGAGATTACATGCTTAACCAACATTGTCCGACCCATATCAAATATGATACTATTCTTTCATTTAGATTACCCGTTTTTATGTGGATTATATGGTGTTATATATCGATTCATGATTCCATGTTTGGAAATATAACTTATTAAATGAATCACATGTAAATCAATTACCACTATCTGATAATATTTTCTAGATATAGGGACACATCTCCTTCTTCGATGTCCTTATAAAAAAATTGAACATTTTAGTTTACTTTATTTTCTATTTCATGAACATGAAAATATTTAAATATGTATAATCATCAATAAATTAATGAAATAAGTTTCACCTATGGAATAATTTGTTCTCAATGAACCATATAAGTTAGTATGAATATGTTCAAGGGGTTTATAAGAGATAATATTGACCTCATTGTGTAAACATTGATCCCATTTACATTTATGAATTTTTCCAGATACATCTTCCCCTTAAATAATTATGTTGGGAAAATAACTCACAACATCATTCTTTATGATTTTTTAGAACCTTATTTTATCGATATGTTCAAGGATTCTATGACATATTTTGTTTTAATCATTGGTAGTCAAGTAAAATGATTTGATATAATCAATAAATTTCAATAGATTACCACTTATTATTTTTTATTGAGTGACAATTCTTCAATACTTTATGCTTTTGAAGATACAAAAATCATATTTCAAAAATACTTTACTTACATCATCAAAATCATGGATAACACTAACATATTTGAGCTTTATACCTACCAAAAATAACACATTATTAGACTTCAGATTTATAAATTCAGACTCTTCTTTTCCAACTCCATAGTTTTTCAATGAACAATCATTTCCAAAGGTTACATATCCTTATTCATGATTCTCAATTTTTCTAAGATTTTTGGTGTCACGTTTCATATGTGATGACCTTCCACATTCTAGAATCCATGACATTGTTTTTCAAACTAGATTCCAAAGCTACTTCAATGAACCTTCATTTTTTGTCACTAATTTTCTAAACACAATTTCCAATATAAAAATTAGGTTATTGTTTTGGAATAATACTCACCCATTTTTTAGAAATATGAACTTGATGATCACATCTCCCACATATTTCATCAAAATAATTAAATTTATTTTTTTGTATGCAGATATGATAATTTCTATATAACTACTATATTTGATAGTTATCTTTTTTTCTGAGAATATCTCCCCCTTGGATATTGATTGATTTTAGGTAGGGAGATTTATTGATATCATAAATATGAACTGTTCACAAACACTCCAAAAAAAAATATAACTTTTAGAACATGTTCTCCCAATCTCACAATAGAAAATAATTTAATTTTGTTGTTATTGAATTTCAATATTCTAAGATTGTATTTATTCTAGGGGAAATGATATTATTGGAAAATTTCATCCTTCCATTGAAGTATAAGATGATTTTACACTTCGATTCATTGTCTAAACATGTCCTGTATTTATTTTTATACCATAATTTTAGAGAAAAAATAATTATTTAGAAATTCTTATAGTGAAGAATTAACATGATTATTTGAAACCAACATTTCACAAGTTTGTAATGATTTTACCATCAAATCAATAACCTTTATGAAATATTCCCTACACTTTTTTCTAAATTTATTTGCTCTACGTTATTTATAATGAGTCTTTGACTGATAATTTTTTTTCAGATAAATGTTTTTTTATGACATTTATCATCAATTCCATTTCCACCACTTTCTGTTTGTGTCTTTCGATTTCTTCAATGTTAAAAATTGTATTAATTTTACTGTATCATATTTATTAGTTTATATTATCATCTTTTCCTTTCCATTATAGAATTTTTCCTTCATTAGTTTTTTTACCAACCCAAAATTCAAATTAATATTTCAACATTTCTCTAGCTCTATTCATTCTTATTCATATGAATAACAACCAGTGGCATAAAACGATTGATGAACATTAGACCTGAATTTATTTTCATCATCCAATTTACTTATTATGTTTGATTTAAAATATTATCCTTTTCTCACTAAAATTATTCTTTTACATTTAATGAATTGATTATTGCTTCCATCATATTTTGTTATTCATTTTGAGAACTTCCTTTATTTATTTTTATATTGTTTTCGTTATCTTTCTCAAGGTCTACTGATTTATTACTAAGGGAATTTAAAATAAATTTCCAATGTTAATATAGTTATAGAAACTTTCTGGTAAATTACCTTCATAAATAATCATTCCCTTATTGAATCATTTTTATAAAAGACAAATGACTCAATTATAATCTTTTTCTTCATTTTCTTCATCTGATTCACATGATTCTGTCTGCTCGTCATCACTGATTTTGTACTTTCAAATTGCCTCAAAAGTCATATCATATTTTTTAATTGAAAAATAAAATAAAAAATTTCATATGAAATGAGTATGGTATGTAATTAATTAAGAGTAATATCATATTTACCTTACAATGATGAGACATTAAGATCAATCATGTCAATAAAATTTCTCATCAGTTTTTTCATCATAGATGAATAATTCTTCTTTTCTCCAAAACACCAATTATTTTAGATAGTTCAATTGAATATTTTGAAATAGTAATAAAAATTTTATTCCCCACTCCTCTTGATATATGAAAATTTTGTACTCTAAATATTTTATCGGTCCTCTCTAAATATCACGTTTTCATCACAAATTCTTCCCAATTTATCTCCATTTTATTTGGTATTTATAATCCCCATGTCCTCTGTAACACCCCGAGATTTTATGAGATATATTATTTTTAATTTCTTTGATATCTTCTATTATACACTACACCAAGATTATCTTGTACTATACGCAACACCGTATTAGCTTGCAGTATACACAACACTATTCTTGGATCGTGTTACACACAATTTTAAGTTCATTTGATAGTAGTTATTCTACGCAACAATTAGTGTATATATATACATATACATATATTCAATGTATAAATGAAATATGGTTGGATTCTGTTATAGGAAACAACAAAGGAGTCTGGCACTACACGGAACCCTGACTTGGCTTACATAACACGCAATCACGACCTTCCACGATAGCGTGTGTTGTACGCAAAACCAAGTTTCACTAAACAACGATATGTTATTAAAATATTATATAAACTAGCCATTATGAATAGTAATACCCACTTTTTAAAATTATATAAATTTTAACTTTCAAAATGGACTTCATTTCTTCATTTAGAATATTGAAATTAGCCTAGGGTAAAATTTTGGTATTTTTCTGAAAACTTTCAATTTTTGATGAATAGTGAAAACACTCTGTTACTATTTAAAAACCGACTTTTTATTTAAATAATTATTTATTTTTTTTAAATTTATTTTAGGTAAAAATTGATACATAATACCTATATAATTTAAATGTAAATCATTGGACTCATTTTATAATAATTTTAGATATAAAATTTTTTTATTGAACTTTTAACCGTCGTTTACCCACCTCCTAGCAGAATTTGAAAATTTATATAAAACAAAATTTTACCGCTTCTGTGAGGAAAATTTTGAAAATCCGAGAGACACGTTTAATATCGAGGAGTAAAATGTGGTTCAATAAGATAAAAATATTTTTTGGTGAATAGTAACTTTTTACTTTTATTTATCACGGTTAAAAGTAAATAGGGTATATAAGGGTAAAAAATGATATTATTATTACACTAACACTTGTCTAAAGTATATTGGATAAATATAATTAGACCAAATAAAACCTTAGGAATATAATATTATCATTTAGCTCCACTTGGATTAGATTAGGACATTTATTATTATTTTATTTAAAAAAAGAGTTAAAATAGTTAAAATCAATGTTTAATAACTAAAACATTTTAACATAGGGTTATAATCAAGATAAATTCGACTATAAATATTCATTATAAAGATAAAAATATTTCCTACCAAATGGTAGTTTTTTTTAAATGTAAACTTTAAATAATTTAACTTATTTATGACACAATGGTGATGTAGTAATTACCTAAAGAATGAAATATTAAAATAATTGATATTATAAATACCCAAATAAATGTAATTTGAGACTTTTTATGAATTAAACTAATTTTATAGGTTAATATGACATGTTATTATTGATTTAATTAACTTTTTTCGAAATAATCATGCTGTTATGATTTTCACAAAAAATCAATTACCAAATAGTGTCAAAATTGACATAAAATAGTTCTTAGAACAAATATTATATTATTAATTGTTATTATATTCCTAAAAAATTGAGGGTCGGCCAAATGACTTATATAAAGGTATATATATTAATAATGAACCACTTGGGGTTCTTTTGGCTGGTTATAGTATGTTTATTAACCATATAGTGTAAGAAAACAAGAAGACACTGTAAAAGTTAAATTATTTAACTTAGAGTTAAATATAAATGATAAGGTAAAAATAGTAACATAAACTTGTCTAAAAACTATTGGTTGAGAGTATTTAGACCCATCCCCACTTTATCTTCTAAATCAATAAATTTGTAGATATTATAAACTGATTATGGCTTTATTATCAAATAATATTTTATGTTTTTCCAAAGGTTCCCCTCTCCTCCCTTATAAAAAGGGCACCCCTTCCCTCTTCTCTTCACACCCATTTGAGACTTGAAGCTCAGCCAAGCCCTACAAATTTCTCTCCTCCACTTCCCTAGAAACATTCTGGTGGTTCTGGTCTTCTCAAATGACCAACTATACTTTCCTAAGAAGAAGTTTAAAGAAGGTGCGTTGAGGAAGAGGTAATCTCTTCTACGGAATCTTTCAAGTTTCTTTCTTCTTATACATTCTCTTATTTATTTGATTCATTATAAAGTAATAACATAAGTACTACTTATATAATGATATGTTATTATAAATATGAAACAACCCTATTTCACCTTATATCTATCCTACGGAATACAAAATCACCGCGCGTGCGTACGTACGGAATACTGCCTCCACACCATGGTGTAATCTATTTTCAACCACCACCTTACTTAGATGGTTATAATGGTGTAAATAAATAACTATATATGAGTATTGTAAAGTGATATTGATTCTGAAATATTATACATACATTTCTATACAATTCCACGATCATGGTAATGATATCATCGCTCGTGCGTGCTACGGACTATCGTCTCCACGACACAATGAGATTCATTCTCCATGTTAACCATTCATGAATGATTATAAAGTTTATATAATGAATAACAATGAAATAAATGACATAATAATGATACTGGATTTATGTATTTTTATATATGTATGTCATCTATTTAATTGCATTCAATTCAATAAGGAAATGAAAACAGCGTTCATGCGTACATACGACCAACCGTCTCCATGAACGGTGTATTTCATTCCTTTTATCGATCCATCATATATATATATATATGTATATTATGAATATATATTATATATATAAATCATTTTTTAGATTCTGTAATTATGTAAATCAGGATATAAGTAATAATATCAAGAAAAACAAGTCAAATCACGTACGATAAATGAAATGATTTTACCCAAAACGCTGTTTTAACATGGAATTTACAAAAGAACGGGTAATATAAATTAATAAGGGAACCATATATGATATCATAACAATGATTATGATTCTGTAATAAGTCACTGACATTATTTAAATCATTATACAGGAGGTTCGGATACATACAATGCATATCAGACGTAAGGTAAGGGATAACTATTCCAATCTCGCTCTTATCCAAGATTGTTTATTCGTAAGTATTTAATGAGGTCTTTGTTATCATCCATGTCCCTGTTTTCTAAAAATGTTTTCATGTATATTTAATGTACTTTTACCCATTTTTTTATTTTTACCACATTTTATGAATGGCATCTTACTTTTGTTTACCATACGAGGAACTTTTTGACTTTTCTGACAAAAGTATGAGGACAATGTTACTTTTAACTTATACAGCGTAAATGGATTTTTACGGTTTCATAACACCTCATTTTCATGAAGATTTCTCTACAAAATTGAATGATTATTTTCAAAAAACCCCTTTTCTTTTAAAATATCATTGAATTTTGTGAAAAGAAAATGATTTTGAATAAGAATGGATATTTTCCCCAAGAATTCATTTCAAGTGTTTTATCAAAACTATTTTCCATCTAAAATGAAGTTATTTAATATGTTTATGTTTCATGTATAATGTCTCAATTATTTAAATTGTTTGATTCTTCTTATGATGAATTGATATCCATTTCTTTATATGGATTATGTAATTATGGCATGATATTAAAGAATCCCATTCTATTGCATGGGTTATGCTATGATGTATGATTTATGATTTTGTGGCACATGAAAGAATGATTTAATTATGAGATGGTTGGGACCTATATCTCCCTCAAATTTATTGGGTAATGATTTATATCTCATGAGATAGACATGGTAGGAATGGTAAGTTAACTTGGTTCAGTAATACAACACTGGAATGAGGAGTGAACTCGATTCAGAAAGTGACTTTGTCCACTAAGATGGTCTTGGCAGTAATGCCTTGGATACTATGGAAATCATGTCATGTGATTATTGGTTTCCATATTCACATGTTTTATTACCATGATATTTTATCAAGATTGATTTTCTTTTATGTTATATGCGTTACATACTTCCAATATTTATGTCTTCACTAAAGATTATTATGTTCAGATTTTATGTTCAAGTTTTTGCATTCAAATGTTTATGGATTGTTTTATGTTCTCTATGTTTACCCTTATTGAGAATTTGATCTCACAATTTTTATGTTTTCTTTTCCCCAGGATCTAAATAAAGGTTTTAGGTAAGAAAACCAAAAGGGGAAGATCTTTATGGGAGATGTTGAAGATCTTTCACCATGATTAGAAGATTACGTTCGGAGTTTCCAAAGACACTAAAATAATACGATCGTTGGGCATCTGTTTTTGTCATGTATTAAGAATTCTGCAAAAGTAATGTAATGTCCATGTACGTTAAGATTTGGGTCTCTAAAGTAGGTATTAGAATGAAGGTTTAGTTAACTTTTGGAAACTAGGATGCGAAAAAATTAGTGAAATCCCTAGAAATATTTAACATATGTCTGGGGATGTTCCTAAGGATAAGTATACGTATAGGTTATAGTCATACAATTATGGTAATAATCTTAGAATTTAACCTAAGATGTTAGATATTGATGGTACTCCCCCTTTATTATGTTTTTTCCATAGCATGATTTTTCCTCTCAAAGTCTACTTTTTGGGTTTTAGAAAATGGCTGGAAACCGGAAGATTCATTATATTGGAAGATATGATGGAAAATGGAATGGTATTCTTCAAGATCAACCAAATGAAACGGGATTTGGAAGTCCAAACATCGTTATTATATCTAATCAGAAATCTCATAATATGATCATTAATATAAACTTTGGTAAGTTTCCCGACTCAACTAATATGGGAAAGATGGAGTTTCATGATGATCATAGAGGAAAGAAAGTTCAATTTCTATCATGTTAATCATGTGGGAAGATGCATCAAGAAGAATATTTCAAAGGAACTGGAAGATGCTTTGGGTGTGGAAAAGAAGGACACAAATACAGTAAGTGCAAAGGGCAATGGTTTGTAAACACCATGGAGAAGGATAATGTTATTTCTACGACATCAACAATGATTAGATGTTTTTAATGTGGAATGTATGGGCATTATGAAAACCAATTCCCTAAGGGAAAATCTCATTAAGAGAATAAGCATGGTCATATGGGTATTATTTATGTGGATGATGATGAGGAGACTACAAATGACATATGAGATGAAAGAAGTGTTGAAGCTTGGTCAATGGTTTAAGAAGGTAGTGGAATGATTGTATGTTTATTAAGGGTTATGTTGTATAGGTAATTTAATGGTACTATGGAATAAAGAAACATCTAAGGATTGTAACACTATTGTTTATCCTAAAGTACTTGAAAGTATATTTTGAATGGTACCGGTAACCATGAAAGGTTATTCAGATATTTTTTTGGAAAGAAGATGATATGCACATAATGAAGGGATAAGGAGAAAACAATATGTTTGATAGTATTCATGAGCTCATTGGTGATAAAAGGATAAAGTGATATCATGATTTGAGTATATAGATTTTTTTGGGATTTTGGTATGTGGAAAGAGTTAACTTTTGACAGAATTCATGTTTTCACTAAGGTTCTATGGTAATTAATGTTTCAAAAGAATACATGATTAAGGTATTAACATGTTTGGAATGTGACCAACAAGATATATCTTATGAGATATGGGGGACAAATGAAGGAATTCATATGCTCGGTAGATGAAATTTCTAGTAATCGGACAGAAGTATTTTCGATAAGCCTAAAGTTTGGAAAATAAATAATGTAGTATTGGTTAAGGATATAACTTTTTATTTCTGAAATGTTATGATAGTATAGTTTTAGAAAAAGAACAACCTACAGAACGGGAGACAACCCGTCGCGTCGGACAAGGTTACAGGAATCAAACCCACAACCGAAGTGCGACAAGCCTTCATCACCTACCTATGGCCTACAGGAAGTCCATAGTTAGTAGAAACTAGTTTCATTTTTATTAAGATGTATGATAGATGAAGTATAAGTCCATTTTTGGAATCATATACGATTAACCTCACTATAGATAGACTTTTGTATATTTGATAACTTTTTCTAAACTTTTGTCTGAGACATATGGAATGACCCATCATTCTATCACATGATCTACTAACACTTCATTAATGAAAAATTCAACTTCATTTTTTTATAGATTAAGTGGAAATTGTTTAAGGCACAAACAACTATGAGATTATACCAAAATAAAGTAAGTATTTCTTCTAATTCAAATTAATAAACTTTAGGGAAATGATCTTGAAAACCAAAAATGTTGTCCTAGTGCACTTATATCCGATGAATCAGATGGTACCATAGATCATCACAAATTTATGCCTTTGTGATTGTTGGATTTATGATAACCATATATTCTACCACTCTCCATTAGAACATGATGGTTAGATTTCTCTTCCATATTCATATTTTCACCTATGTTATCCTATGTGGAAACCTAGCGATTAGTTAATTTGGGTAACTCTTACATTTCATACTTTTGTTTTTTTAAAGATAATTTTTGGTATTATTTTTTACGATGTGGGTTTCTATGAAAGAAACTTTAAAGTAGTAAACCATTTATAAGCCCGAAAAATTTCGAGGGCGAAATTCATTTTAAGGCCGGTAGAATGTAACACCCCAAGATTTTATGAGATATATTATTTTTAATTTCTTTGATGTCTTCTATTATACACTACACCAATATTAGCTTGTACTATACACAACACCGTATTAGCTTGCAGTATACACAACACTATTCTTGGATCGTGTTACACACAATTTCAAGATCGTTTGATATTAGTTATTCTACACAACATTGAGTGTGTATATATATATATTCAATATATAAATGAAATATGGTTGGATTCTGTTATATTCAACAACAAAGGAGTATTGCACTACACACAACCCTGACTTGGCTTAAATTACACGCAATCACGACCTTCCACGATAGCATGTGTTGTATGCAATACCGAGTTTCACTAAACAAGGATATGTTATTAAAATATTTTATAAACTAGCCGTTATGAATATTAATACCCACTTTTGAAATTTTATAAATTTTATTTTTCAAGATGGACTTCATTTTTGGATTTGAAATATCGAAATTAGCCTAGGATGAAATTTTGGTATTTTTCTAAAAACTTTCAATTTTTGATGAATAGTGAGAACACTCGGTTACTATTTAAAAACTGACTTTTTATTTAAATAATTATTTATTTTATTTAAATTTATTTTAGGTCAAAATTGATACATAATACCTATATAAGTTCAATGTAATTCATTGGAGTATTTTTATAATAATTTTAGATATATAAAAATTTTATTGAACTTTTCACCGTCTTTTACCCACCTCCTAGGAGAATTTGAAAATTTACATAAAACTTAATTTTACCACTTCTGTGAGTGGAATTTCAAAAATCTGAGAGACATAGTTAATAACAAGGAGTACAATGTGGTTCAATAAGATTAAAATAATTTTATGTGAATAGTAACTTTTTACTTTTATTTACCATGGTTAAATGTAAATATGGTAATTAAGGGTAAAAAATGATATTATTATTACCCTAACACATGTACTAATTCTATTGGATAAGTATAATTCTACCAAAAAAACCTTTGGAATATAATATTATCATTTAGGTCCACTTGGATTAGATTAGGACATTTATTATTATATTATTTAAAAAAAGAGTTTAAATAGTTAAAATCAATGTTTAATAACTAAAACATTTTTAATATACGGTAATACATAAGATAAATTCGACTATAAATATTCATTAAAAACATAAAAATATTTCCTACCTAATGGTATTTTATTTATAATTTTTAGACTATAAATAATTTAATTTATTTATGACACAATGGTGATGCAGTAATTATCTAAATAATGAAATGTAAAAATAATTGATATTATAAATACCCAAATAAATGCAATTTGAGACTTTTTATGAATTCAACTAATTTTCAAGGTTAATATGACATTTTATTATTGATTTAATTAATTTTTTTTGAACTAATCATGTGGTTATGATTTTCACAAAAAATCAATTACCAAATAATGTCAAAATTGACATTAAATAGTTTTTAAAACAAATATTATATTATTAATTGTTATTATATTCATAAAAATATAACATTAATCAAAATGACAAAGATAAAGTTATATATATTAATAATGTTCCACTTGGGGTTCGTTTGGCTGGTTATAGTATGTTTATTAACCATATAGTGTAAGAAAACAAGAAGACACGGTAAAAGTTAAACTTAGAGTTAAATCTAAAGGATAAGGTTAAAATAGTAACATAAACTTGTATAAAACCTATTGGTTGAGTTTATTTCTACCCATAATTAATTTATATTATAAATAAATCAATTTGGAGCTATTATTAACCAAATATGACTATATTATAAAATAATATTTTATGTTTTCCAAAGGTGCCCCTCTCCTCCCTTATAAAAAGGGAACCCCTTCCCTCTTCTCTTCACACCCTTTTAAGCCTTGAATCTTATCCAACTCCTGACTATTTCTCTTATCAACTTCCCTAGAAACCTTCTAGTGGTTCTAGTATTCAAAAAATACCAACTATACTTTCCTATGAAGAATTTTAAAGGAGGTTGGTCGAGGAAGAGGTAATCTCTTCTACCGACTCTTCCATGTTTCTTTCTTCTTCTACTTCTTATTATTTAGTTGTCTCATTATAAATTAATAACATAAGTATTAATTATATAATGATATGTTATTATAAATATGAAAAACCCTATTTCACCTTCTGTCTATCCTACGGAAAACGAAATCACCGCGCGTGCGTACGTACGGAATACCATCTCCACGCCGTGGTGTAATCTGTTTGCGACCACCACCTTACATGGATGGGAATATTGGTGTAAATAAATAACTATATATGATTATTGTAAAGTGATATTTACTCTGAGATATTATACATACACTTCAATACAATTCCACGATCATGGGAATGATATTATCGCTCGTAAGTATGTACGGACTACCGTCTCCACGGCGTGATGAGATTCAGTCTCCATGTTAACCATTCATGAATGATTATAAAGTATATATAATTAATAATACTGAAATAAGTGACATAATAATGATACATGATTTATTTATGTATATATATATATGTATGTATGTCAGCTACTTATTTCAATTCAATTCAATAAGGAAATGAAAACAACGTTCATGCGTACGTATGACCTACCGTCTCTATGAACGGTGTATTTCATTCAATTTATAGATATATCAAATATATATATATGTATATGATGAATATATATTATATATATAAATCATGTTTTACATTTTTTTAACTAATTAAATCAGGATATAAGTAATAATATCAAGAACCGCAAGTCAAAACACGTATGATAAATGAAACGATTTTAACCAAAATGCTGCTTTAACATGGAATTTACCAAAGAACTGGTAATATAAAGCCATATGTGAACCATATATGATATCATTACAATGAATATGATTCTGTAGTAAGTCAATGACATTATTTAAATCATTATACAGGAGGTTCAGATACATACGAAGCATATCAGACGTAAGGTTAGTGATAACTATTCCAATCTCGCTCTTATCTGAGATTGTTTATTCATAAGTATTTAATGGGGTTTTTTGTTATCATCCATGTCCCTATTTTCTAAAAACATTTCATGTATTTTTAATGGCCTTTAACCCATTTTTTAATTTTACCACATTTTATTAAAGGAATCTTACTTTTGTTTACCATTCGAGGAACTTTTTGACTTTTCTGACAAAAGTACGAGGAGAATGTTATTTTTAACTTATACCGCGTGAACATATTTTTACGGTTTCATAACGCATCATTTTCATGAAGATTACTCTACAATATTGAATGAATATTTTCAAAAAAACCCTTTTCTTTTAAAATTTTAATGGAATTTTGTGAAAAGAAAATGATTTTGAAGAAGAAAGGATATTTTCCTCAAGAATTCATTTCAAGTGTTTTATCAAAACTATTTTACATCTAAAATGACATTATTTAATATGTTTATGTTTCAAGTATAATTTCTCCATTAATTACATGGTTTGAATCTTCTTATGATGAAATTATATCCATGTTTTTATATGGATTATGTTATGATGGTATGCTGTTTAAGAATCCCATTCTATCACATGGGTTATGCTATGATGAATGATTTATGATTTTGTGGCACATGAAAGAATTATTTCATTATGAGATGGGTGGAAGCTATATATCCCTCCAATGCATTGGGTAAAGATTTATATCTCAAGAGATATACATTATTGGAATGGTAAGTTAATCTGGTTTAGTAATATAGGACTGGAATAAGGAGTGAACTCGATTCCGAAAGGTACTTGGTCCACTATGATGGTCTTGGCAGCAATGACTTGGCTACTATGGAAATCATATCATGTGCTTAATGGTTGCCACAATCACATGTTTTATTCCCGTGATATTTTATCATGATTGATGTTCCTTTATGATATATTCCTTACATACTTCTGAGATTTATGTCTTTGTTCAAGATTTTGATGTTTAGATTTTATGTTCATGTTTTTGCATTCAAATGTTTATTGATTGCTTTATGTTCTATATGTTTACCCTTACTGAGCATTTGAGCTCACCCTTTTTATGTTTTCTTTTCCCCATGATAGAAAGAATGGTTTTAGGTAAGAAAAACAAAAGGGGAAGATCTTAATGGGAGATGTTGAAGATCTTTCACCATGATTAGAAGATTACATTCCGAGTTTTCAAAGACACTAAACTAATATGATCTTTGAGCATCTATTTTTGTCATTTATTAAGTATTCCAAAAAAGAAATATAATGTCCATGTACGTCAATTTGGGTCTCTATATCTTATGTATAAACATTATATGGAATAGGAATGAAAATGGGATTTTATGCTTTTACATCAACTTTAATATTTTTATTCTGAGTCATATTCATAGAATCACCTTTAGAGATAGGCTGAAATTCTATTATAACTGCATATTTTAAATCAAGGCCAAGAGATAAAAGATTGGGAAAAAACTTCTTCAACAAATTTGATATTTCATTCTCTAATAAGTAGAAAAAAATACCATTGAAAGAATTATTATTTTCCATATTTAGTACATGGTGGATATTAACATAGGGAACCTCACATTGATTCTAATTGAAGTACCCAGAGAGTTGGTTCACCACTAAAAAGGGGGGAGGGATAAATACATTTTTTTTAAAATTATTTCTATTGAAATTAACCCATATAAACTTTTTCGGATCAGATCCACTCTAATTATTAATCAACATATATTCAATGGAGTAAAAATATAGCCTAGGAAGAAATTATATTTAATTTTTTCACATGAAATGTGATCTATCCCCTTATTTTGATTGGTTAGAATCCCCAATAATAGACTCTAAATGATAATCTCATGTGGTTATAACATACATTTTTTCATTAACATAGAGTTTTAGTATGCATTCAAAAGTACCACTAGAACAATAGTTTTACATTTCATGTTATAAAAAATGAAAATAAACAACACAAAAGATTTTAATTATTTTTTTGTATACTTCTTGAATAATTTATAATGATCATTTATTATGATCATTCATCATAAATAAAATACGATATTCCTACTTCCCATATAACATCACTAAACATGTTTTCCAAGAAGTTATGTATCAAAACATCTCATCAAAGTATTTCTTATATAGTATGATAAATAATCATTATAAAATTAAAATAAGTATCACATATATCATTTATGATTCTAAATACAGTCTCAATACAATTTCTCGATATTTGAAACTATTGTATGCACTACTTGTGAAAATAATTTTCTTAAAAAATATTCTTTTCACTTCAGTTATCACTTGCTCAATTAATTATTAAAAACATCTTTGTATTTATAGGAAAAAAATTACAAGTTATTAACTATCATAAATAATGTAAAATTTGAAAACATTATTATAATTCTATATAGGGTTAATTGTGTGCAACACTGAAAAATTAGATTGCATCTCCCTCAGAACATATAGACGTCCTGATAGTATTTTTTATTTCTATCTTGCTAGATTTATTGTCCCACATAAAATTTTCACACTAAATAATATTCTCTATAATTATTTATGTATTATAATATCCCAAAAGACATGTTTCCTTGATCCCATAAATTATTTGTCCCTGCATATCATATTCACCCCGAAGCATCACTACCACAAATACTCACTTCAAACAATTGATTATCATATGTTGTCTTTTATTTTTACAAAACAAATTTCATCTAAACATGGCATTCACATTCAAATATAATTTCTTCAAATAATCATAATATTTTAATGATTTTAATCCCCATAGCATACTTTTATGTTTCTCGGATATATGCATCACATAGAAACTTTATCCACAAAGAATGGTTTCAGAAAACTCAAACCCATACAGTATATATATAAAACTCATCATCAGTGTATTTAGTTTCTTATGAACACTTCCATTCCCACATATAATTTCATTTTTCATACTCCATTTCATAATTAATTTTATCCATTAGGAATTATTCCCTACAAAATCATCTATTTTTCACATTGGAATTTGTTTCCATGACAACTAGCTGACATGGAAACTCTCACCACAAACTCAAATGGTTTTTCATAACACTATTTTATCACATAGTATATTTTGTGTATAACATTCTTCACATACTGTAGACATGTTAACCTAAAATATTTATCATCCAGATATGGTTTTTTATAATTCGAATAGAATCTTGTGAATACTAAATCATAAATTGTATTTTTATACATTATGGTAATTAGTATATAGATTCTTTTCAAACACACACATTATGAGGTTATTCTCACAAATAAAACATTCTCCATTATGGTTTCTAGGTTTTCAATCCTACATTACTAATGGGATCTCACAAGTTAGAAAGAATAAGATCACCCATATTGATTGGATGGGTCATCTTCATGAAATTAGTATTATCAGAGAGATGACACTTTATGAATTTCAATTAACATGGGTTTTTATTACTCCTCATAAAATATTTTCCCACATTGAATTCTCAATGAGGAATTAACAGTATTTGTGATTCGGTGTTTCATATAACACATCTAGTTGGATAATGGGGTTTAAATTTGGTCTCACTACACACACAACAACTGGGAATCAGTTGACATGAAACTGACCTTAAATTTTTTCCCTTATAGGTGTTCATTACATGAGCCTTATAGACATGATCCCCTTAAATCTAGTAGCCACTATGCCTAATATCGTTGCCTTAGGGTTTGATGGGTTGCTTCCATGATGGTGGATGACCCCTGGATCCCACAATGCGGAGTTTATCCATAGACTGGACAACATTTTAGTAGGCTAGCCCAATTTTTTATGTAAGGACACATTTAAAGAATTTGAAAAGGTATAGAAAACATGCATCCAAAAAATAATTTACACGCCCACATCTAAATCTACCTCTAACAAAACTAACATGAAAAAGATTATTTTGAATGGTTATGATTTCAATCAACGATTTAAAGAAAACATATTGAAAAATATATGTCATATTTCTTTTCCAGATAGGTTCTCTTAAAACCTTAAACATATTTCTAACCAATGTAATAACTAAATAATATGTGATAACCCAGTAACTAGAAAACAAAATTAGCTATTTATATTTTATTTTCTCTGTAAAATAAATTATTTCTTGAAGGATCAAATATATTATTAGTCATTGAATAACTGAAACATAAATAATTTTTATATTATAATAATGAACATTAAATACATGAAAAAAATAATCGGAACCTAATTATCCCTTCTGGTATATCCATTAAGATTACATAAAATTCACTATTATTTTTCTTATGGATTAGAAAAAATAAGGGTTAGATATGATTCTTAGTAAGGTGTATCAAACAATAGAAACTATCATAACATGAGAAATACATAAATAGTATGAAAAAAAGGAAATTAATGATCAAAATAATTTAATAATCAAATTTATCTGAGGAAATAATATATCCAAGAAAATAAATTAAAACATGTATAATATTTATTGATCTTATACTGATGGAATGCCAATTTGAGGAAATCATAAAAATATCTTCAAGATCTTGTTCCATGAAATTATATAAAAATGGGTAAGGCATATGCAATTACCATATATAGTTTTAGTCACATGTCCTATTGATTAATCTACGGTGTATCAATTACAAGTCCCCATCTATTATTAATTAATTTAATTAATTATTTATATGAGAAAAATAATAAACAATATATAATAATATTTTCCAATTATAATCCATATTACAATAAGAACACATGATAAATAATAATTTTCATCATCTCAATAATAGAGATAAAAGTATCATTACTTAAGCATTAAAAGATAGTGGATTATTAGATATTACATTATCCAAATTTGTAAAAAAAACTACATAGGAATAAAAAATAAATTCATTTTTAGTAGTTCCCCAATCAATTAGTGGAATTAATTTTAATGTAATATACCATGAAATAACACTGTATAGAGGAAAATTATATAGTTATGATAATAATTTCCATGATCAATCGATGTATGGAATATTAGTGAAAATCAATAAATCAATGAAATTTCTAAAAATGTATTGTAGGTGAAAAGTAATTGAAAGTATATTTATTCCTATTAATAGTGAATGGTTAGGAAGGATAAAGGTATAGATAGGTCATATGTTTAATATTAAATAACATTACACAATACAACCAAATAAAGATGAGGATTCTTAAATGATAAAAAGTAAACATAGAAACGTTGGGGTATTATCAATTTTAAATTAAATACCATTATCAAAGAAAAAAGAGATGGTTTTGTAAAAGGATACATTTAATTTATTAAATTATCAATAGAGGATAAAAATTAATTGAAATATTTTTCAGTAGCTAAGACAATATAAATGGTAGTAAATTCCCCCATTATTATTGGTAATGATGGTATTACATATAAAATGAACATCCCATATGAGTGCCTATCCAGGTGTGATATCAAAGTCCCACACATTATCCACAAGAATAATCATTCATTTGAAAATGAACAATACATTTTTAGTTTGATTCTCCCGTGGTAAATATATGGAAGAACTGTAATTACATTCAAGTACATATGAATGGTTTTGTTTTTTGGAAAACTATATTGTCTTTAAATTATCAAAATTAATATTTTCTAGTAATTATTAATATATAAAAAATGAATTTATTAAGAGTAAATGACATTTAAAATACAACCTATGGGTGAGAATTTTATATAATTACTAGAATGATGACATTGGAGAAATGATGTTTAATAAAAAAGTTGAAGGGTTGAAATGAGATCTCTTTTGATGGCATAATAATGTTATTGGATGAAGGATATAATGAGTAGGTATAAGTATTATATAATTTAAAACCAAATTTATTTGGTTAATAACATGAATTAGCAATTTAATTTATTTTATAAATAGTAATATGATAAATGAATTTCATTTTAAATATGGATGAAAGTGTTTGGAAACCATAAATTTTATAAATAGACTTATAATGATTATGGGAACTCCATATAACCATTAAAATACCAACGGAGACAATTTTATAGGGATGTGAAGTGAAATTAATGAGAAATGGCATTGGGGTGGTGAGGGATTATGGAATTTGTTGGAGTGAGATCCTTTTATAACTCAAAACGAGGGTCTTTTCACTCGTACTAATGATTGATATAAGGTATGAATGGAATCACATCGGTGTGAGGTTGGTTAGGATAGTTATATTATGAAATGGGATATCTCACATGAGGGTATGAATTTAATAAAAAAATCAATTTATAGTAAATGTAACTGAAATTTTAGATATAAATGTTTTGAGATGCTTCATATACCAATTTGTTCCCCTATTAATTATGATTAACAATATACCATTAAATTTATATTATTACTAAATTTATAAGATAGAAAATATTCAAAAATCATGAGAATCTGAATCCTAATTTTTTTACTTTATTTAATCTCATTTAATTTCTAAATGTTAGAATATAATAATTAAAGTTATAACATATTATATATGAAAACATGTGTTCATCATAAAATCAGCTTTTACATGAAATGGTTTTTACGATTGTTTACAAATAATTATTAATTTAATTACTTAATATATTTTTTATACGATTTATAAATAATATTTGAATCATAATTTGAAATATATTAATGAAATTTACTTAGTGTTTTTTATAAACATTATAGAATTAATTATTTGAAAACATCTATTTTACTTGTAGTATGGTAATTAATAATTACTATTTGTAACATATTTCAATAACCAAAGCAAAATTTCCCTTATTTCATAATATATCAATAAATTTCCTAGAAACATTTTGAATTGTATCTTATATCTATCGGAAAAATTATCTTTTCACATTTTCTCGCATAAAAACTGTTTATCAGAAAGATTGTTTTTTATGTTATAAAAAATATGATAAAACTGAAAATTTTAATGAATTTCAAGATATAAAGGGGTTTATTACAAAAAAATGAAATAAATTTTATGTGGGTTCGAATGAAATCCTTAAATAAATTTTATCAAAATATTAATTAACTAACAATAAATTCCAAAAGCATATTATTTTATTTTAAAATATCACTTAGGTTCAGAAAATATTCAACATAGGTTTTATTAATTTGGAATAGTATATAAATAAAATATTATTACTCCATTAACATATATTTTATCAATGAAAATGTTTCTTGATTTTCTATTTATTTCTTATATAATGATAAATACTTAAATATTAAAAACATTAATATTCACTATTTACATTTAATTCAACTATCACAAAAATTATATAAAAATACATCTTCACCTAATATTGAAATTCAATATCTCAAAATACTTACAATGGTAAAAGTAAATATAATGATTTACTTTTAAAAGAAAATAATGATCAAATTCTATTTACACTTAAAATATGTAATATTTTTTGGATATAGTGTTTGACAACTTGAGTATGGTCCATGGAATTATATTTTCTAAAAATAAATAATTTCTTCTGTGAAATTAGAATACATGTTACCTACTAGAAAAATGGGTTTAATTATTCATCATTTTCACTTTTGAAACACAAAATTCCTCCACTAATAATTGATTTCTCAAAATAACATTGACTAATCATATTTTTTGATTCCTAAATAATTTCTCTCTAGTGTCTACAACATGAATTGTGTCTTCAATATTAAAAAAATCATATTTTATCAATACCCCCTCATATATGAGTATATGAGATTGATCTTGCATGTATTTTTTCAATAATGAAATATTGATTTTTTTTACATTAGAAGGGATGTAAAACCTAGCCTATCATTATGTTTTAACTCTAATTGTCAATCGAATTTTAAATGAACCAATGTTACCCTGAGTAACCTCCCAATTTTACCAAATATTACAAATCCTTTTTAGGGAAACCGTTAAAAATACTTCATCACCCACATTGAATTTCAATTACTTCTATTTATTAAAATCCTAACATGTTTACCTATATAATACTACACTAATAGTATTTTCAATAATTAATATTATCGTCATTTTATTCAATACATTTTCTAGGAATTATAGGTTCCTTTTTACTACTTCATCCCATCATCACTGTATATTAATTATATTCCAATAAAATAAATCATATACCCCCATCGTGATTCTTGAATATTTATTATTATTATATCAAAATTAAATAAGTGATAGATACTAATTACATTTTCCATTTAAGTCAATGGAAGATGGTCCCATCATATATTCCAAAAATCTAAACAGGGCTTATAGAATACCCATTAGATAAGGGATTATGGGTGTTTTAGAACTATTTGTCAAGGTCTAGATAATTTTGAAGACTCTTCAAAAGAACATATGTTAACCAAAAAACATAATCAGATATAATTGATACAGGTACACCATGAAGTCTTATTATTTCAATCATATATATTCAGGATTAAAATAAATGGGTTATTTCTTCCCTGAACACATACAATTATTCTTAATTGGTAAAGTGAAAAATGTTGGCCCATACAGCATTGTTCTCCCTTGGATTCATTGGAAGTGTAATGAAAAATATATTATAATTTCATCATGATTCCATATATATATCAACTGATGTTTCATAACACACTTTAGATATTGTAATTCATCATTTACCTACATGTAAAATAATTATCAACACATATATTATCCAATTTCATGCATTATAGAATCCCAATAGAAATGGTATATAAATTCCAAAAAAGATCATTGGGAAACCATAATGTATAGAAAAAATTTGGTATTTCTTTATTTATCTAGTGTCTCCCTCTTCAAATCAGGTATGATTGGAACAATAAACAAATTTCAAAACATCAACACTGTATACTTTATGATAAAGGCTTCTAATTTCCCATCATTCACATCCTTATTCACCCATCAAATATCATTATCATCCTATTTGGGCCTCTCTGTCATATCTAGTACTATTATTATACTATTTATTGAAAAGTAATTATGTCTCCCAATAACGATAAATTACTAGTTTCATACTCAGTATATCCCTAAATAGAGTTTCCTTATTTATCCTCATCATTTTTATAAATCCATGGTCCCTCCTACTCAATGCATCATCCACATAATTGGTCATCCTAGGGTGGTAATGTATCATGATATCATAATGATGTATACTTTATCTAATGAAATATTGTGAAGGATACATTTTATCATTAATATTAAATTTCCTTTATGCATAAGAATCCACAGTATCATTCCACAAGAAGATAAAACCCTTGATTACCTCAAAACATTACTATATATTGAAAATATATATATTTATTATGGTAGTGAAGTACCAAGGAATTAATAAATATCCCATTTATCTCATCAAAATATTCGTTACATTATCATGACCTTGTAAATTTAACCCCATTGTGTGTCAATTTTATTTGTGAGTTGGGCAATAAGGAAAAATAATTAATAACCCACCGATAGTAACCTACTAAACCAATGAAACTACATATATCAATTTTATTCCTTTATATAGTTCAACATTTGTATAATATTTCAAATAAGGATCAATAAATATTCTATCATTGGAGATAGAATTCCTATGAAAGGAATCTTCATGGATCTAAAATTTACAGCTAATGAATTTCCCATATAATTAATTTTTTATAAGTCCCTTTAGAATTATTTATAGTTGGTTGTCAGGAAATTAATAGATTTCTTATTACATGAATATATCATCAGTGAATACAACCATGAGTATTCGAAGATTATCCATTAATAATGTACTCATCTGATAAATACAAACTTAAGGTTCATTAGTCAAATAAAAAAGTAATTATTGTAAAATAATAATGTCTATATTTCTATAAAATTGTATCATTGCTGTATCATACTTATTCCCACATAACATAAGATAACCAGAACAAATATAAATATTTCAAAGATAGTGAACTACGTGATGATGATATGATAATTCATCTATGTGTAGTAAATGATATTTATTCATTACAGTAATGGGATTAATCCCCCCTATAATCAGTGTACAATCTCAATTACCGATCCTTCTTCTTGATGAATAAATTCGGGCATAGACATTGTGATGTAAAAGGGTTTATAAATCCCATATCACACAAATCTATTAGTAGTTTCATCAACTCTACCTACTCCACCGGTTCCATACTATAGGGTTTTCTAGATAAGGTTCTTGCATTAATAAATATTTCAATGGGAAACTCAACATCATGCTTAGGTAGATGACCAAATAATTTGTATGCAAATACATCAATGCAATATTTGAAAATGGGAATATTCAATATTCTTGTTAATTATTTACAGTCTATAAATACTGGTTTATATTCAATTACTTCATAATCTCATTGTAGAGTGAAACTATATGAGGCTCTATAAAATTTTGGTTTGGTAAATTATGTCATTTAGAAACAATTGATGTTATGCACCTTTATAAAAAGTAATGTACTTCTCCTATAAATATATTACTGCATCTTAAATTTATTCAATCCATTAAATGGATTAATTCAAATTTAAAAATTGGTATAATAATTATAATTTCTAATAGGGAATATCTATACATCATAATTGAGACAACTCGGTATGTATTTATTTCGATAATAATCTTGTTTGGTGTCTTAGGTGATAATTCAATTCTAAATGTATTTGGTGATGTCTCATTGTTTATAAAAATCATTCATGGTAAAAATGTGTTTGTATAACCAGAATCAATTAATATATTCCCTGAATATTAGTTTTTTATTAATGTTCATGTAATAATTCCATTTGGTACTTAATAACGAATTGTTGTGATAAGATAAGATTGGAATTTCCCCATTTTTCTATTTAGATGAAAATTCCCTTGATTTTTGGAATATTGTTTTTCCTAGTGGTTCATATTATTAGAATGAAATAATTGAAAATTACTAACCACAACCTATGCATTACATTTATAAGATTGATGGATTTTTTATTCACACCTGACAAAAAACCACATTCCTTCCATGAAAGTACCAACACATTTTACTACATATATATTACATGTGAGAAATTTCACCCATTAGTTCATCATCGTTTTATATACATATCATCTTGTGATTTTTAGAATTCCTATTCTAATATATATTTCATTTAATGGACTATTTCATGGATTACTCATGTTACAAATTTATATCACATTATACTATATCCTATTATGATGATAATTTTAGACAGATTAACACACCAAAAAAATTGTATACTAATCACATAAAATAATCAATCTATATTAATGTATTTCCATTGTATATAGTTAGAACCATGTCTATAATACATAATAAAGTCATCCTAGTAGATAATAACATTTCTCTCCATCATTTATCTATAATTATGTGAATTTTAGTAAACTTCATCCTTTTTATCTCATGTAAATGTTTTCCTTGAATTTAGTCATAACATTTATCCACTCCATGTGACTTACCTTCACATCCATTGTAGGTTTCAGAATTAGTTACTAACATAGATTGGTATATCTTTTTAGATGATGTACCACCATGAAAAAAGTTTCTAATTAAATACTTCCAAAAGTGAAAATAACATTTCTAGGGACATGTTTCAATGGTCAACAAAAAATGAATTAGTTATTCCGCTAAATGATAAAGGATTCATTTCATGATGTATACTAACATAGTTACATCAAATTTTGGATCATAATTATTCCTTATAGGGATGTTTTTTATTGTATCATGGTAAAATATCACAAATATCATTATGATCTGATTAGATCTCATTCCAGCATCATTAAACTTCATAGGAGAACTGTTCCAACACATAATAAAGGTATTGATATGATTCCAATTTCATCAATTAGTCACCATATACAAACAATATCATACTAATAATTAGTTCATGATAATGAATTATAATATATTATTCCTATTAGGGTTTTTAGGGAAACTCATTAATATCTTAAGGGATAACTATAAAATTTTTCTTATCTAATTATGTATGTCTAAATATAGTCCCTAAGGATTCATGTAATATTCATTTGAAACCATCTTTAACCACAATTCTCTAAAAAAATTGATTCAATAGTTATATTATATTATTGAAATAGATTAAAAGGGTTCTTGATGAATCCAAAGACTATAATTTATTTGAATTCTATATACAAATATAATAATCACATTATTCTTGAAATCATTAAACCCAGTAACAAACTCATTAAGGTAATTTTTATCACATCTTGATGATATTTGAAAATTATTTTTTGTTATCTTCTTTGTTCAAAGTAAATATAAATAAATAAATATGAGGGTAGTTGATTATTATGGGGTAGCATATAATAGAAGATAATATAAGTTAATCACGATATAAATATTTTGGAAAAAATGGAATAACTCATAAAAATTATACAATATTCAAATGAATATGAGAGAATGTTATATACATGATTATATGTACAAATATGTACAAAAATACTTAATCTCATATTAACACGATATATGGTGTCGGACACCATAAAAATATAATCAAGGCCTTTTCAAATTCACTTTATTTATAAATGGATATGGTATACTCCAAAAATCGACATAGTGTGTCTCATGATACATGTAAATAAAATGATGAGAAATCTATAATAAGTCCCCACCCATCACTAACTAAATCCAATTAATTCACCATATGATAAAATGAATAAAAAATATATAATAAATTCCTCCAATAATCAGTCATTTTGAATGTCAACAAATAGAATGCCAATACTTTTCCTTGTCTCAATAATGGGGATAACATTATAAAATACCATTGTGGTAATGAATGTGTATGGTTAAATAATACATAACAATATTTCATTATTAATTAATAAATATCCTTATAGGAATAATAAATATACATATTTTCAATAGTTTACCAATCAATAAATGGAATAAATTGAGATTTAACCACCAAAAAGTTAAAAAAAATGTAGAGTAATGCATATACAATCATTTCAATAATGTCCAAAATAAATTAATATATAGAGTCAGGTAGACATCCTTACTCAATGAAATAAAAAACATGTAATTCAAAAATATAAGGCATTTGAAAAGAATCCGTGTATATTCACGGTGCATTGTTATATAAGAAGAATGTAGGGATGGATCATATCATTGATAGAAAAAAGAAATACATTAGTCACCATGGGTATGAAATTAGGTTATTAATAAATAAATAACCAATATAGAAATTCTTCTGTATTCTGAATTTAAATTTGGTATACTTACAAATTAGATAAATATAAGGTAGTAGTAAATGGTACTTTCAATTTTTTGGGTTATTAACAAAAGCTAATAGTTCAGTTAAATTGTTTTCAATGGAAGGATACCATATAAAATCCAATAGAGTACATAGTTATATATTGTAATGATTTTTTGATTTATTCATACCATATCCCTAGGGAGTGTCTCTCCAGGTGCATTCTCTTCCCCACCCATCATAAACTATAGTGAATATTTACTTGAAACTCATCCTATCATTTATAGAGTGATTACCCTTAGGAGAATCAATAACGACTCATACTGTTATAAATAATATTATCCTAGAAATTAATTTATATTTATTATTATGTAATAAAGGGATATGTATCCTGACCATGGAGATATGAATACATACATTATTTTTATAGAATTATGAATATATTTTAATCTTATTATTGTTACATTATAGATAACTGTAATTTGTAGTATTTTTTGTTAATATTAAAATTTATTTAAGGAATTTATTTTTAAGAACTAATGTATTTTATAAATAATTAATATTTTAATAAAATAATATTATTTAATAATTTTTAATAAATATAATTGATCATATAAATTTTATGATGTGAAATTTAATATTTATAAGGGTTTGGAAACTGTTACTGTGAAAATACCCTATCATTTTCAATAAATGTCAGTTATTATTCTAAAATTTTAAATTAACATATTTTTAAAATCTCTTAGATTAAATGAATCATATTTTTTAATCATTGTATATAAATTATGAAATGTAGAATTTATCATAATTTTATGAGATAGTTAATCATTCATGTACAAATTAAATATTGTATAAATATAGTTTTTGTATTATAATATCAAAATTACCCAAAATTTTATGTAATAAATACTATTAATGGTATATATAGAATAATATATAGTTTCCCTTTAAAATAATGAAATTTTATGTTTATTTTATTTTTTTATAAATTTTTTCTGAAGCCTCCTAAACTTTTGTTATATTTTTTGAGTTTTCAAATCATTTTATAAGGAATGTAACTAACATCCACATCATCGAGGGTAATATATTAAAAAATTTGGCACTTTGACTTATTAAATAAATTAAATCACTCCCATTTGGCAGAAATCATGAGAAAAATCTTTGGGATGGTATCTGGTTTTGGATATTTTATTATAAAGATTCTGAAACCAAAATAATAAAGAAACCCTCCTCATTTCCTATATAAACCCAACCATGCACCAATTTCACATCACTAAAACTCATTAGATGATGTTCTTACTTATCCCTCCACTAACTAGTGTCCAACCATGGGGACCGAAATCCCTCAATAATTCCCTCCCAAGCCTTTGGATTCATACACTCAAGTAAGGGATCCTCACATTCCACTCCTCCTTTCAATTCAAGCACCTTCTTTGTAAATTTTCTTATTAATTTATTTTTTTATAATTTCATATATTTATAAACACTACCATACAATCCAATTGGTATTATTTGATTGAGATATTAATTATCCTTTATCATTTAGACCTTCATCTAAGCCATTACTATGATTAAATTTTGTAAGGGAATTATCTCCTTTGGTATTATTTAATAATTAATTTTTTATATTATGCTTCTTAATTTTAGTTTTATCATGATGGGATATATTATTCTATTTTACCCATACATTAATTTTTATTTTTGAATAATTAGTGTCCCCATTAACTCTCATTAATCCTCACATTATCCTTTATGCACACCCCTTAGCATATCAAAAAATAATTTGAATTCTTTTTTTATTCATGTTTCTTCATTATCGTATGCCTTATATTTCCAATTTTTAAAGTTTTCATATGTTTATTTATATCCAAAATTCTAGATATTTTGTTTCTTTGTGATGATATTCCCTATTACCTCTCATAAACACATTTTTTAATCACTAGGTGACATTGATATGTTATCAAAATATCACCATGTTTTTTAATGCCAACCTAATTGTGTAGTGAATACTGTAACCATTTCCTATAAAAGGCCTTCAGCATTATGACCATATAAATTTTTCGTAAATATATTCATGTTTTCCTCACTCCATGATCTTGGAATAAATTATCATGATTACTGAATCAAAGTTGTATGACCAATGTTTCACAATTAAGCGTTAGAATGAAATGAATATAAGGGGTGTTCCCAGATAGCTATCCAATGCATTGGGTAATGTTTAGTATCATGAGACATCAGATTGCGATATGAAGTGAACTTGATTAATTTATGGTATTTTTTCCACCATGACATCGGGGTAGATTTATCCTTGATCTATGTGTATGATATTGTGTTTTATGTTGTTGACACATTTCTAATGTAATGATTATCATACTATATCATAACATATTATTCATTTTCTTTTTATGATCCATTGATATTCCTATTGTACATCATGTATTTTATTCTTACTATTATTCAGTTTTATTCCATTTCTAGTCTTTATTACTCACCCTTTTATTATTTTTGTCCATAGGTTTCCCCATGCAGTTTTAAAATTCATGGTGTTTTAGAAACCTGATAAGGAATTTTTTAATAATGTCTTTGTATACCATGTTCATGATTTCATGCCATGAAAAGAATTCACAATTAAACTAGACATTATGATACATTTGGTTATATTATGTGTAATATTTTGTAATAAATAATGTATTAATTTGTAATAATGGGAATGGTTGTCATAGTTGGTCTCAGAGGATAATTTTAGTTATTTAAGGATTAATATTTGAGAACTATAGAGATGGACTTAGGGAAAAGACTATGTATAATAAATAATCCCAAAATTTTGGTGATTATTGAGTAATTGGTTTATCTAGAAAATATATGCATCTATGGATAGTAAAATATGACATGGTCCTCAAATAGATATAACTTGGAGTAACAACTATGAAACATTGTTACTTTCCTGACTCGGGGGAACCTGTTAATGACAATAGGACATACTACACTCCAAGTACGACACTCCCGGGTGATATGCATTATTAAATTCATAATCTCATTAAGAAAAATTATTAAGGTACGAAAAATATTCCCATAAGATTACATGTAATAAAACAGATAAAGGATAACTTAAGTTTAAGCCTATAAATAATTAAGGTAAGAAAATAAATATTATATATAAGTTAAGCCATTAATGTAATTGGATTCTATTTTGGGAGTTTAATAATTTAAAAAAACTCATCCCAACTTGTCATTTTTATTCTAGTAAATGGTCAGTAATAAGATTAATCAGGTAAAAAATCAACGTGATGGAAAATGTGAGGACAACCCCAAAGAAATTCTCATCCCAATGGGAGCAGTCATCATGAACTTTGTAATGATACTCTATCAGTTGACTCTGATTCAAAATATATCATGGATATATAGGAGTTCATGAACCCCCCTTAGATAGAAGATTCCACAATCAAGAGTTTTACGTGATGAAGGTCTCATACATTAATTAGACTATATGATCCCATAATCAATGAACACTTAATCTACTGTATTGGGAAATATTATCCATCCACCAATGTCCCGAAAAAGAGAGGTTTATTTTAGCTATTTATCACATGGAGGGAAAAGAATATTAGTTATGGAAATTGATCATGAATTCCAAGATAGAGGATTAGAACAAATAGAGGGAGTGGAAGGCATTCCATAAAATTATTTTTGATAAATATATTCCTCACACATTCAAAATCAATATAGAAAGGGATTTACTTTTCCTCACATAAAAAAGATGACAAATATATCAAAGAATATGATGAAAAAATCAAAATATTTTCATGATATGCCTCTATATTTCCCATTACACACAAATAAATGTTTGACTACATCTTTGGTGCACTAAATCCTAGTCTATTAAATGCTTTGGAAATATGTGAATTTGATAGCTATGAAGAAATTATTGATATACCCTCAAGGACGAAATGGATATTATTGAATCTCAATGGGGTCATGGGTATAAGAAGTCGTAGGTGGATTTAAATTCTACTGGTCTGATGGATAAATCTAATGGTGCAATTAAATTCCAACATCCCACTATTCAATGGTGCGGAAAGAAGAACCATATAAATTTCCTAAATGGGATGCTGAAATTCTTTCGGTGTTGGGCGGAAGGATACCTAGATAATTTTTTCTAACATGAGAAACCCACTAATAAAAAAGTTGAATTCATTTATATTATAAAACCTTAGCATGTATTTCAATTCTACAACTACATTGAACCAAGAATAATTTCAAATCGATTCCCTATGATAGGGGTTTTGGGAGGCAACGAACAACCTCCTAGTATGCAAGGGAATGTGTTTTCTATCATAACCACCGATGTGTATCTAGAAAATGAATTGTTGGCCAATACGGTAGTTATTTATTATTGAATAGCAAACATACTTTTTTATTCTAGTTCTATGTATTCTTTATTATGAATAAATGATTGTAGAACTATTCAATCAAGACTCGAAATCATGGAAGTAAAAATGTCAGTAAAAAGGTTAATGGTGAAATAATTGCATCCTATGTGTATAAATCCTCCCCTATCACAATATGTGAGATGATCTTTCTTATGTACCTTATCATACTCCCTTTGGTGGAATGAGATTCAAATATGGACATGGAATTACATTCCATATAGAAATCGAATATAAATTTCCATGAGAAGGAAACACTCTCCATTTTTTGAATCTACCCTCAATTATATTCAAGTTTAAAGAGGATGTTGAACCTTATTTTGCAACATCATCTCAAGAATAGATATTATTTCCCTATGAGCGAGTGTATCCCCATCAAATTATTGATTCTATGGAATGAACCATCCTTAAAGACATATCTATTTTAAGTAATCATATTATGTGTTTCCTAAGGGATTTTCTTATCTTCTTCTGAGCCAAGAGGATGAATTTTTTTTGATCTTATACATATGGAATTTTAAATATCAAGGACTCAATAAAGAATGTTTCTTTTGGAACATAAGGAGCTAAAGAAACAACTATATGAGAATTTGGATAAAGGGTTCGTACACCCTAGTACTTTACTATGGGGTGCATCAATCCTCTTTGTTAAGATGAATAATGGGTCAATGAGCCTTTGCATTGATTATGTTGATCTCCATAAGACCACGATAATGAATTTGTATCCTCTACGAAAAATAGATGACTTGTTATATTAGTAACATGGATATCAATACTTCTTGATGTTGGATCTATGTTCATGATATTACCATATCAGGGTGAATAAGGATGATATCCGTAAGTCAACTTTTCGTACAATGTACCATCATTATGTGTTCATAGTGATGACTTTTTGGGCATAGAAGTTCTCCAAAAAACAATATGGAAATGATGATCAGATTATTCATAGATTACTTCCACAAATTTTTTTTAGTCTTTATAGATGATATTATAATATTCACCCAAAACATGGTGGATATTGGGGAGCAATTGTGAATCATTATAAAGACCATTAGAAAGTATATATAATATGATAAGTATACAAAATTTGATTTCGGGGAAAGGTTGCCTCATTCTTGGAGTATATAATCATAAGCAATAGGTTACTTGAGGATCCTTTAAATACAAAAGCAATTAATGGCTGTATATGGCCACCTCCATGACATGTATTTCTACATTCTTCGAGTTAATGAGGTATTATTTTCTATTTTTTAGAAATTTCTCAGGATTTTCAATCCATCATACAAATCATAAGGGACTCATGATTTCGTAAAATGATAAATATGAAGAGTGATTCAAGGAGTTGAAGAGAAGGCTTTTCACATCCCATGTGTTCAAAATACCCACAATTGTATAACATTTCATATTATTCAATGAAGCATAAAATAAGTTATTGGGTTATGCATTAATGAATAATTACAAATTTATAGCCTCAGGTTCAAGGAAATTGAATGTTTATGAACATATCTACACAGTTAATGATATGAAGTAGGTTGTTGTGATCTTCACATGGGAAATATGGAGCCATTATATATTTTGGGAGAATTGTGACATATATATACATCATAAAAGCTTCAAATATATATTCATATAGAGATTTAAAAACATGTGCAAAAAAAGATAGTTATTACTGATCATGAAATATAATTTCTCAATTTAATACTATCGTCATAAAGTGATATGGTTGAGGATGCTCTAAGTATACAGGATGTATTAATTTTATCAATGATGAAGATTTGTAGGGATTCGATATTCTTATATTTGGAATGGATGGACTTGGGAATCATAATGGAAGGAACATAATCACTCCTTTTACAATAATTATCAACAATATATTATAAAATGGTTTCCTAATGCTAAAAAAAGACATTGTAATTATGAAGAAAGATGAAAGTATAAGAAATGAGAAATCAATGGAGTTTAATGTCAATGACTATGGAATTTCAATATTTGGTTCAAGAAAATTGGTTCTATAAAATCCCATGATAAATAAGGATATATTGGATGTTGCCCAAATTTAGAAACTCTCCTTTCACGCATGAAGCAAAAACATGTATCGAGATCATTGTGAGTACTACTAGTGGGACAATATGAAGATGGATATGGATGTATATTCATCAATGATCTTGTTCATCCAACAAGTGAAGTCTAAAAGGAAAAATCCCAAGGGAATGATGTAATCATTAACCATACCAACATAGAAATGATAAGACATCACTATGGATTTTTTCACCAGACATCTTAAGACATACATAAAAATCATTACTATATGGGTAGTTGTGGATAATCTTATAAAGATATCTCACTTTATCACAAAATGAGGGGAATTTTCAATAAGTAAAATTAGCTGAATATAAATTAGAGAAGTAATGAGGCTTCATGGAGTTCCTTTATAGATTGTATCTGACCATGATTCTAGATTCATCTCCTAGATTTATAAAACAATCCCTCAAGCTCTAAACAATGAGTTGAAATTCAGTTAGGCTTATCATAGTCAAACTGATGGAGAATCCTAGTTTCTATAAAGACACAAGAATACTTGTTGCAATCATGTTCTATGAACGTCCATGGAGGATGGGACCAACATATTCCTTTGACCAAGTTCTATTACAATGTTTTCTTCCACTCAAGTTTCCAAATAGCTCCCTATAAAGCCCTTTCATGGAAGAAGTGTAGAACTAATTCATTTGGGATGAAGTTAGGTAACAGATAAAACTAAGTCATTAAATGGGTTAGGGATTGGTGGAGAAGGTTATGAACATTTAGCTGCACAAGAAGGTTGCTCAGAGTAGACATAAGAGATCTGTTTATAATCATCAAAATCACTAAGATATTGATGTAAAGTACATTGTATTATTAAACATGTCTCCATGGTAGAAAGTGATGATATTTTGGAAAAAGGGAAAGCTTAGTCCACGGTATATCGACATTTTTGTGACATTGATCACATCATAGGGGTGTATTATCAACTAGAACTCCTGCCGGACATATCTCAAGTACATAATGTATTCATTGTATCCCTTTTGAGGATGTACATATTAGGCCCCTCACATGTACTCAATCTAGAAATGGTCCCATTTGGGAATGATCATTCCTATTAATAGAAGCCGTTGATGATCATTGATCACAGAGACAAAGTCCTACGAAATATGACAATGAACCTGGTCAATGTTTAATGGATAAACAAAATGTTTGACGAAGTGAAATGGGAACCAGAGGAAGTGATGAAAAAGGTTTTATCCTTATATGATTCAGTGTGGGTTAAAAAATTTCAAGGGCTAAATTTCTTATGGGGGGATGATTGTAACATCCTGTAGTGTTATAAATAACATTTCCCATTCCACTCATTTAAAAGTATTATTAGTTATTGTGGTAATAGAAACCAAATGAACTTATTTGGATTAATTATATCATATTATATTTAAATTACCATTATGAATCATTAATTTTTAAAATATATCCATTGTATAGATATCACATGATTTTTATAAATATCTGTATTTAATAAAATCAATTCACATAGACAATGTAAATGATGTTCTCAAACACTATAACCATACTATATGAATCCCATTTATCAGAGCTTTCTAGGGAGATACCATCTTTAGTTTTTTTTCATGACCAAGACCAAGTTGAGATCCGTCAACTTCAGCATGATCCGAACTATTTACCATAGAAGTTTAATATCATCGAGATAATGACCCAAACAATGTTTTCCGAATAGCCCTAGAGAAGCCCAACCACCACACACCTTACTTTTATGGAATTATATAGTGTATTAATGAGGTATGTATCAAGACCTTTGAGATATGTGTATGTACATTAGTTTTTTATATAATAATGAATATACATTCATCTTATTATTTTTAAATTATAAATTATTTTTATTGACAATATTTTTGGGTAATGATCAAATTCAATTAAGGAATTTATTTTAAAATATTAATGTATTTTTTAAATAATAAATATTTTCATAAAATATAATAATTAAATAAAATTTAATAAATATAAATGATCATATTATTTTGATAATGTTACATGTAATTTTTAGATGGATTTGAAAACTGTTATTGTTAAAAAATCTTAATTTTCAATTAATGAGAATTATTATTTTAAATCTGAAAATTAACATATTTAAAAAATTATTTAGATAAAATAAGTATTATTTTTGGAATCATAATATCAAATCTATCCAATGGTGAATTTTTCATATTTTTCTGAGAATCAATTTTTCAGGAATAAATTCAATAGTTTACAAATAAACTCTACTTATTATGAAATAAAAATGATTCCAAAAAGCGATTTAATAATTACTATAAAATATATCCACATCAAAATCTATAATTACCCATTTAAAATATTGTGAATTTATTTTTCTTTTATTTATTTTATAATTACATTGCGATCTTCCATAAAAATGATATATTTTAGTGTTGTAAATTCATTTCCTTAAGCATGTGACTCGACTCCACCTTACAAAGGGTTATGTTTTAATATGTTCGGCCCTTGTTCTTATAAAATAATGAAAAAAACCATTTGGATGAAACCATGGGAAAAAACCATTGTATTGTATGTGGTTTAGGTATTTTATTATGATTATTCTAAAACCCCCATAATAAAGAAATCACCCTAATTTTTTATATAAGCCCACTAATGAACCCATTTACCTGCACTCATGTAATGGATTCTCACTTTCCTCTATTCATTTAAATTAATGCACTATCTTTCAAATATGTATTCTTTATTTAAATTTTTTACTATTTAATTTACTTATAAAAATTCCCTTACTTTCAAATTTATATTATTTGAATAATATATTATTTATTCACTCTCATTTTTTTCTTTATCTAAGACATTGATAGGCTTAAATTTTGTAACGTATTTATATCGATTTTTTAATTCAAGAATTACTTTTTAGTTTATGCTTCTTAATTTCACTTTTATCACAATGGGATATATACATCAATATTCCCTATAGTATAAATTTTATTTATAAATGATTAGAGTCCCCCATTGACTCTCACTAATCCCCATAAGATCCCTTATGTACACTTGTTACCATGCGAAAAAATAGTTACGATTCATTTCATTATTCATTTTTCTTCATTACCTTATTCATTATATTTTCAATTTATATTTTTGGGGTATGTTTCTATACATCCCTATTACTACCCATTTGATTTCCATGTGATGAGAGTCCCATTTTCTCTCCCATCAAATCATTTTTATGAATATATAAGTGATGTCTTTATGCTACCGAAATATCACTAGTATTTTCCATTCCAAACCAATTATGTTGTGAATACAATACTCATTTCTTATCAAGGTTGTGCACCATTATAAACATATAAATTTTGATTGGGGGAATACATGTATGTTTTCCACACTCTTTGATCGTGGAATAAATTATGATGATGAATTAATCCATATTGTATGATTTATGTGGAACACTTAAGCATGATATTGAAATGAATATGTTGTGTGTGCCCAGACAGTGCTACAATGCATAGAGTAATGTCTTTTATGATGATAAGTCATGGTGGTTTAGGGATTGAACCTTTTTCATTTATGGTACAATTTCCACCATGATGTATTGGAGGATTTAATCTTGATCCATGTTTATGATTCAATGTTTTATGTTGTTTCCACATTTTTCATGTTATGATTATCATGCTTAATCGAGAATTAATATTCATGTTCATTTTAAACTCCACAATTATGCATATATTATAACATGTATTTTCTTCCACATTTTTCCTTGTTTATTCCATTAAAGGGCCTTATAGGTCACCCCTTTATTATGTTTTTTCTACTTTTATCCAATGATTTGTTAAAATCGAATCAATTTTTGAACAATGTTACGTACTTGTTTAGTAATGTTGTTGTATCCCATGTTCAGGATGTTATTACATGTACATAATTCCCAAAGACACTCTAATGCTCTATCCATTGGGTTGAATGAAGTGTAATTTTATATAAAAAATCAAGATATAATGTGTAATAAAGAGAAATTTTGTCATAGAATGTTTTCCACAACTACATCTACTTGGTAGCAGCATAGAGGGATTTTATTTCTAAGAAAACCACATAGTCAATAAATTCCAAAATTTAGGATTTTTCTAGCATTATTATAGGGTTGGATAAGAATTTAATGAAACAAAGTATCTCTATAAATATATAAAATTAGGGATAATTATGTAAGATTACGTGTGTAATTATTTCACAATAAAATTTTAAATTTTAAAATGAAATGGATAGAATGTGTTCCCTTATATCAACATAATAATAGTATAGAAAAAAGGCTAAAATGAAATGACATTAGTGGTATTATATTAATAAAATAGAAAATGGGAGGAAATACCACTAAATTAAAATCAAGGAAATATGTGGTAATGGTATTATCATGAACTAATATCAATTAATAAGGAAATAGAAGGATTTAAAACCATTTATTTACTAAGTATATTCTTATAAATATTGGGGGAATATTTTAAACCATATGAAATCATTGGGTTAGGTATAGAAGGGGGGAATGAGACATAATGATAAATTCCATTTGGTTTGAGTGGGATGAGAAAATCAGGGGATTGAACTCCCTTTATAAGATAATAAGGGGGCTTTTATGGAAGATAATGTAAAGTGATGTGTCGGAATAGAATCACGTCAGCTGGGGGGTATGTGAGTATTTATTATGAGCATATTGAATGCACCATATGGAGTATGAATAACCCATATTTTTTGTTGTAATAAAATAAGAAATGATATATACATCAATGATAAACATCATAAACAAAAAACATTGAATAAAAAATTATATAATGAGGGAATAATAGAAATAAAATAACTGATCATAAAAAAATGATTTTTTGTCAAGTTCATAAATTAAATAATTACTATGAAATTATTTCTTTTTTCCATTGAATAATCTAAAAATTTATCTATTTTTTAAAATCATTTCATTTTATTAATTTTGTTTTGAATCCATTTAGTGGTGATCCACGTGTTCTCTATGAACATATGAATTCCACTATTGTAATAACCAACTGTACTTAACTCAGCAAGTTCATTTCTACTGGGATGAATGAAAGGCGGGGGTGTGGTTCATGAAATATGGGGCAGTGTTGTGATGTATTTCACTACATATTATGGGAATTATTCTCCACTCCAGGAAGAGGCCAAAGCACTGCATACAGGGATGTCTCTTTGCAAACCTAGGAATATTGCGATCACTCAAGCTGAGATTGATTCTTTTATTCTTCATATATCACTGAATGGTAAGGGTTATATACCCTAGTCAATATCCTACATGGTTATGAAATGCCTTACCATCCTCCACAATATCATGGTGACCCACACATTGCGTGAGGGGAACAAAGATTCAGATCATCTTGTGTCTAATGTGAAATATGGCTCCAACATCACTTGATTTAAATATTATTTATTGAAATAATATTATGTATATATATTTGTACATGATCAATAAAGTCATTCCTCCATTACTAAATAATATTTATCAAAACTCTACTGATGAAAATTTAGTTAATAAATAAATATCACTACAGTATTCAAACATAAATAAATTTATTTTATATTCACAAAAAATAAATAAATATTTAGTAAATATTCTGTCTACATGATAGTTTCCTGAATAACTAGTGATAAGATATATGATATCATAAAAATATGAACAATTACGAAATCCCATGTGGTATTAATATTGTTCATCAAAAATACCTCATGGTTTCCTCTCTGTGTTATTAGGTGTGATTGTGTTTGCTGAAAAATCTATAAGATCGTAAATGAGTATTGTTGGGGTTTCTGATGTGGGTTTATATGGTGGTGTAGTTTCTAAGTGTTTGAACAAATAATGGTCCACAAAATTTGGTGTTTTGTTTGGAAAATGAAGGATTTTTTCAAATGGGTGAATAGTACACTGACCATGAATTATAATTCATGGACCACATTGGATGTTTGAGAAATAGTGAAGGAAATTATCAATGTTGGGATTTCTGAATTATTGTGCAACCAAGATAGAGATGCATGGTATTTGGACTATGTAGGGGAAATAGATTGTGGGATGAACATAGTTCACAGGAAGGCTTGTGGTTTTTGGGAGGAAAATATTTTGTGGAAGGCTATCATTTATGCTAGAGAGGAGTTGATTAATTCATGGAAGAGATCAGCCATCACGAGGGAAGAATGGTGTTACATGGACTGTAGAGGGAATAATGGTTCTTGGGAGGAGGATATTATATAGTGAAGGATGTAACATATCCAATATTTAGGAGAATCATGTTAGAATTAATTTCGGATCTATTTTACCATATAAGGACCACTAATCCCATTATTAGAGAGAGAAATTTTTATAAGAGAGCATATTCACTCTCTGATAAAATTTGGCTAAGTCCCAAAAAATTCTTAGTAGTGTTCATAAAGGAAAAGATACTCATGAGGAGGATTCTATGAAAAGAAATAGTTCTATATAAACAGTTCATAGAATGGGATTTATGGGTTACTGTAGATCAAAAAGGAAAATAGTTAATAAAGGAGAGGTGGTGTATAGAAGAATAACTCATCTGAAAATCATGGATGGTGTGTAAAGGAGGAGTTGGCCTATGGAATAAGTGGTCCATGGGAGGAAAAAATCTATGGATGTACAGGTAGTCTATAGAAGTGAGGTGGTCCGTGATGTACTCGAGCCATGCGCTACAACAAATTTTACAGAGGGCTCATGGAGGCCTTTCTAGGACTCAAGGTATTTTATATAGAAATAGGTTGAGAATGTAATTTATATAAACTAAAAGTATGTTGAAAAGTGGATTTCATTTATGGGTAAAAATTGAACCTCAGAATAGAATCTATCTACAGATACGAATGCATAATTTTTTGAAAATCAAGGGACCCATAAGTCTATAAAGAATTAGTGGATCACATCCAAGAGTAGTGAGAAACTTTTGAGGAAGATGATGATCCCTTCCACCGATAGTTATCCAGAGAAGGATGCATAGGGAGTGACCTTTGGGAACGCACTGAGCATTAACTTAATCAAGTAAAGGCAGTGAGCCTCGACATAGAAGAGATCTAACTAAAAACATGTAATGTGGAAGTATTCTTTATTGGATTTGGTACATAGGAACATCATCTTTTGTGATCCTTGTATATAGCCCTATGAGGTTTACCCTTGTAAAATCAATATTCCATGTGCATGATTTCATTTCTGTTCATATATTTCTAGGATATAAAGAGAGAAGTGAATTTGTTAACAACTAAACAAGATCCAACGGGGTAGTAGTTTTAATCTATCATACCCGGATTCACCCCCACCCTCTTCGGGTATTTGACCTAGTGGTCCTAACAAATATTTATTCCACATTTTAACATATGTTTGTTATTAAATATAGTTTAGGATAATCTTAATGTATGACCCTCTAGGTATATATCTTAGTTTGTTCCATTATGTGAAGAAAACAAAATTCCAATATAAGCATCTAGAAACATACTGAATACCCCATAGATAATTTAGTTACTATCACAATCACATAAAACCCCATATATAACGTAACTGTGTTTTAAATTTCCATTATCATTATATATCTAATCAACCAAGTTTCATTCTACTTCCTTAAATCTATGTGATCATTTTCTCATTCATTGAGTTTTTCCTGAATGTAACTTTCCCCCATAATTCCATGTACATGTATTTTTTAGGTTTTCTAATTTCTATAGATGGTTATGAGATATAATTTTTTCTATTGAATAGAATGGAAAATCCATTTTGTCATTACTCATTAATTGAATATTACTCTTGATTCACCCTATATATCTTACTTCTCCATGAACCCATTTTATCATAGTTTTCATCAATACATAAAGTAATTGACTCATAATTTCCACTAATAATAGTCATAAGGTCTACTGATCAATGCACATGCCCAAAAATAGGAAAATATAATGAAACTTTCATATTTTAGTGTCACACTAGATTGTCTTGTTTATATAAACTTTTACATTAGATATTACCAAAGGTGTACAACTTGATCTAGTGGCTCAATTTATAATGTTTCACCACACTTGAAATCCCCTATAATTTGTGTGACTCAAGTTATTTCATCTGGAAATATAATAATATTTATGAATACTATCATGGAATATATGGGTTCTCATCGTATAAGGGAACTGATACGACCTTTGAGTCTGAAAAATACACTTATGATATTATCACATATGATGTCAGATATAAGAACAGTCATTATGTGATAAGTACTTAATTAATATTCAAAAATTTTAATATAAGTAATTATAATGTACATAGAAGTTTTTTATAGGGGGAAAATCCAAAACACTTCCAATTACATGAGAGATAAGTACTAACAACCTTATATCCTTTAGATCTCAAAATGATACTAATTATTATTCCAAGATATTGATTTATTCAAGTCTAGTTAAATATTGTGTACCAATAAAACAATGATAACTACAAACATTAGTAGTATAAGAAAAAACTCTCATTTGATGATACACATATAGTATGTTATTTATCAATTATTCTGACCATGGCTGTTTTTTATGATCCCATTATAAAATATTATTACAATATAATGTTATTGGGTTATTACTTCTAGGTAGAATATATAACTCCAAGAAAAGGTATAATATCCCAATTTTGTTTTCGCTTCATTTGAGGTCACTCTATACTAATAAATGGTTATAGATTTGGAGACATTTAGATAATTTATACTCTTCCAGCTCAAAACAATTCTGTTGAGACTAAAGACATATCCAGACTATGACTTCAAATAATTATAATCTATTTGGAAACTAGAATCATTATGACCCATGACTTCTAATTTACCATATCCTTCATACACTAGAAATATATTATTAGTTATTCATGGATACATAAGGATAGACTTAATAGATTACTAGTACCATTCACCTAGATAAAGAATGATATCTTTATGCTATGGTTATTACACAATCAATATCAGTTATAATACATAACATGAAATAAATGATTTATTGTATCACCAAAGAATATGGGTTATTATTAATTATCTATTTCTCCTATTTTTTCAAGGACTCATTTTCATGGAATGATATATACCCTATGAAACTTCAACGAATCCCTTATTGGATTGTTCACTACTATATCTCTTTAATATCTATTCAATTTAGAAATAGTAAATTTTTCCAATAATATTATATGATCTACCATATACTACCTGAATCCCTAGAATGTAGGATCTTTCATCTATATCCTAAAAAAGAATCATTTTTTAACCAATCCATAATATAATTTATGGCCAATATGACTTTTCCAAAATGTAATATGTCATCAATATATAGTACAAGAATAATGATTATATTCCAACTAACCACATGTAAGCACATGTCTCGTATTCATTCTGAAGGAAGCCAAATTATTTATTCAATTCATGAGAACTAATTTCCAATTGTATGAACTATTTATTCAATCCATAAATGGATTACCTTATTATTAATATGGTTTATTAATCACATGAAGTCATAAAACATTCTAGTTGGGTCACATATACATCTTCATGAAGGTTCCCATTAAGGGAAAATGGTTTAATGTCCATTATAGTCATTTTATAGACCTATTAAGCTACTATAGTAAGTATTTTTATGATGGATTTGATGATGTAGTGTGGTGAAAATGTTTCTCCATAATTAATTACATGGTATTGTTTAAAATATTTATCCACTAGTATTTATTTATATTTATTATCATTTCTTTCCATGACTATATTCCTCTTGATTAATTAATATCACCTAACCATAATTAAATCAACTACTGCATCAATTAGATCCCAAAAATTATTTTGAGAAATAGAATCCTTATTAAAATAAATGGACTTCTGGAATATTTTATCATATTAGTTCTATAATTCACTTTTTATGTAATATGTTCATTATTTTCGTAAAATAATGAGTCACTATATATGGTTATTGGAAAATAATATCTCTTTGGTTTATTTACCACTCTAATTCTCCAATGAAGTACATGTCATTCCGAAACAACTTATACCATAGATAAATATTGTATATATTTCTATATTGTATCTTAGGTATCCACATAAAAATCTTATTTTAATTTAATCATGATCACGTTATCCTCCTTGAAGATGGTTACACTCTCAAAAAATATTGGTTATCTTGTGAAAATCACATTATTTTTTGACTGGTTATATAGGTATTATCACATTGATACTATAGGATACCAAATAAAGAAAAACATTATGACTCTAGGTTCCAGTTTTTTTCTAAATATTGAGATAAAAAATTTCATCACTACCACATACATATTTTTGTGACAAAACAAGTTTCCTTCTGTACTATTACTCGACTAGAATTCAACTTTCCACATTAGTTGGTACTCATTCTTCTGTGTATTTTTCTCTTTGTAGTTTATATACAAAAAATGGTAATATATTATATTGGTAAATCATCATCATCCTTACCATGGCTTGAATGGTACAGTTCCTCTTTTAATTAACATTGTTTCACTGTTTATTGTTTAGTGGGGCGAGTTGAGGATGAATCCCAAACTCATGTAAAAAGTAAACAAAACCATAGTCAATATATATTTCATCACAATTAGATCTAGGAATCATTAACTTATTTTCAATTGTATTCCCTTATAAATTTCTGAATTCATTGAATATAAAAAAGGACTCGGACATATACCTCATTAATTAGACATTTCCAAATCTAGTCATTTCATCAATAAAACATATGAAGTAAGAATATCCACCTTCAACTTCTTTTATAAGTAGTCCAAAATATTATTATATTTCAATCCTTGAATAATTATTTCCCTTTAACCATGTCCACCAAATGGTGGTTTGATCATTTTTACTTGTTAATGTGCATGGCATCATTCATGTGGTTTTTGAATGAAAGAGTCAAAATAACCATCTTTACAAATCGTTCTCATACAATACTTGTTTACAGAAGAAATATGGTGACACCAAAATTTGTTGATAAACGATTCAGCAAAAAAATATTCTTTTTCAATTTTCCATACATGGATATCAGAATTTAAATCAAAATGACAATTTTGTTTTATATTTTATATTCCATAACATATTTTTTATTTATAAAGGAAATAGATTTTATTTAAAAATCTTAATAATAATATATGTATATGTGAATGATATATATATTATTCATTTGGTAATTATCTATAAAAAATAACTATATTTGAAAATAATGATAATTCATGTTCCTAATGAAATTTTGTAGCCTCCAATTTCTATTGTAGCTATCCTCACAACATTAGAATCCTAAAAATCTACCTCTCATTGAAAAATCTTTTGGAATCTGCATGATTCTTAAGTATGGATACATATGTGAGAACTTAAATATATATATATATATAGAAATATTAAACATGATAAAAAAATGATCATTATATTCCGCTTTCTTCTATGTGTATTTTCACTTCTAGTTTCCTTTAGTTCCATATGAAAAACAAACATATTTATTTTCATTTGTCTCAATTAGGATATTCCTATTTTATGGAGAATCGTTCTTTAGAGAATTAGAATGATAATAAGCATAAAATTTTTTATCCTTGTACTTACATTTTTTATTCACCATATGGATCAGAATATTGTAATACTCGATGTCATTTTCAACATGGATAATGTGAGAAATATGTTATCAAATAGTCTTATCATTATTTATCTTGTTGTAATAAGAAATAAAACTATATGAGTACATTGGTGTGGAGTAAATGATACAATATATATGCAGGTGAGCAGGTAATTTAATGACCATGATTTATGATAATTATAAAAAGCCTATAATTTTTACTACATGAGGCCCAACAAACTCTAGTTATCCAAGCATTACTGTACATAGTGATTTACATATATTGAATCTCTATACACCACTCTTACTTTAATAGAGAACAAAAAGGTGATATATTAGGATAAATGCATCCATTCACTAATATTTCTTTAGAATCTCAATGGTCATGGAAGATAACATGAAACATTGGAAATGTGCGGGATTGTCCAAATTTTTCTAAAGAGGTAAAATTTTTCTCATTATCCTTGTTGTTATGTGCATAAGGAATATGGTTTTCAATCACATATAATATTTTTTCATGTTTTCAGATAACACATATGTTCTCTTTCCAATATTTTAAATTATAGATCTTGAGATGGTGATACTTTGCATATATAGATCATTGTGATATATTTGAAATCATCTTATAAGTCATTTCTACAATTGATAAGATCATTTATTACTATATCTACTAAAAGTAGATAATGAATATTATATTTATTAATATCCAACAAATTTAATGAAAACAATGACCCTCGTAGTTGACTTCAAAACATTCATTAAAATTGAATTTCTTATGGAAATGACCCATATTTCCCCTTCTTAAAACCCAAAATATGGCCATGACATATCATTTGAAGTGTTTTCAGTATGTATTAAATTTTCAACTATAGTAACTTAGTGTTCTCAGATTTTTTGATTGAAATATAATATTATGAGATTCTTATATTATATTTCTTCAACCACATTCTCTTAGATATACCATGTTCTTCTCGGTATGTCAATCCTTCATGTGATGTATGTTATATTTATCCAAAAACTCATGTTATAATTATGAGATCATTTATAGAACTGTGAAATGGGTTGGTCATGCTCTTTAAACGATCGTTTTATTTACACTTAAACAACGTAATTCTATACCAATATAACACTCACACACATATATATATTTGAGATATTTTTATCTTCATGAATTATTTTCCCCATTTAATCATTATTATATGATTTTTAATATAATGTACATTTATATAAGTATTTGACCATGTCATATAAACAATTTATACGTAATTCAATTTATTTTAGTTCTCTATTGCATCCATATAAATTCATTGATTCAAGTGATTTTGATGAACATTTATAATATAATTGTAAATGAACGTTGAAAAAAATAAAATAATTGATTGGTATTATCATGAGATATTATTCATGGTTAGTTTATCGAGTGTATAATAATCTAGCCACTGACCTAGGGGACGAATAACATGATCCATGTTTGGTTTTCTGATGTAGTGTTCCACCAATCCACCCATATACCTCTTGGATTGGTTTCTCCTAGAATACAAACATGTACCCCCTCATCTCAATTGGTATCTCCATTAAATACATAATCTTTTACTCAAACCCATTCCAGTGGAACTAATGGATTGGTTAAGAGGTTAAAAAAAAGAAACCATGGGAACATAGGCCCCTGAATAATGAGAAGTGGGAAGACATACATTTTGTATATATAATATAATAATAAATAAAAAGAAATCCATCAACATACAATAGTTTATTTTATTCTTATCATTATCCATATACATGAGTCAATTTATGAATAAATCAAACAAAATCATTGAATTTTAATAATTCATATATAAAATAAACTTAATTTGAATCAATTAATTTCCATATCTAATTAATCAATTTATTATTTTAATTCTTATATGAAAATTCTTGAGATCCTAAACTATCATAATTTAAAAAAATAATTTGAATTAACTATATACAAAACATGAATCATACATGTAATACAGTGAGTAACCATACAAACTACCAAGTTCGTGTTATATTCATATACTAATAACTCATAAACATGTGTAATACATGACGTATCATTGAATTTAATTCAAGTAAAATCCAATTTAATAACACCCTTATCACATGTTATTTGAGTTTAATGAAATGTTTTAAAGCTCATTGTGTAATGATTGTATTAAAAGTTATACCTGATATTCAATTATAATAATTGTACATAAAATAATTTGAAATTTAATTTATATAAAACCCATCAAATTTTTTTGAATAATAAAATGAAAGTTGTACATAACTCATGATGATATGTTTGAGGGAGTATAATAATAATATTTTTAAATCTATCTAAACTGTTAATATTCATGGGATGTATAATCCAGAAACACATCATTTATAATTATCACTATCTATTTATAGTATATGGATAAGGGCTCCATTCATAACAGTTCCATGATAATTAATGGATTACATGTTGTGTACATGGGCTTTACATATAATTATCTTTGAGTTACATGGATATTAGTAATGTGTTTTATGTAGAAGAATACCAAACCCAAAATTGGATAATGGACTAAATGATGTTTGTAAATATTAGATGTCTTGTATTTTAGATAACAGTGCACTAATTTATCCCAGTCAATATATTGTGTATTTAAATAAAACCCACATTTAATAAATTCACATATAGTAGATTAATTATGAATTAAATAATGAATTGTATTTTTTAATCTATAACTGCTACATAGTGTGTAGAAACTATCTACACACTATGTACTCTTATTTTATCTTTCCAGAATCCTCAACACCTATTGATGAGATCTTTTAATGTTCTATATTCATAAAATTAATCAATATTGATTATTTTTTTCATAAAATATAGGATGGATATAAGATATCATGTTTTTGATAAAATAAAAAATTAAACTATTGTTGAAAACTAATTAAAAATGAATAAATAAATAAAAAATATTTATGTGGATACTATGATACACATTAAATTTATAGGTGAAATATATGTATTTGATAGAGAATTCACAGAATAGATATTTTCTTTAATCAGTGATTAAGGTGATATATCCATCACTGATAAACATCATGACTAATGGAATTTGTGAAAAAATTAATTAATGAGGGATCACCATAAAAAATGTAGGATGATCAATTAATAATTAATAATTATTTTATGAAATTAATTAATTACCTTGAAATAATGACTTTTTATATTAATTAATATGAAAATGTCTCTACATGTTTTTTGTAATTTTCATTGTATAAATAAATTTTAGATTCACATTAATTGTGATCCTCATGTACTTCTTGAAACATCAAAATTCACTATAGTAATATATGGGTGATAGTACGATATATACTAATGATTTCATAATTCATATTTGATAACAAATTGGACCACTTCAGGAAGGATTCCCTTTGATCTCTATATGATTGAGATAGGTGGCAGATAAGGACCAATCTATATCTATGAGATTATTCTTGAGAGGGATGTCTATAGTTCTATAGGATAATTTTCCAGATGTAGTTTTTCATAACCAGAAAAATATTAGCAAAAATTCTGGAAATAAAATAATCGGATCTAAATCGTTTAAGGGTTAGAGAATAATAATTTGAAATGTTCCCTTATTAATTCCATATTTTCTTTTGGAAAACCATGTCTATAATAATAATAATAATATTATAATTATACCTTGAAATGCACAATACATTGGGAAATAAAAATTATCCATTCATATAATATTAAATATATATTATTTATTTCCAATCAAATAAACATGGTCCACCCTTCCTTCAAAATATTTATCAGAGCCTGAGTAATGATTATTTATTTAATAAATTTATAACACATTTTTATTCACCATTAAAAATATTAATATTATAATCAATACATAGAAAATGAATATTTATTTAACATTATATGACAAAATATTCTCTTTAATAACTAGTTATTGAATATTAGTGAAAGATAAAACCAGAATAATTAACAAAACCATTCCAAAATAATATGTATTCCACATGTTAAATAATTATATTATATAACTATAGTTCTAGATACACTTTCTACATGAACCACTATGAAATATTCATATTAAAATTTTGAAATACAACCAAATGTCTATGGTGAGAAACTAAAAATTGTACGTGGTACACATAGTGAAATATGTTAATGTTACAGTGACATAAAAACTCATATGGACTCTTAATGTGTAATATTATCCATTAATTGAGATATCTTTAATAATGAAAGTTTTATACTTGTACCATTATCATAATTTCTTAATGAATCTTTGTTTTATTTTTTTTAAATTAAAATTTTCCCTAGAAAACCATGGAATTGAAATTATTTAGTTATTATCATTTACATCAAAGGTCATGAGTTATTGAATTTTTTTAAATAATATAAGGGAAACTAATTTTTCACATTATTCATTTATGAAATTTTACTCATAGTGCACCCAACATATAAAACATCACTGTGAACATATTTCATCATGGGTTTTTCAATGCATTGTTGTACATGGATCATAACAAATAATAATAATACTACTAAAGTCTATGGATCAACACACACATTCACTTATAGTAACCTCCAGTTTCATATATATATATTGATTTTCTATTGGAATGTATTATAATCATAATAAACTAAAAAGGATATCACCAAGGGGGTACAACATGTGAATATGCCTCAATTTCCAATTATTCATCACCCCATATGGCCTTTATGATTTTTGTATCTCAACTGATTTCATTTAGGAAGAGAGCATATAATAGAAAATTATTTTGTGAAACTTCGAGGTTGTCATCAATGTGGGGTACTGATATTTTCTTTATCTGTGACATCAAATCTTAGGAAATTATCATATATTATGTCTCGTAGAAGAACATTCATGGGGAGATTAGTGGTTTAATAAAATTAAAAACGATGAATACATGAAATCATAAAGTACAAAGATGTTGGTTATACCACACCAACTCTGACAACGAGTTGTTAGAGATACGTTATGAAATGGTACGTGATATATGTGTGTATGAATTTCACACTTAGAAAAGTATTTTATATTATTTATGTTACATTTAACTTAATAAATATTTGAGATACTTAATTTAATCATTTTACCATAATCATTCTCGATTAAAAAGCCATGCTAATTATTTTTTATAAAAAATTTAAAGATGAACCCTCATTAAAGAATTTACATTCTAAGTCATAATATCAACTATATTTAATATAATTCAATTTAAAAATTTGAGAAAATAAAATTTTAGATTGAAACATATGATATAAGAAAAACTAATTTTGTATGAAAATATATGTTTATACATTAAGTGTATTTAATTATTTGTTACAATTACTAAAAATTTAAACAAGTGTATATATGTTTATAGATAATATTAAATTACTTATCTAAAATATATTACTATAATTTATATTAATTGATATTTTTAACTCCTACAAAATCAATTCTTTAAAATGACCAATTTATATTTATTTCGTTAAAAAATTAGCAATCAAATCATATAATTTTCTAGTCAAAAAAATTTTAGGCTTCTTGTTACATAATTTAGACCATATTGTTTTAAATATGAACATATATTTATCAAATATATGTAAAGGAAATTAATTTTATTAGTAGGGGCCATAAAATATTTTAAAAAAAATATTTTAATTATAATTTTTTTACTTTAAAAAGTTCAACAATTTTTTTCAGGACATAAAATGGTTTACTATAAATTAAAAAAACTTTTTTTTGGATTGAACATAATTCCCAAAATTGTTTTTGTCAAAATAATATTTATTTAAGAGGAAATACTAACAAAATTATTGTAAAATTTTACTTTGGTTGATAAAATTTATTATATTTGTTTTTTATTTATATTAATATAATAAAATATATTTTTACTCCTTAAATACATATTTTATCAATTTATTATTTTTATAGCATTTTAGTTATTATTTATATACTTTTTATATCATAAAACTACAGTGTTTTACAAAGAATATATATTAAACTCTTCACATAAAAATTAACTACTGTAGAAAAAAAATCATAATATAATAATGAAATTATGACTACAAATATTTATCTCATTTTTTAAAATTAAATTGAAATGTTTTATATTAAATAAACTCATTAATTATCTCTCTTTAGAGTCTGCATTATTTAATTGTTTTGGGATGTAGTGTTTACATGATAGAGTAATGTCCAAGGTATTAATAAATGAAATAAAAGCAGTAATGATATAATTGGTAACAATAAAAATTATATTAAATAGGTAATTAATTAAAGTATTTTAATTATTCTGTATTAATAGAATATATGAATATAGAGATGACCCATGGTAAGGGATTTCTCATCTCAATTTTTTTTCATGGATACTTATGTCATTTTCCATGTTTTTCCTTTTATAGGGTATATAAATATCTTGATGGATGAAAACTATCATTCATTTTATAAATATTCATGCAGTTTATTAATCCATTTCATTATCTCCCAATTATTTTCTTTTTAATTCAAATGTTAATGATGTTTAAATGGAATTTTCTTTCAAATGTGGTATTAATGATTTCCTTCAAACTAATCTTATTCCATATCCATATTCATGAACATATCAAAATAATGTTCACATTAATACATTAAATATTGTTTATGGTGATTTTCAATTATCCTTAAATTTTTATAAAGAGAATATTTTTAATGTTATCTTTATGGCTCACTCTCATCACTTTTCACAAAAGGATTAAAAATTAACATTTACTACATTACGTAAATTTACCTATAATATATTAATACTTATAATTTGTACTAATATATTATTTTTCATGTTTTTCTCAATGAATATTCATTTTTGATTTCTTTTATTAATTTTACATCTATATTTTTTTAAAATAATAATATATTCATTCTTATAATATGAGATGATTAGAAGTGTTTTTGACTATGGGTTCAAAAGAGTATTATAATAGAAAAATGAAAAATGAAATATGTTTTATTAATTTAATTATTATTTTAAATGATAGATTACAATGACTGATCCTAAATTATGGGTCTCTAATGCATAAGGAAATGTTGTATTCTCTATAAAATTGATGATCAGAATTCACTAATTATGAGTTATTTTGTACCTGTGAATGAAGTGTGAACATTGGTCATTAATATAATATCCCAATGTTTTAACATGTATTTTCTATGCATGAAATGTGATTTAACAAATATTTTTTTTAAAGAAGGAAAATGATATTTTAAAAGTTATTTTTTTACAAAAAATCATTTTCATCAGTTATCATGTTTTTCTAGGACACATTCACAGTTTTATTTTTTCAAATATTAGATTTAAAAGTTAATTTTAATTTTTTTTATTTTAACATATTATTTGGTTTTATTTTTCACAATTATGTTTTTTATAAAAATGGTAGAAAATATTTATTGGTTTCTATGTTTTCAATTGGACTAATGAGATGAAATTAATTTTATATATCTTAATAAGATGTTCTTCTCATCTGACATTTTAATATGTATCAAAAGGATATAAAAATGTGTAGAAAGAATATCTTGATAAAACATTCTATTATGGTATCTCATCTTAAATAATTTTAATGTTTTTTGAATGAGATATTGATATATGTTTAATATTTTTTTGAATAACCTATAAAATATAGAGAAATTTCCACTATGTTTTGTACTTACTTTCATAATTATATAATACATAAAACCATTATTATCCTGGGAATGATATAATGTTAAATAATAACTATTAAACACTTTTTAGGGGTTATTTACGAAATTATGTTCTTTACATGTGATCATATAAATTGGTTAGGTAATCTTAGTGATTTGGATGATGTTTAAATAACCATTTATATTCACTAACTTATGGGTATATTATTATTATATAGCTATTAAAGATATATATATTTCTACAACTATTCCTATTTTTTTCTTGAAATGGATTTCCATATATTAAATAGGTAAAATGAGGAATTAAGGTATCAAACGGAATCTATTCATCAATATATACAACCTAAAATGGTACAATTAAATGACGGTCAGCTTGTAGTAGTGTTATCTAAATTATTATATGATATATATAGAGTAAACCATAAAAGAGAAAAATTTAATTTTATATAGAGAAATACAACAATAGTATATAATTTCATGAAAAATCACCCATTGATATTTGGTTTATCATGAGATATAGTGATTGATAAAGGATATAAAAATTCATTATAGAATATATTAAATGTTTTGGAGTGTTAATGGAATTAAGAGGTAATTATTGATATTTATCCTTTTGAAGGTGAAGTTTATTAGATGTGTGAATTAATTAATAATAGACATTAGAAAATTAAAATTGATACACATGATGGAAAGTTATATGATGATCATTTTCTTGAGAATGGTTTCGCTAAACATATTAATATTATAATGGAAAGGAAATTTCAAAAAGAAAATGCATGAGGACTTGAATTTCACTTATCATGAGAGTTTCACTCAAAATTATAGGTATACACAGAATTTTTTTTAATAATAAATTAAAATTGGTATATTTTACACAGATTTCAAACTGGTTTTATTAAAATCATTGTATTATATTGAATTTAAAATACATCAGCATGTTTTCAAATGTAATGAGATTATTGAGATGGATATTTTTGACACATATATTCATCCTGACTAAAAGAAATTGAAAAAGTAAATTTGGAAAGAAGTAGATAAGTAATCAATAAATAAATTCATATGTATGCCTCCTACATTACTGAAAAATGATAAATGATATTTTAATTGTATTTGATAAGTTTTTTAATGTGTTATAATTTTATTTTGTTCCATCATTTGGGTTATGTTTATAATGAATGGTGTTTTGTACATTCCAAAAATAAAAAAATAGAAAGTCAGATAGTAGTGATATGTTTTATTTAAAATTATTTAGTTAATTATGATAAATAATGTTCAATGTTAGTAAAAAAATTTGGGAATCATTATGATTGAAATAAAAAGCTGTGGAATTTTTTTTAACTACTAAGGAAGTCGATATACCATCAATGGAAGTGATGATATAAATATTAATTATTTACTCAAATTATAACAATGATTTTTTTAATTTTTTCTTATGAATTAAATTACATCTAGGAAAATTAAAATTAAGATGGAAATATCTCATAATTTATCCACATTTTTTAACATTCTCAAAGAAACCTTATAGTTTACTCGTAAAATTACATTTGAGTAGAAAAAAACATATTAAAGAAATATAGAACACCCATTTTTCAAAATTCAAGATTTAAAATTCAAAATATTAATCTTCCAAAACCATGGATTCATCATTAATATTACACTAAAGTGAACAAATCGATCCTAAAATGAAATACACTCCTCAGGCTATGAGATACAGAACCAAATTACAACTAAAGTCATGCTCGAAGAAAACTGATCATAGTCAATATTTATGCTTTGCAGATGAGGTCGTCTGACCACCATCTCACAGAAATAAACACAAAAAAAATTCACCCAAGGATTGGGAAAGAATAAATGAAAAAATATGTCAAACTAGAAACTTCCCCATTTATGTTTCCATTTCTAACATTGAATATTAACATCATAGATGATTAGAAAAACTAGAAATCATCTTTAAAGAGAAAACTGATTCAGGTCATACCTAGAATGTATAATGGTAATATCACCCCAAGAAACAATTACACAACTATTGTAAAAATATAATAAGTTATTTATAATGGAGAAAAAAATATAGGCATACTCGTCTTATAATATGTGGAATGTTGTGTCCAATTAACCTTTTTTTCATACCAATCATATAGTTTTATGTTATTTTGGATGTGGATTGGATTTCAGTTTATCATGCAATAATATATTAGAAATATAATGAATATATATTTATTTTTTAGAAAAATATAATTTTTTAGAGAATTTTCATGAAATTTATAACATATCAATTGTCTATATAATTAATTAAAAATGAGAGTAAAATATATATTAAATAAATCATTGAATATAATGTAATTTTTAAAATTAGGTATGTTTGACTAGGAAATGAATTTTATGATATATTTCTTAATGGGTTTTCAGGTCACATTCCGAATCAAGTGGTTGAAATAAATGTTGACATGTTTCATGAATGTAATCCAATTTCAAATATTTTTTGAATAATACCTCGAATATATCAAATTAAATTGTAAATTCGGTTATAATAGTTATTAGATAAGGTTTTCATCTTATTTATAACATCTCCATGGGGTTCCCCAATTGATATATAAAATGTGTTATGTTTCATTGAGTATTTTTAGTGATTACAAAGAACTAAATTTCGTTATTGTTAAGAACATGTATTTGTTTCATCATATTTATGACTTGTTTGATAGAATCTAGGGTTTTTAGTATCACTCAATGATTGGCATTATAACATGATGCAATTAGCCAAAAGAGACGAAAATGGAAATTCTGACGATAATTTGTTTACTTTATATGGATACTTTATTTATTGTATATATAATTCCTTTGGAGTTTTGATCTGTAGATATTATAGCTATTAATGTCTCAAAAATTATCCATATATGTGGTCCAAACTGACAAATGTCTTTCTGATATAGATTTTTTATGGAGCAGTGGTTCATTACCAATGGTTTGATGAATACGTTTCTCAATTATATATATCTATTCTCATTTTAATTTGAAAAAGATTTAAATTTATTTAGAAAAAATAATTTGATCAATGTTTTCAGAAATTGAAAAGAAGATTTGTTATTGAACCAATATTTTACATTCTATATAGATATGAGGAGTTCTCGTTTATAGTTTTGCATCTTTTATGTTTCTTGGTTGTTTTTAGTGCATTATGATATTGTATGTCCATTTGTATCATGATCATTAAAAATAAATAAGAATAATTACCCAAACCAATATCATGAGATTATTGTTGTAGTTATTGATTTAAAAAAATTATGTTATATTCCTTATTGGGAGAAATTTAATTGCATAAGGATATGTTTAATTTTTATATTCAGTAAAATAATATTTTAATAGAAATAAGAGAATTTGGATTGAAATTAAAATGTATTATGATTATAAAATTAACTTTTATTTATGTAAATATAGAAATATAATTTCTACCATGAGTTTAAAAGATAATAACTAATTGGATGTTTTAGACAAGGGAAATGATCAATTATTAAAATTTTAAAGACTCAAATTTTCCATGTAATTGTTTTAATTATATGGAACTATTCATAGGATACAAAATCTAATGGAATTTGATTCCGATGCCCGATGTTCCCAGAACGTAATTTTAAAACATTCTTAAGGTACGTTCAGTAAACATGTGGGTGAGAAATCTTATCTTTTTATCCAGTGCTGAGAATTGAAATTTTGAGGGCACCGTTGAACTCGCAACGCTGAGATTCACATAAGGGATCCTTAACCTCAACGGAATTTAGTTGAGAGAGGAAGTTGGATATTGGGATTTTCATAGAGGATTAATTAAATAAATCTAATTTAATATAAGTATCCTCAACATATATTTAGGTTTTGGTGGTAGGGACCACAAGGGGTGGTCGTGCATTTAATGCAGGACATTAAATGCCCGGTTACACAAATAATGTGTAACCATCATACATGCAATTAAGAAGGTTCATTAAGAACACCAATTAACGAAACTCTGTTAATTATGTGTTTTGAATATCACTCCCCTCTCCCCACTCTTTTTGGTTTTGTTTTTCATTGGTAGAAGGGTGGAAATATTGGAGAGGAGGATTTTGGAGGAGCCCCTTGACGTAGAATGGATCCATCAAGCAAGAACCCAATATTGTCGTTTGAGTGGCACCGTTGGAGGCATGCTTTAGGATCGATGAACAATGATGCATATTCAAACGCAGAACACTCTCCAATGACTCATGAGGTAGTGTTTTTTCTCATTTTAATTTCATGATTTGGTGAATAATTTTATCTTCTCCCTTGACAAGATGCTTACACGAAGGGCATGGGCCAAACAAACAAGGCATAGTCCCTCCGCCACTTGTTCTATCGTAGTGTGCTATGCGGGTGAATTTTTGGGTTAGACGGATCCCAAATCTGAGGATCAAGAAGCGAAGGATATGTCCTGGGAAGCCCATATGTGTGATCAGATAAAAAAACATACATCCAGAGCTCACTCGATGGCCCGCGGAAGTCCGGTGGCACCGACTGGCCATGGTGGTGGTGGCGTGCCATCGCGCGCCATAGGAGGATGTTATAACACTAGGCTGTAACGGTCAGCAGGCGGCTGAAACTGGCGGGCCGCAGAGGAGGTGGTGCACCATCGCACACCGCAAGAGGAGGAGGTCATGATTCTTCAGTCGCGGTGGTTGAGCAAGGTGGCCGACACTGGCCGGTCGCGTAGGCGGTGTAGCGTGCCATCGCGTACCACTGAAGGTGGAGGAGGGACCCACTCCCTGTAGGACCCGCGTCGACCAGGCGACGCCACGTGGCTCCTCCGCTTTAGATCCGGAACTACATAGGCATTTGGGAGAAAATGAGAAAAGAATCCCCCCCGTGCCAGCTAGAGTGGGCCCCATGCCCTCATGCAGGTTAAGTTAGAGCCCCCTGCCAGCTGAGCTACACCCTCCCACGGGCGGGACTGCGCCTCCGTGCGGGTCGGGCCGCACCCCCCTGTGGGTTGAGGCCCACCCCCTGTTGGCCGGGACACGCCCTCCTGTGGGCCGGGCCGCACCCTTCCTACAGGCTAGGTCTTACCAGGCCAAGCAGGCCGATCCTACTGTAGACCAGCCCAACAAGGATGGACCGAGCCAGTATGGGCCGAGTCGGGTCGGGTCGGGCAAGACCGGGTCGACCTGAACCCAGACCCATCCAGGCCCAGTTTCTCTTAAAATGACATAACTTGCATACCAAACATCCTTTTAATGAACCATCTACAGAGCTGGGATATTTCTAGAAATATGGACCTTCTGGTATACTCTACTCAAATATTTGAGAAAGTTCGAGTATGGCTGGGTTGGATCGAAACCAAATCCAACCGAGCCCTCGATACAGAACTTTTATAACTCACAAACCGATATTTCGATTGAAACACCGTCTATCACATTGGAACCCTTAAGACATGGAGGTCCTTTGGGTTACTTCCTTTTAGGGATTTGTGGATGTCGAGGTATGACCGTTATATCATGGGGTGGATTCAATGGAACTCGAGCACAGCGGGTGTGAGAAATCTTATATTTGGTTGTCTTAGAAATAGAGACCAGATGCATATCAACATCATAGAGACCATGTGTGTATAATCTTCACAGATCCCCGAAGATGAATAGTTTTAGAGTGTCCCATCGATGATCAGCATCTAGAGAACCTATGTAGATCAGCATATAAGAACCATCTGTGGATTTGCATTCCAGCAACCTTATGTGGATCAGCATTCCAGCGACCCTGTGTGGATCAGCATTTCAGAAACCCTTTGTGGATAAGAATTTTAGGTTCACTGTTAGGATCAGAAATAGCGTGAACCGATGTCGACCAGCCTTACAGTGGCCCGTTATGGAACAACGACTTACGTCCAAGAGTGGATCGATAATAGAACAGATTCTTTTTGGATTAGTTGTGGAACATCCAAATGGAATAAGATGATATAGGTTATGACTAATCATCTATATTCATAATCTTTGAGTTGTATACCTGCTGTGAGCTAAAAATTTGCTTCATGTTTTGTGATTGAGGTCTCACTTTGTGGTTTTATTTTGTGGAACTCTGGGAATCCTTCAGGGGTATCGGGGTCCCTAATGAGTATTTCTTTCTCACTCTTGCCCAGGCATCACCCACTCCTTGTGGTTTCTTGTGAAGAAGATGGATATCTTTGACCAAGGATTGGGAGCCAGGACTGGACACTACTCGGAGGTGGATCTTTAGACGTGATGTGCCATAGTGATGACCAGCCATGAGCTGTACCTACCCTTCAGGTAGGAACCTTGGTGGATGATTCTAGGAACTGTTTTTCTATTTATGTTTTACATTTTAGTTGGACTTGTATTCCAGACCACATTACATATAGTACACTCCCTTTTTACTTTTAGTACACACCTTTTTACTACTGCAGTTTTACTATGTGGGTTGTGCTTGTTGTACTATTGGACTGTGTGTTTGATGGTTAAAAGAAATGCCTTCCGGTTTTTTAGGGATATTAATTTCGATTCTAGCCGCCAACCCCTAGAATATGGAAGGAGGGATTGGGTTAATCACGGCACGGGCCCCGGGGATAAGGTCATGAAACGTGGTATTAGAGGAGTCAGTTCTTCGGAAGAACTATGACTCTTATCTTTTTAATTGAGCAATATTGTTAAGTGTTTTGAGTGTGGTTTTTAGTTTGGGGAGCCTATTGTTGGTGCGACAGCCGATGTATCCACACACTAGGACCATGAATTCTAATTGTTGACTCACTGCATGAAAATAAAGATTGTGTGTGTTTTGGAAATGTTTTTACATTGATTTCATTGAGTCATCCCACCATGTATAACTTATTGACTATGACACACCTGTTTCCATGCATGATTCTACCACATAGATAGCTATCCAATATTCCTGAGAGAGTACACAATGAAGACCCACCGAGTGATGAGGCTTTGGTGAAAGGCCCTCTTATGGCGATAGTACCATCGGGTGGTGTACCGACAGCACCACTACCCAATGGGCAGCTGTTGCCACTGGCCCCACCAGTAGACGGTGCTTGCTGACGGATCATGTTACATGATTTTCAGTGGAAGAGGCCTTCGAGGATCCGAGGTGAGATGGATCAGAGGGTGGATGAGTGCTGGTTGGAGGCTGTGGCACGAGTTTTTCACCTAGTTGGGACACTAGCTAACCAAATGGTGATCCTACTAGCCAGTCTTTTCCACGCTACAGCAGGGAGATAATGGAGACTGACGCTCCTGATACATGACAAGGTAACCCTCAACTGGATAGATTTCTAGGTCCTCTTCAAGGCAGAGTTTGTTCCAGAGACTCTACGCTCTGTGTGTATATAAGAGCTACTACACTTAAAGTAGAGAAGCCTGACCATGGACCAGTACTCATTCAAGTTCACCGATCTCTTGCGCTAATCTACGGACAAGCTGTGTGGCCCTTTCATCAGGGCACAAGACTTCATGTAGGGACTCCGATGGGAGATCAAAGCATTGATGGCATCACTCATAATTCTGACGCATGCTGGAGAGCTGGAGAGAGCACTCTTGGTGGAGAGTTTCCTTGCACATCCGACACATATAGCAAGACCTACCACTGGGCGACACGTAGCAGAGTCATCTGTTACTAGTAGTAGGCATATGAAACAAAGGTCCATGAAGACCATACCAGATGGTGGATGACCCCGGGATGTAGGTTCAGAGGTGCGAGGCACAAGAGGTAGAGAGTGCCAGTAGAGGAGCAGACTGTGCTTCACGTGTGGAAGGTAGGGTCACATGGCTCGTGTATGCTCGACCAACCGCACTGACGACTAGAAGACGGTCGATGGATCGTCGAGGAAGAGACAATGATTCGAGCGGGGAGGTTCGAAGGTAGAAAGCAGAAATTTCAGAGGATCATTCCATCCTGTAGGAAGTGGGCATCGATTTGATGTTCTACAACCACCACCTCCAAGTGGTCCATCTTGACCACATGGAGCAGGTGGGCTTAGATGAGATTAACTCCAGGCGGCCGTGACCTTTGACCACAATTCTCCAAATATGATTCGAGGTACGATCGGTGTCTACTAAACCTTAGCAGTAGTACATTTAGAAAGAGGTTAGAGTCAATCTTTCATTGCCACAACCCTCGCTCAAAGCATGGGGATTCTGGTGGAGTCGTTGGCTCGATCATTTTAGCTAGAAACTTTGGTAGGAGAACATTCAACAATTACACACTGGTGTAGGAAATGTGAGATTACTCTAGGAGGAGATAACTTTAGCGGTTATCTTCCAGTAGCGTCATTGATGAATTACAAAGTCGTCTTGGGTATGGACTAGTTATCTACAGTCCATGCTCATATTGACTTCATTAGGTGCAATGTGTGGGCCATCTAGGAGGATGGGACTGATTTTTCCTTCACCAGCGAGAAGGGAACCTTTGCAGCTTAGGATGGACTTTTCCGAATGAGGGTGTAGCTGATCACACATTAGTTTTCTAGCCATACCCTAAGAGAAATTGATGATGAGAGTCTGAGCTATCCTGTAGTGGTGGACTAGTATGCTGATGTATTCTCTAATTTTGTTCCTGGACTACCTCCTTGTAGAGAGGTGGAATTCAATATTGAATTTCACCCTGGGATGACACAGATATCTACACCAGCATATCAGATGGCTTTTTAAGAGATTCATGAGTTACATGTATAGCTGGAGGACTTCCAGAGGAAGGGGATCATAAGGCCTGATATTTCTCTATGGGCAGCCACAATTTTTCTTGCCAAGAAGTAAGACAGGATACTGAGGCTCTGTGTTGATTATTGACACCTGAATTAGGTGACCTTGAAGAACAAGTATCCAATTTTGAGGATTGATGATCTCTTCGATCAGCTGATGAGAGGTTGTTGGTTTTTGAAGACAGACCTATGATCAGGCTATCATCAGCTTAAAATATGAGATGATGATGTGCAGAGGACAACCTTCAGATGTTGGTACATCCAAAATGAGTTCTCTCTTATTCCATTCAACATGACCAATTCCCCTGCAGTGTTCAAGGGACTCATGAACAAGATCTATAATCCATACCTCTATCTCTTTGTGGTAGTTTTCATTGAATACATATTGTTATTACCGGCGTCGGAGGAGGAGCATTACTATCACCTGCAGATAGTTTGGGATACACTATGAGAGAACCAACTTTATAGTAAGCTCTCGATATGTTAGTTCTGGATACGAGAGGTCCACATTCTTGGACACATTATCTCAAAGGCTGGAGTTGTAGTGGATCCAACGAAGGTAGAGTTTGTGCTTGCATCAGAGCCACCACGGTGTGTTACTGATATGTGGAGTTACCTAAGGTTGGTTTGGTACTACTAGAGATTATTACCTAACTTTTCCAGAGTTTCTCCAACCTTGTCAGTTTTGATGAAGAAGGGACAACCCTTCATGTGGATAGAAAGATTCCCGTATATTTTTTAGGAGTTGAGGAAGAAAATGATTAGTGCCCCCATCTTGAGGCTACAAGAATAGGGAATTAGGAATGTAGTATACAATGATGCATCAGGGACCAAACATGGATGTGTCCGAATGAAGGAGTGAGCAGTGATCAGTTATGGAACACGGTAGCTGAGAAATCATGAGCAGAACTACACTAACCGTGGCCTAGAATTAGCAGAAATGGTCTTTGCCTTGAATATGTGGGGACACTACATGATGGGTGAATGATTTACTGTCTACTCTAATCACATGAGTCTCGGGTATATCTTCTCACAGAAGGACCTGAACCTCAGATAGTGACATTGGATAGAGTTCATCTAGGACTATGAATTTGAAATAGTCTACACACTTGTGAAGGGGAACATAGTAGCAGACACACTCAGCATGATGTCATGTCAACAGTTGCGGTGTGAGGTGACATAGCAGTTAGCCATGTTACAAATATCGTTTGTGGATAGAGATTGTGAAGATTTCATCGAGTCTATGACTATCAATCCCCAACAATTAAAGTAATTTTAGGAGCCTCATATTGGGGACATTGTCTTTAAGGCTCGACATTCATAGATATCTTCAGGATAGGCACCTGATGGATTTTATGAAGGTGGATAGCACATTATCCCTTCAAAAGATGAACCATGGTACCAGTGGCGCATCGGGAGGAGGTGTTGATGGAGTTCCATAAGTCTTCTCTGGCAGTATATCATGGTTTGGAAAAGATGTATCAGGACCTATGGCATCTGCACTGGTTTCCAGGGATGAAGAAAGCAGTGGCATAGTTTGTTTCTCAATGCCTCACTTGTAATCAAGTGAATTCCGAGCATTAGGTTCAAGCAGGATTAGTGCATCCACTAGATATACCATAGTGAAAGTGGGATGGTATCTCCATAGACATTGTGACCTGGCTACCACATTTGTCTCGGGGCCATAATTCCATCTCTGTGATCGTGGACCGACTCACCAAGTCATCCCACTTCTTACCCATATGAGAGTAGTGATCAGTAGAGGGAATGGACCGCCTCTACATACAAGAGATTTTATGACATCATGGGCTTCCATTGATGATCGTCTCAGACCGTGACACGCATTTTACATCCCGGTTGTGTATGGGATTACGGGAGTCCTTCGGGACTCCTCTATATTTGAGAAACGCCTTTCATCCTCATATGGATGGTCAGACAGAGTGGACCATAGAGACACTTGAGGAAATGCTTCATGCTTGTGTCCAAGATTTTGGAAGTAGATGGGAGGATCACTAGCCCTTGGTGGAGTTCGCTTACAACAAAATATATCACTCCACCATCGGTATGGCACCATTTGAGGCCTTGTACGGTAGACCATGCAGATCACCTCTATGCTAGACAGACCCTATGGAGTCCGCTGTTATGGGTCTATAGTTGGTACGAGCTAATACTGGGAAGGTGCAGATCATCCAAGAGTGGATGAAGATTTCATAGAGTAGGAAGAAGTCTTATGCTGGTAGGATATAGATACATTTGGGGTTTGAGGAGGGAGACCATGTATTCTTACAAGTCTCACCTCGATGAGGTTTATAGAGATTTGGCTAGGTTGGCAAGCTATCTTTGATGTTTATTGGACCCTTTCAGGTTCTCACCAGGGTTGGAAAGGTGGTGTATCTTCTATCTCTTCCCCTACAGATGCATTAGGTGAATTCCGTTTTCCATGTTTCATAGATGAAGAAGTACATGCATGATCCATCACACATTATCGACTGGGGAGAGCTGGATATTGATGATAGAGATATGCTTATGGTGGCTCCAGTGGAGATTGAGGATCGATAGGAACATGTCCTTCATGGATAATCGATTCCTCTAGTGTGCATTCAACGGAAGCACATGAACCTCAAGGAGCGCACATGGGAGTGGGAGGCTCAAATTGTGTACTTAGTACCCCCCTGTTTTATTAGTCTATGTTGTGGATTTTGGGGTTGAAAATACCTAAAGTGGATAGAATGTAAATACCAGGATTTTCTAGCAATTGTTTTAATTATATGGTACTATTCAGAGGCTATGAAACTTGACAGTGTTTGATTCTGAGGAACAGTGTGCCCGAAATGGAATTTTAAAACTTTCTTAAGATACGTTCAGTAAACGTGGGAGTGAGAAATCCTAACTTTTGAACCGATGCTCGTAATTGAAATATGAAGGCACCGTTGAACATGCAGCACTGATATTTGCTTAAGGGAACCTAAACCTTGACCGTAGTGGGATGGGAGAGGAAGGTGGTTTTTTCAGTTTTCATGGGGGATTAATAAAATAAAACTAATTTATTTTAAATATCCTCACCCTCAATTTAGTTTTTGGTGGCGCGGACCACAAGGGGTGGTTAGGAATTTAATGCAGGATATTAAATGCCCGGTTAAACAAAAAAATGATTAACCATCAGACATGGAATTAAGGAGGTTCATTAATTACACCAATTAATGAACCTCTCTTAATTATGTGTTGTGAATATAACTACTCTATCCTATATATTTTTGGTTTTTTTTCAACGGAAGAAGGGTGGTAATATTGGAGAGGAGGAATTTTGAGGAGCCCCTTGATGTATAAAGGATCCATCAAGTAGGAAACAATGATCGTCAATTGAGCAACATCGTTGGAGGCTCGCTTTGGGATAGAAGAACACCAACCAATCTTCAAACAAAGGACACTCTCCAATGACTAACGAGATAGGGTTTTTTATTGTTTTAATTTCAATAGTTGGTGAATCATTTTATCTTCCCCCTTGACAAGAATCAAACATGGAGGGAGCGGGAAAAATGAACAAGGCCTGGTCCCTCCGCCACTGGTTCAATCATTGCATTATATGAGGGTGGATTTTCGGGTTTGATGGAGCCACAACTGATGGTCACGAAGAAAAGAAGTCAATCTGAGAAGCCCGTAGGAGTAATACAAAGGAATAACTGACCAATGGAGCTCACTCGGTGGCCTGAGGAAGAAGGCTGGCATGGCGGTATCGGTGACCCGCGTTGGAAGGCGAGGAAACGGCTGACACCAGCCCACTTCGGTGGTGGCGGTGTGTCGCTGGAGGAAGCTACGACACTAGGCTGCATCAGTGAGGAAGATGATGATACAGGTCGGCCATGGAGAAGGTGGCATGTCACGGCCTAGCCCAACTAGGCCTGAACGCATCCCAATGGCTGAGCACCCCATGGCCCATACTGGGTCGGGCATGGTCAGTCCGATTGGGTTAGAACTGACTCAAACCCATCTAGGCCCAGTTTCGCGTAAAATGCCATAAAATGAAAACCAGACGTCTCTTTGAAAAACCGTCTACGGTGCTGTGATCTTTGGACTGAGATGGTACTTTTGGTATAGTCTACTCAAATCTGGGAGAAAGTTGGAGTATGACTGGGTTGGATCGAACCCGAATCCAATTCAGCCCTCAGTACTAAAACACTTTTAACTCACAGACAGGGCATCTGATTGACACACCATCTGTCGCGTTGGAACCCATACGACATGGTGGTCCATTAGGTTTCTCATTTTTGTAGCTTAGTGGTGGTTGAGTTATGATCCATAATTTGTGGTGCAGATTCTTCAGAACTCGAGTGCAATTGTTTTGAGGAATCTTGTGGCTAGTTGTCTTGGAAGTAGTGACCCTTTGTGGATCAACATCATAGGAAACCTGTGTGTATCAACATCGTAGCTACCCAACGAGGACCCATTTTAGAGCGGCACGTCGAGTATCAACATCTAGCGACCTTGTGTGGATCAGCATCAAGAAAACCTGTGTAGATCAACATTCTAGTGACCCTGTGTAGATTAGAATTCTAGAGAACATGTGTGGATCATAATTTTTTCAACCCTATGTGGATCAGCATTATATCGACCCTATGAAGATCAACAGTAGCATGACCCGACATGGACCATCCATACATTGGCCTGTCGTGGAACAACGACTTACGTCCAAGAGCTGATCAATAATAGAACAACTTCTTTGTGGATCAGTTGTGGAACATCCAAATGGAATAATATAATATAAATTAAACTACACATCTATATTTATGATATCTGAGTTGTATACCTGGTGTGAGATGACTAATTTCTTCATTCTTTGTGATTGAGGTATTCTTTTGTGGTTTTTACTTTGTGGAACTCTGGGAGACCGTTGGGGGTCTCGGGGTCCCTAATGAGTATTTTTATACTCACCTCTTCACGGGTTCTGCCCACACATTGTGGTGTCTTATGAAAACGATAGACAACATTGACCGATGATTGTGAGCCAGGACTCGAAGATTTAGGGAGGTGGACCTTTACACATGATGTGCAGTAGTGAAGACCGACCATGAGTTGTACCTGACCTTCAAGTAGTAACCATGACAGACAATTCTTGGAGCTTTTTTTCTATTGTTGTTGTACTTTTCAATTGGGCTTGCATTCTGTCCACCTTTACATATAGTACTCACCCTTTTTCTTTAAGCACACACCTTTTTACTACTACAGTTTTATTATGTGGGTTGTTCTCATTATACCCTTGGACCGTGTGTTTGTAGGTTAATCGAAATTTTGTCCCATTGTTCAGGGATATTCCTTTCAGTGCTAGTCGCAAACCACTCACGAATGGAAGGCGGGCTTGGGGTAGTCATGACATGGGCCCTGGGGGTCAGGTCGTGAAAAAATGAATTAATTAATTTTTAACAAAAATTTTGTATAAAAAAACTCATATTTCGATTTAGGTGTCAGTTCCATCATATTTTTTAGAAACAAATAATCATACCAATAAGTAATTTAAGGGATTTAAATAATATATACAATTTTTTTTAATAGAAAATTACACAAGTTTTATAATATTAAATATGGTATTAGTATATTTTTAAATATAATGTGTGTTTTGGGAGATATTTTGGTGAAGAATGAATTATTTTAGTTGGCACATTACACTATATTTTATATTCATTCTCATAGTACTATGATATATATAATGAGGATTAATATTAGTGGGAATGAATAAAGAAAGGTATTATAGATTTTAATATTAAATGTTTCTCTTTATCAAAGGTTAAAAGCTAGTTAAAACAACATATGTGGATTCTTTAGCCATATTCAATGCCTGAGTAGAAATTGGAGAATATATGAATAATATTAATTGTGGAAATTCCAAATATATCTCAAATTACAGATGAAATTTGGGTTATTATTCTATCAAAAGATAAGTTTATGAATTTTCTTCCAACTATATAAATCATATTTTTACCAGCTTTAGAAACTATATCATAAATATATAGTCATGTTACATGGAGTTCCCATCTCAAATATATCTAATCATTATATATTTTTAACATTTAATTATATTTAAATTACATAAAATGTAATTGGATACTGAATTATATTTTATAATGACATCATAACAACAATATATTAATCATTATGATCGAACAATTATAAATTTTTAAGATATAATTGAGGCTATATTATTATTTTATAATTTATGTTTGGATCAAAATCCACATAATTTGAAATATTATTATAATACAGATGTCAAAATTTCATTCATTTTATGAAAGAACTTTCGAACTTAATCATTTGGATCAATGATGGTGAAATATGGTTGTTTGGACCATAATTACTATAAGATATGGGTGAGAATATAATGAACAATTAGAACCATTTTAGGATAACATAGATACTATAGAAATATTTTAAAAATAATAGGGTAAATATTTCTTTTGAGGTATGGAACATTATTTTTTCAAAATTAATTTATTGGAATGGTGCTTTGTGTTTTTGTAGGTATGTAAATTTTTGAACTCGGTATATTATAACATATTGAATTTTAGATAGTTTTTGATTAGTTGTTTATATATTAGACTTACATGTTAGTTTATCTAAGGTATGTGATGTCATCACTCATCATTGCTAAGTAATCATGTTCATGATGTATCTCATGTTGTATGAAATAATATTTTACAATTATAAGAAAATATATCTTGTGAGAGAAATAACGTATATATTATAGATCATAAAGAGTGGGTGTTATTAAAAAAGGTGACCAATATTTTCCAGGTGTTTGGGAAGAATAACATGATTATAGAAGAATCATGGTAATCTGGAAAAAGTAATTACAAAAAAATATCCTCACGTGTTTAAGTAGAGAATAAAATTTTGAAGAGGTAATTGATTTAATATGAAATGAATTTTAAAACGAAGGTAATAATATAAATAAATATTTTTTTAATATTATATAGATTCTTGAAATATTTATAAAACATTTTACATAATTTTTCAATTATAAAAGGAATTGTTTTTTAATTAAATTGTTTTAGAGTTTATTACAAAATTATGTTTAAATTTTTATTTTATATTTTAAATTTTAAAATTAATATATTGGAATTAATTTTTTATATAATAATCTCAAATTAATCTTAAGATAAAATGATTCAGATTTTTCTATAATAATCGATTTTTTGTGAATGTTGAAAAATACAAATTTTAGAAATAGCGTCATTGTTATGATATTATGATGACAAAATAATCACATGAATTTTATGAATAATTTTTTATAGATAAAATATATATTTAATAAACAATTAAATTTACTTATAAATATAATTTTTACCATAGAAATATATGTTTTACATTTTTGAAATATAAATAATATTATATTAAAATAAAAATTATTTTTTATTATCCTTATTTAAAACTTTTTTCCCATGGTTCCTTTTAGTTTATTTACATAATTAAAATATTCCAAATTTTTATCTTAATCTAATTAATTCAATGTTAATAAGCAGTAAAATTTATTTTTGGGTAACATCATTTCTATGCTTAAAATGTAAAATTTAAAAAAAATAATTTTTCATTGTATGTTGAAAACTTATATTAAAATATACTTTTACAACTTACATTAATTTAATATTATAAAATATATTAATTATATTGAATTAGGATTTTTATATTTCTTAATAGAATCAATTTAATATTTAGTCATAATGATTAGTTACTGTGGCAAAACATTATCACCATAGTAAGGGTTAAGGAAGCTTAAAGAGGGGTTACACTATGAGATCAGGATCCAAATATATATATATAATGTATAAATACATTATTATGAGGGTATTTAAACATAAAATTATATTGTATTTTAAATTTTTCTACATTCAATCACATTCCTTAAAAAATAAATTTATTATTTTTTGTGTTCGCAACATTTACATGGGTGTAATCCCTATCAAATATATTAGGGGACATATTATACTCACTTATACACAAAATTTTAGAATCTTATATTGACCAAGATCACCTCAAGTCCCTTTATAAATATCCACCAAAATCATATAAGTAGTTTTCTCATGAAAATTATAATATGATAATGATGACATTGTTAACCAATGTAGGGTATTGAAGTAGGAGGTATAAATATTAACCAAATGTTTGCAGGTTTCACACCATATTTTCCTTCATTTAATTCCTTCTAACTATTCTAATATAATTAAAACGTTTTATATACAATATTTAAGTATTATTATGTTTATTAAAAGAAAATATTTCAACATCTATTCCAATGAAAGGAAATTTAAAATGTCGCTCATGTGTATATGGGGACAACCTCTTCTACAAATAATTGTGTTTATTTTTTCATCACCACTCAAACAGATAATTATATTGATGCATGTAATGGATATATATATTATTTTCGAAGAAATTATGATTAATTATTGATAATATATTATCCATGTTATTAACCATATATCTTTTTGAATATTGAAATGTTTATTGCACATGTTTGCAGAATAATACATCCACAAAGGCATATGAATTATTTTCCATTAATTCCTGAGACATTTGGAAATTAGGATTTATTTATTTAATGGATATTATATTCATATTATAATATCGATATTATGATAATTATTCTAAAAATATAATAATTCATCTATTTTATTTTATTTACATTAATTAGACCAATGATAATATTGTACATGTGAACATGCAAACTACAACATCCATGAACAACATATATCATTATTATTTCATTTTTAAATGGATGTTTTTAAAATTATAATTAATAAAAACACATGGTAATTATAAAATATTTAAGATTATTCTGATGATGAAACCTAGAACCCTTTTACCTTTATTAAACCAATTTTTTATGATTCACAGCCCGAATTATATCAAAACATTTGAGGTAAATTAATAAAATTTTGTTACTAAATTAAATTGTTAATAATTGAAATAAATGAAATAATGATAATTTGTTGATCATAAAAAATATAAATCATCAATGAAATAATATAATAAAATTATTGTTCAGTATTTCGAAAATGTACGAAGAATGAAAAAACTCAAGGTAAGAGATTTCTCATCTCAATTTACTTTATTTGTGTCATTTTCCATTTCCACCACTTATTTTCTAATATTTGGTGTGTGAAATACCATAGATATTTAATTTCATTATTATCATGAAAATTAAACTATTTTTAAAATCATTTTCATTGTGTACCCTTCATTTTCCTATTTTTTTTCCAAATTTAACAAAGTTGTTAGAGATTTATCTTCAAAACCATGTTTTAATGTTTTCCATCCATCTCTTTTTCCTCTATATCCATGAATTATAATAAATCATCATTATTATTATTATTTATACTATAAATATATCCAATTATAATTTTCAACTATATTATATTTTTTTAAAAGATTTATTTTAAAGTTATTTTTATAGATCACTTTTGATTGTTCTTAACAATGTGAAAAATGTATTTTTTAACATTAATTAAATCAAAAACTTTTCCCAAGATAATTTCAATTATTTATTATCAATTATCCTATATATATATATATTAATTTATTTAGAATAATATATTTTTTATTTTATTCTTTTAATTTTTATACTAAATATTTTATTCAAATAAATGGTCATTTATACATATTTTAGGAAGAGATTTAATATTATTTCAATTAAGGGTTAAAATGAGGATTGTGATGTAAAAAAGGAAATTTAATATTTGATTTGATCATGTGAAGGTTTATGGAATATATATATGATCTTTTTTGATAATGAAATATATATAACTAATGTATTGCATGATGCTTAATTCCTAGAGAAATTGCGAATGGAATTATCTTATTTTGAGTTATTACCTAAGAGGGGAACATTATAAATAAATGTGTTGAAAATAATTTCACAATGTTCATAAAATATTTTTATTTTCATATTATTATTTTTAATTTAAATTAATTATTTTATGAAAATGGTATTTGAACTTTTAAAAATATAATGTTTCTTCCCATGATAATTAAAATTTATACGTTATCATATACTTCCATTATAAAATCATTGTTTATATTTGATTGATAAGGTTTTTAAATATTTTATTTGATGATTGGTTGATTTTCAAATGTTCTTATGATTTATTTAGAAAGAAAAAAATTCCAAAATGTATAAATTTTAATGGGATTCAAAGTTTTTCAGTAGATTAATAGTGTTTATTTAATTTCATATCACTTACAAATTATTTTTCAATTATCCCATAATTTATGTTGTTTTTTACATGATATATGGATATATAGGGTCTATATGAAGTCTTGTCATTCTAATATGGTGAATCATATTAAAAGAAGTAATATTGTCTTGAATAAAACATATGTGTAAATTTATGAACATGTTTTGTGAAAAATATAAAAAGTGTGGAAATGTCAACTTTTTAGTGAAAAAGTTTACCTAATATTCTAAAACACTTAAACAAATGTAAATGGAATGTAATAAATTAACATACATTTTATTAACCATGTAAATATATGTTTTTTATTTTTGAGGGTTCCATTGTTCATTTGAATCCTACTTAATGCCTAGTTTTTTTTATTTTGAGAATACCTATAAATAGGTTATGATTAGTTGAATACTCAATTCAACTCATCATTAAATGTATGATTGACCACCTATTTCGATAAATTCATGGTCAGATTAAAAACAATATTTATAGTATATTCATGATTAGTTTTATTTTAGAAAATTTAATGTTACATACCTACCCATGGTTAGTTTAACATACCCCAAATACAATATAATTTTATAATTGTTTATGGATTGGTTTGATATCAACCCACTATGAATAAATATTTAATGTCACTTAACAGAGTACCCATGATTTGTTCAACCTAATATGAAATATTTTTCCAAATTCATTAATAATATAAAATAATATTCTATAATAAGCATTAAATTTTAAAAATATAAATTCATATAAACTCATATTTAATAAGATTTTAGTAATAAAATTCATGATACATCAATTTAACAAAAAATGCACAATTTTAAATATAAGTTAATTCAGACTGATTAGTTTACATTGCATGATATAATAATATTTAAGATGACATAACACCATAAAAAGTGTAATTTGGGGGATTATTAGTGGGTTATTTATTCTTAATGGTGTAAGTCCCTAGTTGTGAGGGTGTAGGGTGGTTTATTTAGGGGAATTTATGTTGTCAAATTATGATTTTTTGTTTTGTAAATATGACTTTTTATTTTGGAATGGGGGAATCAATTTAGGGATGAATATGGGAGAATGGTGGAGGGGAATGGGAGTGGGTGAGTTGGTTTCTAATAAATTGGGTCCTTGTAAGAAAAATATCCTTTAGGATGAAAATAATAATATGAATTGGTAATTAAATTTTTAGGAATCCAATGGGATATCTAGATGGGAATTCTGTACAATTGTTTATTCTATGGGATATAATGTAATTTGGGATTATAAACTATATTTTTGTAATTAATTTTTATCAAAATTGATATCTATTTTTAGTATAATGAGTATTTAGCTCAATGCCATATAATTTAGAATATCATATAAATTTAGAAAAAAAATGTTTTTTTAAGAAGATATGTGTTTAGAATTTAATTTTAACAAAATATCCTTAAATTATATATGATATTGATATATAAAAAATGGCATATATTTTCAAATGTAATTTATCTATGGGAATATTTTTTTAATAACTAGTAAACCTATTAAAATAATCATATCATGTTAAATCAGTATTTGTTTTTTGAAAATAATTTTTTTCAATAAATATGACTTTTAGAATAATAAAATTGATTATAAGATTGGTTTTCAAATGAATTTTTCTTTTCAATTCCTTATATTATACCTTAAATATTTCCATTGATATGTTTTGAAATTTAACTAGCCTAATAAATATGATATTGATAATATGATGTCATTTTATTGTGTTTTTTTGGAATAATTAGTTCACCTCTCGATTTACGATGTTTTCAGCATCATTATTACTAGTATTATAATCCTTGATGATATGGGGGGTTCATGGTTAATTCATCATAAGGTTACATTTCATAAATTAATATAGTATTTCATGTAGAATGACTATTTAGTCCATAGTATATTTTTATTTGACTGTAGTATTTGACACCAATATTGGCTCACGTGGGGTTAGAGTTTTGGATCAGTGATATATTTATAGAATATAATGAGGTATGAGCCCAAAAATTAAATTAATGGATCATTTTTGGATTTTTTATGAGGTTTTTAATGTATGTTACGTTGTTAATATTTTTATAATTTTTTGTTAAAAAACCCAAAGGGATATATTTTTAGAAGAGAATTCCCACTCTGAATTTTTAGGTGTCTTCTATTAAAAGACTGTTCAAGAATCTTCTAGTAAATATTTCAAAGGTATGAAGAATTTTAATGAAATTAAATTTTTGGAATACATTATTTAAATATAATTTTCTTAATATATTTTGTGAAATTAGAAATCCACACCCCTTTTTCCTGATTGTGATGATATCTGTGGAGATGTGTAAATGATTATATTTGACATTACTTCATTTTTTCAAGTGATGTTTCAATTTAAAATTCAATTATTGGTAGATTGTGAGGCTTATACATGTCATAATTTGAACCATAGAGACTTTTGTGAAGGAATAAAAAATATAGACAATATGTTTACCACTTGAGGAAACCCAGTTCGTTTGGATTACAAAATCCCAATGAATATCAAAGATGACCATTACGAGTGTTATACAAGCTCTTTGAATCCTCATATAGAATTAAATTATCTCTAATAAAAGTGAATTATATTTCTAAAAAAATGTAATAGTCAAATAATTATGAAATTTAACTTTAGATATTACCAATGTAAAATGATTTAACACACAAAGAGAGTATTAGAGTTCATATATGTAAAAAGTTTAAGCGACAAAATATCAAAAGTCTTGAAATATGGGTATATTGGTATTAAAAAATTCATGATAAATGGTGTTTTTAAATATAATCTTTTATATTTAATGGTAAATATAGTACCAAACCACATACTATCAATTATAAATAATAGTATAGCCATTCTGAAATTTTACTCCACTATAGTGTTTGAAAATTCGGGAGCTATGAATGTTTTTTAATTTTTAGAACATTAATAAATTCGTTTTAGTTATGAATTGAGCCTAATAAAACCAAATGTATTTCAATGCTGATAAGTGGATGAAATATTGTCATAAGGATATATTTTAAACAATGTAACCTGGTAGATTATTGGGATTTTAATTTGGAGTTGCGACTCAAATTTTTCTATTATAATAATTTTTTGATGTATCAAAATAGAGGAAAAATCGAAGAGACACAAGGAGGGGTCTAAGAAAAAAACAAAAAGAAAAAATTAGTGGATATAAAAAATCTATTGAATTAAAATAAGATATTCTATGAGTCTTTTATGTTATGGAATAATAATTCTAGAATATTATTTGAACGAATAAGGGGAGGTTAATATTATATAACATTTCACATGACATGTTTTGTGTTGTTCATAAAGACAAAGAAGGTATATAGAGTTAAGACATAACTATTATTATTAATTCATTCTCTAATTGTGATGTTAAAAAATAATAATTTAGAAGAGAAATAAATTTCATGAATGTTTCAGAGTATTCAGATTTAATATTGTGAAGCATTTAAACCTGAATGGCCGGTGCAACAACTCCAAATATGTAACAAGTGAAGTAATATTTTCTTTTCACTAACATAGGAACATTTCAATGAAATTCTATTTATATTTCCATATTTATAAAAAACAACCCATCACATTGATTTTACACATGTTTTGGGAAAATACATATGAATCATATTTCTAATGTACATCTCATTGAACATATTTTAAATCTAATATATAAAATGGAACAATGTTAATGTATTATGTTTTTTACTTACAAATATTTTGAATTATATCATCATCATCCTTTAGAACCAATTCCATCTATTTTTACTAGGAAATATTTTGTTATCCTATATAAGAATTTATAATATAAACTTCTAACACATCTTATACTTCTTTATTATATTAATTTATAATAATTTAAAAATTTATTGGCAATGTTTTTTATTTTTTAATTCCAATCTTCAGGAATAGTAAATATACTCCTACTAAACCATTAGATCCTATATAATCTTTAGAATATCATGCTAGGATACAAAAAATACACTCTATCATGAAATAACCCTTATATCATTGGAGTATGAATAATTAACAAATTATATTATCAAATTCATTTGTGGTATTATAATTGTTTGTAGAATTTTTTAATATAAAAAGTATTAATTAATATATACCACTTTTGATGGGGAAATTTAAATTAACTATATTTTCACAAAAATAGATAATCTCATTTTTTATCTTCAATAAAAAAATTTAATTTTTTATTTTACCATAATATATATTATAGAGTTCTAAGTATAATATTACTTGTGTATTAATCATGAAATTTTCATAATATATTTTTTTTAAATAAACAATTATTCTTATCTATTATGTGAAAAAACAGAATGATTGACATCAATAAAAAGGATTCAATATACATTGAAATTTATTTACATTCAACTCATTGATATAGATTAACTTTTCTACACCACTTGAATTATAAGTATAATCATTATCATTTAATCTATTGATTTGGATGTAATTTGTATTAGACATAATTTTTTTTGTGTATATTTTTTATCATATACAATTTTAAAAAGAGGAATTTTATTTTATAAAAAAGAGATAATACATGGGAATTACATGGATCATTAAACTATTTTTCAGGTATTTTAGATAATTCTATCATATGAAAAAATTATTCATTATTCCAAATAAAAAGAGGATTCAATAACCTTGAATGATTACTTGATGAAAAATGACATACTTTTTTAATAATGTTTCTTATTCATATTTAATCTTTTCCAACTTGAACTATTGGCTCAATACATGAACCGTGACATCAAATATCATAGTTTCTCGAATATCAACACTTTTTGAAACAATGATACAATTATATAGAATGTATTCACAATACTATAACTTTTCATCAAGGGGTCCTATGGGCCAAAAAATGGTCTTTCATGCTTTTTATTCAGGCCACTAATTGGTCTTGGGCCATAAGGATATGTAATGGGTCTCCCTCTACCCACACTAAAGAGGTATTTTCTTTAAATAATAAATTGAGGCTTCAGCCCCATCCTTTTAGACAAAAAAAATATATATTCCAGAACAAGAACATGTCTTAAAGAATCCTCTAGTCTCACCATGTAACTAACAAACCCAATCATCTGGAATATATGAGTGGACTTAAATTTACACCGATTCATTATCACCTATGTCCATTAAAACCATATGTGATTTATTAAATGCTTCTAATAGGGATCTCTATTCATCTTTTGAAAATCTTTAAATAATTGGTCACTCATGAGATGGTTAGTCTAACACATACAATTTTACTTATGTAGGAACATTTCACAAGTAACTAGAAATAATTTTTTCATTCCTTATGAATATATTCTTCATTGGTTAATTTACATGAAAATTATGATGATCATATTTTATTTATATAACAAAAATATTATAGTAGTTCAGTATCAGGATTTAAATATATTTAATTTGGAATTATATTACACGTTTCCCCATTAAAATGAGGTCCTCATTTTAAAATTGTTATATCCATTACTAGGATATTATTAGTATTTCACTAATATTTTCACAAATTTATAATTTTTATCATCTATAATCTATTTAGGTAAAGAGTCATCTCAATCATATCATATATTATTTGTGGATACTTCAGTGGTTAATTCTTTATCCAATCCAATGTATTGATAAACTCAAATATCTACCTCTACTAATAAAATACAATTAAGGTATCTGGGAATATTGTAACAACAAAATGAAATATAATGGGAACTTAAACCCAATACAAATACCCATTAAACTATTTTCATCAAAAATATGATCCAAGGGAACCCATAATTAGTATTTTATAACCTATTAGGTGATAATGTTCTTGAAAAGTGTTTACATTTAAAGGATTCTAAAGCATTATATTTTTATGGGAAATTAATCTAACCAATATAATCTTATGTTTTTAATTGTATGTGTATGTTTTATTTTAATTGATTAATTTGGTATTTTATTCCTTCAACCAAGTAAGGATGTTTTAACCATATTGTTGTTTATCTCTTTAAAAATCTCATATCATTTTTTACTAAGATAAATTAAAATCAATGTTCATTCATAACTGTCAAAATGAAACATATTAATTAGGTATATAAAACCTCTAATATAATTTTTAAACAACATTACACTTACAAAATAAATTTCAATACTTATTGAAAAATAAATTCCATGAAAAAGAAAACTAAATCAATTATCATAAGAAACATATAACCCTTTGGATGCGTATATGAAAATTATGAAATAGTTTGACTCTTTAATATATTGAATATATTAATTCAGAATATAAAAATTATATCTTTGAATTATACAAAGTGGGAATATATATATATAAATAATATATGAATTTAAACTTGAGATACACTCCGTAGGAACAAATATTAAATTATTGTTAGTCATAAATTTATTTTAATTTAGTTAGTCAGTATATACATTCTATGATTAAAAATATAGATATAATTTATTTTTATCCACTACATAAACACATTCATATTAGTTATTGTATGGAATATATAGTTTATATATTAGGTTATATTATATAAAATAATTTATTATTACTTATCTATTATGTAAACTATTTACATAATTAAAATATCATATATTATAACTTTATTTAAATATAAATAAAAATAACAAAGATTTTCTATATGTATTTAATAATTTATCAAACAAATCATTAATTTAAATAAATCAAATTTATAATTATGTAAAATTTATAATTTACCTATAAACTCATCTATTTTTCCTTATTTCCCACTTTATAAACATTTTTGATATTAACCAACTAATTTTTAATTAAACACCTTATTTCTAAATTATAAGTCATTATATAAGAGTTTGTAATGGTTTTTTAAAATAAAATGCAATATTATTGATATTTTTGTATTAATGTTTTAATTATAATAAACTAATTAATTATAAAAAATCTATTATTTATTTATTTATAATTACAATTATAAATAAAAAAGGTCTCATTATAAGATTTTACGTACTTTATAAAAAAATTTGCAATTATATAACTCAATAGATAACATAATTTTACGAAACAAAAGTTCAAATTTCTTTAACTATGTAAAGAATTAAAACTACCAGTGCGACATAAAATTATAAAGGAGGAACAATGTAGTACTAAATAAACATGGTTGGTTACCAGTTTATAAATATCCTCTCATAATCTAGGACAATATAGTGATTTTCGGCTGAAGATAAGTGTGTGTCTCTGATTAAACCTAACATGGAAAGAGTCATTGAGTATTAAACTATTGGAATAAGTGACTTATTATGATTATTACTATAATGGAAAGCGTCCAAGTAAATAATTTTGTGATATACTATGTGAGATTAAATCAATTATATTTTATGTGGGGGACATCATGTCCTTTGAAATTTAGTCATCCCATTGATGAAACTAGACATTATGTATATGATATATAACGACCAAAATTTTTATAAAAAAATTACATTTCTCATTGAATTAAGTTCTCTATTATAGTTATAGAAAACAAATGAACTTTATTGTTTTTATTATATCCTATAAGATTTAAAATTCTATTATGAATCACATCAATTGATAATATAGTTATTGAATATTGATCATATGATTTGTATAAATATTCAGATTCAATAAATCCAATTTAAATAATAAAAGGAAGTGATGGCCACAAACAATAAGATCATACCCCATGAATCCCATTTATATGATAAATTGAAGGTCATAAAATCACTATGAACGTCCCTTGAAAACGGTCAATATGACATCAAATAACTAAAGAAAAAGAGAAACCATTTATAGAAGACATTCATCCTCATCGAGATGACGACCAAAACCATGTATGTTAGATGAGCCTATGAAAATAACACCATCGCACACCTTATCCTTAGGGTGATTTCCATTGAAATAAAGGTATATGAATCAATTACCAAATAATATGTTTTTTATATAATATTTTAAATAGAATATTGACTAAATTTACTTAACTTTGGTTTTACGTTAAAAATGATTTAGATTTTGAGATGGCTAATGTTTTTTCTTTATATGAAATTAGTAATTTCAATTAAGTCACCCATTTATTAAAAATCATGAATTTTAAAAAATATAATTAAATAATTTTTTAAAATTAAATTATTTTTGAAAAATATAAATAAAAATATAGTTTTTATGAAATAAAAAATAATTTTATTAATGTTTTCAAAAACTGTTCTTTTTAAAAAATTAGAATTTCATAGAAAATTTTAAATTGTTTACGTGAAAATTCACAATTCAAAAAATCACTTTATTAACATAGTTTTTTTTGGAAATAGTCACATTTATGTTATCCAACATTTTAATTTTGATAATTTTCTAGGAGAATGAAAAATTGGGGTAAAAATTAAATACATTATTTATATAATCACTATATTAAAACATCATAATGATTGAAAAAATATGCAATAAATTAAATAAATGGATTCTATAATCAAATATACGTTTCCCCTTTAAAATAAAATAAATTTTACAATGTTTTATAAAAATTTTAATGTCCTTAAAAAACACAAAAAATATATTATATTCTATGGTTTTAAAATAATTTTTCATGAACATTTATCACTTCCACGTAACTAATGGTGTTATTTATGACTTCATAAATTATAAATATAATATAAGTTAATTCACACCAATTGGGATGATACCATGTAAAAAATATTGTGATGGTTTTTGGTTTGATTACTTTTTTATTTTGATTCGAAAACACAAGCTTGAGAAATAATAAATAACTCCACTCTCATTTACTAAACAAACCAACCCATGATCCCCTTCACTGTCACTCAATAAACATTGGATTTAATCCTTAATCTTCCCTCCCAACTCTACTTTCCTCCCATGAATCACCAAAAATATCAAAAATATCCTCCGATGATTTTGGAATAACCCTCTCAAGTTAAGGGATCCTTTTTACCCTCTTTATTAAAGAATCTTTTTCATTTATGCAATTTATTTCCCATTAATAATGATCGGATATGTTTTAACTCACACCTCTTAGTTTCCATTTGATTTTAAATTGATGATAAACCCATTTTTCTCTCATTAATCAATTTTCTAAATCATTATGTTCTGTCGTTATGGTGCAGAAAATTCCCTATGTTTTTTCATGCCAAACAATTGAGTTGTAAATATCGACACAAATTTCCACACATGGGTATTCAAATAGATATACCTATATTTCATTAATTGGTTACTTACATTTATTCAACCCACAATCCATAATATTGGGGTTCGCATTAATGAAATTTATCATTATTTTATGAGATCTAAATGTCACACGTATGAATGAAGCTGAAATGGAAGACATCTATGCTCCCAGAATTGTATAGTTCTCCCATTCATTGAGTAATTAATTATTCTCCCCATATTTCATGTATTTGATTATTTAGTACAATAAATAAAATATTCCTCTTTTTCCACTGTGTTATGACCTTTTTTCAGTTATCCTTAACCAGTGTTTATGTTTTTGTGTTTCGTGTTATTTCTACTTTCACATGTTTCATTAATGATATCATGCCATACCATTTTCAATGTTCATGATTATTATTATCACTCCTTCTTTTTCCAATTTAAATTTCATTTTTCTATCATATAATAAATTCTTAATGTTATTCTATGTGTTTTTCTTTTCTTGGTTTTATAGGACATACATTTCTTATGTATGTTCCATGGTTATACAGTGTAGTTTTAAGAATGTTGAAACATTTTGAGAATGTTAAGGAGGTTTATAATAATTTTGTTATACCACGTGTTTTCATGTTATAATTTAGAGTACCTAATTAAAAAATACACTATACTTATTAGTCTTCTGGCTTTTAATATGTGCGTTCATTGGTAATAAATCATGATTTAATGTGTAATAATGACATGGGATTTCATAGTTGGTATTAGAGGGATGTGTAGTTTTTTGGGATTGGGATTAGAAAAATCCACATAAAGGTTAAGGGATAATACTTAACATAATAATACATCACTATATTTCAGTAATGTATAGAGTAAGTTATTTCTATGAATTTTTAGCCATATCTATATACTAAAATGTATGATTCACTGGCCTATATATAGCTAGGGTTAACACAAGGAGAATTGTATTGATAATGAATCGATATGAAATTCATTTATGAAAATGATAATCTCTATATTCATATTTCTACACTCCCATGTGATATTCATTGGTAAATTCATAAGAACATTATGATCTATTATTTAGGGACCAAAAAAATTTCAATAAGAGTCTTCATTTGAAAATAGATCTTGGATAACATAGATTAAAGGAAAGTAATTCATAATTAAAGTAAATACATTTCATTTATATTTTAACCCATTAAGGTTAGAGTATTCTCATTTCTGTGTTTAATATTTTAATTTTAATAATAATTAATATTACAATAATTCTATCCAATGGCCTAAAATAGGATGAACTGAGTAATCAAGAAATTTAAATGGAAATGTAATAATTTCCCAAATGGGATTTCTAAAATAATGTGATATCAAGTAATACATATTGTGATTATTCAACACCAGTTATCAAAAATAATGGTTAACATTTGGAACATATTTTAATATCACACGTTTTCAATGAATGAGAAGATGATATATCAAGGAATATCATCTCATAATATTGACAAATGTAAGAGCATGAAATATCCTTTATGTAATCAATGTTGAATGAGGTACCAAGGGAAATGTCATAATGGAGATGAGATATGTTTTATGGGTGTAAAATAATGCATAACGTATCCAATTTCCCTGGAAAAAGAATAACATTGTATATGGAAACAATGTTCAATCTATGGAACCATATAGAGTTCTATATCGTATATGTGGAGAATTTGGGAATTATTCAAGACAATTATCTATTACGAGTGCTAAAAACATGATTAGAATCTATAATATCAATGACAAATAGAATAAAAAAATTCCGATGTTTATATTGAAAATTAATATTGATGTACATGTAACCTCCATATATGAGTAGTGTATGTCATGTTTTGTTTCAATTCATACCCTATTATAATTTCATGTATGTTACCTATGAACATCAATTAATAACCAGAAATGATTTGATATAATTGGAAAAAACAGCTATGATAGTTGTATTACATGTTTTTGTTTTTGGGAATGTTCTTCTTGAAAATATTAACGGTATAACTTTTGCGAAATTTGATGTTATCCCTGTTATATAATGGGTTTCTATTTATAAAGATAGTATAAATTATTAGTAGAAGGATTTCACCCTCTCTATCATGAATCACCCTCTGATTCTTTAAAATTGTAAGGCTAGTGAGGTGTCTTATTTGATATGATCATCTCAAGAATTCATATTATTTACAATCAAGAAAACATATTTATCTTAATTGATTATGACTGAGGAAAACATATTCCTTGAACACATACCGTTGTGATGGAATACACTGATCTGTTTCTTGAAGAATTTCACAGTCTCCCTCCTAAACAAGCTATTCAGTTCATAGTCCAATATACACATAGACCATGTAATTTCCATATAACATAGAATCAATAGAAAATTATTATCTATGGTCCATTCATAGAAAAGAGTAATTGATTGATGGTTGAGAAAAACATCTATGATCGATATCTAGTATTTCCTTAGACTGGTCGGGTATAATCGTCAATTTTTTAGAAATATCCTCAGATTAAAAAGCCCTACAATAGAACTATCTATGAATAGAGTCATGTTTTTTCAGAATAATGAATGTTAAGAGTGATTCAAGGAGTTGAAAAAGTGGCTTATCCCTACACTTGTACTTTCCCTTCCCACAAGTGGGGAACAATTAATGGTATACAATAATGCTTCAATGTAGGGAATGGGATGTGTAACAATGGTGAATGAAAATGTGAGAGCCTATTTATCTTTTCTATTTAAATTTCTGGTAACAAATATCCTATATGGAGTTGTATGTAGTAATATTTGTGTTTAAAGTTAAGATTCATTATCTCATTTGGCAGTAGCATGAAATATATATGGATCATAAGATCCTCATTTATATATTCAGATAGAATGAACTGAATATGCACTAGTTAAGATGGTTAGAGTTTATCAAGGAGTGTGACTGGTTAATGGAATACCTTCTTATATATTAAAATAAAGTTGTAAAGGATCTAGGAAGAAATGAACCAGCCAGTTAATCAGTGACTATAATTGAGAATGATATAAACATCTTATACTTGAAATAGATGATCATGGGAATCATATAGAAAACAACATCATCAATAATTTAAAAAATTATTTCTCAACCAAACCTTTTAATGAATTTTAATTATTAATAATGAGATGATAATGAAATTTTGAAAAAGGTGGAAGTAATAAGAAATGGGAAATCCTATGAACTGAAAATTAATACGTAATGTGTTGTATGATTTTGGTCACAACTATGTGTTTTATAAAATATTGAGATAAAGAGGGTTTTTGTTTGATGATGCTCGTATCTCGAACATCTCCATCTATTGAGAGAGCACAAAAATATATTGAGATCACAGAGAGCACTATTGCTGGAACTATATAGATAAGTGTGTCATGGAATAGAAATCATGGTGTCTTGTATGTCAGTATATGATAACTGAAATGAAAAAAGGGGATGATGAAACCATTACCCATACATCCATGAAAATTGGAAAAAATAACCAATAAAAGTTTCACTGGTCTTTGGAATAAATCAATAGGAAATAATGATATATGGGATGTGGTGGATCATCTAATAAATTCTCATATTTTTATTTCAATTTAAGTGGATTTATCACTAGATCAACATGTAAGGATATGCATTATATATTTGGTGAGGCTGCATTGAACACCACTATCAATTGTATATGATCGATATCCAATATTTACCTCCATGTTGTAGAATAATCTCCAACATTATTTAAATACATATTTGAATATCCAAATGTCACATCAACCTCAAACTGATTGAAAATCCATCTATACAATCTAGATATTTGAGTACATATTAAGAGAATGATCAATGGACATCAATAGATGATGGGATCAATATTTTACTCTAGTAACATTTTCTTTAAATTATAGCTTCAAATCAATAATCTAAATATATTCATGTGAATTACATTATCATAAGAGATTAAAACAACTTTATTTTAGGATGAAATTGATGAACGCAATCATCAGGGTCTTGAATGGTTGATAAACTGTTAAAAATGTTCAAGACCACTCTGCAACCTATTAGGAATTTTCATGGTGGATAAAAGGAGTAATGCTAATAACTATTGATAAGACCTGGTGTTTTAGGTTATAGATAAGGTATTCCTATGCATATCTTCATTGAATAAGTTCATTAGAATTAGGAAGAAGGTAAATATTATTTGAAGATACATTGGCCCCTTTTAAATATATGATCTCTTTGGATCGATGGCCCATTGAATAGGACTCCCACCTAACATATATCATGTACATGATTTTTTCTATGTACCAATCTTTATTAAGTACATCTATGACCCCAAATAGATGAATAATCAAGCACTAGTTCCATTTGATAATTGTATTTCATATGAGGATCATCCTGTGAAGATCAAAGGTTATAAAGAGAAGGTTCTATCTGTTGGGACCAAGTTGAACGGATAAGGATGTAAGAAAATTTTTCTATTATAGAGTGCTGTATTTTGATGACAAAGAAACTAAATCAATTCACTTTGTAAAAGACTTGGAAAACCAGACGATGCTTTTCTGAGTTGTATTTCACAAATATCATAAGTTTGGAGAACTTGTGATGCAAATCTTATGAAAGAAAGGGAGTGACAAAAAAGTTTTTTTGGAAAAGTCATATTACAAATATCATCAGATAAAAAATATTTGAAAGGGAAGAAGTAGGCGCGCAAGTATGCAGTAGGCACGCAAGTATGTAGTAGGCATGCAAGTATGTAGAGGGGCCAATTCATATTTCAAAAGAGAATTATTTCAGAAATATGGAAAAGGAAATTATGTGGCGTGCAAGTCAAGAATGGCGCACATGTATTTTGCGCGAAAGTGGTGGCTCACAAGTGGTGGCGTACAAGTGTTGGTGCGCAAGTGGTGGCGTGCAAGTCTAGGACGCGCAAGTCAGAAAAATGCCTATAAATAGACGACACACCTCCACTTTTTTCAAGGGCTCGAGACTTAGAGAAATATTTCATGCTCTTAGCGCGCAATTCAAAGAAGTCTGCCGCACAAGTGTTGCCGCGCAAGTCTGTCGTGCAAGTGTTTCCCCGCAAGTCTACCGCACAAGTGTTGTCGCGCAAGTTTTCCGTGCAAGTCTGTCGTGTATGTCTTTTCACGCAAGTATAGGGCGTGCAAGTGTTGTGTTGTTCATAAAGGAGCCACGCAAGTGGAAGGAGGCGCGCAAGTGGGAAGGAGGCGTGCAAGTGGAAGGAGGCGTGCAAGCTGTTTTCTCCAGAAGGTTTCTACCAGCTTCTGGGTAGGAAAGTAAAGAGTTGTTTTGAAATATTTGATCTGGTAAAGGTCATCAAGAATCACAAAATTATTTCATTACCCTATTTGTGCTAAGAGGTAGGACACACACTATTGGATTGTTTTCAATGTGCTACACGAGTGTAAGGGTATGTCCTACTCATTGTATCCCACATCAAAGGATTGTTTTCTAGTGGATTGTGTGGTACTGGATTATTTCCGTACCATACCAAGGATGTCGCTACTCTTATTGAGTAGTGAACCTTGTAAATCTTGTGTTCATGTGGTTGTGTGTTTTAATCAGGGAAGAAACTCTTTAACAGGAGGAGAAGGTTGTTTCATAAATAAGGAAAATTAAAAAGAAAAAGATATCACTGATTCACCCCTCCCCCTCTCAGTGATACTTGGATACTGATTGGGAACTTCACTATCAAAAAAGAAAATTTACACAGTCAATGTACTATAGAGAAACCACATGTTCGAAGAAACGACAAGGGATAAATATGAGGTGATGAACCAAAATTTCTCCCATCATTTTTTTGCAATAATAAAATTATGGGAAAAATTCACAATGGGTGATGATTGTAACAACCAATGATTTTAAAAAAATCCCTTTTCGATTGAATTAAATGACCTATTATGCTTATGGGAAACAGATGCACTTATTTGGTATTATCATATCCTATTATAAAAAAATAATGTTCAGTATCATAACCATTGAGAATTTATATGTATGAAAGGGGTCATATGACTTGAATTAATATTGGGTTTTGAAAAATATAATTGACCCAAACAAAGGAATTGATGGCCTCATCTAGTAGAATCAACCCCTATAAAGCCCATTTATCAGAGATTCTAAGGTAGATATCATTAACTATATTTCCTCTGACAAATCCCAACTCACGACCCAAAAACTAAATAACAAGTGAAAATGTTTATGGGGGATGTTCGAGCTTATCGGTATCATATCCCAAATTGTGTTCAATGAACCACACTCTGAAAATGTCCCAATAGCTCACCTTAGCCTTAAGGGTGTTTCCCAGTGTAATAAAGATATATGTATAGATATCATAATAACATGTAGATGTATATTTATTTTTTAATAGAATAATGATTATTTTTAATTCATATTTTTGTTACTTTTTAAATTATTTTTATTCTGACACGATAAATTAATTTACGTAATAAAAAATTTCAATTAACAATTTATTTTTGGATTCACTCATGAATTATAAAAATAAATTTAATAATATATAATGAATATAAATAATTATGTTTTATTAAATATAAATGATAAATAATTTTTATGAATTCAAATATAATTTGTTAAGGGTTTAGAATACTATTATTGTCAAAAACATACTATTTCTCAATAAATATTGATTCTTGTTTCACAAGTTAAAATCTAAAAACTATGAAATGTACTAATATAAAATTAATTTTTTTGGAATCATAACATATTATTTACGCAATAATTATTTTTTTCATAATATTTTGAGACAACCGAATTTTTAGGAAAATGTAACTATGGTATAAATATATAGTATGTATTTTGACATCCTACTGACACCAAACTGATGAAATAAATTATTTAAAATGAATCCATAACCAAATATATATTTTTACTTTAAAATAATGTGATTTATATGTAATTTTTTTGATTTTATCAATCCTTTATGAATCTTACAAATACAATATTATATTATATGGGTTTTAATAATTTTTTGTATGAACATGACTCACTTCCACCTAACCACATGTAATATTTTAAGGATTGTAGATCATGGACTTAAAAAATAAATGAATCCTTTTCAAATTTTGTAGAAACAACATCCAATATCCATTAGAACGTTTTTGGTTTTGATTATATTTTCAAATAGATCCAAACAACAATTTTTTATAAATAAAAAATATATTCCCTTTATTTTCATATAAAAACTCATCCATGATCCCATTTGACTTCAATAAAACACATTTTATCTTGTACATACACATATCACTCTACTAAAGAGTACTCCCATGGTTCATCCAATATCGCAAGAATCTCCTCCAAATATTTTGTTAATCATGCTATCAATATAAGTGATCCTTTCCTTCTCCCATTATTTCAGATGTCTTCTTTAATTTATACAATTTGAATCTATTTAATATTTTTGGATTTGATTTTCCACATAACCCATACAATAAATTTTATGTTAAAAAGATTAGATACCCCTTTCTCTATAATTAATATTTTTTGAATGTTTATATTCTACCGTTATGCTACCTAATTTTCACTATGATGTTTCATTAAAAATGATTACATTGTGAATATCCACCCAAGTTTACAGTCACGGTAATTCACTTACATGTAACAATCCATCAGAAATTGGGTAATTATGTGTATGTGACCCACATTACTATATCGTGGGGTTAAAAATTTATCAAATTCATATTTATGTTATATGTTCTATGTGGAACACTAATGCATGTATATGAAATGAATGTTATAGCTTCACCTCTAATTAAATAAAACTATAATTCATTTGATAATGTTTTAGTGCCATTATACAACATATATAGGATTGGGGAGTGGGCCTATGTCATTATGAAAATCCTAACCATTGTTGGCCTCTGGGATTTAATTATCACAAAATCAGGTTTATTATGATAAGTAATGAGTTTTATGATTTCTATTAGAATTTTATAATGTAAAATAGAGTGGTGAAATGATCCTATGTATATTTCACCATTAGGGAATGACTCACCACATAGATTTATTCACTGAAAGAATGTATCTCACTATCTCTATGAATAATGGCTATGTGTCAAAAACACGCACAACTATATTTTCATCACTTCTATGGATATCACCAGGTTGTAAATTTTACAAAGTATAGAAAAGATTCACCTCCTATAATGAATCATTGTCAATGTGAAAATATTCTGAACTATAAATAAGACTCAACATTTGTAATGACTCAACGATGTGATGTACATTGGAATATGTTGGGAATTAATCACATTCTAATCAGAAAACCTGTTATGTATAGAATTTAACTACCTCTAGCTATGATATACTACTGAACCAAGATTTATGGAAAAGTATAGAGAGGATATACCATCAGAGAGGTCAAAACCCGAATGAATATTATGTAATGTTTTATAGAAACCAACTTTTGAGAAGATTCATTGTCATCCTAACACATTGTTCTCCACACACACTTCCAAAGTGTCTCACCTCCATATTTTCGACCTCCATATCTAGACACTGCAAGTGTCATAATTAAAAATACTTGACACAACTATATGTATTTAACAGACTGTTGAATTAAAAAAATTTAATAGCTGGTTTATCTAATTTAAAACTTAAACCTTATTAAAAGATTATGAATTAACTAATTTAGAGTGGAAATAAAATTCTTGTGAGAAATCCAGTATGAGAAAAAGAAATGATTTAGATTTTCTCAACTATTGCAACTGTTGCTAAAACTTATGTAGCCTCCCTCATGTAGTAGTGTTCCAATTATTAATAAAAATAACATTGAGATATTCACATACACGAATGTTATAGATTATTAAATATACTAAGGAGTCTTATTTTCTCTAAAATATACATGAATTATAAATTCCAACACCCGAATAAGGAAGAATAAGCACATCATACATTAAATTACTTGCTGATGTCATGAACAATGTCTTGATTAAACACTATTTTTTGTGGCTCCTGAAAAATTACTCGGGCCTCATTTATAATCACATTTATGAATTTATGAGTTTTATAGAGTATTAGATAGAGAATCACTATCCATTTACATATTTTATTTTCTTAGTCTGATTATTTTCAATTACATTATGTGAGATATCAATATACTCTTTATTAATACACAAAAAATGTCTCTTTCTTTAATCTAGAAGATACACAGATATTATCTCATCACTTTCTTTACCTAGTATCTGACGTGTTGTGGTAGAGGTCTTATTGTTACTTGTTTTATTTGTACTCAAAAGATTTCTATGGAAGTGCTCCATGTGTGGTATGGACAATTGTCATATTTTTATAACACCCAATCAAGATTGTAGATCAATTTTTATTTTATATAAACTTCTTTCCAAAAGTAGATAACCAAGAGGAGAGAACTATGTCTATATATGAGACTGAACCTCTAATATTCAGTTACAATGTGTTATTTGTTTTTATTTATTTCTAGTATTTAAAACATAATCTATTTGAAACTATAAATTAAACAACTACATTAATAGTTTTTCTTCATTAGAGTTTATATATGTTTTTTATTTAATAAATTTATTTCAAAAGATAAATTAGTTTTTCATATTTGTCTGGAATGAGATGTAATCAGTATTTAGAAAAATATTTTAAAATATTAAATATTATATCAATCATTTATTTTCATTAATTAGGCCATACTTAAATTATTTGGGGGATTTTATTTAAATCCATTTCAATTGAAATTTTGTTCAGTTACTCAATTTACCCCTACTGATATGGTCACACCGACCAACAATTATTTTCATAGGTTTATGATCTAATGTAAATGTTTCTCAAAACATATTAAATATAGATGTTAATAGTGATTTAAACATCACAAATTTCCATGAGTTCGGAATTGAAATCTTTAAATGGATAGTAGACATGAAGGTTATGCTACAACAAAACATCATTTTTCAATATAAATAATAATGCGCAGAGGAAGGTCAAAATGAAAATGTACATTGAAGATAGGGGTTTTGGAATTTGGGATACTATTGAGGATATGTATGAGTTACCTAAGGCTCTTAGAAGAGGATGTTATGTTACAACAAAAATGGCCTATAATAATAATTTCCAACCCATGAATTCTCTTTTTTATGATTTATGAGATGGGTAATTATTCCAAATATCATCTTGTAAAAATAACATTGAAATTTTTGAAATAATAGTTATTTCAAATGATGAAACTCAAAATGTTATAGATATGAGATTGAATACATATGAAATTAAATATGATACTATTAATAATAATATTGTTGAATTAATTTATGATATGTATCATAGGATTAACAAAATATTGAATACCATGATCTCATTGTGAAATCCAATATCTATAATGGATTATATTATGAGTCACTCATATGCCTTCATGAAAGATGGAAAGGGATATCAGTGTCAATTAGAGTGTCTGAAAAAATTAGAAAGCAAATAGTTATAGAAATAATTTTTATGTTAATGATTTAGGATGATAATCTAAAAATCAATTTAGAATAGGATGATGAGATAAAAATAAAGTCAGTTGAATTAAATTATACATTATCCAATCAAAATGAAAAGGGAAATAAAATATAAGATATACACTGAAAGCTCCGGTGATAGTGAGTCACCACCTGGTAGTGATAAGGAGATATCCAATATGGACAGATGATTCATGAAGATTTATATGAATAAAAAATTATTCATAATTCCTAGTTACAATAGAATGTATGAGTGTATAGTAAATTTGATGAAAGATTGTAAAATGGATGATTATAAAATTGAGATAATCTCCCATGAGTGTAATAAAAATGACATGTTAAGGATGAATTTGAGAAATGTAAATAAAAAATAAATATTAGGATATGTAAAAAAATTAATGAACTCCAAGAAAGAAACATGGAATGACTCTGAGGAATTAGATGGGATAAAGGGAGTGACAATCAAAATTTAATAAAATCATGGACATTATTATATTGTGGCCACTGGATATTGAATATATCAATGGTGGGATAACATATCACCAAATTAGTATAATTTATAAGGAAAATGTATTCATTTTCGTCCCTATATTAGTGATAAAAGAACATCTAAAGTATAATCATTTGCTGAGAGACTACACAAAATCATCTATTTGGATATTTCTAAGAATCAGTATCCATATCCACAAGAATTGAGAGTGTCCATTACACACATTATTAGAACTACGAATATATATTTCTCTAGAAGTAGTGATGTGGTAGTGTTTGGATAATTTATATTTTCAGTAAGTATATCTTCATTCATTGTATACCATGATAGAAGTCTGTCAAATGGGGTAATTTGTAAAACCTAACCATTGTCTTGGTGTATGCTAGAATATTGTTAATAGATCATTCCATATGTTTCATTATTAAGGCATTCATATTCATTTTTAGGTTAGTAATGTGATAAAAACTCAGTAGGTGCTAAATTTATAGTTTTCATGTGACAAGTTAAAGGAAAATTAAAATCTAGAAATCCATATTGAATTAGATGTGATTCTAGAGAATATGTCCTTTAGGAAAATCTAGTGAGATGACTCGATATACTAGAAATTACCAGATTTGAAAGCACATTGAAATTTACATCTAATAAATTCATGATACATATAGATATTATTAACAACCCTACACATAAAATGATCTTTTAGAGATTCATTAACATCGTGGAGATTTTTTCCCCATCTCTACCAAGCATTGTATGGCATAAAACAGTTTTTCTAAGACACGATGACTAACTTTCTCTCAAGAGTGCTACCACTCTAGAAAATATTTCGACGATATTTTTCTAATATTAATATGGGAATTATGGAATTTATAAACTAGAAATGAGTAACAATATTTATAAAAAGTAATATATTTCAACAGAAATACCCCATTAACTATAGACAAATGCATTTCATTTCTAGGTGGATAGTAGCATCATGATTTTGAAAGATATATAAGTGAAATGAGAATCCTTAGTTAACCACAAAAACACGAGAACACCAAGGTATGTAAATAAAAGGCCCCATAATTTCATCAAGGATCATGAAGGATGTCCGCATTCCAAGAAGTAGATATTTTCTTTCCAAATTAATCAAAATATTTAATCTATCCAATCTCCTGACCATAGAATATTTTATAATTAATGTCTATTTCTTTTTAGGAATTTGTTTTTTCTTCTTATCTCTATAAAGTAAAATGTTTATATCATCAGCATAAATAATATGATATTGAGATAAATTACAATTATAATCCATGGTTGTTTTCAAATTTCTTCTATCAACCATGTGAGTGATAATACTATAAAGTTAATCCTCAAAAATGGAAAATCTGCCAACAAGGAGAGAATCACCCTATTTGAAACCATGTATTATTGATAATAACCCTTCATGAGATAAATTGAGGCACATTGCAATTTGATCCAAAATCAAAAGTATCTTCACCTAATTAATGAATAATTCTTTGAGATAAATGTTTTTATGACCTCCCAAATGATTCCCTAATCTTTAATTTCAATTTCATTAATAACATATTGTTTTAGAAAAATAATTCATCCTCTGATGCCATTTATGATAATGATGAATCACACAAAAGATATGAAAAATAAAATCTTTATAGTCATTACTTTGATACATTAATAATTACTATATGGTATAGTATTGTTGGAAACATCAGTCATCTAATTGTGAAATATTGAGAAAAATGTTTTTTTAATGGTGTTGACAATTGAAACCAACTAGAACTATAGGATTTCATTTAAATTATATGTTGTTGTAATAACAATAAATAACTAAGAATAAACCAAATTTTGATGATAACCATAAATAAAAAATTATGTAACAAGTATAAAAACATAATTTTGAATAATCATTGATTGACATTGAATGAAAATATTTTTGAATCCATCCAAACTAAGATAACATCAGGATATAAGTAAAAATACTTCAAATATAATCCTTGATTCAAAGGAAATTGATAAGAATTTTATATTTTCTTCCTTAATATAAATCATTGAAATAATTTCACCCTATAAATTAGAGTATGTGTTAAGACATTGAATATATTCTTGTAATATGAAACAACATGTATTGAGAGTGTTTTCCTGTTATCCAGAATCTTCTCATATTCATTGATCATGGATAGTGTACTATATGAAATTATAAATCTCCCATGGGTATTAATGAATTTATAATAATTTTTCCTATACTTGTCACATTTATAAATTAATGCTTTCTTTTCGATGGTCATTATTTGTTTTATGATATTGTTACATTTATTAGAGAATACATCTTTATGATTATTATAAAAAAAGATATTACTAGTTTTATCTTCTCGAATATTGTATGGAGATCAATTAATTAGGGAAATATACACATCCAATGAACTAAATAAATTTATTTTTTATCCATATATATTCATTATTAAATTCTTAATCTTCAAGATACTTCCGCAAACATAATATTTATAGTTGAAAAATTCTATGTTTCATATATAATACTATAACATTTTGGGTGTAGGGACCAAGCATTGTAAAATTAGAATGGATGAAGGGGATTTATGTATTTTTGTAATAGAGTGATTGGAATGGGATAATTATCCAATTTATGACTTGAAAAAATTATGATGAAGATGGTGTCCCGTGCATTAATTTTTGGCCCATTGATCAAGGCCATTTCAATTTTACTTGACACTATTTGTTTGAGATTGTTCAAATACTAGGTGTATTTGGTACTAACAAGTTTGAATTACCTTGAATTATTTTTTCAATTCATGTACATAATTTCATAGTGAATGGGGAGTAATTCAAAATTCTCAATATCTTATATAGACTCAATATTACATTTATTTCTCCATGAACTATCCATGTTCCAGTGATCTGATCAATCAATAAATCAAATTACTAATAGGGAGATTATTTATTTTATATGTATTTGGGGAATGTTAGATTGGTCTTATGTATTGCACTCCAATAATTATAAATATTTTGGTAACCTTTTGTTCACTCGAACCAATGAAAGAAATATTTTGTAATGTATATTGGAATAACCTTATAGGTTCTTGGATTTTATATTTTAATTGTTTGTATCAACTAGATGACAACCCATGCTATCAAGGATAAAACCCATAGAGGATTTAATGATATTTGGTTCCAAATGTCCCAATAGTTTTTGTATATTCCTCTGAATATATAGTATAAATGATCATTTTGTATCAGTGTTTTTGAGTATCCCGAAGTTCTATAAAAAAATAATTATATAGAAGTGTATTTTGATTTTTACCCCCAATCCTTATTCATCCTAGCTTATCTGTTTTTTTTGAATATCTAATGGTAATGTATATTTTTTCATTCCAAACAACAACGTTCATGAAATGTACTTTTCTAATGTATTTGAATTTATCCGTTAACACATAGTTCATGATAGATTGTAAATAATGTGAACATCTTCACATAACACAAGAGTTGGTCCAACATACCTTCCCTTAATATAATGGATTAATGCTACATGTTTCAGTACATATGAATAGGAAAAGACTTATTATATCATAATTTTGTGAAAACACTCTATTCAATTTTAAATAGTGTGGACACGAGAAAATGTCAATGGGCACTACCTGTGACCGATATGTTCTTTGTCGAGTCTATCAAAATTTCCGATCTCCTAGAAGCTACTTGGAAATGAAGTGGTCCTCATTGATCATAATTGGAATGAATATGAATTTGTTACCATTATCATGTAGGTGTAGATGGTATTGCGATTCCATGACCCTCTTTTAATTCATCTTCTTAAATCCTCCTCATCCAAATATTTTATTAATATTATAATTTTTTGAGTGATTTAGTTTCATAGTATATAATGTATACTTAGTATAATCACATTTTGACGTTTGAAACTTATTAGGGGTCTATCTACTATTTCATTAACCATTATTGGTATCACTCAGTGTTTTAGCATCATGTGGATGTTTTAACTATTTTAATATTTCATAGATATAGGAAATAGAGTGCCCAAATATTTTACAAAAATAATGAAATAGTGGTATATATTTATATTCAACCATAAAATCAATCTTGTTGATGTTCACTAATAGGATGGTCAGTTATGTATGTTTGGAATTAATGTTGTAATCAAATAAAACATGAAAATAAAATCCAATTTCCCCATCCAATGTTCTCATAAAAAATATATATAACTTATTTAGTGTGAAAGAGAAGTCATCTCAATAAATGGAGTCTTATCTAGATTTTGGATTTGTATTTATTTTGACCAAATGAATTGATGTTAATATTCACTTAGAATAGTGAAGGATGTTGAGCGATGTATTGTTTTCAACAATATGTATTAATGTTATTTAAAGGGTGAGATTATTGAAAATAATACTCTGTCTCTTTATGATAATTTTGATTCTCACAAATACCCTTAGTTATTTTCTAAATATTTTATTTAATATTTTGCAGGAGTTTATTAAAAAAAATTTACTCTTGAAATAACGAGAATTTTTTTCTTAGCGAAAAATCTATTTTAGCGCGTTCTGGAATCACTGTTCACATATTAGGTAAATGAATATAGCACGGAATCTATTTTAGCGCGTTCTGGAATCACTGTTCATACCCTACGTGGATAAACGTAGCATAATGATGAAATGTGTATATCTTTTTGAGATAAGAGAAAAGTATGGTTAAATAACCATACATTTTATGAAAATTATGGAAGAAGAACCTTACATTAGAAAGGAACCCTACATTTTGTTTATCAGCAATGTGTGGAAGGAGAACCATTCGTAAATTCTAAACGTTACGTTTGTTTCTCAAAAGTATGGTTTATTAACCTTATTTTTGTAAACAACCATACGTTCTTGGAAAAGTATGGATATTTTAACGTACGTTTGAGTGTTGAAGAAAAAGTATGGATGATCAACCTTACATTTGTATTCGACCTTACGTTATAAACCCTACGTTGTTAAACCTACGTTTGGAGGCTACATCATCAACCTTACGTTTGGCGTCCAAAATTTTGACAGACGATATTTTTGTGCAGCGATCAGTAAGCTGATTTCTGGGAGGATTTCAAGACGGATTTAAAGTTGATTTTAAAGTAAGACTATGACTGATTCAAAGCCATTTTATTAATGGATTTACGATCGAATTAAAAGGATCTTTTTATGCCGAGTTTTAAGAGAAGTTATGAATTCTCTGTAAATTAAAATTTTTTTTGAATATCGCGAATCAGAAGGTGACTTTTATGGATCTAAATGTGCAAGATATATGATTTATTATATATTCTCTCTCTGTAACACCAGGTACATGGGATGTGATCGATCTATTATTGAAAAATTTGGAAAACAGAGATTGCAACTATTCACAATTGATCTTCTGATTCAAAAGGAGCGTAAAAGCTCTGTTTGTTCAAGAAGAAGAAACTCGATAGGAGATTCACCTGTTCTACATAGAATATAAACTGTGGAAATACTACTTCTGAATTTGTGAACTATATATCTCTATCTACTAAAACTGGATCAACTCAGAACTACTTCATCTTGAAGATCAATATTTCTAGAGACTTCGATCCATCTGCTGTTAATTGCATTCTGTTTCAATTGTGAAGATCAATTGGAAATTTGTTTCTGAAATTATTTTTTATTCATGAGTAACCGGCTTCTCATTCTAAGTTGTGTAGGTTCGTGTTTGAACCATAAGGATTTGTTTTTCCTTAGATTGTAAAGGTGTCAACTGCCTGTACTCAGTTGTGAATCGGTCTATGGAAAAGAGGACCATATGGTGAAAATCACCAAGCTCGTGGAGTAGAGCGTTGGCGGAGTGGACTGTGGGCCTTATATTCTCTGAACAACTATACATCTTTGTGTTCTTATTTTTACACATTTTGATGCACAATCAAATCTGGTAAAGAATAAAAGACAGAACTCACTCAAGAAAAGAGTTATCGAAAAATTGCAAAAGACACAATTCACCCCCCTCTTGTGTATAATCTGTAGATTCAGATTCAACAATTGGTATCAGAGGAGGAGCTTCTGATAAATCCTTAGAATTCTAGAAGAATTTAAGGATTATACTCCTGAGAATCATGACTGATACAAGAGAAGTGATGTCTATTGTCAAAGCACCATATTTTAATGGAGACAACTATGGTTGCTGGAAATCGCGCATGATCATATATCTGAAAAACCTCGGATATATAGTCTATTCAAAGATTCATACTCCTTATGAAATTCCTAAAAATCCTGAGAAATGGAGTGATTCTATAGAAGTAGAATACGATATGAACTCGAAGTGTATGAATGAAATTATCTGCAGTCTTGGACCAGATGAATTTAACAGAGTATCTCAGGGCCCGACAACATATGGGATGTGGAAAACAATAGTTGTGGCATATGAAGGAACATAAAATGTAAGGGAAATGATATATGCAACTGAGAAACTGAAATTTGATCCATTCAGAATGGTTGAAGGTGAGAGCAATACCCAAATGAATGGGATATTGACAGAAATTGTCAATAACATAACTGCTCTAAGAGAATCTATCAAGCAGGATGATCAAGCATTAAAAGTACTGAGAGTACTTCCTACTCGATGGAATGGTATCTCTGATGCAATTAGACAATCAACACCTGTCAAAGATCTAACTATGAGAGAGATGATTGACACACTGATGATGTATGAAGATGAAATGCAAGATGAGGCTAATAAACATAAAGTGTTTATCAAAAGAGAATATACTGACTTGAAGGTAACTTCACAACAAAATAATAGAAAGATGAAGAGAAAAGAAGTCATAGCTAAATCAGAAATCTCTAACTCATCCAACTCAGAGGAAGAACTGGCTCAACTAGCCAAAAAATTTAGAAAATTCTACAGCAAGAAAAGAGGCTTAAAAAATCCTTTAAGGGAGATAATATGGAAGTTAGATGTTATGAATGAAAAAAGATGGGACATATCAGACCAGATTTCCCACAATTGAAGGATCCAAATAAGAATAAATTCTTCAAAAGAAATTACATTGAGCAGAAAGACAAGAAAGCTATGAAAGCCACTTAGAGTGTATCTGAAAACTCTAGTAGCTCTTCTGAATCCTGATCGGAGAAAGATGAAGTCAATCTAAAAGAAAACATGTGTTTCATGGAAGAAACTGATAAGGTAGTAGGTCACCAGAGAAGAAAACATATATGGTACATGGACAGTGGCTGCTCAAGACATATGAGTGGAAACTCATTGAATTTTTCTTCACTCACTCAAAAGGAAGGAGGACTTGTCACATTTGGTGACAATGCCAAAGGAAAAATCATTGGCATTGGAACTGTTGGAGATCCAAAAATAGTCTCAATCAACAGAGTAATTTATGTACAAGGACTAAAACAAAATATTAAAATTATCTCTCAACTTTGTGATGATGGATATACTGTTGATTTTACTAATAAATGTGGTATTGTTTCTAAAGATAAACTGTTTAAATTCAAAGCACCAAAAACTGAAAATGTCTATACTTTGGATTTAAATTTCTTGTGTAAACAATAAGTAAACTACTTGACTACTAAAGAAAGTGAATCATGGATCTGGCATAGGAGACATGGTCATTGCAATGTATATGTTTTAAATAAGTTATCTAAGAAATATTTAGTTTCTGATTTACCTTCTCTCAAATTTTAATGTGACAGATTTTGTGATGCATGTCAACTTGGAAAGCAATACAAATCATCCTTCAAATCTGTTAATAAGGTTTCTCCATCTAAACCTCTAGAACATATTCATATGGATTTTTTTGGACCTTCAAGAGTAGCAAGCGTAGCTGGTAAATTATATGTATATGTTTTAGTCGATTAATATTCAAGATTTACATGGATTTTCTTCTTGAAATTTTAAAAAGAATCTTTTACTTTATTTGAATGTTTCTACAAATATGTTCAAAATGAAAGAGGTTTCAATATAATCTCATTAGGAAGTGATCATGGTGGAGAATTTGAGAAGCTATAATTTAATTCCTTTTGCTCAAATATGGGTATTAAACACACGTTCTCTGCTCCAAGAACACCTCTACAAAATGGGATTGTAGAAAGAACAAATAGAACAATTCAAGAAATGGCTAGAACTATGTTAAATGAATATAGCCTACCTATATATTTCTGGGCAGAAGCTGTGAATATAGCTTGTTATATAATTAATAGAGTATTAATTAGACCTATTTTGAAAAAGACACCCTATGAACTATGGAATAACAGAAAACCTAACGAAAATTACTTTAATGTTTTTGGATGCAAGGTTTATATCTTAAACACCAAGGATAATCTTGGTAAGTTCGATCCAAAATCTGATGACCGTATTTTCTTAGGATATTCTACTACCACCAAATCTTATAGAGTTTATAATAAGAAGTCAAGGATTGTTGAAGAATCAGTTCATTTGAGATTTGATGAATCTGATCCTTTTGAGAAAAGGACAGAACAAATGGATGAACATGACTCTAATGATAACATGAGACTTGAGAATTTAAAAAATGATTTTGAAAATGATATAAAAGAAATTCAGTACAGTTCAGAGGAACATGATACTGGAGAACCTTTAAATATATTACCAAGACAGTATAGAACCCTAAAGAATCATCCTCTAGAAACTATAATAGGTAACTTAGAAACTGGTGTTAAAACTAGAAGACACATTGGAAACCTAGTGGAATTATCTGCCTTCCTATCTCAAAAATAACCCAAGAGTAGAGAAGAAGCTTTAGATGATGAAATCTTGGTAATAGCAATGCAAGATGATTTAAACCAATTTAAAAGAAATGAAGTTTGGGAATTAGTGAAATGACCTATGATTTATCCTCTAATAGGAACCAAATGGGTCTTTATAAATAAACAGGATGACCAAGGCTCAATAACAAGAAATAAATCAAGATTAGTAGCTAAACGATATAATCAAGAAGAGGGAATAGATTATGATGATACTTTTTCACAGGTAGCAAGGGTAGAATCCATTAGAATCCTTTTAGCCTATGCATATTATATGAATTTTAAATTATTTCAAATGGATGTTAAATATTCCTTTTTTAAATGGTTATTTAATAGAGGAAGTTTATGTTGAGCAACCTCCTGGTTTTGAAAACTCTCAAAAACCTGATTCTGTCTTTAAACTTACTAAAGCACTTTATGGTCTTAAACAAGCACCTAGAGCTTGGTATGAAAGATTATGTTCTTTTATTTTGAAAAATTATTTTACTGTTGTTATGGAAGATCCAACACTCTTTAAGAAAACTGTGAAAAATAATGTTTTATTGGTTCAAATTTATGTTGATGATGTAATCATTGGATCAACTAATAAAACTCTTTGTCATGAATTTTCAAAATTAATGCAAGAAGAATTTGAAATGAGTATGATGGGAGAATTAAATTTATTTTTGGGTCTTCAAATATTTCAAAAAGATTTTGGAAATGTTTTAAATCAAAGAAAATACATTACTGATTTACTTAAGAAATTTGGTCATGAAAATAGCAAGACATTTACAACTCATATGTGTACTAATATAAAACTTGATTTGGAAGAAACAAGGAAATCAGTTGACAATAAGTTGTAAAGAGGTATGATAGGTAGATTGTTATATATTACTACTAGTAGACCAGATATAATGTAATCAGTATGTATTTGTGCTAAATTTCAATCAAATCCTAAAGAATCTCATCTAACTGCTGTTAAGAGAATTTTTAGATATTTGAAAGGAACTATTTTTCAATCTCTTATTTATCCTAAAACTTTTGATTTCAATTTGATTTCATATTCAGATGCTGACTTTGGAAGTTTCAGATTAGATAGGAAAAGTACATCAGGTACATGTCACTTTTTAGGAAAGTCCTTAGTATTAGGGTCTAGTAAGAAACAATATTCAGTTTCCCTGTCAACAACTGAGGTAGAACATGTTTCTGCTAGTAGTTGTTGTGCACAAGTGTTGTGGATGAAAAAAACTCTTATAGACTTTGGATTGAATTTTAATAATACACCTATTTTATATGATAATACGAGTGCAAATAATATTTCAAAAAAATCCTACTAGTCATTCTAGAACTAAGCACATTGTTATAAGGCATCACATTTTAAGAGATCATTTTATTAAAAAGGATATATTTTTAGAATTTATAAATATTGAAATTCAATTAGAAGATATTTTTACTAAACCACTTCCCACTACAAGGTTTGATTTTATTAAGGGGGAGCTCGGTTTATTTAATTTTAATTAATTTTAATTTTAATTTATTATTATTTATTTATGTAAATTTTATTTTTTTTATTCAATACTGTTTAAGATTTTCTGTCTTTTGTCATAATAATTTTTTTTAATATATGTAACGATTAGTGATTATAGGGGAATCAAGGATATCATAGCCTTTTTTACTTCTAAACCCTTTCACATCTATCGAACCCCTTTCCAAATCCAAAAATCGCACTTCCTCTTCTAAAACCCTAACCTTTGAACTTCTGAAACCCTAACCTTCGAACTTCTGAAACCCTAACCTTCAAACCTTCAGAGACTCTCACAGAAATGGTAAGGACTAAAAGATCCAGTGAGGACAAGCCAAGAAATGCCAAGAGACAATGCACCGCGGGAAGAAAAATGTTACAGGGCAAGGTAATCGATCTCAACTGGTTATTTTAGAAAAATCTGTTGTTGAAGAAAGCGCTGTCATTTCAAAATCTTGAACAGATGTTCAACAGTGAAAATACGGAATTTCATTATGAAGTAGAACATAGATACTTGTACAAATCTGTATAGTTTAGTCTGGGAGATACTGAAGATAGTATGATGGCTAAAATAGAGAATAGAGATTTCTCAATCTCTTCAGTGGAGATTAGTCAGATTCTCAACTGCACTCATGAGGGAGTTTTTCATTTTGACTTGAAGAATATAAGAGATTCTATGCATAAATCTGAAGACATCATGTCTTTTCTTTTTTTACCAAGACAATAATGAAAATGTTTGTTAAGGATTTGGATCCTGATCATAAGATTTTGGTAAAATTTATTCAGACTGGAATAGCTCCACGGATGGCAGAAATGGAGAAAATTTTGTACCCTGATATGTATATAATGTTTCTTATGTTAAGTGATATTATGTTAAACTTTCCAAGATACATGATAAGGTATCTCAGTTACTGCTGTCAGAGCGAGGCCAGGATGAATTTCTATCCCTTTGGTAGATTTATTTCTAAGTTGTTGTTTATGAAAGACATGGTGAGATTAGTGGATACAAGAGTTAACTATCATCATAGTAATACATTTAATGCTGGAACTTTGAGGAATTTTGGATATTTCTAGAGCACAATTAAAGGAAAAATTTTGCCAGCAGGAGCTGAGGAAGACTCAGAGAGTTCTCAGGCTCAACCTGATAAGTCCAAGGAGGGACAAGCTGAATCCAGAGTCAGCAATGTAGCAAGAAGGATTCACTTTGAAGTTGGAGATGTTGAGGAAGACCGAAATCAGGAGGGACTTCAATCAAGAAGAAAAAGACCAGTAAATGAGGAAGTCACTTCCACTGCTTTGGACACTACAACCGAAGATTTATTTTCTTATTCTTTTGTGAGAGAAGCTGTTGCTGATAAAACCATGAAAGGTGTTTCTGATAGAATGGCTCCAGTAGAGAAATCATGAGCTCAAGAAGAAACTCAAAGGGAAAATCAGGAACAGATTGTTGTTGATGTTGAAGTTGTACTTCAACAGGAACAAGAAATGAAGGCAGTACCTTGTGAAGAAGTGGCCAGACCTCAGGAAACATCTAAAAATATTGTTCTTGAAAAACCAATGGAAGGAGTAGACACAGATGTATTTGGTGAGCATACTTCTGATTCTCACATAGAGGTACTTGAATAAGACTTTTCTATGGAGGAGTTTAAAAAGTCTAAGGAAAAATCAGTGGATCAACCTTCTCAGGACAGAGAAAAAGAGAAATATGATGCTGAATCATTGCCTTTGGTACTGCTGCATCAACCTGAGAATGTGAATCAAGAACATGGTGCATCTGATTCAAGGAAAGAAGAAGTTGAAGAACTGTACAGAAAAGTATCTCAGTTGGAATCTGAGAATGCTTCTCTGAGAAATGCCTTAGACTTAGAACATTTGAAGTTTCCAAAGCCGAAGGAGTGTACAGTTTCAAGGCAAGAAGTTGAAATATTTAAAGAGGATATGCTGACTGCGGTTACACAATTAAAATATGAATTGGTTTTGAAGTAAGATTTATCAGATCTGAAGTTGTTTATGGAGAACCAATTTGCATCAGTTGAAAATAATGTGGTTAGTGGATCAGGTACTTCACCTGATTTAATCAGAAGGTTTCAGGATATCACAGGTACGTTGAGTAACATGAATGACGGGATACAAGATTTTCAATGTAACATTGCTCCTTTTTCAGTGTTTCTAGACAATCATAACTTCTTAGTGGATCAACTGACATCTAGTGATCCATCGATCAGAATTCGGTTAGAACAATTATCAGAGAATCTGTCAGTATTTGTTGAAAAAGAGGAAAGGATGCATGAGTTTTTCAGAGTCAATTTAATTGAGGATATTAATATGACTCAAGATAATAGAGATCTAATTATCAATCTTGGAGATAGGATGATGAAGAGGCTTCGGGAACAGTTTACAAAAATCAAGTCTGAAATCTAGAGGAGATAGACCCTATTGCCTATATAAGGCCCCATCCTTAATCCTTACTTAAAATTGAATTAAATGTATAATTCACATTGAGTATCTTTTCAGGTTTAGAGTTTTAGAGAATTAGGACATAACTATTACATCTCAAAAGATTACAAAGTAGTCGCTTCTACTAAATTTCCATAAAATAAAAACTCTTAAAAAGAAACATGTCTAGTTCCAGGTTTTAGGTAGCATGTCTTTCCCTTGATCCCATCCTTGACCCTATTCCACGCTAAGTCCTGTGAAAAACATTTCAAAAACTTGGGATGAGCATAAAAAGCTCAGTAAGGTATACACAAAGAATGAAAACTGTTAGATTTTCAAAATAATAAGTAAACCATGTATACTTTATCAAAGTAATACTTTTCACCTCTTCGAAGTAGTAAAAACTCTTCGCTGAATAAAATTTCATTACATACCTTTTTGTAACCAAAAGATTACCATAAAACCCATATAATGTACACATAACATATATAAAGGTAACTTGGGACATAAAAATACTTAAGTGGAATAACCATATGGTCGACTCCCACACATATCACTTAATGGAATAGCCATACGGCCGATTTCCATACATACATAATGGAATAGCCATCCGGCCGACTTCCATACCCAATGCATTAGAGGTTATAACGTAACCACCCGTCCTGGTATTCACAGCACCACCCGTTATATGGTTTATAACGTAACCACCCGTTAAAATGTCCAAGTACCAATATAAAATCATAAAACATAAAACCAACATAAAGGAATGAAAACATTTACACATTTCAAACACAATATATCATAAATATATTGACATAATAGAATCCTTTATCAAAACCATTTTCAATACAAAAATACATAAAAGAGTATATGGTATTTATTTTATTCTAAAAACATTACGGTTTGTTGAGGAATCCAAAGAACAAATAATACTCGCTGTGGCGGAAAAGGTCGTTGTCACCGCGTACGTTAAAAGAAACATTCCTTTTTTTCATTTTGTAAAACGCTTCGTAGAAAAAGATTCCTTTTGTATAAAAGTAAAAGTCAAAGGGGTTTATACACCATATAAAAGAAAGTTGTGTATAAAACGAAATATGCCTCAATGAAAGGAGATTGAGACGAAGTCCCTTACAAAGACGGTACCCTTGGTTTAAGGATAAATCAATTAAATAATTATGTGTGTCAAACGAATACACCAAATATAAGTGGATATTAAGTGTAAAATAATCAAAGGTCATTCACACATATTCAAAGGATGACATATTCAATAACTACATGTCGAACCCAAAGAAATCGAAATTGGGTTAAGAAGTTCCCTTGACAGCCTAACGGCGTCACATCAAAATGAGTTGATGAGAGATAAAAAGTGTATCTCATCACTTGGACATAAAATTTACATCAATAAGGATATATGAGAACATATCCCAACATATCAATATGTAAATTAAAAGTCCCCACAAAAGAAGTCTTTTTAAAAAAAGGAGGGTGAAAGGTTCCCTTACCGACTTGGGTGTCTTTCGAAACATACGCCCTGTGAAAGAAGGACAATACATAATTGATGTAAATACTCATAAATGAAAGAATATTACACAATGAGTAAAATAATGGTCAGTACATACACCACTCAAAGGAAATTATGGCAAATGTAGCATAAATCTCAGGGGAATAAAAGTGAGATAAAAAATCACTTTACGAAAACTCGACAGCCTAACGACGCCACTTAAAACTTCCAAAAATGGATTGATGAGATCAAATAGGGTATCTCATCACATTAAAACCAAATGTACAGAAAATGGAATATGAAAGAACATCCCCCATCATAACAAATAGGAGCTTAAAAGAAGTGACATAAAGGGGAGTACCTAAAAAGAAAGAGAGAGGTTAGATCTCTTACGAAAATTCGGCAGCTTAACGGCACCACTCAAAACGTCCAAAATGGATTGATGAGAGAGAATAGGGTCTCTCATCACATGAACATAAAAATTACAGTAATTTTAATATAAAATAACATCACAATAACAAGAAAGATGAGCTTTAGAGGGAATGACATAAAAGAGTATACTTAAAAAGAAATAGAGGAGTAAGATCCCTTACCTCGGGTCCGACATGACTCGATCGTTCTTTAACGTCCTGAATAATAAAATTGAGTTAATTTCTACTTGCTTAAGAACCTTTTACAAGTTCATTATTCCTTTTATATCAATTATTGACATGTCATAAACATTATGTAATCATTTAAGTTAATAATGTTTGTTTTGTCGATATTTGGTTCTTAAGTCGAAAGTGGACTTCTTACAATTACATGATGTTCGTGTGGTCAAAGTTTCATTATATCCAGAATTATATTCATGATTTGGATAGCATATATATCATATATATCAAGCATATACATGTATTTATAATATTACATAATCATTTAGAGGTAAGAAATGAAATGCACCGTTCATGGAGACGGTAAGCCGTACGTACGCATGAACGCTACTTTCATTTCTTTGTCATATTAATGGAATTAAAACTAAATGAGAGGTATGCATATTTTAATTCCAGAATTATATTCATCATTTAGATGTATTGTTCATTATATATATCCATTATATACATGTACTTTTAATAGTACATTACATTTGGGGATAAGAGATGAAATGCACCGTTCATGGAGACGGTAAGCCGTACGTACGCATGAACGCTACTTTCATTTCTATATTATACTTTAATGGAGAGAAATAATAATTATATAGAGGTATATTATAATTACAGTATATCATCATATATAATAACATTAAATCCATCCTTTATACGTCCCACGTATGGCATTAACTAATCACATCACTTTGAGTGGGCGGTAGTCCGCACTTCCTTAAATGAAGATATCGCGTATACCCATAATGGAAGCCATAAAGGTAAGCCACAAATGAAAAATACATAAGCTTAAGTAAAACATAAACATATTATATATCATATATAAATATAGTGACATCTTAATGGCCACCTTTGAAGGTGTTATATGAGTGTTGAACAATCATCGTTTCGTGAGGCAGAAATTCGCCATCCACGGAAACCGTATGTTCTTTAACCATTAGATGTAGGTGTGTGTAAGTGTAGTTAGAATCCTTATTATAAAAATATCATAGTATATTTTGGATACTGGAGTTTTTACAAAAGAAAAGAATAAAAAGAGTTTAGGGGGATGGAGAAGCAAAATAAAACTAAAGGACTCAAAAGAAGACATTACCTTAAAATCGGGTACTCCCTTTGGTTTGAGCTCAAAGGCTTCCTTGGGAAGACTTCTGCCCAAAGTGAGGCTTCAAGGAGTAAGAGAGAGAAGTGGAGAGACAAAATGGGCAGGGTTTGGCCGAGACAAATGCTTTGGGAGTGTGGGAAAAGAGGTAGAGGTGGGGGCCTTTTATAAGAGGAGAGGAGGGGCACTCTTGGAAAGTAAAGATAAGTTACTTTATTTTAAATAGAGTTTCGGATTCAAAAGGTCCCACATTGATATAATTCGAGGATAAGGTGATAAGGCTTTGAAATCCACTCATCTAATTGGTTTTGGCCATGTGTAGGTCTTAGATTTTACATTATCATTCCATTTTATTTAAATCGTTAAATAATGAGGTCATCGTTGCATCATCATGATGTCATAAATAATTTAATTTATTTAATGTCTAAAAATTATAAAAAAAAACTATGATGTCGGAAATCGTTTTAGATTTCTAATGACTATTTATAATCTAAAATCTGATCTTTATAACCCCATGTAAAAATTGTTTTTGTAAAACATATTATGTTTGTGTCATTTTTACTTTAACATTTAATAAAAAGTTATTTATGTCATTTTCCAACCAAAGTGGCTCCATGGGGTCCCCAAGTTGACCCATGACTTTTATTGGTCGGCCATGACACAACCAATGAGGTTAGGACATGTGTCCAGGTCATTTTATATTATCAAAGCATTATTTTTACCTTAAACTACACTAATTACCACTAATCGCGATTAAAAACTTAATAAGTTACTATTCACCAAAAAATTATTTTTATCCCATTGAACCACATTTTACTTATTAATGACAACCATGTATGTCTGATTTTTGAAATTCAAAACACAGAAGTGGTAAAATTTCTTTTAAACGAAAAATCAGCTTTTATAAGTACCACTTAGTGGTTTCACTATTCATCAAAAATTGAAGTTTTTCAGAAAAATCCCAAAAAATAACCCTAAGCTATATTTGATATTCCGAATTCAAAAATGAAGTCTATTTTACAAAATTCAAAACATATAAGTCACATTAATTAATTTAATAATTAATTCCCACTGTCTGAGCAAATAGCGTGTTTTTATGAAACAATAAGTATCAAAAGATTGACACTAGTTTAAGTCCGATTTCAAAATGAAATTAATTTCAACGACCACTATTGGATTTAATGGTAAAAATATTTTAGAATTCCACTTTAAAACCAATTCAAATGATAATATGATCATATAAATAAATTAGATTAAAAAGAGGTTTTGAATTAAAATACAACATTTTACACTATTCATTAAAAAATGAACTTTATCGGAAAAATACCAAAAATTTACACAAATTAAAATTTGATGTCACGATTCTAAAGAATAGTTTTATTTGGTCCAAAAGAATGTATAAGAGTGATCAAAACTATATTTAATGACAGTTCGCCATCAAAAGGCGATAAGTGAACCTTTAGTGAAAATTAGGGTATAAAAGTCTAAAATTGAATTCTTTCCGTATTTTAAGCTTTTGGATAAATGTAAAAACATTAAAAAAACATATATAATCATATTTTAGTTATTTCTATCCATTCCCGCCAATAAAATGACTACATGTTAACTACCATTTAAAATAATATTATTTTATTATTAGAGTGCAACGTAAGATTCTCAAGAAACTCGTTGTTTCGTGTTGGGTACGCCATCGAGCATAGAGTCCCCTTTAAAGTAATATTAATATTTTATTCACAAATATGGATAAATATGAACATGTCATATTCTTTATTTACCTGGGGTGTTACATCCTTCCCCCCTTTTGGGAATTGCGTCCTCGCAATTTTAAAATTGCGCTTGGAAACATCCTTGAAAGTACCACATCGGAACAAGAGTCGGTAAAACAATCAGTTTAAAATAAAAAAAGATAAGTACAGAGGTCACCCGAGTTAACCCATACTATGACTCCATGTAGGAAAACATGGACATGGGGGAGAAAACATAGGGTCATGTTCTGATGGAGAGTGATAGAAAACATGTTTTGGAGAAATTTAACAATGAGAAAATCACAAACTTGTGATGGGTTAAACGGTGTTGGGTTCCCCATTAGGAAAAGTTAATAGACAACATTTTTGTTTTAAGTTACTTTTTATTGAGGAATTTATTCATAAGGAAACATAATCACTTATCATGTGGACTTTCAACTTTTATTAGATTCCTTACACAAACTCATATTTTCTCCAAAAGGCGAGTATTTAGGAAGACTTGTTCACATTAAGAGTACTATAATCAACTTCTAGAGAATTACCTAACCCAAAAAAAGAGAACTATATACTTCCCATGTCTTTAGACTTTAACCAAAACCAAAACCCAAAAGATTAGTATAAGACCAGATAACCCAGAAAAGGATAAGCCATTAGAAAGAAAATCTATTCTTAATCTCCAAAATTTGTCCAAAAAAACCCAAAGTTCAACGAGGACCATCCGATAAACAATTTGTCCATAAAATTCCTCAAAGTAAACCAATTTAAGATTTGAAACCCAAAAATTTGAAGGATTTAGTCACATAGTCTTCCAAGATAAATCATAACATTTATCTCCAAACAAAATAAATTGCTCTTAAAGTCTCGCATTGAAAAGTAATTATCCTAATCAGATATCCTCTATGATAGGTTAATCATTTTCATAAATAACCCAAAATCAACTTAATCTTAATTCATAAAATCATATAACTAAAAAGAATCATTCAGACTAACCAGAGACTTCACGTAGTCCAGTGGTAGGTGATAAATACCAGTCGCACTTTGGTTGTGGGTTCGATTCCCACAGCTTTGTCCGACGGGACGGGTTGTCACACGGTCTGCGTGTTGCCCTTTTTCCAAAAATATATAATTCTTAAAACATTCCCCAAAATGAGATAAAATCTTCAAAAATAATCATAACATATTTTAACCTCAAGTTTATCTCATGCCTTTCATTTTCCATCATATCATATAATAACCCATAATTACCTCAAAAGTAAAGATCATATAAACTCTAATGGTTACCTTTATAATTATTACCTGAACTGCCACATCGATTGGTCATCTCATACATGATGCATCACAGAACATACCAAGGTTAAATTTTTTGATCATGACTCCTTGATAGTTGGTTTAGAACAACCATGAGTTTCCTCATTGAATCCTCCATTTTATCTAGTATCTTAATCAGAGAACCACCGCAGTTTCCTTCAAACCTGTTGTCTCTTTGGTGCCTGCTAGATCCATCCATTCACTAAAAACAGAAATGTCAGTGGGAGTATATCAACAAAACCAACATGTACTAATGAGGAAGGTAAACACTAAGATATACTTACTCATTCACTTTATCTAAAACTAGGACACATTCTGAAATCCTAACCATTATGGTAATGTCACTTATTCTTAAAGAATACCCTAACCTCTAAAGTTATCTAAACCGACCATTGATACCAACTATAAGGCCCCAGCCTTAATCCTTACTTAAAATTGAATTAAATGTATAATTCACATTGAGGATCTTTTCAGGTTTAGAGTTTTAGAGAATTAGGACATAACTATTACATCTCAAAAGATTACAAAGTAGTCGCTTCTACTAAATTTCCATAAAATAAAAACTCTGAAAAAGAAACATGTCTAGTTCCATGTTTTAGGTAACATGTCTTTCCCTTGATCCCATCCTTGACCCTATTCTACGCTAAGTCCTGTGAAAAACATTTCAAAAACATGGGATGAGCATAAAAAGCTCAGTAAGGGATACACAAAGAATGAAAACTATTAGATTTTCAAAACAACAAGTAAACCATGTATAATTTATCAAAGTAATACTTTTCACCTCTTCGAAGTAGTAAAAACTCTTCGCTGAATAAAATTTCATTACATACCTTTTTGTAACCAAAGGATTACCATAAAACCCATATAAAGTACACATAACATATATAAAGGTAACTTGGGACATAAACATACTTAAGTGGAATAACCATACGGTCAACTCCCACACATATCACATAATGGAATAGCCATACGGCCAATTTCCATACATGCTTAATGGAATAGCCATCCGGCCGACTTCCATACCCAATGCATTGGAGGTTATAACGTAACCACCCGTCCTGGTATTCATGGAACCACCCGTCATATGGTTTATAACGTAACCACCCGTTAAAATGTCCAAGTACCAATATAAAATCATAAAACATAAAACCAATATAAAGGAATGATAACATTTCCACATTTCAAACACAATATATCATAAATATATTGACATAATAGAATCCTTTATCAAAACCATTTTCAATACCAAAATACATAAAAGAGTATATGGTATTTATTTTATTCTAAAAACATTACGGCTTGTTGAGGAAGCCAAAGACCAAATAATACTCGCGGTGGCGGAAAAGGTCGTTGTCACCGCGTACGTTAAAAGAAACATTCCTTTTTTTCATTTTGTAAAACGCTTCGTAGAAAAAGATTCCTTTTGTATAAAAGTAAAAGTCAAAGGGGTTTATACACCGTATAAAATAAAGTTGTGTATAAAACGAAATATTCCTCAATGAAAGAAGATTGAGACGAAGTCCCTTACAAAGACGGTACCCTTAGATTAAGGATAAATCAATTACATAATTATGTGTGACAAACGAATACACCAAATATAAGTGGATATTAAGTGTAAAATAATAAAAGGTCATTCAAAAATATTCAAAGGATGACATATTCAATAACTACATGTCGAACCCAAAGAAATCGAAATTGGGTTAAGAAGTTCCCTTGACAGCCTAACAACGTCACATCAAAATGAGTTGATGAGAGATAAAAAGTGTATCTCATCACTTGGACATAAAATTTACATCAATAAGGATATATGAGAACATATCACAACATATCAATATGTAAATTAAAAGTCCCAACAAAAGAAGTCTTTTTAAAAAAAGGAGGGTGAAAGGTTCCCTTACCGACTTGGGTATCTTTCGAAACATACGCCCCGTGAAAGAAGGACAATACATCATTGATGTAAATACTCATAAATGAAAGAATATTACACAATGAGTAAAATAATGGTCAGTACATACACCACTCAAAGGAAATTTTGGCAAATGTAGCATAAATCTCATGGGAATAAAAGTGAGATGAAAAATCACTTTACGAAAACTCGGCAGCCTAACAACGCCACTTAAAACGTCCAAAAATGGATTGATGAGATCGAATAGGGTATCTCATCACATTACAACCAAATGTACAGAAAGAGGAATATGAAAGAACGTCCCCCATCATAACAAATAGGAGATTAAAAGAAGTGACATAAAGGGGAGTACCTAAAAAGAAAGAGAGAGGTTAGATCTCTTACGAAAATTCGGCAGCCTAACGGCGCCACTCAAAACTTCCAAAATGGATTGATAAGAGAGAGAATAGGGTCTCTCATCACATTAACATAAAAATTACAGTAATTTTAATATAAAATAACATCACAATAACAAGAAAGATGAGCTTTAGAGGGAATGACATAAAAGAGTATACTTAAAAAGAAATAGAGGAGTAAGATCCCTTACCTCGGGTCCGACATGACTCGATCATTCTTTAACGTCCTGAATAATAAACTTGAGTTAATTTCTACTTGCTTAAGAACCTTTTACAAGTTCATTATTCCTTTTATATCAATTATTGACATGTCATAAACATTATTTAATCATTTAGGTTAATAATGTTTGTTTTGTCGATATTTGGTTCTTAAGTCGAAAGTGGACTTCTTACAATTACATGATGTTCGTGTGGTCAAAGGTTCATTATATCCAGAATTATATTCATGATTTGGATAGAATATATATCATATATATCAAGCATATACATGTATTTATAATATTACATAATCATTTAGAGGTAAGAAATGAAATGCACCGTTCATGGAGACGGTACGTCGTACGTACGCATGAACGCTACTTTAATTTCTTTGTCATATTAATGGAATTAAAACTAAATGAGAGGTATGTATATTTTAATTACAGAATTATATTAATCATTTAGATGTATAATTCATTATATAAATCCATTATATACATGTACTTTTAATAGTACATTACATTTTGGGATAAGAAATGAAATGCACCGTTCATGGAGACGGTAAGCCGTACGTACGCATGAACGCTACTTTCATTTCTATCTCATACTTTAATGGAAAGAAATAATAATTATATAGAGGTATATTATAATTACAGTATATCATCATATATAATAACATTAAATCCATCCTTTATACGTCCCACGTATGGCATTAACGAATCATATCACTTTGAGGGAGCGGTAGTCCGCACTTCCTTAAATGAAGATATCGCGTATACCCATAATGGAAGCCATAAAGGTAAGCCACAAATGAAAAATACAGAAGCTTAAGTAAAACATAAACATATTATATATCATATATAAATATAGTGACATCTTAATGGCCACCTTTGAAGGTGTTATATGAGTGTTGAACAATCATCGTTTCGTGAGGCAGAAATTCGCCATCCACGGAAACCGTATGTTCTTTAACCATTAGATGAAGGTGTGTGTAAGTTTAGGTAGAATCCTTATTATAACAATATCCTAGTATATTTAGGATACTGGAGTTGTTCCAAATGAAAAGAATAAAAAGAGTTTAGGGGGATGGAGAAGCAAAATAAAACTAAAGGACTCAAAAGAAGACATTACCTTAAAATTGGGTACTCCCTTTGGTTTGAGCTCAAAGGCTTCCTTGGGAAGACTTCTGCCCAAAGTGACGCTTCAAGGAGTAAGAGAGAGAAGTGGAGAGACAAAATGGGCAGGGTTTGGCCGAGCCAAATGCTTTGGGAGTGTGGGAAAAGAGGTAGAGGTGGGGGCCTTTTATAAGAGGAGAGGAGGGGCACTTTTGGAAAGTAAAGATAAGTTACTTTATTTTAAAAAGAGTTTCGGATTCAAAAGGCCCCACATTGATATAATTAGAGTATAAGGTGATAAGGCTTCGAAATCCACTCATCCAATTTGTTTTGGCCATGTGTAGGTCTTAGATTTTACATTATCATTCCATTTTATTTAAATCGTTAAATAATGAGGTCATCGTTGCATCATCATGATGTCAAAAATAATTTAATTTATTTAATGTCTAAAAATTATAAAAAAAATACTATGATGTTGGAAATCGTTTTAGCTTTCTAATGACTATTTATAATCAAAAATCTGATCTTTATAACCCCATGTAAAAATTGTTTTTTTAAAACATATTATGTTTGTGTCATTTTTACTTTAACATTTAATAAAAAGTTATTTATGTCATTTTCCAACCAAAGTGGCTCCATGGGGTCCCCAATTTGACCCATGGCTTGTATTGGTCTTCCATGACACAACCAATGAGGTTAGGACATGTGTCCAGGTCATTTTATATTATTAAATCATTATTTTTACCTTAAACTACACTAATTACCACTAATCGCGATTAAAAACTTAATAAGTTACTAATCACCAAAAAATTATTTTTATCCCATTGAACCACATTTTACTTCTTAATGACAACCATGTATGTCGGATTTTTGAAATTCAAAACACAGAAGTGGTAAAATTTCATTTAAACGAAAAATCAGCTTTTATAAGTACCACTTAGTGGTTTCACTATTCATCAAAAATTGATGTTTTTCAGAAAAATCCCAAAAAATCACCCTAAGCTATATTTGATATTACGAATTCAAAAATGAAGTCTATTTTAAAAAATTCAAAACATATAAGTCACATTAATTAATTTACTAATTAATTCCCGCTGTCTGAGAAAATAGCGTGTTTTTATGAAACAATAAGTATCAAAATATTGACACTAGTTTAAGTCCGATTTCAAAGTAAAATTAATTCCAACGACCACTATTGGATTTAATGGTAAAAATATTTTCTAATTCTACTTTAAAACCAACTAAAATTATAATCTAATCATATAAATAAATTAGATTAAAAAGAGGTTTTGAATTAAAATACAACTTTTACACTATTCATTAAAAAATGAACTTTATCGGAAAAATACCAAAAATTTACACAAAGTAAAATCTGATGTCCCGATTCTAAAGAAGAGTTTTATTTGGTCCAAAAGAATTTATAATTGTGATCAAAACTATATTTAATGACAGTTCTCCATCAAAATGTGATAAGTGAACCTTTAGTGAAAATTAGGGTATAAAAGCCTAAAATTGAATTCTTTCCGTATTTTAAGCTTTTGGATAAATGTAAAAACATTAAAAAAACATATATAATCATATTTTAGTTATTTCTATCCATTCCCGCCAATAAAACGACTACATGTTATCTACCATTTAAAATACTATTATTTTATTATTAGAGTGCAACGTAAGATTCTCAAGAAACTCGTTGTTGCGTGTTGGGTACGCCATCGAACATAGCGTCCCCTTTAAAGTCATATTAATATTTTATTCACAAATATGGATAAATATGAAAATGTCATATTCTTTATTTACCTGGGGTGTTACAGCCTATCTTTCCCAAACCTTGATTCCTGTGTATATCATTGTCATGTATATACTACTGTTTTTGAATGAAAATTTTCTTCATTGTTTATTTGTCTCTTTCTTTATTTGTTTTACTAACTTTATTATTAAATATTCCAGTACGCCAGATTTAATTGTTGATAAACAGTTGATAATAGCATTTAATAATAGTTCAGTGAAATATTAAACGTGTTAAAATCCATGATTTTTCATTCTTTTTGATATCACAATAAGGGTAAGAATATTGATAAACACAACATCAAAACCTACATTTTATTTAGGGGGAGAATTCATTTTATTGAGGGAGAAAATTAAACGAGACATTTTTATTTATAATTATCTTTTTGGTGGAGAAGATTTTATTTAAAACTTTATAATGAATTTTGAAAGTTCATTTTATTTTAAATAATTTTAGTTATTTTATGGGCTTTGTGATCATCAAAAAGGCGGAGATTGTTGAGTGAATTATTATTTTCAACAATACGTATTAATGTTATTTAAAGGGGGAGATTATTGAATATAATACTCTATCTCTTAATGATAATTTGGATGCTCACAAATACGCTTAGTTATTTTCTAATGATTTTATTTAGTATTTTTCAGGTGTTTATTAATTTATTTTTTACTCTTGAAATAACGAGAATTTATTTCATAGCGTGAAATCTATTTTAGCGTGTTCTGGAATCACTGTTCACATCTTACGTAGATGAATATAGCGCCGAATCTGTTTTAGCGCGTTCTAGAATCACTGTTCATACCCTACGTGGTTAAACGAAGCGTAAGGATGAAAAGTGTATATCTTTTTGAGAAAAGAGAAAAGTATGGTTAAACAACCATACGTTTTCAGCAAAGTATGGAAGAAGATCCTTACGTTAGGAAGGAACCCTACGTTATGGTTATCAGCATAATATGGAAGGAGAACCGTTCGTAAATGCTAAACGTTACGTTTTTTATCAAAAGTATGGTTCATCAACCTTACTTTTGTAAACAACCATACGTTCTAGGAAAAGTATGGATCAAGTAAAAGTATGGATCTTTTACTGTATGTTTGAGTGTTGAAGAAAAAGTATGGATGATCAACCTTACATTTGTATTCAACCTTACGTTATCAACCCTACGTTGTTAAACCTACTTTTGGATGCTACGTCATCAAACTTACGTTTGGCGTCGGAAATTTTGACAGACGATATTTTTGTGCAACTATCAATAAGCTGATTTTTGGGCGGATTTCAAGCCGGATTTAAAGTAGTTTTTAAAGTATGACTTTGACTGATTCAAAGCCGTTTTATTAATGGATTTAAGATCGAATTAAAAGGAGATTTTTATGGCAAGTCTTAAGAGAAGTTACGACTTCTCTGTAGATTCAATTTTTTTGAATATCGCGAATAAGAAGGCGACTTTTATGGATCTAAATGTGCAGGAGATATGCTTTATTATATATGCTCTCTCTAAAACACCAGGTACATGGGATGTGATTGATCTATTATTGAAAAAGGTGGAAAACAGAGATTTAAACTATTCACTATTGATCTGCTGATTCAAAAGGAGCGTAAAATCTCTGTTTTTTCAAGAAGAAGAAACTCGATAGGAGATTCACCTGTTCTACATAAAATATCTACTATGGATCTACTACTACTAAATTTGTGAACTATATCTCTATATCTACTACAACTGGATCAAATTAGAACTGCTTCATCTTGAAGATCAATATTTCTAGAGACTTCGATACATCTGTTGTCAATTGCGTTCTGTTGCAATTGTGAAGATCAACTGGAAATTTCTTTTTGAAATTATTCTTTATTCATGAGTAACTAGCTTCTCATTCTAAGATGTGTAGGCTCATGTTTGAACCAGAAGGCTTTGTTTTTCCTTGTATTGTAAAGGTGTCAACTTCCTGTACTCAGTTGTGAATCGGTCTATGGAAAAGATGACCATATAGTGAAAATCAGCAAGCTCGTAGAGTAGAGAGTTGGTGGAGTAGACTGGGGTCCTTCTGTTCCCCGAACCACTATACATCTTTGTGTTCTTATTTTTAATCATTCCGATGCACAATCAAATCTGATAAAGAATAAAGGACAGAACTCTCTCAAGAAAAGAATTATCGAAAAATTGAAAAAGACACAATTCACCCCCCTCTTGTGTATAATCTGTAGAATCTGATTCAACAAAGGATACCTGGTTTCATGATCAAATTACCAGTGTTTCAAGCACTAGGAATATCATAGATTCTATTAAGGATGATGTGAATGTATCAGTTACCAATTATTATAAGTTTGTTTCTATGAATCTTTTATAGTGTACTACTATCTCTTTGATATCAAGATATGAAAGGGGTTTTTGGCCTTTAGTATAAGTAAATCGACCATGTGATGTAATTTCACATAAGACATTTTTTTTATAGTTTATATGGGTCCACAATAAACAATAATCCCCTTTTATTTGATTTAATGACATTAGATCCATTGAGTGGATCATTCATGGACTAACATGATGATCTAGATAGAACATCCACGAATGAGATATTGTATCATTTGTAACATTAAATGCATCCTGATTCATCTTCTCTCATTACCAATAATTTATCTGAATGGAATGATACAATCAATTTTCCATTATCTTCCATATATGTGTGTTCTGTATCATTTATGGGGACATCCTCATTATAGTGGGATGAGTTCATAACTCAGTTGAAAATTTAGATAAAAAAGTGATTCCTTTTACAGTTTGAAAACCTCCTTTTTCAATTATCCTCATTATCTACTTTAATAATCCATAAATCCTTAGAAATATAAAAACACTTAAAATCGTTCTTTTAAAATTTTCATTTTTAAATAATCACAACCAAATACCATTAAAATTACTTATATATATATATTAAACATTTAATTTTACCCATTCATTGTTAACAAAACAATTATTTCAATTTTGTATATATAATATATTATATATTAAAATAAATAATATTTAACATATAAACATATTTAAATGAATACAAATTTTACTTAAATATTATATTTTTGTTTAATTTTTATATTTATTTACAACATAATTGTAAATAGGATACTAAAAATACACATGTTTAGTAAAATTATAGGATACATGTATATCCAATGGCCATATTTCAAATTTTTATATTTGGATTTATAATGACTATATTACCACCTCTACTCCATAAAAAATCATTCTATTAATACATCTTAAATAACTCATCTAATTACCATGATATTCATTTTATATATAAATAAATATTTTCCACGTTTACATTGTTAAATTTCATTTTTTGTTTTTTTCTTCTATTGGTGATTTTGGAGAATGAAGATGAACTAATTTATTTATTAGTTTTAATGATAATAATCATTTATATTTATTTTCCAATTTAAATTTAGCCACTTTTATTGCAGGTAATCATCCTTAGTATATATCCACTGATGAAATATTTTACAAGTTTCCATGTACTATTATTATATTATTCTATTATGAATGAATAATTTTTTGTAAGATTAAACCATATCTTATATAAAATATTTTATACTAAATATTAATTCATGTGATAGAATATGAAATCATTTATGGGAATTTATGATTATAGTTTATTGAAACAAAATACTTCTCAAAAAAATTTATTATTAGTCCCGCTCCTCCTAGAATAAATTACAACCTTGAAATTCTAATTACACATTAATATTAAAAATATTTAAGATTATATAAATGATATAATTTGTGAAAGATATAATTTTGGATGATATACATACCTTAATATCTATTTTAATACATTTAAAACCCACTTCTTCCTGAATATAAATTTCCACAATAGTGAGATTCTCTCTAATAATTTTACTAAATTACCCCTCTTTACTCTGAATTAAAACCCATATAATAGAAATAATTTTTGAATGTATTTAGAAATAATTGTTTCCTGGATATTAAAAATTATTTTTTAATATGTATTGTGATTTAAATAATTTTGTTTTCAATGATGAATCTATCTAGACTTGGAAAAATTCATTTCCAAGATCACATTAAATTTATCTAAAGAAAGAAAAATAATATTTTCATGAAAAATATTCCCACAAAAATTAAAATGGTATAAAATAATCAAAAATGTACAAATTTTACTTTATAAGTCTGTATAAAAACATTAGGACGTTTATAAGATTATAGTAGTTAAAATTATTATTTTTTAAAGTGCATAAAACTAGAATCTAATAAAGAAGCCAAAATAATTCATTGTGATTATGTATACCATATTTAAATTTATCCAATTTAGTGGTAATAATTTCATAGAATATTTATTTTTACAACATCCATAGTGGATAAGGGGTATATTATCATCATGATCTCTTATCATAGATCATTGATTTGTATAATTCACTTACTCCATGAATTTGAAGGATTTAACTTAACATGGGAAAATATTAAATACTATTTCACCCATCATTTTATTTTTTGGACCATTCATCCATCTTGGTTAATCATTAGGTTGATTTGAAACATGTCCATACATGAATTATTTTATTTTTTCCTTTCAAAGAATATCACGGGTAATTTATCCCTTTTTTGCTCAAATTAAATCTAATATTCATTCTTCCATGATCATTATGACTTGTAAAGAATTTAAACACCATATCTTTATTAGCTGGTCTATTTTGAAATATATCCAGGATCTAATTGTTAATTGTAACTAAATATATTAAGGGGGAAAATATTTTCTAGTCAAACTCATATTCTATTTGATTTCTCATGCAGAATATAGCTAATTTTTCCTCTATTGCAATATTTAATTTGGTTCAACCTATTTATACCCATTTACTGAAATAAATTAATATTAGGGTTAATAATACATAATTAAATATTCATATAAAAATAACAAACATTATTTTGTAATGAATAAATTAGAAATTATATATATACACTATAGTATAAATTTTATAGGTTGAAATCCCAAATTTCAATAGTTTTTTTATAATGTTATATAACTTATATAGTTATATATCACATCATCAAATGTCATTTAAATTATGCATAATGGTTCATAAGGAGAATGTGAATTTAAAAAATCATATCATTTCGGATTGTCAAACTAGGGGCCCTATTAAGGCAATTAACTATGCACTATGTGATGATTGAGTGAATGTTAAACTAAACCTTTTTCATCTTTATTAACCCTAGGTGAATCAGATCCATGGAATGCATCCACTTTTTTATCTAGAGAGAAATTCCATTGTATAAAAAGAAAACATTATCTACTTTATAGAAATTTTATTATTTTTTCATTATTTATACTTATCCACATGTAATGATTCTAATTTCCCCTAGTAATAATCCATAATAATATTAAAATATAAATTTAATACCAAATGAGACACCCTAGACTCTTAATTATTGTTCTTTTCCTAAAAAATACCTACCATAATCACTCATCTTTATACAACTTTAGAATTCCAAACTAAAATATACATATATTTCCAAAATTTTATCATTACAAATAATAATAATAATACAATAAAAACATAAAGGTTTGTTTTATTAGAGATATTATATATATGCATTTTATTCCACAAAATTTCTTTAGCACCAATCACAATATTTCTATACAATACATCAATCTATGAGTAATTTTTTATATATTTTCTTAGAGAAATGAGAAATACATGCAGGGGTTAGTTGAAACATTCAACACAAGGAATTATTTTAAATGACTAATAAATGTTTAGAGAACACGAATATGAAATAATATGCTTAGGTGGGTGAATCAAATTGAAAATAAAAATGAACTCAAGGTCATAATAATTTTATAAAGACACCCCTGAGAGGTGTTTGAGACATGTGTGGTAAATTTATTTTACCGAATAACAAATTGTACTTTTATCTCATCAATCCCCATTTGGTTTTTAACCTCTCTCTTCCATTAGGAAGTAAATTTAAGACTTTAATTTTACCATGTCAGACATATATATGAAAGAAAGATACAATAAATAAATTTTTAAAATTGTTTTTTAAATTCTTTTGTCCCTTGTTGGTAAAATTACCCCTTTTCATGTTAGACATTGGTTCAAGCATAGATTATTTAATATTTTTTTATTAAAATTTACAATGGTAATCAAATTAATATAAAAAATATATGTCCACTAAATTATATAGGTGATGTCACAATATTACATAGGATAAATGCCTTTACTATATTAGAAAAGTCAACATATCATTATACTTTACCCACCATCTTAGTACGAACATCACATTATCTGATCTTCATAGGTTCCTTCCTCCTATTAGAAGTAGATCAACATGTACTGCCTAGAATTTTCTATGATCTCAGAAACTTATCTGCATCCTAAATCATATATCCAAAAATATCCATGAAGTATTCAACAATTACTAACAACACTTGGCCTCTATTACACTATACATATCATATATCTTCTATAATTTTAATCTTTTTGGGATATCTCAACACATAACTATAATTATGCTAGGAAAGAATATATAATATCTCCAATATATATATATATATATAATTTCAAAGATCCTAAAAATAATTCTTGATGGTGTACTCACAAAAACATGTATTTTTCCATTACTATAACATATAGTAGAACAAAATTTTTATAGATCCTCGACTCTCACACATATTCTTCTTAGTCATCTTTGATTGTTTCAATGCAATTAGCTTTATATATATTCGAAACATAACATAACTTATCTTCTAAAGTTGTCCAAAAATAATTATTCATCTTCCTTGTTTAAGAGTCTCATAATTATCTCATCCATCATAGTTTTCACTCAGTAGTAATTTTCTTATTTTCTTATTTATTGACTATCTTGTGTACATGTTCAACTGTAATAAATTACTATAATTTCCCATATCCATAATTGGAACATGTAAACTATTATCATTTTCATTCCCATAGTTTAATCATATTGAAATAATTTTTGTAAATATTTTTAACTCAATAGATACTAAAAAAGTTTCATTAATTATATTCACTCACCTGATTATAAATTTAACTACAAATCCTCCAACTATAAATGATACATCTTCATCAAAATAAATATGACAATAAATCATCACAAATATTACTCCTTAGATTTATCGAATATATTGTATTAGTTTTGTGAAATGGATCCTTATTCATTTTTTCGTGGAATATCATGTACTCTAAAAAATATTTCTATTTTAAACACCACTATAATCATTGTAATCTCATCCCTTCATTATCATTATCATTTTTCAAATAAACATATTTTATGATGCCTGATCAAAATAGAACACAACACATGCATCACCTAATTTGTTTTTTAATTTCAATATTTAAGTAAATAAATAATTTCTCTCAATTAATACATGGGTGATTACTTTAAAGAACATCTTTCCTCAATATTCATTACACTCAAATTCATAAGATCCCAATATTTTAGACATTAAAGAACAGAAAAAGTTTTGAATGAGATAAAATAGTATTATTTTTTAAACCACATGATGGTTCTTTTTTAATGTTCCATTCTATCCCATGATCATTATTGTGTACGCTTTGGGCTTAGCACACATGGTTTTTCATTCCATAGGCTATAGCCCTTGATCATCCCCCATGAAATGGACTCATGATTGAAGAGGTATCCACACAACCTTATAAAGGGTTGTTTTGTGTTCCACCTCATTTGATGTGGTGTTTTTATAATCCCCCCTAGAAGGGCCCATCATCCTTTATGGAACATCGAATAGACACTGGATCTAATACCATTTGTAACGGGCTAGTTCATCCCAAAATAATGATATTTTCCCCTTTTGTCCTTGAAGACACAAATATTCTTTACATAGGCTCTGTACCTTAGGCATCCACTAGTAATATTCCATATAATGGGAGAGGTATCCACAACACCTTATAAAGGGGTGTTTCATTATCCTTCTCTTTCTAGGGTTAGATTATGGAAATCATACATCGAAGGAGAAGGAGAAAAAAGATCCCATTTATGATGGGTTTCGGATACATCTCTCATAAAGATGTTTTTCATATGGAATTGTTGAGGGATAGAGCCCAAGAAATGAAATATCATGTAGGCTTGGCCCAAATTAGACAATTTCATGATCATGGGATAGACTGGGCCTTGACAAGTGGTAACATTGTTAGTGTTCATTCAATGTTACAGTGATGAAATTGGACCCTTCTCAGGGAATGATTATGGAGATCCCATGTTGAAGGAGGAGGATTATGAAGAACCACTTTATATGGTGGTTTGGCTACCTCTCATATCACGAGTCCTTTTCCTAGGGGATGCATAAGGGCCATATCCTAGGAAGATAAAAACCATAAAGGCTAATCCCAAAGTGTACTATATCATGATTGTTGGATGGACTAGGATGTGACACGTTTTCAATGTCATGTGAATCATCCAGTTTATCATATCAACCTCTTTAATGAATCATAACATAAACAAGAATAATTATTATTTTAACTTAAATCACATATGTAGTATTATTATATGTATTTTTCTTCAAAATAGTTAAATTTTATATTATTAATTTCATAATTTAATATCATTATGAAATATACTTTAATTGATATTCTTCCACATTGACTGAATTTGAGCTACTCATTATTTTTTTTATCAAATGACACACTCTCTAATGTGTTTCCTGTGTATATTATAAATGAATACATTATGTTGAATTATAAAAATTAATTTTCCCATCAACTAAAATCTAAGAAATATACTTTTTAGTGCATATAAATATATAAATTCAAATATTCAGGATGGTTATAAATAAATAAATGACACTAGAACAAGGAATTATATATATATATATATATATATATAGATCTTGGGTAATGTCTTTTAGGGAGGAAATCTTGCATATATAGTTATATGATAGTAATACGGGTGTAGATGATACTCATGCAAAAGTTAATTAATCCTTATGAATCCACATGATGATTTTTAATAAATTATTTCTTTATCATTTATCGAATTTCTCTTGGATGAGGTGATACCTATTAAAATAAATGGGTCGTCCTAAAAAACTAATTGATTTTTTTCTAATGTAGAACTGGATATTCTAAAATCATTATAACATAGAAATTTTACAATATCTGAAGTCATGTAATTTCAATTTGAACTATCATTGCACCTCTCAAAGTCTCTCCCATGACATTTTAACGCTAATATTCTGATTCTAACATTATTATTAACTCAGTTACTGTTCCATAACAAAATATTCAAGATTTTCCCTTTCTAAGTACATATAATTCTTCTCCCAATGTTATAGCTTCTTCTACATCTCATTTAAATGTTTTATTAAACCATAGTAGCAAGAGAAATTTTCATTAACTCAAGAAAATCTCAAAAATTGTCACATGTTTTTTATTTATTACCATAATACAAAAACAATTCATATTTTTAGAAATAGATGTCCATAAAATATAATACATGTTCCAACATGAAAATGATCTATGAGACAAATACACATTTCAATAGATAATGGTAGCCACCTCAATAAAACCCGAATATTTTGAAATTAAAAATTACATTTGATAGTTTAAAATACATTAAACAATAATTTTATCATTGTTTAAAGACAAATATCAGTTTTCCTTGTATGACATGATACCCCTAGGTTTGTTTGTTTGATATCATATTAAGCATGTAACACTGATCCCAAACGACCCATGGTATATATTATTGTAAAAACCTATCCATTAAATTTGAGGGTAAAAATAGTATTAAAAAATTAATGAAATATTTATATAAATATTTATATAAAATAACTACTTAATATCATTTTTCATGGCTATTTATTAAATAATATATCAATTTTAGTAAAGTGACATCATGCTTCAAAAATATGTTCTCATTAAAAAAGATTTTTTATTTTATTTAATGAACCAAAATTATAATCAATATTTATAACATTTAGATAATTAATTTTATAAACTAAAAATCATTTATAGAATAAGAATTTAAAATTTTAGTCTGGGTAATTTTTTTTACATTTTAAAAAATATGGACTTTTTATTGAATAGTGGAAAATTTCATTTTCTAAATAATGTCATTTATTTTCAATAAATTATGCAAAATTAATAGTCCCAATTTGTTTTGGATATGTTTTAAAGTAATATATATATATATATATAATATAACTATATTAAATTCTCTTAATTAATTTTTAATCAACTTTCTATTGGGAATTAGTATACGTTTTTTATGATTAAGTACATGTTCTTCTAAAAATTATGTTAATATACATAATGTTTAACATTTTTATGAGTTAAAATAAAAAATAAGTTGTAATGTTTTAACTGAAATTTTTATATTATATGTCATTAAATATTAATTTATTTTCATAAAAATATTATTATCAATAATATTATTATAGAATCTTTTTTTTCAAAAAAAATTATTGTTTCTAAAAACTCATTTTCTCTACTAATCTATGAGATTAATTTTAAATTAAAATTTTCCATTTAAGTGTGTTGATTTTGGAAAATTTTATTCAATATTTTGAATCATAATAATTTATATTATATACAAATATGAACAAAATTTTTCTATAATAACTAGTGGAAATTGTAATAATTATTTACAGCGACTAATGTTAAAACATGGTTTTTCTCATAACATGTGTTTGGATTAAAATAAATTTTAGACAAAAATATGATTTTAGTTTTATAATTTTAATTTAATATTTAAAATATTTATGTATAAATTATATAAAAAAACATTATAAGTTTATTATTAAAGGATAAATGTACAATGTAATAAAAAAGATACATGTTACCATGTTGAAAAATAAAAGGGTAAATTGCGTAATCATAATGACTAATGAATAAAATGACACAAATGAATTTGTTATTGTGTGGTGGATTTTTTATAGAATAAATAATCCATAAATACATTTTTATTAAATTTTGGATGCACATGACGTATGAGATAACTCACAATAGTGAATAAATTTTGTTATTTACAATAATTCCACTTCTCCTAAATTATAAAAGGTTACTCACTCCCCTCACATCTTAACACCTCTCAATCCATTCACCTCATCAAATAGTATTACAAATAAAATATAAATTTCTTTATAATACTCTTTGAAACTTTAATTTGTGCATAAAGATGACCTTGGATGGAATTTTGTGCAATCCAATAGGAGTTACACGAAAAGGAGGTAATATTCATCAGCTTGATTTTTTTCATTCTCCACACCTGAAATTTTTATTGTACCCTGATGATACAATAACCTATTAATATTATTTAAAAATAATTTCTTGTTAATTTCATAATATATAACCATATAAACTTCCATCAATGTGTAACGAAAATGTCTTTTATGTGTTTGGAAAATTGCCGCTGCATGAAACGATGTCTTTCATTTTTTCGTGACCACCTCTCACCTTTGGGTATGATGAGGGATATAAAGATTATATATGATATTTATATCATTGATACCAAAGTCATTATATCATATATACCCTCTTAATTTACATTATATAATGGATATGATAATTCCACTCATGTGTATGGCGGACTACCACCTCACGAAGAGATTTTATTAATTTTTCATTAACATGTTGCATAAAAGATAAAAAGGGTTTATATAACATATTAATTAAAATAAATGAAATATTTATCAAATCAATTACTTATTTAATAATATATCAATATAATATATCAATTTATTTTTACATTTTCTATTACTAAATAATTTTATATCATCATTCGTGGATGTGTGGTCAACCACCTCGTCAAATCATGTGATTCCACTACTGAAAAAATACCCTATACCAACGGTTTGGAACCATTGGTATAGGCCTCCAAACATTTGGTATAACATATACTAATGGTTTGGAGAACCATGGGAAAGTAAGCCATGGAGATTGTTCAATAGCAATGGTTTTGGGAAAACCGTTGTAATAGACCTATACCAACGGTTTTAAAAATATTTGGTATAGGTAATATTAAAATTTATATCAATGGTTCCATAAAACCGTTGGTATATGTAATTCAAAAAACAATCATTCAGTGGGTTTGGATCCCAGCACCTCCCGTATTTAATTGAACTACCTAACCACTAACCTAACTTACTTTTGTGAACATAATTTCAAAAATATATATATGTATTATCATAAGTATTTTATATTTTGATTTATTTAATGTCTTCTGTAAGAAGATTCCATTAAAAATACATGTACCTATACCAATGGTTTTGGGAACCGTTGGTAGAGGTTATTTGATTTTGGGACCTATACCAACAGTTTTGGACAAACCATTGGTATGGGGGGGGGACCTATACCAATGGTGTCACAAAACAACCCGTGTCGACTTTGAATCAATCACCCGAGCAAGTCCGCGACATGACCCGAGAGGCGTTCATAATCCTCATAGGCTGGCGACAAGCACAAGGGCATCAATAGAGGATGAGTGGGAACGATTTTTCCCAATAAATATAAATAGACCAGCGGAAAAGTAGAAAAACCCAATGTATATAATTGACCCTGAAAAGAATGATTGAAAAAAAACACACTAACCTGGTCTCGACCAAAACAACTTGTGACTTTGAGAGTCGCTCACAAGTCTACAACCAAATCTCACCCCCGACGAGCGAGTTCGAGCCAAACCTGCAGCAAAACTAAAAAAGGGAAAAACTATAGGCGTGAGTAATAAAATGAAGTAGTTGTGCCTAACAAACTATTACCAATGCACGACCTCTAGATAAAGAATTTAACAATTTTGGGTTTTAACTAAATCACATAAATTATTAGTTTCCACACACACTTTCATTTCTAAAACAATTACCAATCCATTGCCCTTGTTAATTAAAAAAAGGAAAGTTTAATGATTGAAAAGAATAGGTACATTTCATTTTAAAACATTTTCTATGAAAAATTTAGAAATCCAGACTTCAGTTATTAACCAAAAGGAAAACCACACATAACATACAACACACACCAATGGAAATGAGAAAAGTCGTGCACATGGGCCAGCAACTGATCTAGACCTCTCAATCATCCACCACACAAAAAAAAACTAAAGGAAACAAGGGTTGAACATAGGATCTCGTGAACAATCCAAAACATATTATAAATGTGACTCATCCTGAAGGTATGCCCTAACTCGATGATGTCATAATGCCCTAACGGTCGGTATAGCACTTCATGGCCTAACCAAGGGGCCCAATCCCCAAATCAGAAATAAATTAGTATTCCACTGCTATGGGGCCACTAGCCAGTGCGTAATCTAAACTAGTGGAGCAATGGTTCTCAGAAGATTCACATTCTATGCCAGGATCCCATGTCAACACGAATAATAAAATTGAAAGTGGTGAGTCAGAAATGTCAATCAAGTAGCACATATATCACACACAACTCACGCAATAAACGTACACCAAAGATCACCCTTGGGTCACCCCAAATATAGTTTTCCAAAATAAATTATTTTTACTAAAGTGAAAAACGGGCCTGAACCAATTTTAATGAAAAACCACATTTCTCAAGAAAACCCAAAACCCTCATTCACGCTTCAGAAGAAATCATTTATCATTTAAACCAAAACTACATTTTAAATTCAATGAATTATTCTTAAAGGCCAAATAGGGATTCTTTCACAACTGAGTTTCCATTCATCAATAAAACATTTCAAGTGTCGTGTATAAAATAAACGGCTCTTTTTACACCAAATAATCAAATAAAATTTAATTATCTTATATTATTTCCCATTTATCAAAATTAATAAAATATCAAGCAATTAGTAAATTTTTCATTTAAAGTAATGTTAGTGGGGGGCCTACCTTAACTCTTAAACCAATCATGACGACGCGACACGCCTCACGTGGGAGCACATGCACGTGAAAGATGATGACCGTTGTATCCCTAAAATGTCTTTCAAACACACTTCAATCAAAAAGATAAGTAAAATACATAAACACAGACTTAAACAGATCCAAACGAACAAAAAATGAAAAAATAACTATCTCGACATGTTTGAAAACATAGTTCTCATCACCTGCAATATTACCATTCCACTTTAAGATTTGTGAAATAATGTTCAAAAAATTAACTCATATATTTATAAAAAAACTCAGTTATTTTAAAATTAAATTTTTACCAATATAAATAAACACAACACATGATAAAATTAATTACTCACTAGTCGAACAAAAATAGCGCAAAAATCTCTTTGGCGTGGAGACGTGGTCGACCAGTGGGGTGACGCGACTATCGGAAAGGGGCGAAAATAACCCTGTAGGAGGGCATGGTCTAGTTGGGAGTTGCACGACCGTCAGACAAGAGGAATGTTATCTAGAGAAGCGAATTGATGTCGGAGGGGAGGTTTCCTCCGATGGATTGGTGAATCAGATGAGAAGGTCAGCCGGATAGTGTCTGCAAGGCAGGAAAAGGAGGGCACTCTAGTCGAGAAGGGCTGAGGGTTGAAGATGAGGCATGCCGGGACGAAACCGTCTGGAGGGAGAGAGTGGTGGCTCTTGCAAACGGCATGCTCGTGATGAAGGGGGATGATGTCGCTACCGGGAAGCGGGAGGTGGGTAGGAGGTCGATGGGTCAGCTGGCCGCGACTGGTGCGGCATCGTCATAGGGTAGGAGGGCTGCACCAGGAGGCCGGCGAGCTGCAAATTGTCGTAGATGGTGCAAGATAGTGGACTGACGGGAGGTCGGGGCACTGTGGAGGGTAGGACACAAATAATTTCATTGGCTGGCTATAGGTAAGGGGTGTGGTGCTGGGATGCAGGGTTGTGGGGGAGCTGGGGCATGCAGGATGCAGCCCAACAAGAGGGTGAGGCGAGGCCGGTCGGGGAGTGAGGAATGTTCGGTGAGCTGGGGGGTGGCTGGCATGTGTGGAGGCTAGGAGAGGAGGTAGGGGGAGGGCCTGATCCTTTGGTAGGCCGAAGGCATGCGGAAAGGGGGGCCTGACTAGCAGGATGGAACCAGACCTAGAGGCAGTGCTTCGAGGGAGAAGCTGGAGGGGTGCACAATGACATATAATAGGGCGCGACAGCTGGAGGGTGATAGATATCGGGACCTGGGGCACTGTAGTGGACGAGGGAGGTGAGCCTTGGTGCAGGAGGTGCAGTGCGGCAGGCTAGTTGGGAAATAGTGCCTCCAGACGGAGCTGGGCGCTGCAACGAGGGAGGAGAGAAAGGTGGGGGAACCAGTGCCGGGAGAGTGGCGCACTACTGGGTGGAAACTATTCCGGGTAGTAAGGGAGGAGGTAGGCTGATTAGGTCAGGGGGCGCCGCGCTCTACGGGGAAAAGGGGAGGCAGAGCCAACAGTTGCAGCACTAGGAGTTTGCAGGGTAGGAGGGTTGCGGTGCTGGCATCCGGAATAACCAGATCTGGCTGGGAGAAGGGAGGCCATGCAAAGGAGAAGGAATGTGGGAGGGGACAGCCGCATGGAAACAAAAAAAAAAGAAAAAAATAAATAAATAAATAAAAGAAAGAATAATGAAAAAAAGAATAAAGAATAAAATAAAATAAAAAACATAAATGATAAAATAATAATAATAATCTCCATCATAATAATAATCATAATAATAATAACAATCATAATAAATAATACTAAAATAATAACAACAAAAACAACAATAATAATATCCTTTATAATAAAATAAAAATAATAAATGAATTTATATCATTTTTAATAATAATAAAATTAACGAAAGGCCAATCATATGCATGGGCGAAGCTACGCGGCATTGCACTCTGCCCGTGATTCCAACGACGTCGAACCCAAAACACACAAATTTTATTGAAAACCTGAATACTTCGTCTGGGACTCACCATAGATGCCAAAAATATATTTAAAGGTATAAAAATAATTAAATATATCAAACACATAAGTCTAGGTGTGACAACTCTCCCCACCATAACGCTTCTCATCCCCGGGAAGCCACAACAAGACATGGACCCAAGAAGAAACACATTAAGTGTCACTCACCTGCAAAAGTTTAAGCGCCTCCAGTTCATCAATCCAAACGAACACCAAACTCCCATGACACACAAAAAATCCTCAAAACACAAACACTGTAAACACCACCCAAAATGAAACCCAAGATGAAACTCTGATACTAACACGAGGAAGCCCGAATAGACTCCCACCATAAGAAACAAGACAAACTGAGTTTAACGGGACCTGCGATGGGTCTCCCCGCCATTAGAACTGGCGAAACTTACTGAACATGAATTTTTTTTCTTCGCACGGATAAAAAATCCAAACCATGAGGGGGAGAAGGGAAGGGACCAGTGGATCAAACATGAAAACTACTACCACTTCTACTCCAACAATGTCACACTCTTGAATGAACAAAAACCATGCCACACTAAGGACCGATATTAAACCATGGTCTTTTTACACCAATAGGGTTCACCTGACTACTCACCAACTTCACTCCAAGACCTATGGCTGGAGAATTATTGATTGAAGCATCTCCTTCCTCATATACATGATCCAATATTTCCAAAACATGAAACATGAACTAGAATTTTACCAATTGCACATCCATTAGAATAAATTTTACAAAGAGGTTCGATAAGAACCATTACTACAACTGAAAGAAAAGAAAACCACAAAATGGTTCAGGTGATGACTACTACATCCAAGAAACACTACAAAGATAAAACCTCAAAATGATCTCCAAACACCTCCTACTCCTGATAACGAGTTGAGCTGACCTTCGACGAGTCAGGTCTGGCTTCAACACGCTTCTTGGAAACTCCTCGACAGAATCACTTCGCCTGAACCAGACGCCCATAGGTATGGAAGGGTCTTGGAGAATTCGGGGACATTGGCATCTTATGCCCCCACATACCGCACTGGTGACAGATCAAGGAATTGTGCTATGAGGAGGATGACTGAAGGTATAAAGGCCTCTTGATTCCTCTACTAGTTCCACCACCATCAGATCGCTTCCCATTCTTCTTATCGCTATTATCTACACTGCTTCCTAAGGCTGGAGGAGGACTCGTCAACTCATGTCCTCCTGCTAACTCATCTTCAATGAGGAAAGATTGTCTCACCAAATTAGGGAATGTGATCACATTGAACTCTCTCACCTTCAACTGCAGCTCAGGATGTAATCCAAGCTCAAAATTTCGATCTTTCACTGGATCATTTCGAATATTCCCCGGTTCATACGGATCCAAGTCCAGAAAATGATGAAAGAATTCCAATACCGATCTGATACCTTGCTGGAGTCTGCACAAATACATCCTCTTCCTCACCTTTGTCACTTTAGAGAAGTACTGTTGGATGAATTAGGAATTGAAGAAATCCCAAGTGGGATCCTTCCGATGTTTATTCTAAGACACAGTGTTCCACCAATTTCAGGATGGACCTTCAATCATAAGGGTAGCCAACTTTATCTTTAACGACTCTGGAAACCCAATGAAACTGGACTTCCTCTCAATCTTCCGTAACCACTCCTCTACCTCAAGAGGATTTTCTTTCCCATAAAATAGGGGAGGGTTCAACTTCTGAAACTCACGGATGTATTCCATGGGCTGATCAACTAGAGGAATTTGTAAGGATGCAATGCCTGAAGCTGCACCATGGGCATCCATCGAACCATCGTGGGGTTAAACACTAAGTAATAAGAAAACAATAAGATGGGTCAAACATGGTCATTATCATTTCAAATACCAAAATAACAATTTTCAAAAAAAAAATCAGAAAGAATGAAAATTCAAAAGATTCACTATGGGGAAACTTGTAATGATGGGTGACTCAGACATATGGTAGGCGGCCACACGCCAGTCACACCATCACCATTGAGAGCATTCTAGGGTATAGTCCCCAGCACCACATGGATTTCCAGACCATGTGAGCTTATGGAGGCCACATTCCCAACTCTCATATCAGTTCTCAAGACCAAACAAACTATAAAAATTAAATGACATCAACAACCAAAACATCACATGGTAACCCGAGGATCAAAACAAGCATGGGTTCATGACGTCCTTCTTGTCTATACACCTTGAGTCTCGAAATTCTATTCCTTCTACCCTGAAAACCCCAGATAAAAATGGGCTCTCTAAAAAAATGGACCACTTAGGAGTTGACCTTATCTGATACCATTTTTTCATGAACCAACTCGGGTCGACCCTGAATCGATCTCCCGAGCCGATCCACGATATGACCCGAGAGCCGTTCCTGATCCTCCCGGGCTGGAGACAAGCACCCGTGCATCAATATAGGATGAGTGGGAATGATTTTTCCTAGTAAAAATAATTAGAGCACTAAAATTTAGAACAACGCAAAGTAAATAAACAACCATGAATAGGAAGAATGACCAACAAAACACGTTATCATGGTCTCGGCCAAAACCCATCGTTACTCCGACAGTCGCTCACCAGTCCACAACCAACTCGAGCCCACAGTAAGCGAGTTCGATTCAAACCAGCAGGAAAAATAAAAAACATGAAAAAACTATATTCGTGAGTATTAAAACTTAGTAGGCCTTCCAAAAAATCTATTCCCAATGAAGTACCTTTAAATAAAGAATTTACTAATTTCAAGTTTGAACTAAATTATATAAATTACTATTTTCCACACACACTTTCATTTCTAAAACAAGTATCAGTCCATTGGCCGTGTTAATTTAAGAAAAACAAGTTTAATGTTTGAAAGGAATAGTTACATTTAATTTGAAACCATTTTCTGTGAACAATTTAGAAATCCAGACTTCAGTTATTAAACAAAAGGAAAACCACACATAACACACAACACACACAAAGGGAAATGGGAAAAGTGGTGCACATGGGCCATAAACTGAACTAGACCTCTCAATCATCATCCACACACAAATAAACACTAAAGGAAACATGGGTCAAACCTAAGATCTTGTGAACAATCCGGAACGTACTATACATGTGACTCATCCTGAAGGCATGCCCTAACTCGATGACATCATAACGCCCTAATGCTCGGTATATCCCTTATGGCCTATCCGAGGGGCCCAATCCCCATAGCAGCAATAACTCAGTATTCCTCTGCTATGGGGCCACTAGCCAGTGCATAATCTAAAATAGTGCAACAATCCTTCTCAGAATATTCACTTACTATGCCAGGTTCCCATGTCAACACACATAATAAATGGTAAAGGGGTGAGTCAGCAATGTCAATAATGTTGCACATATATCACACACAACTCACGCAATCAACATACACCAAAGATGACCCCTAGGTCACCCCAAATATAGTTTATTAAAATAATTTATTTTTATTAAAGTGTCAAACGGGTCTTCACCAATTTTAATGAAAAACCACATTTCTCAAGATAACCCAAAACATTAGTTCATGCATTAGAAGAAATAATTTATCATTTAACCGAAAACTACATTTGAAATTTAGTGAATTATGTTTAAAAGCCAAAGGAGCATTCTTTCACGACTGAGTGTACGTTCATCAATAAAACATTTCAAGTGCCGTGTATAAAATAAACAGCTCTTTTACACCAAATAATAATATAAAAATTAATTATCTTATATTATTTCACATTTATCAAAATTAATAAAATATCAAGCAATTAATAAATACTGAATTCAAAGGAATGTGTAGTGGGGGACCTACCTCATCTCGTAAACCAATCACGACGACGCGACACGCCTCGCGCGGGCGCACATGCACCTACAAGCTGACGACCGCCGTATTACGGAAATGCCTTGCCAATGGACTAAAACCGAAAAGATAAGTAAAATACAAAAACATGGACTTAAAACAATCCAAATGAAAAAAGGATGAAAAAAATAAATATCTCGACATGTTTCAAAAACATAGTTCTCATCACCTGCATTAGTACCATAACACTTTAAGATATGGGAAATAATATTCAAAAAATTAACTCTTATATTTACACAAACAAAACTCAGTTATTTTAAAATTAAATTTCCACCACTAAAAATAAACACAACACATGAAAAAATTAATTATTCACTACTCGAACAAAAATAGTGCAAACCTAACTTTAGCGCGGAGACGTGCTCGACCAGCGGGGTCACACGACCATTAGACAAGAGGTACGTTAGCTTGAGATGTGCATGGTGGCCGGAGGGGAGGTTGGCACTGATGGGTTGGTGCATCATTAGAGAAGGTCCGCCAGACAACGGCTGCGAGGCGGGAAAAGGAGGGATGTCTGGTCGAGAAGGGCCGAGGGTTGAAGCTGAGGTATGCCAGGACAAAGATGGCTAGAGGGAGAGAGTGGATGCTCTTGCGTACAGCCTGATCGTGGCGAAGGGTGATGAGGCCACGAACGGGCAGCGAGACATGAGAAAGAGGTCGACGGGTTGGCTAGCCACGGTTGGTGCGACGTCGTCACAGGGCCGGAGGGCTACACCAGGAGGGCGGTGGGCTCCAACATGCCTTAGTTGGGGTGGGACAGGGGACATACGGGTGGTCGAGGCGCTGAGATGGGGAGGATGCGGGTCATGCCGGTGGTTGGATACAGGGTAGGGTGTGGTGGAGGGAAGCATGGCTGTGGGGGAGATGGGGTGTGCGGGAGGCATCCCGGCAGGAGGGCGAGGCGAGGCCGGCCGGGGGTGTGAGGTAAGTGTGGCGACCTGGGGGTGGATGGTGCATGTCGGGGCTAGAAGGGCAGGCAGAGGGAGTTCCTGGATTCATTGGGAGCCCAAAGGCATTCGACGAGGGGGCCCTGACTTGCAGGAGGAAAACAAACATAAAGGCGGTGCTGTGAGGGAAAAGCAAGAGGGGTGCGCGATGACATGTTGCTAGGTGGGGCGGCTGGAGGGCACCGAATGCATGGATCATGGGCACTGTAGTTTACAAGGGAGGTGAGCCATTGTGCGGGAGGTGTAGTGTAGCAAGGTCGTAGGGCATGAGGTCCTCTAGGCGGAGCAGGGCGCTGCAAAGAGGGGGGAGCAAGGTGGGGGAACCAGTGCAGCGAGTGCGGCATGCTGCTAGGAGGAAACCGGTGCATGCAGCAAGGGTGGAGGCAGGCCGACCAGGGAAGGGGATGTCACGTTGTACGGGGAGAAGGGGATGCGGAGTTGACTGGTTTGACATTAGGAGTGTGTAGGGTAGGAGGGTCGGGGCGATGGTGTCCGGAATAAGAAGATCTGGTTGGGAGAAGCGAGGCCATGAGAGGAAGAAGGAATGTGGGAGGGGAAAGCTGCATGGAAACATAAAAAGGAAGAAAATAAATAAATAAATAACATAAAGAATAATGAAAAAAAGAATAAAGAATAAAATAAAAGTAAAAATAATTAAATGAAATAATAATGATAATATTAATAATAATAATAATCATCATAATAATAATAATAATAATAATAATAATCATCATCATCATCATCATAATAAATAATAGTAAAATAATAACAATAATAATAATTATAATAACTTTTATAATAAAATAAAACTAATAATTGAATTCGTATCATTTTTAATAATAATAAAATTAACGAAAGGCCACTCAATTGTACGGGCGAAGCTTCGCGATGCCGCGCTCTGGCCATGAATCCAATGACATCGAACCCAAAACACAATCTTTTTATTGAAAACTCGAAGTGTTCATCTCGGACTCACCCCGGACCCCAGGAATAATATTTAAATGTATAAAAATAATTAAATAAATCAAACGCATAGGTCGGGGTGTGACAAAAGGTTTGTCCAAAACTGTTGGTATAGGGTCTCTATAATGGACCTATACCACCCGTTTTCCCAAACGGTTTTCCCAATATCATTGGTATACCTCAAAATTAGTATCCTTTACCAATAGTTTTGGCCAAACCGTTGGTATAGGTCCAAATTAGTGAACTATACCAACGGTTTGCCCAAAACTATTTGTATAGATCATATTTCCAGTAGTGTTCATTTTTTAACCATAACATCAAAATAATTCTATATATAATTTTATATAATTAAATAATATGGTATTTAATATTGTATTGTCAATTTTGATGATAAAATATTACATACAATCTTTTCATAAGGATCAATGATAAATGGAAATGTTACTCATTCTTACGTACAACCTTCCATCTCCAAGATCATAACATCCATTAATTATTCATAAACATCATCTCTGGTTGTTTTTATAAGTATAATTTAGGTATAAATAGGATAGTTTTTTATTTATTTTTATTTTGGAGATGTTTAAACAATGAACAATTTGACCATGGAAAAAGTGACCTAGCTTTTTCTTACATTACTATTACACCATTATAAAGATTAAAAAATAATTGTATTACACCATGAGGATCTAGAGGTTTAGTGTCTTGGTAAAATAAGGAACAAACATTAGATTTAAAAAATCAAGCACAATCATTTATTTACTTCCTTATTCTCTATCTTTGTATTGTCACTTGAACTCTCCTAAGTACATGTAGAAACCTTAGGATATACATAAAAATGGGTGATCTAAAATCCCAATAAGACAATATATAAGAATGAAATAGTATGGGGTGATCATAATCATAAAATCATCATCAAAATCAAGAGAGGAAACGTTATTAAAAGACTTGAAATGTGGTAATTCATAAAAAAAACATAGTGTCTAACTAGTTAACCACAACACATAGTTGTGGACAAAGCTAGCATAATTTTCCAACATTATTTCACATTAAATTATGAGATTAATCACCTTACCCAATGCATTGAAGCATTGTTTAATTCTGGGTGCACCTGTCACATTCAAACACTCATATTTGTGCTATATAATTCCAAACAGACCAGTCACATCATAACATTTTCAATATCATGATTTCCACATAGAACATATATTAATCATGAAAATTTTAAGTAATGGGTTTCAAATCATAATATCACATTCATAAACATTGGGTTCCCAAAATAATGAGGGAATAACATACATGTTATAAGAACAGTCAACCTTGAGTGAGAAGTAAAAGATGTGTTCTTGAAAGAAGATATCTTTTTGAAAAATAGTGTGTTTGACCTAAAATCTAATGGAGAACATTTATATCTCAAAATAGGTATGATAATGATGAAAAATTGATTTTATGGAGTATCCATACCAAAAATTTAGTGAAATAGGGAGAACCCAATGAAAGAATGTTGGGTTTAAGAATTTCCCCTTACCTTGTATTTGAATGATTTCTTCACATTAAAGACCTATATAACCACATTAAATTCAATAATTAACAATTAAAGAACCTTTTTTACATTAATATTGTTAATTAGGGTTATATTAAGTTATTTTAAGGGCCTTTGGATGAGTTATAGTGATTAAAAACTTTATTCGGGAATGTTCGTTTTTATGGTTTTCTTGAGCGGTAAAATTGTATTCATAAATGAAAGATCATGTAGAATGTGGATGAACATAAAAACTGATAGTTTATTTTATTAATGATACTAAAGGATTTTAAATGATATTATAATGAATTACATTATATACCATGTGGATGAATCATTAGATAAAAATTAAATGATGAATGATTGGGTTAATTTGTGCTAATTTTGGATCACAACGAACATGTTTTGTTTTATCATTTAGTAATGTTTACATGAGTTGTTTATAGAACATTAAATAGTACATAATAATTATAATATAATCTGGTTCGACCATAAAAATGGGTTGATGACTAGATCTGAAGGCAATGATGGAAAAAGAAAACATGTCATTCTTGAAGGTGATAGGTTAACACCTCACAAACAACGTTTTCATTTCTAAAATTAAAAGAAGAGGCGAATGTGGTTGAATGATATATTACCCTATTGGTATCATAAAGATTTATTTTAATTGATATACTATAGTTACCATACAATGTTGGTAGAGAATATAAAAATAACTTGAAATTGAAAAGAAATTAACGGAAAAGAGAGAGCGGGGAATTACCTCTTTAATTATGCACTTGAGATCCTTCTTAGGAAACCTAGGCATTGCCTTTGGATGAGATCCGAAGGTCTTGGATGTGTGGTAGGGGCTATAGAAGATTCTTGGGATGAGTTAAGGCAAGGATTGATGTTTTATAGGTGTGAGTAAATGATAGTGTGAAGTGTGTTATTTATAGTTGAGGGGAGAGAGGATTTCTTAATATTAAATTCTTTAATTTATTATTTCTATACAAGACAAGTAATAGTGATGATTCAATGGACAATAATATTAATTATGGAATGTGAATTATAGATTTGGTTTCTTATATCACATGTTATGTCTGGAATAATGTGTTTAAATTATAATGTATTTTTACTGTAAATTATGGTATTTTACTATTCACAAAAATCAAGTATTTTAGAAAAATCCCAAAACTTCACACCAACCATTTTTTGAAATTTTTAATACAAAAAGGAATTCCATTTATCAAAAATAATTTTCTAAATATAATTAATTATTTATTTACTTAAAATCAAAATTTACTTGAAAAATAATTTTTTTAAAACATTTTTTTTACTTTTTCCAAAAAATTGGTACATCATGATTTCACTTAAATCCAACATATATAATATCCTAGGTGAAGTTACAATTCATAATGATATATTACTATTCATACGGGTAACATTACTATTCATAGGGGTCTGTTATTATTCACAAAAAATTTTGTTTGTTCTATTAGACTCCAAACATCTTACTAATCATAACCGCCTATGTCAGATTTTCGAAATTAAACACATAGAAGTGGTAAAAATATATTTAGGGATCACATTGTATTTAGTATCATGATATTTCATTTTTCATCATATTTTTATTATATTATAATTCATAATTATAAGAAGGGATTTCTATTTTTAAAACATTGGTTCGTTACATTCTTCCCCCATTATGAAATTTCGCACTAAAAATTTCATTTTACATAATCATGTGTGGGTAATACTCCTTAATTTCCTCCTTCAGTTCCAAAGTTTCTTCTTCAATCATATGGTTACCCCACAATAAATTGACATGGTGGGTTGTCTTGTTGCATAGAACCTTATCTCTCAGGTCCATAATATTTATTATCTACTACTCATATGGGAGATCATCTTCTATCTATACAACCTCTGATTTCAGTACAAGGGAGGGATCTGGTCTGTACTTCCTCATGAGTGATACATGAAACACCTCATGAACGTGATCCATATTTAGTTGATGTGCAGGTTGATATGCCACATCTCTTATGCAGTCAAAAATCATAAAGGGGATAATGTACCTACGAATTAGCTTCCCCTTTGTAACAATCATATAAATCTCTTACATGGTAATTTTTGAAGTAAGACTTTATCACCTACATCAAACTCCATGTCACTTTGATGGTTATCATCAAAGCTCTTTTTCCAACTCTAAGAAGCTTTGATGTGTTTCTAGATGACTAGAACATTGTTTTTCATCTCTTGCATAGGATTGGGTCTTAGTATTTTTCTTTCTCCAACATCATCCCAACAGGTTAGAGTTCTACATCGCTTTCCATAAAAATATTCATATAGAGCCATCTCAATACTTGATTTGAATATTTTTTTGTATGATATCTCAACCAATGGGAGATGCTGATCCCAAAAACCTACAAATTCTAAAGAGATGGATATTAGCATGTCTTTAAGTGTATGAATAATACTTTCACATTGGCCATCTGTTTGAGGGTGGTAGGCCATACGGAAATTTATTTCAGTACTTAAAGAATTTCGAATGATCCTCCCAAATTTAGATTTGAACCTTGGATCATGGTCAGATAAAATCGAGAGTGGAACACCATCTAATCGTGCCACTTCCTTCAAATATATCTTTGGATGTTGTTAAATAGAGAGATCATCCCAAATAGCGATAAAATGGATAGTCTTGCGAAGTCAGTCAACCAAAACCCATATCATGTTGTTTCACATGGACGTCTTCAGGAGACTCATGACAAAGTCCATAGTGACATTTTCCAATTTCCAAATGGCTATAGAAAATGGATGCATCATCCCTTTTGACTTTTTCCTCTCTGCTTTTACTTGCTGATATATCCAGAACCATGATATATATTCTGAAATCTGTTTCATCATGTGATCCCACCATAAGTGTTCATGGATATCATAGTACATCATGGCACTATCATGATATATAGATAAATATGATCTATGTGAATTTTCTAATAGCACCTTCTTTATTCTAGGAGATGAAGGCACACAAAGCTGTGTTCTAAACCAAATCACACCATCATCATTGATATGGAACTCGTGAAGCTTTCCTTCCATTACTACATTCACCTTCTTCTGTGACTCAAGATCAATCCTTTGTGCCTCCTAAATATTCTATTGGATAGATGGTTTTGATATCATTTGGGCTAGGTAGGATTTATCCCCACCCCTTAGGATTTACAATTCCAACCTTTTTAATTTCAACAATATAAGTTCTTTCTCAATTAATATCCAGGATAGAGTAGTATGTTATTTTATTCTTAGTGTATCAACTACCTTGTTCGGCTTTCCCGAATGATAGTGAATAGAGCTATAGAAATTGTTTATTATCTCTAACCATATCTTTTGATGCAAGTTGAGATCCTTTTGTGTGAATATATACTTTATTCTTTTGTGGTCGGTGTATATGTCACACTTCTCACCATAAAGTTAGTAGCACCAGATTTTCAAGGAAAAAATCAGACCTTACACCTCTAGATCATTCATTGGGTAGTTCTTCTCATGGATCTTCAACTGCCGTGAGTTGTAGGCTATCACATTATCATTTTTCATAAGTACACAACCAAGGGATTTCTTTGAATAATCACTATATATCACAGAAGGTTATCCACTTTTCTGTAATGTGAGTACAAGTACAGTGATCTACCTTCCCTTTAGGTCCTTGAAGCATCCCTCACATTCTTCAGTCTAGACACACTTTACCCATTTTTTAGTTAACATAGTTATCAGGCCTTAAAATTGTGAGAACGTTATCACAAAATGTAGGCAGCACCCAGCTGATCTTAGAAAACTACATATTTATGTGACACTAGAGGGCTTGGGCCATTTCTCAATCATATTTTTTTTGAAGGGTCCATAGAAATTCCCTCACTTGTGATCACATGTCCCAAGAAAATGACTTGATTCATCCAAAAGTCACACTTGATTAACATGGTATACAAGTATCCTTTGTCAATGTCTCCAACACAAGTCTGGGATGTTCATTATGTTCATCCTTTCTATTTGATTATATCATAATATCATCGATAAACACTACAAAAAATGTGTCAAGTTAATGTTTAAAGACTCTATTCATCAAATCCATGATGATTGTAGGAGAATTATTAAGTCCAAATGGCATCAATAAAAACTCATAGTTCATGTACCTTGTATGAACGGATACCTAATGAATATCTTTTTTCTTAACCTTTAACTACTGATATCCATAACAAAGATCCACAATTAAGAACTGTTGAGGTACTCTAAACTGATCGAACAAGTCATCTATCCTTGGAAGAGGATACTTTTTCATTAGGGTGATCTTGTTCGGTGCCTGATAATAGATACAAATTTGGATTGTTACATCTTTCTTCTTCACAAAGAGAACCAGATCAACCCATGGATATGCACTAGGGCATATGAACCCTTTGTCAAAATGATATTGTATCTGGTTCCTTAACTCCTCTAGTTCAATAAGAGAAATTCTATATGAACACTTTCAGATAGGAGTATCTTTCGGTATGAGTTCTATTGACAACTCTACCTCACGATCCGGGGTATTTCTGGGTAACACTTTAGGAAATACATCATCGCAATCCCTCACAATGTGCATTTCCACATGTTTGTAACTTTTCTTTCACTCAACCATTTGGGTGAGGTGTGATTCTTCATAAGGAATCAACATCCACCTAGTTGAAGGATTTTTCAAAAGAGATTCATGATCTTCCTTGTATTGGTAGATAAGCATTGGATGGTTCATAATATGAAAAGATATTTCCTTTTTCTGATAGTTGATATGTGCTCCATATAACGATAGTTAATCCATTCCCATTATAACACTGAATTCCACCAAGGTATGTTTTACGAGATTCGCTGGAAGAATCATCCCACATATGCGAAAAAAAGAAGTGTTAAACACATGGGTTTCAAATATCGCACCACTTGGTGTTTTTACAGATATATCTACTTCAAGGTTTTGGGGATTCGATTCTCTAGTTCTACCAAACATGCAAGATATAAAGTAATGCACAGAACAAGAATCAAATATGACTTTTTCCATTACTCAGTGAATATGAGTGTGCCTTTTATGAAATCATTATCTTGCTCCAATTTTATTGTAGTGATGGAATAAACGTTCCCTTGTCCCCTTTTCTTTGGTGGCTATTGATACTAATCAACCTCAGGGACTGGAGGTTTAGTGCACTATCTGGCATAGTGCCATTTCTCCCTACAATTATAGCATTGAACCATGGGTGGTTCTCTCCTTTTATCCACCACATTCTCCTTCCTTCTCACGTATTTCTAACACTCTTGATCATGGTTTACATCTTTCACACACATGAATAATTTCCCCATCCCTTTGAGGCAGTTCCCATAATGAAACTTCCCTTATTTTGGCATGTGGGTTGTTGAGTTTTCTTCCAATGTTTATAATTAGATCTTCCATCTTGAAACTCCATCTTTCATTTCTTATCGACATAGCCATGGAACCATTATCCAGACTCCATCTACACTTTGAGAGCACATCGATCAATTTTTCATAGCACCTAGAGTCTCGAATTTAAATTTCCATTTGAAGGTGTGGTTTTACTCCACTAAATAATCTAAAAATTTTCCTATCATTGTTGATAACAAAACCCAAAGCATAACTTGAAATCCTTGTAAAATTCACTTCATAGGTTGTGAACGATTCTCTTTCTTTTCTGTTGATCTCTATGAATTCTCATTCTATCATCATATGAAGAGTTCATGAGAAATAATTATTAAAAAACCTGATCTTATTGTCTTCCCATTCGATCCCTTCAATTTACCCCCTTGGCATGGTGTTCTTAATCAAATCCCACCATTTATCAGCCTCCCCATCTAGAAAATAAAATTCTATTTTCACCTTATCTATCTCATAACATTGAAGCACAAAAAATATCTTTTCCATGGAGTTGACCAATTGTTCCGCAACTAGTGGATCAAGATATCCACTAAACATCGGTGGTCGCTGCCTCAAAAATCACTCGATAGCCAGTTTCTCCCTCTTTGGTGAAGGATGACATTTCCAATTATTCTGGTTATAGTTAGTAACATGATATTTTTGGTTAATCATATCCATTATGTTTTGAACATTACATCCCAAATCATTGGGCATGTCATTCAGGAAATTGTTGTGTTAGCCCTCGCATGAGTTATTGCCCCGGTTTCTCCTGGTTCCCACCATTTTCTAAAATAAAAAAGGATTGAACAAAACATAAGTCAAAAAGTCATGAATAACTTATTTATTTTTACAATTTATACTAAAATCATAATATATGGGAATCCTATGTAAAAATTCTGGTGTGAATATTTTTACTTAGTCTCATACTAGAGGTTTTCTCTAGGGTTTTCTAATCCTAATTCCCAAATTAACTAAACATTGTCTCTGATAACAACTAAAGAAACCCAACCATTTATTAAATTACTAAAACATAATTATAAAGATAATAAATATTATAGTTCTACACCACAAGGATCTAGTGGTTTAGTGTCTTGGGTTAACTAGGACCAAACATTACATTTAAAACATCAAGCATACACATTAATTTAATTCCTTTTTCTCTTGCTTCTTATTGGCACTTGACCTCTCCTTAGTACATGTAATCACCTGAGGATATAAATTAAAAAGTGGTGAGATAAATTCCCAATAAAAGGATATTTAATAACAAGATATCATGGGGAGAGAATAATCATAACATCATTATTAAAATCATGATAGAAAACATTATAAAAAGGCTTAAAATGTGGCAATGCATAAAAAATTGAAAACACCATGTCTTACTGGTTAACTACAACACATAATAGTGAAAAAAGATAGAATCATTTTCACACCTCATTTCACATTAACTCATGAGGTTCATCACTTTAACCAATTGCATTTAAGAATTGTATAATTTCAAGCGCACCCGTCACATTCAAACATTCATATTGCACTATATAATTTCGGGATCACCCGTCACATCATATCACTTTCATTATCATGATTACCACATAGAATGTATATTAATAACAACAATGGAATTTATTGGGTTTAAAATCATAAGATAACATTCATAAAATTTGGGTTCTAAAAAAAAGAGGGAATAACATACATGTTACAGGAACCGTCAACCATTACTGTAAAGTAAAATGTGTGTTCTTGAAAGAAGTTCTCTGTGGGGGAAAACATTATGATTGAAATAAAATCTAGTGGAAAACATGTATATCCTAGAATAGGTAACATAATGATGAAAAAAATTATTTCAAAGTAGTAACAATAAAAAAATGGAGTGAATGTGGTATAACACAAAGAATTAATGTTCGGTTCGAGAATTTCCCCTTACCTTGTATCTGAAGGCTTTATTCACATTATTATCCGATATAACCATAGTAGATTCATTAATTAACAATTTAAGAACATTTTGTACATGAATATGGTATATTCTGGTTTAATTAAGTTATTTATATTGGCCATTGGATGAGTTATAGAGTTTAAAAACATTTTTCGATAATGATCATTTGTATAGTTTTCTTGAGCGGTTCACCTGTATTCATAAATGGATGTTTGTGTAGAATGTGGATAAACATATAGAAATAATAATTAGATTTATTAATGATGTTAAAGGATTTTAAATGATCTTATAATGACTTATATTACATACCATGTGGATGAATCAATAGATCAGAATTAAATGATGATTGTTTTGGTTAATTTGGGTGGTTTTTGGATCACAACTAACATGTTTTGTATTATCATTTAGTAATATGTCCATGTGTAAGATACGGAACATTAAATAGGGAATAATAAATATAATATCATTTGTTTCAACCATAAAAATGTTATCATGACCAGATCTGAAGGCGGTAAAGGAAAAAAGAAAACATGTCGTTCTTGAAGGTGATAGATTAACACCTCACGGACAACATTTTATTTTCTAAAATAATAAGAAGTGAAGAGCATAATAAGATGATATATTACCACCATTAGTACCATAACATTCTAGTATATGTGAGATTCATGGATATACCATACAATGTGTAGAGATATTATGAAAATAACTTGAAATTGAATGAAAATTAAAGGAAAAGGGAGAGCGGGAAATTTCCTCTTGAATTCTCCTCTTGAGATCCTTCTTAAGGAACCCAGGATTGATCTATTGATGAGAAATAAATTTCCAAGACATGGGGGAGGGGCTAGGGAAGAATCATGGGCATATTTTAGATAAGGTTTGATTCTTGAGAGGTGTGCGGAAATGAGGGTGTGGAGGGTGGAATATATAATAGAGGGGATAGGGGATTTCTCAATAATAAATTCATTAATTTGTTATTTTTCCAAAATATAACTAATTGTGATGATTCCATGACCGATAATAATAAATAGGGAATGTGAGTAAGATATTTTGGTTTGTACATAAATTGTGATGTTAGGAATAGTGGGTTTAAATTATAATGTATTTATATGGTATTTCAATTTATTTTACTAATCTAAATAAATTCATGTATTTCAGAAAAATCACAAAATTTACCCAAATATTTTTTAATGTTTAGAATCGATAAATGGAGATCATTTTTCAAAAATAATTTTTTAGTATGAATAAATTAATTTTTAATTAAAATCATAGTGTACTTGAAATATATTGTTTTTAAAACATTTGTTTACTTATTCCAAAACATAGGTACATCATGATTTACCTTAAATCCTACATATTTAATATCATTGGTGATATTACTATACATAAGGGTATATTAATATTAATAAATTTAAGATTTATATTAGTAAGGTTATCATACTATTCACAAAAAATTAAGTTGGTTCTATTAGACTTCAAATATCTTACTGATCGCAACCATACATGTCATATTTCCAAAATTCAACACATAGAATTGGAAAAATTATGTTTACCAGAAAGATAGTATTTAGTATCCAGATATTTCATTGTTCTTCCAAATGTGAATATACTATAAGAAATAATTATAAGTAGGTATTTATAATGATAAATCATTGGGTTATTACAATGGACAACCTACCTGTAGAGACCCGAAGCTTGACGTACATGGACATTACATTACTTTTGTGGAATACTTTGTACATAATAAAAACACACACACAAGGACCTTAATATTTTAGTGTCTTTGGAAACTCGGAATATAATACTCTAATCGTGGTAAAAGAACTTCAACATCTCCCATAAATATCTTCCTTTTTTTAACCTAAAACCTTTCCTTATATCCTGGGGAAAAGAAAACATAAAAGGGTGAGCTCAAATGCTCAGTAAGGGTAAACAAAATAAATATCAATCACATCATATTCATAAGAACATAACATTTTGGAAATCTTAATCTTGCAAAAGGGATCATAATATCATAACATTGGATAAATCATAGTAGTGAAATGTAATCCCAATAATCATAACTTAAAACATGAAACTTTGTGGCATACACACGTAAAAATAGAGAATCATTTTTTATTAGTCATGACTCATTTCCAAGACTATCTTAGTGGACAGAGTCCATTTCTGAGCCGAGTCACCCTCGTTTCAATCCTGTTTCACTGAACCAGTTTAACCTACCCTTCCAGCCATGTCTATCTCATGAGATATAAAATCTTTACCCAATGCATTGGAGGGAGATATAGATCCCACCCATCTCATAATGATACCATTCATATGTGTGCCACAAAATCATAAATCATACATCATTTCATAACCCATGTAATAAAAATGGGATTCTTAAACATAATGACATCATAAAACAATTCATATAAGATAAAGGAATTCATAAAAATATTTCCATCAGAACATAATAAAATCCATGTAATTATAGGGATAGAAACATGACCATATATTATCTTAGATGGAAAATAATTTTTATAAAACTCTTGAACTCCATTCTTGAGGAAAATAACCTTTCTACATCAAAAACATTTTTTCCTTTCTTAACATGTCATAAAATTTTAAACTAAAAGAAGTTGATTAAAAGTAAACATGAAAACTTGTAAAGGAATATTCTTGGAAATATTGTTTTAAAAAACCATTCATGTCGTATAAGTTAAAAAAAACATTCTTCTCGTACTTTTGTCGGAAAAATCAAATAGTACCTCGTATGAAAAACGACAAAAGATTCCTTTCATATCTTTTACTAAAAACTCACCGAAGAGTAAAATTGGATACAAACTATTTTATAAGGATATAAATATTACATATTGAGGAAACATGGGTGTGGATGATAAATATTCCCCAGTAAATTCTGAAATATAAACAATCTCGGATAAAAATTGAGATTGCGAGATTTTCCCTTACCTTAGGTCCGATTTGCTTCGTAAGTGTCCGAACCTCCTGTATAATGATTTAAATAATGTTATTGACCTATTAAAGAATCATACTTCTTGTTATGATATCATATATGGTCATATTCTTAGCTTTTTATTAGTAATATTTCATTACTACTTGTTATTCGGGTGTTTATTACTTTTTGTTCTTATGCGTGTTTTGTCGAACAAATTCTTATTCTTCTCTTTAGGTTATATATAACTCATTTCCAGAATTATATTAGTGTAATATATATCATATTCATTCATTCAATTCATTTATATAATCATTAGGCAATGAAGATCATGTAGAACGAGTCGCATCACATCGTGGAGACGGTATTCTGTACGTACGCACGAGTGATGATATCGTTCCTATGATCGTGGAATTGTATTGGAGTGTATGTATACTATTTCAGAATCAATATCACTTTATAATAGTCAGATATAGTCATTATGTACACCATTATACCCATCCAAGTAAGGTGGTGGTGGAAAATAGATTACACCACGACGTGGAGACGGTATTCCGAACGTACGCACGCGCGGTGATTTCTTTTTCCGTAGGATGGATAGATGGCGAAATAGGGTTGTTTCATACTTATAATAACATATAAGTATATGAGTGATACTTATGTTATTACTTCATAATGAAACAACTAAAGAATAAGAAGTTCAAGAAGAAATAAAGTTGAAAGAATCGGTAACGGACATTACCTCTTCTTTGAAGCGCTTCTTTGAGGCCTCCTTTTAGGGAACTAAAATTTGTCTTTGAAGTAGACCAAGACCTCAAGGATGTCTCTAGGGAAGTGGAGAGAAGAACGTGGAAGGGTTTGGCCGAGGTTTAAGGCTCAAAGTGGTGTGAAGAAGAGAGGGAGGAGGTGCCCTTTTATAAGGGAGGAGAGGGGCACCTTTGGAATAACCAAAACTATTATTTTATTATAAAGTCAAAATCGGTTTTTAATAGATCCAAATTGATATATCTCGAAGATAAGGTGGGTATGGGTCGAAATAAGCTCATAAAATAGAATTTAGACAAGTTTAGGTATCAATTTTAACCTTATCATTTAGATTTAACTTTATGTTAGATAATTTAACTTTTACCGTGTCTTCTTGTTTTCTTACACTATAAGGTTAATAAACTTACTATAACAAGCCAAACGAACCCCAAGTTGTTTATTATTAATATATATAATCTTATCTATGTCATTTTGCCGAACCTTAGATTTTTAAGAATAAAATAAAAATTAATAATATAATATTTGTTTTACAAACTATTTTATGTCAATTTTGACACTATTTAGTAATTGATTTTTGTGACACTCATAACAGAATGATTAGTTCTAAAAAAGTTAATTAAATCAATAATAACATGTCATATTAACCTATAAAATTATTTTAATTCATAAAAAAGTCTCAAATTACATTTATTTGGGTATTTATAACATCAATTATGTCAATATTTCATTAAAAAGATAATTACTACATCATCGTTGTGTCATAAATAAATTAATTTATTTAATGTCTAAAAATTACAAATAAAATACCATTATGTAGGAAATCTTTTGATATTTCTAATGAATATTTATAGTCGAATTTATCTTATGTATAAACCTATATTAAAAATTATCTACTTATTAATCTTTGATTTTAACTATTTTAACCCTTCTTTAATTAAATTAATAAAAAATGTCCTAATCTAATACAAGTGTCCCTAAATGGTCATATTTTATTCCTAAGGTTGTTTTTGGAAGAATTACACTTATCCAATAGAATTAGGACATGTTTTATGGTAATAATAATATCATTTTTACCCTTAACTACCCTATTTACTTTTAACCGTGGTAAAAAAAGTAAAAAGATACTATTCACCAAAAAATATTTTCATCACATTGAACCAAATTTTAGTCCTTGATATTAACTGTGTTTCTCATATTTTTGAAATTCTACTCACAGAAGCGGTAAAATTATGTTTTATGAAAAATTCAGTTTTTTTTAACTACCACTTAGTGGTTTCACTATTCCTCAAAAAATGAAAGTTTCTAGAAAAATAAAAAAAATTAGGCGTTAGCTATATTTGATATTATGAATTCAAAAATTATTTTTATTTCACCAAATTCAAAACATACCAGTTACATTAACTAATTTAAAAATTAATTCCCGTCGTCAAAACAAATAGCGTGTTTTTAAAAGATAATAACTATCAAAAGATTGACACTTGTTTATGTCTGGTTTAAATGTGAAATTACATCCAATGAAAAAAATTGTATTAAGTTGTAAAAATATATTCTAAATATACTTTAAAACCACTCAAATTAATAATTTATGACTATTAATTATTTCGATTAAAAAAGTGGTTTTTAATTAAAATTTAGTAATTTTCACTATTCATCGGAAAATGAAAGTTATCCGAAAAGTACCAAAATTTCACCCAAAGCTAATTTCGATATTACGAATCCAAAAATCAAGTCCATTTTGAACGAAAAAATTTATAAAATTTCAAAAAGTGGGTATTACTATTCATAACGGCTAGTTCATAATAATATTATAATAATATCTCGTTTAGTGAAACTCGGTATTGCGTACTACACACGCTATCGAGGAAGGTCGCGATTACGTGTAATGCAAGGCAAGTCAAGGATGCGTGTTGTGAAAGCTCCTTTTGGTGTATCTTACAACACAAGACATTAATGAAATTAAAAGAATATTTTTCATAAAATCTTGGGGTGTTACATTCTACCCCCCTTAAAATGAATTTCGCCCTCGAAATTCATCGGGGTTATAAATGGTTTACTATTCGAAAGATTCATTGATAGAAACCCACATCGTAAAAAGGAATACCAAAACCAATCTTTAAAAACAAAAGTATGAAATGTAACAGTTACCCAAATAAACTAATCACTGGGTTTCCACATAGGTGAAAATATGGATATGGAAGACAAATCTAACCATCATGTTCTGATGGAGAGTGGTAGAGAACATGGCTATGGAAAAGCCAGAAATCACAAAGCCATAAATTTGTGACGATCTAAGGTACCATCTGATTCATCCGATATAAGAGCACTAGGCCAATATTTTTGGTTTTCAAGATCATTTCCCTAAAGTTGATGAAATTGGAATTAGAAGAAATACTTTCGTGATTTTGGTATAGTCTCACCGTTGGTCGTTCTTTGGACAGTTTCCACTTCATCTATTAAAGAAATGAAGTTGAATTTTTCATTCGTTATGTGTTAGTAGATCATGTGATAGAATGATGGGTCATTCCATCTTTCTCAAACAAAAGGTTAGAAAAGTTATCAAAAAATACATAAGCCCACATATAGTTAGATTAATCATATATGGTTCCTAAAATGGACTTATACTTCATATATCATACTGCTTAATATAATAAAAGTAGTTTCTACTAAATAGGGACTTCCTGTAGGCCAGTGGTAGGCGATAAAGGCCAGTCGCACTTCGGTTGTGGGTACGATTCCCACAGCCTTGTCTGACGCGATTGTTTGTTGCCCGTCCTGCAGGTTGTCCTTTTTCTAAAACTATATTACTATAACATCCCATCAATAATATCAGAAAAAACTTCTATCCTTAAACAATACTAACTTATGTCCAACATAATCCATTCCAATCTTTAGGCTTATCCATAATACTACAGTCCACTCTCATAATATAGTGAAAATTATTACCAGAGATTTAATACCATCATTGATCCCCATATATCATAAGATATGTCTTGTTGGTCACATTCCAACCATTCAAAGGCCTTAATCATGTATTCTCTTGAATACCCATTGAACCTTAGTGATAACATGAATGCAGTTAAAAGTTAACACTTTCCACATACCAAAATCCTCAAAATTCTATATACTCAAACCATGAAATCACTTAGTCCTTATATAAATCATGAGATCATGAATACTATCAAATATTTCATTTTATCATTTTACCTTCATTATGCACATATCATCTTTTTTTCCAAAAATATCTCAATCACTTTCCATGGTTACTGGTACCATAAAATTATTGAAAACCACAATAGACCAATACATAAATATTCCAATATTCCATGATACTATATACAACATTATTTTGGAATCCCATTACATAAACACTTAATCATTCCACCACATTGTTGTCATATTCAACATTTCCAATAGTGATCTCATGTGTCTTCCCTTTTTCATTTGCCTTAAGTGGTTTCTCATGTCGATCATCACTAACCCTTGGATTAGGGCATTTATTAGCATAATCCCCCATTTCCTTGAACATGAAGCATTGAAGTGTAGTAGGTTCATTCTGTGTATCCCTTCCTTTGTTTGCATCATTAGACATCTTCTTCCCATCATTGCGGCATTCAAATGCCCAATGAACTTCCTTTCCACATTTGAAACATTTACATGTCCCTTTAAGACAATCTCCACCATGCTTCTTTCCACACTTTGAGCATAAGGAAACATTCATCTTCTTTTCACCATTATTCTAAGATTTCACCTTGAGCTCCATATTTCGTTTCTTGTCAAAACTATGAGATGGATAAGTAACACCAACTTCCATTTCTACCTTGATAGCACAACGCACAATTTATTCATAGCTACTGAAGTCTCTTATAGCTAATGCCCTTCAAAGATTTGGTTTTAAGCCACTGAAGAATCGATCAAATTTACTTTCAGGTTGGATGATAAATCCAGATGCATACCTTGCAAGCCTTGTAAAATTTGCTTCTTATATACCAACAGATTCATCATCCTTTTTCTTTAGTTCATGAAACTCCTTCTCCATCTTTGTTTGAATAATAAGAGGGAAGTACTTATTGAAAAATAAGTTCTTGAACTCGTCCCATTCCATGAACTCAATTTCATCTCTTTGCCTCGTATTCTTGATAAGATTCCACCATTGATCAGATTCACCTTCCAAACGATATACTGCTAAGATGACTTTATCTTGTTCAGAACACTGAAGAACTGAAAATACCTTTTCAGTGGTACTGATCCATTGTTCAGCAACAAGTGGATCAGAAGACCCACTGAAAGAAGGTGGGCGTTGCCTCATGAAGGACTCAATAGAATATTGTTCCCTTCTATGCTCATTTGGAAGTCCATAATGATTCATAGCTTGTGTATGTATAACAATAAGATTTTCAATCCATCTCCCATAACATTTTTTTGTTCAGGAGGACAATTGTTGCATTGTTCATTACATTTATCAACACGGTTCCTACGGGTTCCAGCCATCGTCTAAAACCCAAAAAGAATAGTGTGAGAGAAAAAAATCATTTTAGGGAAAACAACATAGTAAAGGGGGAGTACCTTAAATATCTAACATCTTAGGTTTAATTCTAAGATCATTACTGTAATTCTCGGACTATAACCTATACTTATACTTAACCTTAGGGACATCCCTAGACATACCTTAGAAATATCTCTAGGGAACTCACTAAAGTTCTCGTATCCTAGTTTCCAAAGGTTGACTAAACCTTTCCTCTGATACCAACTGTAGAGACCCGAAGCTTGACGTACATGGACATTACATTACTTTTGCGGAATACATAGTACATAACAAAAACACACACACAAGTACTGTAATAGTTTAGTGTCTTTGGAAACTCAGAATATAATCTTCTAATCATGGTGAAAGATCTTCAACATCTCCCATTAAGATCTTCCATTTTTACCTAAAACCTTTCCTTATATCTTGGGGAAAAGAAAACATAAAAGGGTGAGATCAAATGCTTAGTAAGTGTAAACAAAAGAAATATCAATCACATCATATTCATAAGAACATAACATTTTGGAAATCTTAATCCTGCAAAAGAGATCATAATATCATAACATTGGATAAATCATAGTAGTGAAATGTAATCCCAATAATCATAACATAAAACATGAAACTTTGTGGAATAAACACATAATCATAGAGAATAATTTCTTATTAGTCAAGACTCATTTCCAAGACTATCTTAGTGGACAGAGTCCATTTCTGAGCCGAGTCACCCTCGTTTCAGTCCTGTTTCACTGAACCGGTTTACCATACCGTTCCAGCCATGTCTATCTCATGAGATATAAAATCTTTACCCAATGCATTGGAGGGAGATATAGGTCCCACCCATCTCATAATGATACCATTCATATGTGTGCCACAAAATCATAAATCATTCATCATTTCATAACCCATGTAATAAAAATGGGATTCTTAAACATCATGACATCATAAAACAATTCATATAAGATAAAGGAATTCATAAAAATATTTCCATCACAACATAATCAAATCCATGTAATAATAGTGATAGAAACAGAACCCTATATTATCTTAGATGGAAAATAATTTTGATAAAACTCTTGAACTAAATTCTTGAGGAAAATATCCTTTCTACATCAAAACCATTTTTCCTTTCTTAACATGTCATACAATTTTAAACTAATAAAAGTTGATTAAAAATAAACTTGAAAACATGTAAAGGAATATTCTTGGAAATATTGTTTTAAAAATCCATTCATTCCATATAAGTTAAAAAAACATTCTTCTCGTACTTTTGTCGGAAAAGTCAAAAAGTACCTCATACGAAAAACGACAAAAGATTCCTTTCATATCTTTTACTAAAAACACACAGAAGAGTAAAATTGGATATAAAATATTGTATAAGGATATAAATATTACATATTGAGGAAACATGGATGTGGATGATAAATATTCCCTAGTAAATTCTGAAATATAAACAATCTCGGATAAAAATTGAGATTGTGAGATTTTCCCTTACGTTAGGTCTGATTTGCTTTGTAAGTGCACGAACCTCCTGTATAATGATTTAAATAATGTTATTGACTTATTCTAGAATCATACATATTGTTATGATATCATATATGGTCATATTATGAGCTTCTTATTAGTAATATTTCATTACTACTTGTTATTCGGGTGTTTATTACTTTTTGTTCTTATGCGTGTTTTGTCGAATAAATTCTTATTCTTCTCTTTAGGTTATAGATACCTCATTTCCAGAATGGTATTAGTGTAATATATATCATATTCATTCATTCAATTAATTTATATAATCATTATGCAATGAAGATAATGTAGAACGAGTCGCATCCCATCGTGGAGACGGTATTCCGTGCGTACGCACGAGTGATGATATCGTTCCTATGATCGTGGAATTGTATTGGAGTGTATGTATACTATTTCAGAATCAATATCACTTTATAATAGTCATATATATTCATTATTTACACCATTATACCCATCCAAGTAAGGTGTTGGTGGAAAATAGATTACACCACGGCGTGGAGACGGTACTCTGTACGTACGCACGCGCGGTGATTTCTTTTTCCGTAGGATGGATAGATGATGAAATAGTGTTGTTTCATACTTATAATAACATATAAGTATATGAGTGATACTGATGTTATTACTTCATAATGAAACAAATAAAGAAGAAGAATTGGAAGAAGAAATAAGGATGAAAGAATCGGTAACAGACATTACCTCTTCTTTGAAGCACTTCCTTGAGACCTCCTTTTAGAGAACTAAAATTGGTCTTTGAAGAAGACCAGGACCTCTAGGATGTCTCTAAGGAAGTGGAGAGAAGAAATTGGCAGGGGTTGGCCGAGCTTGAATGCTTAAAGTGGTGTGTGGAAGAGAGTGAGGAGGTGGCCTTTTATAAGGGAGGAGAGGGGCACCTTTGGAATAACCAAAACTATTATTTTATTATAAAGTCAAATTCGGTTTTAAATAGCTCCAAATTTATATATCTCTAAGATAAGGTGGGTATGGGTCGAAATCATCTCATCCAATAGAATTTAGACAAGTTTAGGTATCAATTTTAACCTTATCATTTAGATTTAGCTTTTAGTTAGATAATTTAACTTTTACCGTGTCTTCTTGTTTTCTTACACTATAAGGTTAATAAAATTACTATACCATGACAAAAGAACCCCAAGTTGTTTATTATTAATATATATAATCTTATCTAAGTCATTTGGCCGAACCTTATATTTTTAAGAGTAAAATAACAAATAATAATATAATATTTGTTTTAAAAACTATTTTACGTCAATTTTGACACTATTTAGTAATTGATTTTTGTGAAACTCATAACAGATTGATTAGTTCGAAAAAAAGTTAATTAAATCAATACTAACATGTCATATTAACCTATAAAATTATGTTAATTCATAAAAAGTCTCAAATTACATTTATTTGGGTATTTATAACATCAATTGTGTCAATATTTCATTAAAAATATAATTATTGCATCATCGTTGTGTCATAAGTAAATTAATTTATTTAATGTCTAAAAATTACAAATAAAATACCATTATTTAGGAAATCTTTTATTCGTTCTTATGAATATTTATAGTTGAATTTATGTTATGTATAACCCTATATTAAAAAGTATCTACTTATTAAACTTTGATTTTAACTAGTTTAACCCTTCTTTAAATAAATTAATAATAAATGTCCTAATCTAATCCAAGTGGGCCAAAATGGTCATATTTTATTCCTAAGGTTGTTTTAGGTCGAATTACACTTATCCAATAGAATTAGGACATGTGTTAGGGTAATAATAATATCAATTTTACCCTTAACTACCCTATTTACATTTAACCGTGGTAAAAAAAGTAAAAAGTTACTATTCACCAAAAATTATTTTCATCTCATTGAACCAAATTTTAGTCCTTGATATTAACCGTGTCTCTCGAATTTTTGAAATTCTACTCACAGAAGAGGAAAAATTATGTTTTATGAAAAATTCAGTTTTTTTTACTACCACTTAGTCGTTTCACTATTCATCAAAAAATGAAAGTTTCCAGAAAAATACCAAAAATTAGGCCTAAGCTATATTTGATATTATGAATTCAAAAATGATGTTTATTTCACCAAATTCAAAACATATCAGTTACATTAACTCATTTAAAAATTAATTCCAGTCGTCAAAACAAATAGCGTGTTTTTAAATGACAATAACTATCAGAAGATTGACACTTGTTTATGTCTGGTTTAAATGTGAAATTACATCCAATGAACAAAATTGTATTAAATTGTAAAAATATATTCTAAATATACTTTAAAACCACTCAAATTAATAATTTATCACTATTAATTATTTCGATTAAAAAAGTTGTTTTTAATTAAAATTTTGTAATTTTCACTATTCATCCGAAAATGAAAGTTATCCGAAAAGTACCAAAATTTCACCCAAAGCTAATTTCGATATTAAAAATCCAAAAATGAATTCCATTTTGAAAGATAAAATTTATAAAATTTCAAAAAGTGGGTATTACTATTCATACCGGCTAGTTCATAATAATATTATAATAATATCTCGTTTAGTGAAACTCGGTATTGCGTACTACACACGCTATCGAGGAAGGTCGCGATTGCGTGTAATGCAAGGCAAGTCAAGGATGCGTGTTGTGCAAGATCCTTTTGGTGTAGCTTACAACACAAGACATTAATGAAATTAAAAGAATATTTTTCATAAAATCTCGGGGTGTTACACTACCTAAGTCTTTTTTGATAAAAAAGAAAAATATTGTCAAAACACCGAATAAAAAATTAATAGATTAAGTAATTTTATATAAATTAATAAAAAGATAAATAAAACTACAAATAAAAATATAAAATTAACATAATAATGTAAAAAATTGTATCATATGTTTATTATTCAGTAAGATGAAGACACATGTGACAAATCGGACCCAAGGTACGAGTTCTTCTCATCTCACGTTTATTTATGTGAGATATATTCCGTATTCACCAATTATTTTATGGTGGATATAATTCCCATTATTTTATTATATGATTACTATGATTAAATTTTATGGGATATAAATATCCATTTCTCCACCAATCTTTCAATGGGATGAAATTTCCATTGTTTCCACAGCGGTAAGGGGTTTTTGTCTTAATTTTCCTTCTTTGATATGTATGTAATGTTATACACCTATCTTAATTTATGATGTGTATATACTTATACTTTTATGATATATATAATTAATATCCTTATTTTAATGATATTATATGTTTTTAATGTTAATATTTCATGGGGAGTTCAATTCAATATAACAATAAACGTATGAGTCTTTTATTACAATATCATCTTTTATCAAGATTTTGGTATGATATAGATTGTGATATGGAAATATGAAAATTCTCATGTATTCTATACACATATGTTTATTCAATATTATTTCATGTTATAGTACCATTATTTTACTCATTTTTTTGATAAATTAATTAATAAAATGTTTATATAAAATCTAACATCATTTATCGCTTTGGATAGAAATTAGTTGTCTCCTAAAACAATGTATTTGAAAATTATTTTAATAATTTAAAAATGATTCACAGATGAAATTTTAAGCCATTTTACTCTCTAAAAAATTATTTCATGTGGATATTTATTTCATTCTTAAAACAACTCATGTCTGGAGTTTACCAGAAAAGAGATAGGAAACTTTGTTTTGATCTTTATGGAAAGAAAAAAATTTCAAGTTATCATGACCATTTAAATCTTTTTAAAGTCATTATATTATTATAAATATTTCATTTCCTAGAAAATTATTTTCAAATTTTTTTGTGAAAAATAGTTTATTAAATATATTTCTAATGAATAGGATTTTCATAATGTTTTTAAAATGAAATGGTAAATTTCCTCAAAAGTATTTTAATTATATTTTAATGGTATTTTCAATAATCAAAATAAATCACCCTTGGGTTAGTTATAATAGAATTGGGAAATTTTTTAATTAGACCATATTCATTATTTATCTAAATATATTAATATTATTTAGTTGATATGTTAATGGAAACAATTTCTTTTCCACGACACACCCATGTTTCAAATATATTTCAATGGAAACCGAATATTTTCTGAGGGTTAACCGGGTTTCAAAGATATTGTTATGGAAAATTTGTCATTTCCAGGGCTTACCCAAGTTTCAAATATATTGAAATAAAAAAAACTTCTTTTATAGGGTTTGATTAGTATATAAAATAATGACTACTGTTTATATGAGTTTTATGATTAAATATATATGTATGTTTTTTATGTTGCGGTTCATTGACAATATATAATATGGGTGTACCCAGCTAAAATTAGGTGATCTCATAATATCTTATCTGATGGGTATACCAATATAGTTTTCCAAATCATTAGGTAATGATTATATAATTGATAGATTTCATTTGTATGTCTGTCGAATGATAATTCCATTTATAAGTTTTCTTAAATGGTTCTATAAGTGTACTTTGAAGAATATATTCCAAGATAATAATATGTTTTACTTATAATTATTATGGGTTCATGAAGTTACTTTTTATCAAGAATTTTTTGAAATGGATAATTATTATGAATTTACATGACTCTTTCCTTTTTTAAAACCTTATTCTATGTTTTTATGTTTTATGATCTGATTATTTATCGGTATGAATATTCTTATGTTAGAATAATTCAAATTGATTATATATTCATTCCTTTTTTATGTTCTTATTCTAACATGTGAATTTCATTAGTTAATGATTTCATTTTCCCTTAATTATCATTTGAGATCACCATTATTATGTTCAATTTTCCCCTTGTGATATAGAATGTTGTGTAATGAGTTATTCTATAAGGAAATTCATATGGATGTTGAAGATTACTAAATGTAGAATACAATAACCACAGTTAAGTAGTAGAAATTCTCATTTTATGACAAGGATATTTTTTAAGGTATGAGTTTTTCCTGATGCTCTAAAACATTAAACCTACAATTTCATCGATAATGTAAGTATTCCTATTTTTATATTCACTGTTAAAATTATTGGATAAGAAAATGTTTGGTCACAATTATATGCATCAATGGAGGAAATGCAAGGATTATGATATCTACACTGTATCTGGGTGTGAGGGTCTTGGGTTGTTATAGTTGGCATCAAATAAAATATTTAGATAATGTTGAGTAATAATATTTTATCAATTTATATTGTATTAAGAGATGTGTATACCATGATAGGTCTATAAGATTATTATTGATCATATGTTCAATGACATAGAGACAACATTTCATTTTTTAAGCGATGAGATCTTATGGTGATCAATGATACATTACCATAGGTCTTATTGTGTTGAAGATTATGTAAATCATCGATTTAATGTAAAGTATTTATTTTAATATGTTTTCCATATATTTTTATGTTATTTTATTCTTTAGGGTTTATATATTCTTTTATATAGATGTAATTTTGGGAAAACAAGTTCTACCATATAGTTAACTATAAGGTTGAAAATTTATTTGGTGATGTTGTGATTAATCAAATTTAGAAAAATGTATATTACGATTTGTTTGGTCAAAGAATACTAGACGAATGAGTTTAATTTGAGGCTAAAACACCTTTTTTGGTCATTTAGCTAATAATTTGATTTGAACTTTTTATGTAAATGTTAAATTTTTTTGTTATTTTATGATACAAAGTTTTACACATTTTTGTAATTATATTACCATGAGATAACATGTTGGGTCTTGGTTAATTACTAAAGACAGGTGGAATATCTTATTATAATTATTGGTATTGGGTAGTCCATGAAAACATTATTTTATTGCATCATGAATTATAAATTCGTTATGAATTCACATTATATAGATTAAAAGATAAGATTTTAGTGGAAACTGAAAAAAGGATGAAATTTCAGTCATAATATAAGTATATTTCCATAAGCCTTTAGATTAGATGTTAATATAATTATTAATTTTTTTTAAATCATATTGAAATAAAATTATTATCCTAATACATTAAATTTTGATGAACCTCTGGTATTCTCATCATTAATGATTTATGATTTGGAGGCCCTTTTCATTTCATTTATCATTTTCTTTATTATGATCAATAACCTCAGTCACCCGCTATAATTATTTATTATTTTCTCTCATTTTCACTTATTTTACAATCTCTTAAAACATATTAACGAATTATTCCATATAATTTTTTTAATTCCATTTTATAGTATTAATATAATGTATTATTAATTCTTTTTACTATGTGGGTTCAGAAAAAAATTATATTAAAATTTTGATCAATTTATTATAGAGATAAAGGTTGAATTTCATGGAAGAAATTCATTAAATGGAGGGAGCATGTAACACCCAAATATTTTAAAATAAGATAATTATATTCAATAGAAATAAAGTACATGGAATATTAATTTTATCCTTTGTTACCCACAACACTAAATTTATCTTTCATAACACACATCCCTTAAATTATGTTCAATAGTGTCTTCAACATGTAACGACAAATTAAAGCGACCCATTCTATATATTACCGTTATAAACTAGCCAATAAATTTTAAATTTTGAATAGTAAGAACTACATTATGAAATGTATAAATATATATATTTATTTAAATTTATGCCTAAATATAAATTATTTATAAAGTTTTAGTAAATAATTAATCAATTTTTAGTAATGTGATTTCATTTTCCAAAAATATATTTTCATCAAAAATGTATTTTTATGGATTTTTATGAAAACATATTATATTATATTCATGAATGTATTAGAATATTTAATTTATAAAAATAAATTAATTATTGGGATCATAATTTAAAAACAATTTGATGAAATTTGGTAGTTTTTTTAAAATTTTGGTTTTCTAGTGAATAGTGTAAAAGTACAATTTTTGTAGAAAGTCTTTTATTTATAATAATTTAAGTAATTTAAAAGAATCAATTTTTAACGTGTTTATGTAAAATAATAATAATTTAGTAATATTTAATTCAATTAATTACTTTTGAGTGAACTATATATTTGTTTTTAGTATACCTTATTTATGGTTTTAAAATGGGGGTTTTCTCAAAATAGTTTTATAAACATAATGTTTATCATTTTTAGTTAATTTAAATAATTATTAGTGAGAAACTATATAAATTTAAAAAATTTAGTATATACCAATAAAAATTAATTTAATATCATACTACAATTATTATTAGTCACTGAGTAAATATGAAATTTTCGTTCTCTTAAAAAATACTCTTCTTACAAACCCATTATATGAACGACTTTTCAAGATTTATTTTAAATTAAATTATTCCACTAATGTTTCTTAAATATATAAAAATTTATTATTTATTTTTAATCATTATAATTTATATTATATAATAATATCAACTTAATCTCTAATAATAAGGATTAGTAAAAATAGTTAAGATTAATTTCTGTGATGAATGTCAAAACATATTTTAAGCATTACATGTATTTTTATTAAAATTAATTTAACACTAACAAGGGTTTTTTATATAAATATATGGTATTCATATTTATAATTTTTTTTCAATTTATATAATATTAATATTAATTTTACTATTAATTGATAAATTACATATGCAAATAAAAAGATACAAGTTATCGTGGTAAAAACTAAATGGGTAAAATTTAGTATTCTTTGAAAGCGAAGAATAAAATGATAAAAATGTGTTTATTTTCCTGTTTTTTGTGTTGCTAGACCACATAAACCCATCCATTAAGTATTAGTCAATTTTTGAGGCAAATTATGTAAGGTGGACCTCTCAATATAGAATACTTTTGGGTATTTATAAGAATGCCACTTCACCTCAACTAAAAAAGGGCCCTCACTCCCCTCAATTATTCACACCTATCAAGAGATTTTAATAAACAAAAAAAACCCAAATAACTCATAATAATTACTCTTTTCATCCTATAACCCTAATTATGTGTATAAATTCAAACACGCATGTTCTACTTTTCAAACCAAACGAACTAACCCCAAGAATATTTGACTTTTAACAACGCCCATTTTTGTTATTTCATTCTCCACCGATTAAATTATTTTTATAAGATGTTTATATAAAACCTAATGTATAATTAATATAATGATACAATTATTTTTGTTTTTGCTATTCATATAATCCACATTAAATTATTCAAAATTTTTTACGGAGTCATCATTCGTGTGTCCTGCAAACTACCTCCCCACAAAACAATGTAGTTTGTTTTTCAATTACCACATATCACGATTGGATAGCATGATAGATATATTATTTATATATTATATTTATAATGTAATAATAACATTTTTTTAATTTTATAATTTATACCATTTCATATTTCATTCCATAAGGTATTAGATAATGTTGCTCGTATATATGACGGACTTCCGCCTTGTGAAGCGTTGTGATTCATTTTTCATTAACATATTACACGGAGGGTAATAAGATTAATGATAATAAGTATATGAAATATAAATGATTTATTTATGAAATTAACTACATATTATTAATTTTTAAATAAAATATATTATTTTAATTTTACCTTTTAACTCACTGCTAAAAATTATAACGTTTTTCGAGGACACGTGGCCAACCACCTTTTCGAAGCGATGTGATTAATTTTTCAACCGCCAAATCACAAGAATGAAATATATAAGTATATATAATAATGAAATATGGTATTTATGAAATTATTATAATTATACAAATATAAAATTTTACATACCTATTTTCCACAATAATAATTTTAAAAATTAATTGTTATATAAGAATACACATGACCTACCAACTCTTTCATCATAATTTTAGTTCTTTTTCATTATAATCATTAATGTTTGGTTTTAAAAGTATAATTGATGTCGAAATATGATAATTATGTCATTATTATTTGTCATGACATATAAAAATAATTTCCTTTTGGACCATAGCCAACATACATACGACGTTCTTGACACATAACCTAAATACAATGAAAAAACATGTGAAAACATAACAGATGAATAATAATATATATATATATATAATTATAATAAGAGAAATAACAATAATAATAATACTAAAATAAAAAAATGTTATAAATAAATAAAATAGTAAACTGATGTTTATTATTGAGGATGATGAAGTCACATACTACATGTTAGAATCAAGATAATGGTTTTTCTCATATCTCTTTTTTTAAAAGAGATATATTCCATATTCACAAATTATATTTCCTATGTGGTGAATTTTATGGAGTTTTTTTATTATATGATTATTATTAATATATTAATTTGGATTGACATATCCATTTTAGTATCTTTATATTTTATGGATTCTGGTTTCAATGATTCCAAAGTGGTAATGGATTTTTTTACAATTTCCCATCATTAAGACATATGTAATTTTATACAGCTATATTATATTATCAAGAGTATATACATGAAATATGTTATTTTATATTATTAATTTCATTATTTTTAAGATATTATATGTTTCATTTAATTTTATTCTTTCATGGGGATTACAATTCAGAATTTAAAAGTGGAAGGATTATTTTGATACCATCCCATGGTATATCTGGAATTTATACAATAAACAATGAAATGTTGAAATACTATAATTATAATTAATTCAATTATAGATTTTTTTATTTGTGATTATTTGAAATAGTATTTCTATTTTCCCTTTATTGTTACATAAAAAATGTAAAACTGTTTTAAAAAATTAACTTTATTTATCTCTTCAGTCGGAAATATATTTTGTCTAAAAAAGGTTTTATAATTTTCCTAATCTTTAAAAAATTATTTATTTATGGAATTATCATTAATTTTTTGCTCTTTAACTTTATTTTAAATGATCATTTATTTTTTCTTAAAAAACATTCCTGTTTTTCATTTACAAAAAAAAATTAATGGAAACATTATTTTACTGTGTATAACATTAACTATATTTCCAACCTTATTGAAAATTAAATTGGTTTAAAGAATATTTTATATTCATAAGAGGTTATTTTAATGAAAAGTATATTTTTAAAACTCATTCTGAAATTTGAGTATTACTAATGATACTGAAGGAGAAGTGTTTTGAAATTTAATTTCAAAATGAAAAGGTTATTTTATTCAAAATATTATTCATGATATTTTAATGGTATTTTCATTCATCAATGTCGATAAAGATTGATGTTAATTTTTATCAAATGTGGATATTTTGTAATTATACAATCCATATTAATCCTCTATATGAATTAATATTGTTTCAATTATTTTTATTGGTCTCTTTTGTTTTACATGATTTAACCATATTTTAAAGAGATTGTTATGAATGCCAGTATGTTTCAAAAAGATTACCATGTTTCATAGAGATTACTATGGATCCTATTTTTTATCCATGGGTTGATGATGTTATAAAGAATAATGATTGTTTCTAATTGAATTTTGAATAAATATCTATGTACTTTATTCGTGTACGGGTTCTTGGACATTATATATGATGAGTAAACCTAGATTTCATTAAGTAGCTCATTATTTATTATATGATTGGTGAAAACCAATAATTCTCCACTGAATTATGGATTAATATTTTCTCTATATAATTATCCTAGAAGTTAATTTTATTAATTTAGAAACTGTAATTATTCTATATGGGTTCTGTAATTTTTCATTTAAGATGATGTTAGAAGAATAAAATATGTTGTATTTACGATTTATATTGGGTTATGAAGTTTCTTTTCAATAATATTTTTATAATGTGGCTCATTATTGTTCATTCATATGTCTATTACCTATGATAAAATCATATTCCTTGTTTTAATTTTTTAAAAATTTGGTATTTATGGTTATGAATAATATTTTGATATACTCATGAACTATGATTGTGTCATATTACTAATATGCCTTTTTTAGGAACACTCATGATATTCATTTTTCAATGCTTATGTTTTCCCTTACTGTGAATTCGAGGTTGGCCTTATTATTTTAAATTTTTCATTTTTTCTAAATATTGAGGTTGAATGAATTATTTATAGAATTTATTTCATATGGATGATGAGGATGACGTAATGAGAAATAAAAAAACTGGGAAATTTGGGATACATGTTAATTTCACAACACATGTATTGTTTATGTATTATTTTCCCTGATCCTCTAAAAGGCTAAACCTAAAATCTCCCTGAGAATAAAAGTGCTCCAAAATTTCATTTTTATCATTAGATGTTTCTATGAAGAAAATTGTGTCAAATATTTTCCATATAATATCCTAAAATGTAGTCTTTACGATTTTTTAATTTGATTGGTGTGTGGGGTTCTTGGGCTATTATAGTTAGTATGAAAAGAACAGTGTAGTACAAATTAGATATTAAGGAGGCTACCGGGTTTAGTATTACTAGGAGTTATTGACACTATCCTAGGTCTATGTGATTATTTTTAATCACATGTTTCATGTATTAGTCAAACATTTTAATTTATTAAGTGATAAGATCTTAATGTTATCAATGTAACTATAAGAGATAGCATAATTGGTCCGAGTGTATGTAAATATATAGTTTAATATGAAGTATTCCATTAAATTATCTGAGAATATGTATTATATTAGTTATAACCTTTAGGATTTATATTATCTTCGATATTTTGGTAATTATGGGTACACAAGTTTTATCATATAGTTGACCACAAGATTGAAAAGTGATTTCGGGACTATGTGATTAATGATGTTTAAAAAAATAGATATCATGATATTTATGATCGTGGAAACTGAATAGTTTGAGACAAAATATTATGATAAAAGATAAATTGATTTCTGATTTTATTTTTTAAATTATTTGGTTTAAAATTTGGGTGTTTCTATTTAATTATGATTATTACTATATCATATGAATGCTGACTCATTTCGTGAATCATCATACCATGTCCTATCCATTTTGGTGTTGGTTATTGTCTTAATATATGAAGAATATCTTGTTATGATTTTGGGGATTGTTTGTTCCTTTAAATGTTTATTTTAGTTCATTAGGAATTTAAGATTCATCCTGAATACAAATAATTTGGAGGGAAATATAATATTGTTGTGGGAATTGAATAATGTTTTAATTTTTTCTAATCAAGTAATTATATTTCCATATTCTCTTTGATTAGATGGTATTAGATTTCCTTAGCTATAGGAATAGAACATTGAAAAAAATTATTTTCTTAGTAATTTAAATTTTAATGAGCTGATGGTCTTTATAATCATAACATTATATGGTTTTATGTCCCTTATAATTCCACTGATCGTTCACATACTTATGACCAATGACCTCAATCACCCTCTATAATTATATATGCATTCCCTCCATTCCCAAATATGCTGTCATATTTGGATATATTGATATGTGTAATTGCATATGACATATTTACTTCCATTTTCCTGTTATAAATATAACATTTTATTAAGCATTTTTATGATTTTGGCCTAAAACTAAATTATTTTCAAATGTCTATCATTTTATTACCCAAATAAGGTTCTAATTGAGAAGATGCAATTTGTTGGGGTAGAGGGAGTAGGACGTGACACCCAGAGAATATCAAAGAAGATGATTATATTAAATATATTAACATACACATAATATTGAGTTTATAATGCATTACATATACCAATCAATTTACCTTTTTTTTACGTGAAACCCTAATATTTTTATGTTTAATATAATATTCAATATGAAACATAGAACATAAATGACCCATAATATATACTACCATTGAAAAAACTCTACTAAATTAAAAACGTTGAATAATATTAACTAAATTATAAAACAACTAAATATATATTTATATAAATTTTCTAATAAATATAAATTATTTATAAATTTATTGTAAATAATCAGTAAATTTTTATTAATGTGACTTTATTCTTTGATAATTTTTTTTCATAAAAAATGATTTTTAGTTATTATCAGGAAAATAGATTATAAAAAATTTTAAATTTTTATAATTTGTATTTTATATATTTAAAATCATTTTATATATTCTAAAAATATAATATACTTTGAGATAAATATTAGTACTTTGAAAATTATTTATTTTTCATTGACTAGTCGAAAATACATATATTTGTAATAAGTAATTTATTTTTATCAAATCAATTGATTTAAAAATAACAGTACATTTTCATCTATCCTATATATTATTTATTTATATTTAGTTCAATTAATTAATTTTTAATCATCTTTATATTGGTTTTTTAGAAAAGTTTATTTTTGGGATTAAAAAATGTTTTTCTAAAACCCAATTAAAATGAATAATATTTCCCCTTTTTAATTTGTTTAAATAATTCATAATAGCATATTTTATAAATTAAATTTATTTATTATACATATGAAAATATTAATTTTGATTAATATCGTGATTATTGGTTTTCATAGAGTGGATTTAAATTTTTTTATTTCTCAACAAAAATACTCTTCTTAAAAACTCTTTGTCATGTCGTGTATATTGGATTAATTTTAAATTAACTTATTCTGAATCAGTAAGAGAAATGGGAAAAAATGCATTAAATATGGTAAATAATAATAATTTTATATTATCAATTAGGTCTAAGATAATTTTTACTGTAAGGATTAGTGGAATGATTTAAAATTAATTACCGTGATTAATGTTTAAACTCAGTTATTTTAATTACATGAGTTTGTATTTAAATTAAATTTACCCACACATGTGATTTTAAATTAATATTTTTTATTTAATATCTATAATAAATTAGTTATAAATTATTTAATAAAACCAAAATTTAATTTTATTCTTAATTGGTTAATTTCATAGGTAAATAAATCTATCTATGTTACCGCGGTAATAACAAAAAAGGTAAAATTGAGTAAACATATAAACTAAAGAATTAGATAATAAAAATTTGTTAATTGTTTTTTTGTTTTTAGATTTTTATCTACCAAATAAACAATGAAATCAATTATTAATAATTTTTTGAGGCACATGATGTAAGAGATACCTCCCAATTGTGAATAATTACGTGTATTTACTGGAATTCCACTCTCCATTATTCATTCATTATTATTATTAAAAATGTATAGGTACAAAACAGAATTCCAAAGAATAAGGAAGGTCCATTAAGATGGGCATCTATGGAGGACTGAAATATTGAAGACCCAAAGCATCTCCTCTAGTCAGACTCTTCCATTTAATCAGGAATAAGTACATATCTGAGAGAAAATTACACGAAGGCCTTGAAAATCCATATGAGAGAGATAATCATCAACCTTGTTTCCCTCCATCCATGTGTGCAAGAAAATAATTCCATAATTGAGGATATTATACCCCTTATAAGGATATAGGGCAAGGATCAGGTAATATTCCGCTTACCATGCTTGGTTCCACGAAGGATAAGAGTGTCTATCACTACCATAATAAGAAAAATACTTTGATAGAAATATAGATGAAGGAATTTGATAACGTTAATCGCCTCAGAAAAAATGGAGCGACTGCTACCAATTTTAGTGGAGAAAGAAATAATTACACGACCCATAGGATCTACTCCCTTTATTTCATTCATGACACATGAGTCATCAATGATGAGCTTCAAATCGAGCAGATGTGGGAACCAGCATACCCAATGGCTAGTACTAGTGAAACATACCTCTCGAGAGACCACTAAAAGTGGCCTGAGAGATGGTTCCTCATTCCATTTTTTTGTAAACATGAATGATATCCAAGGGAATAATTTTTCATTCTGGCCACCAATGACCAGCCAGTGAACTGAATCCCCTCATTCCTAACATTGTTTCATTATTTCAAGATGCACCAACACCACAAAGCCATAATGATTCTATGATATTTCAACTCCAACCTATCATCCCCTAAACCACAGAACCATCTATCAATAATGTAGAGGTCTAAAAAAGAAACGATATATATCCTAGTGAAGTCAAAAAAGGCCTTCCACACCTGGGACACACACTCCATGCTGATGAAAAAGTCGGTTGAACTCTTTTCCCTTGGGACCTTTCATCACGGACAGCGTGAGGCCATATACAAAAATTCCTCACATTCTCATCTGTAGGGAGTTCTTTGTTCCTAATTCACCATATTAAAAAAATGAATTTCTTAGGGACCTCCCTTACCCATAAGGTCGGATCCCATGAATCCTAGTGGGTTGCATGGAAGACACCTTTTTGTAGTCCTTCATAGTGAAAGAACCAGAAATGATACAATAAAAGAGAATATATCAGGTTAATCTCAAAGATATATCATATCAAATTCCATTTTCTGATTTTTATCCATCATGGAACTAATAAATTCTAGATACCCACTATACTAATTAAATGTAATGTGCGTGACTGGGGCGTCAATAAAGGAAATGGTGGCGCAAACCATATTATGATTCGAAAATGAAATGGTCACCTCACCCACAATCCACATAGTGTGAGGATAAAGAGTTTGACTATGCGAGTAAATAATAGTCCTGAGCGATGACTGGTGCACATTGGATCGAACCCCCCACAACTTAGCCGCATGGACATGAAATAACCCCAAAGGGTTCGCCACCCCGATTACTTCCCACATCAACTTCGCCAGAAATCAATGGAATGCCTCTAAGATACTCTTAACACTAATTCCACCATCTTAAACTGGCCTCAAAATCCTCTTCCATGACCACCAATGATTTTTACCTTCTCATGTGCATCACAAATAAATTAAGAAATAATGGAATCAAGATTATTAATCACCCCCTTCGGCAATATAGAGGCTGAGAGAGCATATATTGTAATAGAGGTTAATAAACGATTCTCCAAGGTAAAAATACCTCCAAATGACCAAAAAGGATTCATAAAATTATGAATTAGACATTTAATTTTCCAAAAATTTGATCAATTTGTTGAATTTTCATCCTAATAAGAGAAACTGGAGCTCCAAGGTACTCCATTGGTAAGGAAGAGTGCTACATACTGATCCTCCTGCTCAAGGATTCCACCCTACTATCCACTCATCGACCCAGAACATAGAAGGATCTCTTACTATGAATCAAATCATTACCACTACAATGAAAATAATCATCCAGAACATTTTTAAACCCTATAACGTATATGAAATGGGTTACAAAATCATTATTTGTGTGTATCTTAAATTACTACCTCAAGATGTTATTTTTTTCAAATTTTCATTACCACCGCTCCTGATTAGGTACGATGATGGAAGAAAAATTTAAATATAATATCTATAAAATATTTATACCAGTTTTATATTTATAAAATACATACCCTTTTACATTCTATTCTATAAGGGATAAAATAACGCCGCTCGTGTGTACGGCTGACTACCTCCTCAAGAAGCGATGTGATTCATTTTTCGTTAATGATTTACGTGTGAGGTAAGGAGGGTACTGATAGTAATGATATATGGAAATAATTATAGGTTTATGAAATTTATGAAATATTAATAATTACTTAAATATAATATATCATTCTAGTTTTTCATTTTCACTCACTGAAAAAATGATAACATTGTTCGTGGAAGTGTGGGCTACAACCTCCTCATAGGAATGTGATTCATGTTTTCACCACCACATCAAAATAATTATATATATTCGTAAGTATAATTAATGAATATGACAGGTAGGATATTATTACTATTATCTAAAAATAAAATATTAATTTTCTTCTTTTCATATTGATCATTGAAAAATGGAAACAATACACATGTGTACATACGACATATCATCATCATGAGAGTAACATTAGATAATTTTTTTAAATAAATATAGATAGGTTTAAAATGTATAATTTATATATAAATATGATATTTATGTAATTATTATTGTTATCTATATGATTAAAAATTAATAAGTTTGTAATCATTAACCTACCTCTGTCATTTTAACATATAAGCCAAATATGGACAAAACATATAATGTAAAATTAAATGACTAAGTAATTTCACATAGCATGGTAATAAGTGAAATAAACCTAATGATAAAATTTGAAAAGTTTATCACTCATGTAAATAATTGTTAAATGCTTATTATTCATGAAGATAAAGACACACCAGACATGTTAGACTCAAGGTAAGGGTTTTTCTCATCTGACTTTTAATTACGTGAGATACATTCCATATTCAAAACTTATTTTTGTTGTATTCTGTATATATTTCCCATGAATCTATTTTAATATAATTGAAAAAAAATTATTTGGATATATATATATGTTTTATGATATCAACATCATAGGGTTTATAGTTTCAATGTTTCTAAGGTAATGATGTGTTTTTGTGTCAATTTCCTTTCATTGAAATGTATGTTATATTATGAAAAAATCTTATTATATGGGTCTTCTGATTGAGAATAAATTACAAGGGAACCATTACTCATGTGGGTTTTGTTGGACTTGATAATTTATTAGGGGTGTTTCATTTCATGTACAATCCTTAAGATCGGGTCACCATTGTCATTATTAAAATGAACTCTCAATGGTTCCCTCATCTATAACTGAGTACAACCCTTATTTCCAAAGGAAGGTGTCCAATTAATATTTTAAAACCAAAAAATATTAGGGTCTCTCATTAGTATAGAGGATGGGATTTTGGTCTTATCAGATCTTTTTCAGAGAAATTGATTCCTACATAAGGACTCTCTTACATGTTAATGATTTGTTTTCAAATCATGTCCTAATCCTTTTACGTGACTGGTTACCCGAAAAAAGGATGATGGATTAATTATATTTATGTGATAGAGAAAGGGTATCTATTTAGTGAATATTGGAATGGGAAACGTATTTTAGAATCCATATATATTTATATGAGGTTCTTTATCTATTTACCAATGTTGGATAAGAGCTTATATGCTGAAGTGGTATAATGTGGGACTTCAAAATTTTCTAGCACATAAAGAGGAATGTAATATTAGAAAGAGTCGATTGATCCATATAGAGTTTTCCTATGTATCATTTATATTTTATTAATAAAACCCACATAGTTCAGTAAATTCATGCTATTTAAATTCATGCGGAGATGACATGTGTGCAGAACAGAGACACCAGATATTAGAGCTCAATTATTAAGGAGGTGTCCAATGTATCTAGGTTATAGAAGGAATATTAGATACCATAGTTAAATCATTACCCATAGACATTCCCTAATTTAGTTTCCTTATATCAGCTGTATTCATATCATTCCATTCAGTGGGCCTTACATACAGAGATTTACCTAGATAGTATAGATTCATGATGCTAATGAGGAGTTAATTGGTGCTCCCTAAATCCACATGATCTATATTCGGTTTGAGAAATAAGGGATGAGATGTGACCATACACATGAAATATTTATGTAAGGGATTATGTAGATGGACGTCCCTTGGTATGTTTAATAAAGATATAAGTCCTCATGGAGGCATACAATGTATCCTGGTTATAAGATGATTCAGAGTCATCAATGTTTAGTTGGTTCTCATTCCACTTGTGGATGATGAAAAATGAGAATCCCATGGGAATGATTGGGTTATGATGGTTGATATGTCAAATAAATGGTGGGTATTATATTGATGTGGATTCCTACATGAGTATGTGTTCTAATAATAGGAAGGAATAATGTGTATCATGGTCGTGGAAGGAATCAAAGTCCCCACAGTTCAATATATTGGGGCTTACACATTGATGTTTCCATTATGATCAAGGATGGTACAATGATGTTTCCCTTTCCTTTTTTGAGGCTTATGACACAAATGATATGATTATTGAATCTTCTTAATCCCATGTAAGCTATGCTTAGTGTGAGAAGAAATAGATGGAAAATGATCTTCCAGATTGCGTTGTGGATGAAGGACTTATGTATTGGTACATCCATTTCTATGTTTTACATTAAGCTTGTTCCACTGGAAAAAATCCTATATATATTGGTTATGTTATGAATAAAAGTTCTCATAGTTCATTATTAGGGGATTACAAGATGATGTATCACTTTCAATCAGAATATATCATATTATGACACAAGTATGGTCTTACACACTAATGAGGAACAAGGTAAAGATATCCTCAGATTTTGTTATGATTGGGGTATACACACTGATGTTTTCTTTTATTATCAGGGAACAAACAATGAAGATGAACAATGTTATCGCCTCCTAGGATTCCCATATGATTGGTTCATACACACTAATGTTTCCCCTCTGATTAGGGATAACACACAAAAAATGAAAAAATTTATAAATTCCATGGATCCAATTATTATTTGGGCATTATCAATGGAATTTATAATGTGATAGTGGATTACTCACTAAGGATGAACAATTTTATCAAGTCCCAGTATGCCCTTTTGGACTAGGCTTACATTCTTTCCAGACATGCATTTATTGTTTGTTCGACATGCCATGATTTGTTTATCTACATTTCAATGAGTATCTACTTGAAATGTCCAAAAAATAGTTTTCCATTCCAGTTTACATTTTGGGTTGACATCACATAACCTGGATGACATGTCTACAGATTTTCTTGAGAAAATGAATAACTTGTTTGGAGGTCAAAGCATGGTTTGACCAGTTGATCCTATAAACCATCAAATTATCCTAGATGAATAATCCATAGGGTGTCGCATGATCCAGATTATATGACCAGGTGTCATCACAAGAGTTGTTTGACACACATGGAGGGCGTCGTGAGAGTTGATTTTCCTTGTCTTGGATGGTGTCACATGCCCTGGATGAGCTGTTATGATGAAATCATGAGATTTTGAAAGAATACTTGGAGTGCGTCATGAGAACCAATTGAAACTACCATGTGCTATCACGAGAGTTAGAAAACATGTGTATGCACCATTATATGAGTCCAGAAACATGTCTTAATGACATCACAGTATTTGGGTGCTAATCATGTAGGGATTCACCGGACTTGGGTGGCATGTCACGGGGTTCGATTTTACTTTAATTAACAAGTCCATTTGACTATTCATACATTGAATAATATTTCAATGGGATGTAATGAGAACATTGTAACATACCCTGGTGTTATCCAATGTCCTAAGTGGTTCACATGATACCCTGAAGATCATCATACATATTTAGTACTTAATTCTCATGTTCATTAGACATATTTGAAACCCTTTAAATATGAATTATTTGTATTTTGTTGGTGATTTCCAATTTTAATTATCGTGTGTCATAACACATAATTTGGATGTCTTTTGTGTGTACATCCAGAAGAAATTTATGTGATTGTGTGAAGAACTTATGTAAACTGCATGGCCACCGTGTTGGTTCCATGAATAATTCCTGAGAAGAATATTTTCTGATCGCAAGATCAGCTCCTCTAGGAAAGCTCCTATAGTGTCACTACAAGGTCCTGAGAGGTTTTTCTTTGTATAGAGTAGTGGTGTATTTTTTATCCTGGGTTAGGGGATTTACATTCCTCTCCACATCAATTGAACCCCATTTTTTTCATCATGTATCTAGAGAATCCATGCTATTGTAAGTGGAGTGTTTCAGCATCACATTTCTTCATGAAGTCCTCCAAGATATCACTCCGATGTTATCAAATATCATTCAAATACATAAATATCATCCATGAATTCTTAAATTATAGGATTATTTAATATTAATTGGGTCATGTTTGATATCAGGGAAATTGTAAGGGACCTTTATTTTTTCAATTTGATATTTCAGTGTTCCTTTGTAAAATCATGAAAGTTGTCGAAAGACCCTCTTGGCACATCAGGTGACTATTCTAAAAAATTACAAGAGAAAATAATGGTTTTAGGTGGACTTTTTGAGATTGAACAAGCTAATTGAGGTGTCTGGCGAGATTTTGCTGCAAACAGACAAGGCATGATGCATTTTTTTATGGTCATGTCTTTTTGTTTTGTTTTTTATTTTATTAACGTTAGGTAGATCATGATGTTAATATAATGATACTGAGGAAAATCATTCTACCTCTTCATGACATGTCTATTTAACATGAATGGTCCAATGGAGACACTAGAACATTTCATAGAAAATTCAGTCTTCTTGTCTTTACAGAGCCAAAGGGGGTGTGTGAAGTCTTCTATACATAACCAAGGCCCTTCATGTGGTGAAGATGAATATCCTGTGGTATATGTATGAGATGTGGCAAGAATGTCACCAGGGTCTTGAAGTTTCTTACATGTATCCAGTGGTGCATCATGTGACTTCTAAAAATGTGAGAGCCTCACACATCCTATATATTTATTTCCTTGTTTATTTTAAAATTACTGGGGCCTTTATGAGTTTGTTTGATCATTTTCATGGACAATAATTCTTCTCATCAGTGATGTATCACAGGATATTTACCATAGTATGAGGCACCCACCTTTTTGATAATTTTTTTCTATTTTTGAAGGACTCATGAATGGTTTGTTGTGTATTTGTTGGAAGACAAACAACATTTCTTTGGGAGTTTATATAACTACAACTAAATAGTCAATGATTGTCTTGATAGCCTTTGTAAATGAATAAAGTAAATTTTTAGGGGACTTAGTAGGACCTTCCGTAGTCTATGTTCAAAATGTAGTCATCCTCACGACCTCCTGATGGGAATGTGTTCATGACTTTTCTAGGGTTTAACCAAATATACGTGTCTTTAGAAATATTCTTCTCCCATCGATTTTTCATGGAAAATAATAACAATTTATAGGTATTTCATCCCTTGTGGATTTTATGATTTTCATTTGGTAGGATCCAACAAATGTACTATATTAAGAGAAACATTTATATAGGCATGGCCTCAATTATAATGAATTTAACTGCGCATTGTAGCATTTGGAGTTGTTGCAAATCAATGTCTCATGTTTGTTTGATCTACATGGTGACACATGGTAATATTTAGAAATCCCTTAATATAGGGTTGTAGGAGGATAACTCAATCACCGAATTCCCACTTTTCTAGTGCTATATTTCTCTTTATGTGCTTCTATCATGTTTCATTTCCACAAGACCATTCCCCAAGTCCTGATCATGAGACTCCTCTGTGATCCCCTTTAATGATAACTATTCCATGAGAACTCTTTTTCTTAGGTGCCCACTCGAACCAACTAATAACAATACTTTGGAATTTATTTGAACATTGGTTGTGAGGATGAGATTACCTTCAGGGTTCCATGTGGTCTACTTGCCTGATCATACGATCATCTGGCTATCATGAAGCTCAGGTGACCATATCTGGGACATGAAATCAGGATTTATTTAGTGTTACTGAAATTATTAAATTCCATTTGGGATCATGCGACCCACAATATAATTGGTGGTGATGTGATTCAAGATACCATTAGGAAATCCATGAATGACATTGATGATTCATGTAATGTGCATGACATGATCAGAATTTTATGTATTTCATTTGGAAATATTTTATTTTACATATTTGACATGTTCCACTTACATTTTTTCATATGGATTCTATTTCATGTCACACTTTTTCTATTGTAGCTAACTAAAGGTCAACGATTTCTAGAAATCACAATTTTTATCCCTATTACCATGTGGATTATGATAATTAGTATCTAAAGAAGATCATCTATTCTGAGATCTTGGATTATCCTCTACCAAAAAACATCTTCTATACATGATAATTTTGTTAGGTGATTATTTCATTCTCCATCATATTTCAATCTTCCAGCTTGTGGGGTGTCAGCTTCTCTTGACTCTGACCAGATAAAAATTTCCATGACGGATGACTTGTGACATTTCAGTCCCATGGGTTGTGTTATATATCAGGAAACTCTCCCATGGATCATAATGGTATGTAGTTTTCTCATCATGATATTTCTTAGAGTTATTTAGGATAATTGGCCTCCAATATGAACAACCCATGTGGTGGATGTAGCACGAAATGGTATCTATGTTAAGGATGTTATTTATTAGATGAAAGGTCATGTCCATTATGGATCATACAATGCTTCTAGGGGTTTAAAAACATTTTATAGAGTCCATATCTATGATGATGTATAGATATACCAATTCATTTTCTATCACCAACCTGATCTCCTTCGAAAACTGATCAACTGTTGGATCACAAGTACGAAGACATTCTATTTTTTCCATGGTGAGGTGAGTATTATCATATGTGAAATCTCCCAACTGAGTCTTATTACACCTCTTGGAGAGATGTTTGATTCATTCCTCCCTTTTATAGATATTTGGGATGAACCATCACATCCTCTAGTCCTATCGAGGGTTATTCTCATCATTTTGAACGATTAGACAAGAAAGGGGCGGAATTTGATCTCTCTTATCTCCGTCAAGGACAAGATCTAAACATCGATTTTCAATGTGGTGTTAATCCTGCTATTATACTCCCCATAATTTCTCTTCCCATGTAGTCTAGGATAGTTTCAGATCATGTTGGGATATCATGATAGTTTTGTAATACTCCTTATGGGGATATTAGGAGAACTGGGAGATATCTCCAAGCCATAGGTTGGAGAGATTCATGAGTTTTTTTTGAATGGTTGAATTTTCCCATCTTGGGATAATGAAACTCATTGATATTCACCATGTTTTTTGATGATATTTTATGAGAGACTCATAGTTGTGGTGATTCCTCTTTTTTTTACTATTAGTGAATAGATCTGTTGATATTTTTTATTTTTTTCCACTGTTTTCTTATATTTTATTCAAGATGTGAAAGACATTTCACTAAGATGATATTATGTGAATCTCCAACAGTACTCTTCCTTTCCATAATATCATGTAAAACTGAATTTTTGGATCTTATTATTTAAAGCATATTTGATTCTTTTTGGGAGGAACTCTTGATTTCCAACCAACAAACAAATCCTTACCGATAAATATGCTCCAGTTATCTTGATATCACATAATTCATAGAAGAATAATTAGGTTGAATACATGCCCTAGTGGGAGAGGGATCTATGTTTTCAATGATAGTAGCTTGGTGAGAGTATCTTGATTTATTTTAAGCCCATCTGATGGGACCTACAACCTTTTTCTTTTTTAATGACTAAATTGTTCTCATTTTTAGTTTAGGTTCTTATAGGTTTGACCTTCTACAACATTAATTTTGGGTGTTTTAGATCAAAACTAATATTTCTTTATTTTATGTAGTTTTATCTTGGACCTGATATTTCATTAATTTCAATTATTATTACTCTGACATTATATTGCGTTAGTTATGTTATTTTAGAATGGACGTGATATTTTATTATCTTAGGGTATTTTAATTCAGACTTGATATTACATTAGTATATGATATTTTAGCTAAGGCCTAAAAGATCATTAGTTTATGTATTTTATCTCGGAAAAGATATTGATTATTTTAGGGACTTTTTTCTCGGACTAGATATTTATTTAGATTAATGTCTTTTAGTTCAGACCTATTATTGATTTGGTTTAGGGTTATTTTTCATGGACTTCATATTGCGTTAGTTTAAGGTCTTTTAGCGTGGAGATGATGGAGGATCATGTAATATTAAAATTTCATTACAGGAATGACCCCATATACTCAGGTTTTTGGGTCTTATATGGTGTTTTGAACGATCAAGAGAAACATAGGAACTTCCCTACTAGGAGGAGATTACTTTGTTCTGTGTGAGATATCCTTTATGATTTGGTAGAATTGATGAACAAGGGTTTCTCAACACTTTTACAAGGGTCATGGAATGTTTATGGGGAAAATATTAGTTGTTTCCAAAATTATAGTGATTCATGGTCCTCTAGGATAGTTGGAATATGGGTGACGTAATTCATAACCCAAAAGTTTGAGTCCTTGAATATGGGTTGGGCTAGACATGTCAGGAATGACCCATAACACTAGCAGGTTCCATGTTCTACCATGGTGTTTCTAGGGATTACTAGTATTGAATTTACTTTCTATAAAGGGGGAGATGTGTTTTTTTGTGGGTCATGGACCATAAGTGTTTGTAGATTGGTCAACAGAAATATGATCTCCACTTATTTATGAGGGGCGTGAAAGATTATTGAATATTGAAACAACCATATGGAGAGGTCTGATATGGTAAAAAATCTATCGAAGAAGGGTCTTGGACCCCTATAGAAGTTTATATATCGAATTTTATTCCCAAATAATACACATTGTGGGTTCAAATCATGTGGTGTGGTCCATTAATGTTTTTGAATGATGTGACACATTCCTTCCCATTGAAATGGAACAATGAATGGCGACTAACGTCTAGTACATTGAATCATCATGGATATATTGGTGTGGGTATTGTAAATCATGGTCCAGTGTTCTTGGGTTCTGATAATGAAATGAGACTTTCATACTGGGAGAAGTTCATATCACACAGAGATGTTGAGTTCTACCACATCGATGTTACCACTCACATGAATTGGAAATCCTTTTTTGCAGAGTGACACATTTGGTGGATGATCATAGGTGCATATGTAGGATCCATAGTTATACAACATAATAAAGAAAAGGTTCCATTAATTACATCAATATATTTCCAAGGCCATAGAAGATTCTAGTTATCTAAGGCACCCATGTCATGATTTTTGATTTATGGAAAGTGTAATATAAATGACGGATTCGAGCACCCGAAATTTTTTTCACTACCTAGAAAACATATTATAATTATGAGGAGATGTGAGAAATAACTACTATATCTTATTCCTGAACTAGATGGTCCAACGAGAATATATTTGATTTAACTAGGGATTAAAATTAGACCTCATGAGATTTATTCTTTATTTACTTGCACACTCATTTTTTTATAACCTCTGGAGATGAAGAGTTTAGTGAGTGGAGATGTTACATTTACTAAGGCCACCATTTTTGGATTTTGACATGAAAATTGTGTTTCACTTCGCTGGTAGATTAATGACTCGAGAATTGGAATATTATAGTCAAGATTTTAAGGTTGTATAGCTTAGACTAATGATAAGGTAGTTTAAGGTCATAATGCAGATGGTCCCAATATGGGGGATGATACAGAATAGACTAATTAAGAAACCCAGGGTCAACAGTACTCCATCAACATTCTAAGGTGGTGATGAATATATTGTAAATCATGGGTTGAGGTCGTCGTATCATGAAAGATGATATGGGATAATAATAATAGGAGTGTTTCATATCACAATATGGTGTTGAGTTCTCCCACAGTGATGTTAGAAATCAAAAATGTAGGAAATACTTATTTGTAGACTAACACATTTAGTTGATCACCATAAGTCCATATGCAGGATCCATATGAATAATTGAATAGTCAAGAAAATGTCCCCTTGAATCCGAGAATCATTTTGAAGGGCCCCGAATGGTTTTTAACGAACTATAATTTCTTGAGAAAAAACATTTGGTTCCTGGATTGTAATATAAAGGATGATGGAATGACATTGTAGTATAGATAAACGAGTTAGGGATCATGTATATCTTTGATGAAGGATGAAACCCAGGTGGTATTTTATCAATTTAATCATCATGCAGGGTGGAAATATTTTGTACCATATAGTTTAACATCATATGGTAAGTAAGTGTTCCATGTTGATTTTTTTAATTTATTTAGGGCATTCTTGTTGTACAATTTTAATGTGATGCCACCGGGACATTTTAATTGTATTCTAACAACATTTTTTATGGTAATGGACTCTACAAAGTAAAATTCTTATGTTGAAGAATGGTGGATGAACAAGATTTTGGATTTCACTATGTATCCCATAGTGATAAGAATAAAGACACATGTAGTTCTTAAAAACCTATCCCTATCTAGGTCTTACCCACACATAGAGGGGTAATGTTTATGCTATTGTTGTGATTGGTCCTATATTAGGAGATCTGGTTCACACAATGTATCCTGTGAGGATAGGAATCAAATCATGCATATTTATTGAAGGGGAAATGTTCTATTCTGGTCTACCCCATACATATACATGGTCATTGATTATAATTATTTTTTAATAGGACCCATAAATGGAAAATCGGGTGTCACTATGTTACCCATGGTGAATGGAATCGAGCCACATGTATTACTTATGGGACCGTGCAGTTTAACAACATGAAGTATGGATTTTGGATTTCTTACATGAACAGGGGTTTTGTGGCTAGACCTATGGATAAAAATATGGGCACAACTGTATATCCTATAATGATATGAAGTAATCACTATGTAGTTCTAGAGTGTATGCATTGTAAAAGACGAACACCAATAGAAGTGGTCCTCTCGGGAGAGGTCTACAGGAATGGTCAGTTAAATTTCATGCATATGACATCAACCAATCATTTTATCGTAATGTGACAAAAAAACAATGTATACAGTTAATGGTCATTCATTTAGGACTATTATGAGTATATAATGATCCTTAATGACTTTTTTTATGTGGGGATATCTTTATTGAAATTCCTATTCTCAATTGATAAATTCATCGAACTATAAACAAATGAATTTGAAGGGTTACCCTTATTTTTAATGTCCTGACCCCTGTTACCCAGAGTTAGTACATTATTACATAACATTGACATGATCACAAGAGATCATGTCTCAATAGACCAATTAGTTTAGTAGGCTTGGAAGTACTAGATACATTCATACGTTTTACATTGCATCATGAAATAAAAACAACAAAAACATTTTATCCCCTTTGAACACACTTATATCCCTTAGCATATCCCAGCATGTCAACAATAAAATACTTCTTCACATCCTAGGAATTATAAAACATATAAAGGGGAGAGGTCATATGCTCAGTAAGGATAACAATATAGAGGAAACGTTCATCAATAAGCATAAACATTTAAGGTGACGTATAAGAATAAAATAGAATCCTTTTTAATATAAACTACAGAATAATACTTCAAATATAAATTAAATAATTCCATTAAATTATTCATATGGATATTCTAAAAGATGAATAATCACATGAAATATCAATAGACAATTTTATAATGATGGAATGCATAACTCCAGACATCATAACCACATAGTCAAGGCATCGTGCCAAGACTACAAATAAGATTTCATCATGGACCTGTTCCAATACACTAGTTTTTCTCACGAGACCTACCAATGCATCGAGGATTTGTAGCGGGCTCCACCTGTCACTTACTAAGTCCAATTCATTCATCATATGAAAATGTTGAAACATAACATAAACATTGGTATTAAAACTAGAATACAAAATGTTAACTCTTAAACCATAAACCATGAATGGTATAAAAATAACACATCCACAGTCAAACATATCACTAAGCCTTCAATACAATATGGAAGATTGTATCATAATAAATCAACGTCAAACAAGTGTAAAATCCATCAAAGGATGTTGACAAATATTAAATCAAAACTATATGAGAGAAATATCTATTTAGATATTGAAATAATTTAAAAGTCACAGAATTATAAAAAAATAATTATTTTGAAAAAACTCTTATAAGATTGTAATGGATTATTCAAAGGTGTTATTATTATGGAAAATAGCCGCACTCGCCCTATAATTTAAAAAAATTCTTTCCTTAATTTTGTCGAAAATGTCGTAACTGACAATGTTCGAAAAAGGAAAGAATGATTCCTTTAAAAATATTTTATAAAAATCCAAAAAAGGTTATAAATTACATTATCCCATAGTCTAAGAAATAGTAAAAATATTTTGGTTTACATTTTTACGAAATATGGATGTGTATGATAAAGAGGCCACGGTAGATACTCACATATAAACAACTTCGGATAATGAAGAGATTGTAGAATTAACCCTTAACTTGTAATTTTCCTTGATAGAGGGTACATTAACAACCTGTATAATAGTAAATCATTTTTATTAAATTATACAAGAACCACATACATAAATATGATATCATATATGATCTTATAATATTCATTTCTTAATAATATTTTTGTAGTGTCATTGTTCCAGGTGTTAACTAATTCATTTTAATTTATATGCTTGGTTACATATTCCATGTCTGTTATCGATAGGATGTATTTTATTTATATCCAGAATAATATTAAGTTCTCAAACATTATTTTTAATCATAAAATTAGAATGATTCTTAAATGATTACGATGGGGGGTGAATCTCATCGTGTTCTTGGAGACGGTAATCCGTACGTATGAACGAGAGACAATATCACTATATTGATGGTAAAATAGTAATAAATTTGATGGTATATCATATATAAAGAATCATTAACATGTTAAATTTATTATTGACATTAGTTATATTCATTTTTATACCCATCCAAATAATGAAGTGTTTGAATAACAAACTGCACCACGACGTGGAGAGGGTAAGCCATACGTACGCATGTATGGTGAAAAGTCATTTAGAGGATGGATAGAATAATAAATATGGTTGTAAAAAATTTATAATAAAATCAAATTTTGTATAAGGTACTGTATTTTTTTTTGGTATGTAAACAACAAAGAAAGAGGATGTGGAAGAAAAAAAGAACTTTGAAAACGGTGGTGAAATTATTACCTCTTCTTCGGGTGTTTCCTTTTGATTTGATCAAAAGGGATACTTAGGTTGGATTTTTTATCAATGTATGGCCTCTACGTATATTTGAGGGTAGTTGGGAGGATATTTTAATAGGGATTGGCTGAGCCAAAAGGCTTTGGAGGTGCGATTTTGAGAGAAGATGAAGTAACCTTTAATAAGAGACGTGATGGTCACTTTAGGAAAACCTTGAAATATTATTTTATTATACAATCATATTCGGTTTATAATAGCTCCAAAATGATTTATTTCAAGGATAAGGTGTGGATTGGTAGAAAACCTCTCAACCAATAGGGTTTAGAAAGGTTTGGGTCACCATATTAACCTTATCGTTTAGATTTAACTCTAAATTAAATAGTTTTACTTTTACCATGTATTCTTGTATTATTATACTAAATTGTTTATAAAAATATGATAAAATGACAATATAATCCCAAGTGGTTCATTAATTAAATATTTATCATAAAATAAGTCCTTTGTCCGATACTTAGATTTTTAGTACTATTATATCATTTAATAATATAGTATTTGTTTTAAAAATTCTTTTTGATCAATTTTAACACTATTTAGTATTTGATCATTGTTGAAGTACTAACAACTTGATTAACTCGAAAAAACCTTAGTTAATAAACCCTAACATGTCAAATTATACTATAAAATTTGTGAAATTCATCAAAAGTATCAATTTACATTTATTTGGTTATTTATAATATCAATTATTTTAATCAATCATTTTTAAGGTAATTACTACATAAATTTACTTTTTTAATGTGTAAATATTATAAATAAGATACCCTTATATAGGAATTATTTTTAGCTTTCTAACGAATATTTGTAGTCAAATTTATCTTCTGTGTAACACTATTTTAAAAATGTTCTAGTTATGAAAATTTGAATTTAACAATTTTAATTATTATTTAAATAAAATAATAATAAATGTCTTAATCTAATCCAAGTGGACCAAAAGGATCATATTTTATCCCTAACGTTGATTTTTATCATAAAAAACATTTCCAATAGAATTAGGAGATGTGTTTGGGTAATTATAATATGATTTTAGCTTTAATTTCCCTATTTACTTTTAACGGTGCTAAATAAAATTCAAAAATTACTATTCACAAAAATTTATGTTCATCTTATTAAAAAACATTATACCTTCTGATGTCAACTGTGTCTCTTGGATTTTTGAAATTCAATTTACAGAAGCGGTAAAATTACTTTTTATGAAAATTTTCCAATGCGCCTACAAGGTGGGTAAGAGGCGGTAAAAAGTTCAATAAAATTTTATTTTTCAAATTTAATTATAAAATGACTCAAATGAATTACATGGAACTTAAATAGGTATTATGTATTTTTTTTGACCTCAAATACATTTAATTAAAATAAATATTTATTTAAATAAAAAGAATGTTTTAAACAATAACACAATGTTTTTCACTATTCATAAAAAATTTAACTTTTTCAGAAAAATACCAAAAATTCACCCAATGCTAATTTTGATATTCCAAATCCAAAAATGAAGTCCATTTCGAAAAAAAATTATAAAATTTTGAAAATTGAGTATTACTATTTATAATTGATAGTTTGATTGGTAGTGGTCTGTGAGAACTCTATGTTGCGCACAACGCAAGCTATTGTATTATTTAAAGAGAAGCGTACCATGGATGTTTGGGGTGTTACATTCTTCCAACAGTCAAATAATTTCATCCTCAAAATCTCTAGAATATTACTGCATGAAATGAATCGCGTGGTTCTTCATTATATGTTCCTTAGGTTCCCACATTGCGTATTCCATCTAATGGTTTCTCCATTGAACTTTCACCATGCGAGTCATCCGGTTTCTCAACACTTGTTCTCTGGAATCAAGAATTATGATAGGATCTTCACAATAAGATAGGTCACATTCTAGTTCTTTATCTTTATAGATGAGTAAATGCATTTGTTCAGGCATGTAGTATCTCAACAGTGATACGTGGAACACATCATGAACATTGGAGAGATTTGGATGCATTTCCAAATGGTAAGCTACAACCCCAATTCATTCTAGAATTTTGAAAGGTCTGATGTACCTAGGACATAATTTACACTTCTTACAAAATCGTATAACTCCCTTCCATGGAGATATGTTCCAGAAAAAATGATCTCCTACTTGAAATTCCAAATCCTTACTTTGGTTATCAACATAGCTCTTTTTCATAATTTGAGATTCTTTGATGTGGGTTTGTATAACCATCACCTTTTAAATTGTTTCCTCAACATGTTCTGGGCCTATGAGTTTTGTTTCACCAACATCATCCCAAAAAGTTGGTGTGCGACATCTCTTTCCATACAACACTTCATATGGTGTCATTTGAATACTTGAATGGAAGCTATTGTTAAAGGAATATTCTACCAGAGGTAAATACTAATCCCATATAACTTGAAAGTCAAGTGAGAAATATCACAACATGTCTTCCATGGTTTGAATAGTCTATTAAGATTGTCCATCGGTTTGAGGGTGGTAGGCAGTGCTCAAACGAAGATCAGTATCCAAGGACATCTAAATAATTTTCTAGAATCATGATGTAAAATGGGGATCACGATCAATAAAAATTGATAGGGGTTATCCATGAAGACTTAAAACATCATTAATATATAGTCTTGATATACTTTCAAGTGGTAAATCTTCTCTTATAGCATGAAAAAGTGCTGACTTGGTAAGACGATCAACAATGACCCATATTGAATCATTTCTTCTAGGAGTCTTTGGTAGTCCACAGCAATGTCGATCATAATATCATGCCATTTCCTCTCAGGTATGAGAAGAGGTTGCTTGATGACTCTAGGAGGCTGTCTTCTAATCTTCACCTATTATCAAACCATACATATTGACTAATAATCAGAGATCTCCCTCTTCATGTTGTCCCACCAAAAATGTTCCTTAAAATCCCTATACATCTTAGTGATACTAGGATGTGTAGATATATGGGAGATATGAGCAATATCTACCAATTCCCTTTTCAGATCAAGTATATCAGGAACACAAAGTCACTTCTTAAATATCAAAATTCTATCTTCATATAGGATTTCAATCAATCTCCCATCATTCACTGCTTAAATATTCGTTTAAAACTACTCATCATCAGTCTAAGAACTTTTTATCCATTCTAATAAAGATGGTTTGGAAACAATTTGAAAAAGTATTTATGTTTCACCTTCTATGATTATTCCCATATCCATCTTTACAAGATCCATGAACCTAGGATACCTTTCAACTCTCATATTGTTCAAAAATCTACTATCCTTTCAGCTCAAAGCATCTAACACCTTATTTTCCTTCCCAAGGTGGTAGTTTGTATTGAAATCATAATATTTGAGTAGTTCAAGACATTGTCCTTTCCCCAGGTTGATTTTTTTCTATGAGAAAATTAATTTCAAAATCTTGTGATCAGTATATATCCCACATTTATTACCATAAAGATAGTGTCTCCAAATCATCAAAGAAAATATTACATCTGCTAACTCAATATCATGAGTGGGATATTTTTTTCGTGAATTGTTTTTTGTCCTGATCCATAGGAAATAACTCTATTATTCTGCATTAGGACACAACCAATCCATTTATTTGAAGAATCACTATAAATCACAAACCCATCATTCCCCGATGTAAGATTCAAGATAGGATCGTTGAACAATCTTCACTACAGTTATTGAAAAAATTCTTCAAACTGTTTTGTCCAAAAAAATTAACCCCTTTACATGTGGTCCTAGTTAATGGGTTATCCAATTAGAAAAAGTAATGGAAAAAGTGCTTATAATAACCGTATAAACCAATAAATCTACATACGTTATTTATACTTGTCGGTGTTGGACATTCATGGTTTACCTTGGCCTTTAAAGGATTGATAATGAATCCATCCTTAGAAACAATATGGCCACGAAAAGAAATCTACTGAAGCCAGAATTATCCCTTTCTAAACATCCCATATAATTCATTTCTTCTAAGGGTTTCATAATAGTGCACAAGTGATATAAAATATCTTCATATATTTTTGAGTAAATCAATATTTCATCAATAAATACCACTACAATGTCATCAATATATTTACTTAAAAATCTATTCATTTGATGCATGAAAACTTAGAGTGCATTAGTCGGTCCAAAATTCATTACAGTAAACTCTTAATCCCCATACTTGGATTGAAATACAGTTCTCAGAATGACTTCCTTATTCATAATCAACTGATGATATTCATATCGAAGGTTAATTGTTGAAAAATATTTAGCATTCCGAAGTTGGTCGAATAAATTATCAATGCGAGGTATGGGATACTACTTCTTTATTGTTATAGCATTTATCTCCCTGTAGTCAATGCACAACCTCATATATCCATCTTTCATCTTAAAAAAAGAACAGAGGACCCTCATAGAGAAACACTATAGAATTTAAATCTTTTATTATTCAATTCATTTAATTGTTTCTCTAGTTACACCAATTCCACAGTGTCCATTCTATAAGAGGTTATCGATATGGGACTTGAACCAGGAATTAAATAAAATGAAAACTCAATTTCTCATTATGGAGGATGTCAATGTCAATCCTCTAGAAACATATCAACATATTCTTATACAATAGGTACGTCCTCTATTTGAACATTATTTTCCTCACACATAGTTATTTCATTCACTTCCTCGCTAATAATTTAATTTATTAGAGCTACTGGGGGTGTATCTAGATAAGAATTAGATGGTGACATTTCTTCTCTAATGACAAGGTACTCATTATCATCCTCAAAAATTGTAACATGGTTCTTCATAAAATAAATTTTCGCATCATGGTCCAAAAGCCAATCCATTCTGAGGATTATATCAAATTAAATCGTGGGCATGATAATGAGATCAGAAGATAATGAATATTTAAACTCCCTAATGGGAACTGATTTACAAAAAAATGTTGCAATGATACATCCATTAAGAGTTTTGACTGAGAACTCACTTGTTAAATCGAATTGGAGATATATAATTTTAATAGAAAACATGGAAGATATGAAGCAATGTGATGATCCAGAATCAAATAAAGCATTGGTTAAACTTGAGGAAACCATTAACTTACCTACCACCACGTCTTTAGGAGATTCAACCTCTGTAGTAGTGATCACATAAGCTTGACCTTTCTCCCTTGGAATTTTTTAGGTAATTTTACCTGGGACATAGGACATTAATTTTCCTAATGCACAATTTCTCTACAATTATAGCATTAAACAATGACAAACTTTTTCTTTCCCTTGTAATCATGAGCTTTGTGACATTTTTCACCAAACTTGTAATAGAATCTCATTCCCTTCAGACAAGTACTAGGGTGTTTCTTCCCAAATTTACTTCATGATGGATATTCAAAATTTCCCTTCTTCTCCATATTTCCATTTCCATAGTGTTCATCAGATCTCTTCTTCCCTTCCTTTTCTTTAAATTTATAAGATATAGAGAATACATTTTCTGTCTTGATAGCACTTGAGACAATATCTTAGTATGATGAGAAGGATTGTGAGACTAATTATAAATGAAAAAAATGGTTTTATCCCATAAAATAATCGATCAATTTTACTCTATGGGTTACATATATAATCTACAGAATGCCTTTGAATCCTTGTAATGTTAGCCTTATACTTTTTTCCATTATTATCCTCCTTTTTTCCTCACTCTAAAATCATCTTTCCATATCCGCTCGATGGTCATGAGGAAAGTATTTATCTAAGAAAATATCTTTAAACTCCCTATTTTCCATATTATATACTTATTTATCTTCATTTTTGTTTTAAATTAATGACCACCACTGATCTTTATATCCTGTTAGGTGATAAACATCCATGAAAACGTTTTCCCTTTCGCTAATCCCCCAAGAATGAATTTTTTCTAAGGAACTTATCCATTGCTTGGCTACAAATAGATTTGTAGTCCCGTTTAAGGTTAGTGGTTTTTTCCTTATGAAGCAGTATACCAATTATCTTCCACATTGTGGATCAGGGTGCTCCATACGGGTAAGGTTATTAGTCATAAACTGAGTGAGTTGTCCCTGTTTTGTGATAAGTTGATTAGAAACAGCTTCATCACCATCACTACTATATTTATCTTGAGTAGGATGGAAATCACTACATGGATTATGCATGTTTATATAGTTTCTATTCCTTCCACTATGTTCCATTTCAAAATAATGGTATTCACTAGATTATTTTATGAATCACAATACATAATTCCAAAATTGTAAAACACTTAACATAATTTTAAAAGTTTATTGATATAATCCCTATCAATAAAAATGTTTTTTGAGGGGTTATATAGTCATAAATCCTTCAAAAAAATTTGTAAAGAAAATGTTAATTTTCTTATGCATATCCCCTAGGAGTTTCATAAGCAAGAGTGCAGCAAGGCCCGTTGTCGTGTAACAGGATAGTCAAGCTCAAATCTCTTTGTCAATGTTTCCACTTCGAGGTACATTTGTTTCAGAGCCGCCTCTACCTACTCATTTCCAGACATGGAATTATTTCTTGTAAAACTCACAAAATCTCTATATTAACAGTATTATAGGAAGTTCTTCTATACTAATTCTCAAAGTCTATCTTAGGGTAATATTCTCTAATCAGAGTTTTTAAAAATCTAGCATCCATGATTTGTACTAAACTTCCTCTGATACCTACAGTAACACCACGACCCCATTTACCTAGGGTTAGGGCATTATTACATAACATGGTCATGATATCATGTCATCATGTCTCTAAAGACTGATTAGTTTAGTATCCTTGGATGTACTAGATACATACATATGTTTTACATAACATAATGAAATAAAAACAACAACAAAATTTTATCTCTATTAAACACGCTTTTATACCATAGACTATCCCTTTAGGTCAGCCATAAAATTCAGCTTCACATCCTGGGAAAAATAAAACATAGAAAGGGGTGAGCTCCGATGCTTAGTAAGGATAACAATATAGCGGAAATGTTCATAAATAAACATTGTTTTGGTTGTTAACTGATTCATTTTACATTATATGAATGGTTATGAAAGCTATTATTGTTATGGATAGGATTTATTTGATACATATCATGAATGATATTAAGTTCATAAAAATTATTTTTAATCCTTAAATGAAAATTATTCTTTAATGATTACGATAGGGAATGAATCTCATCACGTTCGTGGAGATGGTAATCCGTACGTACGCACGGGAGAAAATATCATTATATTGATGGTGAAATCATATTTAATTTGATGGTATATCATATATACACAATTATTAACATGTTATATTTATTATTTTGGTTAGTTATACTCATTATTATTCCCATCCAAATAATGAAGTGTTCGAATAACAAATCACACCACAACGTGGAGACAATAAGCTGTACATACACATGTATGGTGACATGTCATCAATAGAATGTATAGAATAATGAATATGGTTTTACAATATTTATAATAACATAAATTTATGTTTAATATACATGATTTATTATTTTTTATGTAAACAACAAGGAAATAGGTAGAGGATGAAAAAACGAACTTTGAAAAATGTGGTGAAATTATTACCCCTTCTTTGAGTGTTTCTTTTTGCTTCAATCAAAAGAGATAATTAGGTTGGATTTATGACCAGGTTAAGGACTCTAGGTAGATTTTAGGGAAGTTGGTAATATATTTGAGATGGTTTGGCCAAGCCAAATAGCTCTTTAGTCGTTATTGTGAGAGAAGGGGAAGTACCCTTTTATAATAGAGGTGAGGGTCAAATTAGAAAAATCTAGAAATGTTATTTTATTATATATTCATATTCGGTATATAATGTTTCCAAAATTATTTATTTCTATTCTAAGGTGGGGATGGGTCTAAAACCTCTCAACCAATATGTTTTAGAGAGGTTTAGGTCACCATATTAACCTTATCTTTTAGATTTAACTCTAAGTTAAATAGTTTTACTTTTACCATGTATTCTTGTATTATTAAAATAAATGGTTAATAAATTTACTAAAAAATTCTAAAATAACTCCAAGTGGTTCATTAATGAAATATCTAATATTATAAATGTCCTTTTTCTGAACCTTGTATTTTTAGTAATATTATATCATTTAATAATATAGTATTTGTTTTAAAAACTCATTTATGTCAATTTTGACACTATTCAGTATTTTATTTTTTTAAAGTCATATAAACTTGATTACTTCGAAAAAATTCAGTTAAGCATCCCTACCATGTCATATTAGCCTATAATTTTTTTTAATTCCTCAAAAGTCTTAATTTACATTTATTTGGATATTTATAATATCAATTATTTTAATCAATCATTAATAAGGTAATTATTGTATCATCATTGTGTAATAAATAAATTTAATATTTTAATGTCTAGAAATTATAAATAAGATATCATTATATATTAAATATTTTTATATTCATAATGAATATTTATAGTATGATTTATCTTATGTTTAATCCCAAATTAATAATGTTTTAGTTATGAAAATTTGAATTTAACACTTTTAACTATTCTTTAAATAAATTAAAAATAAATGTCCTAATCTAATCCATTTGGACCCAAAGGATCATATTTTATTCCTAAGGTTGATTTTGGTCATAATAAACTTATCCAATAAATTTAGAACAAGTTTTAGGATAATTATAATACCATTTTAACCTTTAATTGGCCTGTTTACTTTTAACCGTGGTAAATAAAATTCATAAGTTACTATTCGCCAAAAATTATATTCATCTTATAGAACAAAATTTTACTTAATGATGTAACCCATGTCTCTTGGAATTTTTAATTTCAATTAAATGAAGCTGTAAGATTATATTTTATGCAAATTTGCAAATGCGCCTAGAAGGTGGGTAAAAGACGGTAAAAAGTTCAATAAATTTTATATATCAAATTTTATTTTAAAATGACTCAAATGAATTACATTGAACTTATAAAAGTATTATGTATCTATTTTGACCTAAAATAAATTTAATTAAAATTAATAATTTTTTAAATAAAAAGTAGGTTTTAAACAAAAACACAATGTTTTTCACAAATAATCAAAAATAGAATGTTTTTAGAAAAATTCCAAAAATTCACCCTAAGATAATATTGATATTCGAATCAAAAAATGTTGTCCATTTTGAAAAAAAAATATTTATAAACTTTCAAAAAGTTGGTATTAATATTCATAAAGACTAGTTTGATTCGTCGTGGTGCATTATAACTCGAAGTTTCATACAAAACAAGTTATTGTATTATTCAATAATAAGTGTACCATTGAAGTTTGGGGTGTTACATTATTATACATAGGAAATTTAAGGTTATTATGGGGGAAATTTATTTCATGTCATGGTTGGACCAAGATATAGGATCAAGGTCTCCCTCTTTATAACATTGACCATGATAATCAATCCATACAAAGATCATGAAATCTGGTGCCCTTTAATGTCATATTGGAAGGACATCAGTTTTTCATTTTAGTGTCATGCGGTAAGGATATGTTCTAACAATTTAAAAAAATAATATTTTTGCTAGTCTCGAGAATAATAGTTCAGGAATCACTACGTATCATGTGGTGGTTGGTATCAAACTAAATGTAGTTCTAGATAACTTGTGCAATATAATATTCTTTGTAAAGTACAAAAATCTCCCAACATGAATGATGGTGATTGTTATTGATCCATATATTTTTATGTCATGTAGTAAAACAATTGCCCATTTAGTTTAACATCCTGTAGTAAGGATGTTGCCCATGTAGTTTATCATTATGTAGTATGGATGAGGGTCACCAAATGTGAAAGGATATAAATATTGTGGATTGTCCCCAAACTATAGGTTTGGGAATCATCGAATTTCCTTTGATAGAAATAATCAATCCATAGGTTGTTCTAAGAATCTTATGTAGTTTAAATTCAAGTGGAAAGGACATCATCCTTGATGTTTAATGTAGTAATTCTAGGACTCCTCTATAATGTTTAAATTTTTTTAGTCTGAATGAGATATTACATTTTATTGTCATGATACAAAGATGTAATTTATATAGATTAATGTCATGTGACCAGGATGAATGACATGATTTCCACTGATGTGGATTCCCATATGATGACTGCTGTGTGAGGTATATCTTGATAAATCTCACATTTTCGGGTGGTGATAGATGCTCCCCATCCATCTTGGACAATGAGAATTCCTCGTTGTGGAAGACCATATGTATGATGTAAGTTCTTTCCCATTTGGGTTCAATATTTGAATGATTCTTCCTTGGAATCATAGTGGTTATGAGATCCAACAGTAGTTATCCATATAGGAATAAAAAAATGTGAATATTTTTAATAAAGGATTATGAAAATTGATTATGATGGAATTTATGGTTGTGCAATGTATAGAACTAGTTCTCACCGAGTCACTCCAATTCATCCAACTATTTTTTTTATTTATCATCATCTGAGAGTTGTCGAAAAATAGATATTCAGGTGGTTCCATCAAAATAATATTCCATATCTTGGTTTCATGGGAATAGAATACCTCCTCATCTAGAAGCTAAATGTTCAACAATTTGTTTTGGGGTTGGATGTGCTGTGAAAAAATCAGCCTACGCTATCCCTTTCAATTATTATTTTTATATGAGATGAATATAATATTTATATAGAATCACTACCCAACAGGATAAACGCCAATACAAAATAGAATGCCCATGGATGTACTTCAATGGATCAATATGAGAGACTGTATTGACCAAATGGTGAAATAAGAAATTGTTATCTTTTTTCACCATGAATATTGGTGCAACGTAGTTATACTCGACATCAGAGTATCTGGTCAGTGTACCAAGAATCATTCGGCTGAGGTTTTATAGACTATTCTAACACCCTGTATTATGTTTTTTTATTGAGGAGGGTGCCTAGAAAGCGTTACATGGTGGAAACAAACAAGATAAGTGAACTCCATTCCACTATAGGCATCGTGACTGGTGGCTGCAACAGATATTTCTAGAGACTTTCAGAGGCTTATTGAGGGACATCATCTGATTAATAGGTTATTCAATTCTCCCTAGCATGTTTAATGTGAGATATTTTCTAGACATGTTGGTAATTAATCTTTGAATATATGTGAGGTACCCTTGGAACCCCCATATTCCATTGAGATTTATAGTGTTGAAATTTCTAGGATATGACTAGTCTTCTCTAGGTCGACCTTGATGATGGGGTTTCAAACAAAAAAGCTAATGAAATTCCAAGATGTTTCCTTGAAGTATTATTTAAATGGATTCATATTTAAACTGTTATTTCATATCTTATTGAAGACCATTTTATGGTCTTTGAAGTGATTCATTAGTAGTAAATATTTGATCACCAAGTCATCGACATAATATTCAGCTATCATTCACCGGAATGGATTAACGATATGATGTAAGCTGCATTGATATGTGCAGTCGATGGTTTCCAATAAAATGATAATGACATGATTTTCAATGATCATATGAGGCTGTTTTAAGGCATTAAATTCTTCATATTTAGGGTCCCCCCATTATATTATTGTAACATGAATATCTATCAAGGATGGAAAGGGTTTTGAAGCCATCAGTTGCATTAATTATGTTTTTTTGTGATCCAAAATGTGAAATACTCCTTCGGGTAGTGTCGACTGATGTCTCTAAAATCAATGAATTATTTGATCTTAGAATTATTTTTCTGGATGGGGATGTTATTAGAGATCCATATTGGACAATTCAATTATCGGGAAAATTTGAGCTTGATAAACATGTGAAATTCTACCACTTCAATGGTCTCATGAGTGGGGTGAATCTTCTTGGATGTATTCATGAATCCTTGATTGTCTTTATTTAAGGTGATATGGTGTGTAGACACATCTAGATTCAATCATGGGATTTATATGTATTTCCAAGATAACACATATCAGTTTTATTTCATTATTTTCAAGTACATCTATTTCACATCTATGGGATTTGAGGAGCTAATCATTGTAGGCCACATCTCTTCTTTAGTTCCCATATTTATATACATGCTCACATTGATGGTGTTGGAGGCTCCTTCCTCAAATGTGTGAGGGGAATTCCTAAGGTCAAACTCATCTTATTTTATCTCTGATTTTTTGATTCATTTCCAAAAAAAATGGAAATCTGGGGGATTCTCTGTCACTATCTGGGTGAGAGATTCCATTTGAAGACATATTTTCATCCCCCATTTCCTAAGTTTTTGAAGAGAGGTGATATAAAAGATTGTATTTTGAACCATACTTGGTTATGGAAGGGTCTTGGACTGTTGGGTTAATGTCTACCAGCTTGATTAGATTTATAGGGATCACATAGTCATTGTCGACTAAACTCTATAGATTTTCAGGGTCATTTATTAGGTAATTTATAGACTTAAACCAGTATATCGTAATCCTAAAATGGGTATTTACCTCTCATTTTGTTTATATATTTTTCCTATCTTTTTTTGGTATATGTTTTGAATGGGGGATTATCCCCATAAAGTATGCCAACCTTTCCACCAATTGGGTATTTAAGATACTAATTGAATGATGAAGGTACTACCTTGTAGTTATGAATCGAGAAACATTCATGAAGGAAATTGTATGTGGTTTATTATTGAATATTAATAAAAATAGTTTTATATGTGAGTTCCCCAAACTGAGCTTTGAGATTTTTCCTCTCATGTGGTGTTTATTCACACTTATCATGGGCTTGGATGGTAAACATAGAGGGAGAAAAATCCCCCACGCCAAATCCCAAACATTGGATTGTTTTAACCCTAAATGAGTTCATCCTAAAACCATTATTAGTCAAATAACTCTATACATTGGTATTACCGAATTCTCTTAAAAAATATTGGGTCTTGATGTGAACTTGGATGTAATCTTCCTAATACTGGTTAGTGAATAAGACAGTGACATGAAAGTCTAAGTACATGGTCTATAATAAAAAGACCATGGCATCAAAATCGTATATCTCAAAATATTGTGGGATCCAGATGGCTTCAGCGAGTACATCCATGTGTTGTTTTTTAAATATAGAGTGTGTACACGATTGAGATAATTATTGGAAGAAAATTTATCTATTTTAGAATGGCGTGCATTTTGATACATAGTTTAGTGTTTCTTGATGTGTGCTTTCTCGTACATATGTGGTTATTATGCGAAGGAATTTTATGTGGATGGGCCCGGTGCTTATGCTGATGATGATGGGGAAGCTACTTCTTGTGGTGTTGGTTGTGTTATCCTTACTCATTTCGTTGGCTGATCATATAATCAAACCTCCAGTAAGATTTTATGAAGGGCAACTATCCATGGACGACTACTAAAGGGTTCTTGGACACCTCAGCGCCTCTATTGAGTCTTCGAGAGTATGTTATAATGGGTATTATATACATAAATGTCTTTTATTTACACATGACCAAAATATTGGGTTTGACCACATCCATATTGTCGTATGTATCCATGTTGCCTATGAATATAGCCTCATGTTCCCTATTTATATGCATGAAACTCATATTATGTGGCATATTCAACATAGGAAAGGTGGGATACCATTTATATCATGTTGACATTATAGAATATGAGCTCGTCATTAAATAATAACATCAATCAGTTGGTCAATTCTAGTGCTTCAGATCGTTAAGGGAAGAAATCATCTAGAGTTAGAGAATGTGTTGGAACAAAAAATGACTCCTCCTATTCTGTTTCATCATGATTCTGATGGTCACACCCTATTTTGTGAGGCATTTTGGATAATACAATATAGGGTGGTGGGGCTACTGTGGGTCTGAATAATTTTTCTCATAGGTTATCATGAGCTTGGTCAATTGTTTTTATGTCGTACAATTTTATAACTTTCATGCATGAATATCCTAGGTTTTATAGGAGTCCATCTCTTCTTCTGGATGGGAAATGGTTATATAGGCCACCTACATTGAAAAATTATCCAACACTACCATTAAATAATTTACCATGTCATGATATAAATATTGGAGGAATATAGAGTCCTATATAAAATGATCAAGCCTTCTATAGAATGGATACTAAATAGAATGGTCGATGAGGTTGACCTCAATCGGTTTCCTAGGCCATGGTTGCATGAGCAGGTTGTTATCCATGGATGCTGTGAAATAATTATGGAATTAATCAATTCATAAAGAGTTTTTTTATTCATTGGTTCGTCAAATCTCGAGAGACCCTAATTTCTATACACATCTCGATGATGGATATTATATTATTTTCACCACTCAACAAGATGTTTTAAGCAGTATTGGACATTCCTAGGTGCTTCGATAGTAACTACTACTTTATTAAGAGTTACATAGACACTCTATATTTTTCATCAACATTTCTCTGAGGATGATATAATGAGTCGAGTATTAGACAAGGTTTTCGGAATGGATTCCTCATGATGTTCTTCGGTTTATGAAAAATAAAAAACCCACCTTGATACATCATTGGGATCAGAGGTGTATTCATTTCATCCCAGATATTTGGATCACAGAGTTCCAACTGTTACTCTTACGAGTGTGGGATGTTGTGCATATTGGATATACTATTCCTCTATGAAATTTAGTCAGTAACCATATCATTTCTTCATTGATTTAGGTTTCTTAGGTGAATGATCATCATTTTTTCAGCATAGAGATGAACTGATAAAGGAACTGACGATGAAGTTCTACCCATCTTACAAGGGATCATGTTGATAGACTAATGTACCAAACAAATGTTGGATCAATTAGGTTCTGTACAAAACTCTTTATTTTTTCCTTGTGTTGTTCTTGAGGGTGCTTCATATGCCCACATCATGATAAAAATGTGTGAGTTGTTTCATAGGGTCTCCCACGCTATCAATTGAAGGGAATGTTGGATTTCCCAATTTGGGAGGATGTCGTATTTTTTCCACCCAATCATGGTATGGATTCCTCTCAAGAGACATTTGTGCATGTCTCCTTTCAATGGATACCATTCGAGGAGCTAGGTAATTGTTGATGATAAGATTCTCTAGGGGAACTACACTACGAGTAATCTCCCATCTATAGGGAGGTGCGGATTTTGATGGGGTGTCCTTGTATTCATCTCCCATTGATTCTTGTTTTTTACTACGAATGAATGATCACCCTAGTAAGGAATAGGCTTTGACTGAAAGAGATAGAAGTCATGTTAGTTTTTAAATTCCACATTTATATAGACTGACTATCTTTATCCAAAGGAAATCTAATGATAATATACCACTCTTGTAGGACGATTGACTATGTGATGGGGAATAATTGTCCCTACTAAAAGATGATGCCCAATGATAATATTTCCCCTAAGTATCTCCTTATTGAGTTGTTATAATGTTTTTATTTTGGACTCGTATTACTATAAAGTTTACTCCATATAAAGAATAATATCTTTTTTGGTGGTGATCGAGATGCAGTTATATTATTCCATTATTCTTTTGAATTTTTTCACCATGGAACTTGAATCTATGTATTATGCGGTTTCAGGTTTTGGATCCTTTTTTGTTTTTGAGTGCATGAGGCATTTTTTTGGTGCATCAAAATCACTCACATATAAATCTTTGTTTTCCATGTTTAATCCTTTTGAATTTGTGTATTAATCAATCATATCTACCATATTGACTGTGATAAAAATCAATGTGGAATATTATTTAATGGTTTTAGTACTATTATATTCAACTCAGTGGTCTTATTCTTCAATGTCGTCATTGTGGTATTTATTAAAAATCTTTACCCATGTTGGTTTATTTTGGATTATGACACTAGTAGGGTATGATCACATTTTTCATACATCCCCCTTTCTGAGTATATTAATAGTGAAATTGACGGTGTTTACGATCATGACTACTGAACGAGCCCCAAATATTAATGGTTTTTCATATGTTTGGTGGAACATGTGGGAATCCTACCATTAATGTTTTCCCTCATAACTTATAGAATAATAATTACGTATGTGATGATGATGATGATTAATATTCCCCCATTTATGTGTATTGGGGTTTATTCATTGAAAAAATTGGCAGTACAAGATCTTTTTCTGGGGATCCAGTTATTCTAGTCGGGGAATTGATGATTCCCGAGACAAACATTATGGAATAGATTCCCCTAGCCCCAAAGTATGGGGTTGATATGTAATCATTGTTTATATCTACATTACATAATCCTGAGATGATGTACCATGTGATGGTGATGGATATATAAAATACACAAGTATAGTGGGATCAGGTTTGTTCATAGATACTGCAAACATGTCCCAAATATCCTCCTTAATTGAAAAATCCAAAAGGTGGAGGTGGTGGTAGATATTCCACCTACCCAATGGGTTGACATTTATTCTAGATGACTGATATGGTAGCTACTACTATGGCTCATATGATGCAGCACAACTATGATCACATGGGATTTGGGTGCGACAGTAGCCCATGGATGGAACCATTATTTATGGAAAGATGTACGACTAATCACATATTTTATTTGTGTGTATGAAATAAATATCCATTTCTTTTAAGGGCCAATTTTGATGTCATTTTTTCTATCCTCTTCCTCCATTCAGGATGTCTGGGCATCATTAATGTAGTGTTTTTCAGTTGTACTGACCACCTAGATTGTGCTTTATCTGACCCCATGTTTTTTCCAGAGGCTAGAACATTATAAGACTCTATATTTATGGGTTTCAACTGTTATAGGTGGGATGAAAATTATAATGTTCCATAAATTCCCCAAAATTGAATACAAATTCCTGACATAGATTCGTAGATCAGTTGCCTAAGATTTATGATGCAACAACAGTATATTTGTTACATATTTCCATTGTTCTTTTCTAGTTTAGGATCTTAGGTCATAGAGATAGAAGATGGTTCTAGATAATAAGAATGTACCTTTATGGACTAATGGTGATCCTCTTATACTGGATAAGAGATGTGTCTGGCATTTATCCACTGATGGGTAGACATATATTTTGTTATATATAAGGAATTCAATCCTTTTCAAGATCTTCTGGGACCTCTTAGTCAAACGTGGTGAGGTTCCAAAACCTGATGGGGATGTTGTTTCCCGCAAACTCTATCTATATCTCAATTTCAGCCTCCACTTCAGCCGACTTACACACATACATCGATACAAACCATAATATCTGAATCTGGGGTTGGAAAACCGACTACAGTAGAGGGTTGTTTGTTATAGATTGGTGGACTATATGTGGGCAACCCCTATGTTTTGACCACCTTTATATACAATAGTGTCTGAGTTTTAAACATATATGTATGTGAAGGTGTCTGGGAAATGGGATTATTTACTATTTTTTGGGGGATATCATTGTCGGGAGGATGACCATAATGGATAGAAGGAGTTTTGTCCTGGTGATCCATCACCAAAATACCATGAGGAAGACTATCATGGAAATTATATTCTTCTAATTCATTTTAAGAGTTGAAATACCCTTGTGGTGTTAAAAATGTGTCTCAAGAGACCATAGGGAAACTAGAATTGAGCATGATAAGAATATGGGTCTCAACCATGATTGTGGTTTGAATATGACAATGATTATTTTGAATTTGTTCTAGGATATGATCTAGATGTATGATGGTTTCTGAAGTGAATTATTTACCATCTGGTGTTGTGAGATTATGATCTCCCTATAGAGAACCTACCAGAATATTTCTATGGACTGTCTCATTATTTGTAGGAATATATACATGCCCAGATACATGTGACACTATTACATCATGAGACTTGATAATAATAGGATTTTGAGTCTTATCCTATGACTTTAGAATATTACACTGGTCTTTCTTGGATTGAGTATGAGCTTTCCTGGAGGCATGTGCCTCACTCACTTTGTGAGCCCCGGTAGGAGCTCGATTATGAGCCTGATCTGAATATTCATCCCCCATCAAAATATGCCAATGGACCTCTAGAATGGGAGAAGGTATTTGAGTGTCCTCCAGTATTGTATCAAAATTATTATGGTTTTGTCATTCAATGGTGGAATTAGTAATTTAGTCTTTTATTCCACGATCTTCTAAAAAATAACAGGTAGAATAATTTATATGAATATGAAATTTTCCATAGGCATGTTTCATTATCACATGGTTTTCACAATTCTGAATGGGGATATATGCCGATCCTGGGAAATTTGGGTATGTTTATGGACTTCATCGATATGAAAATGAGCATGTACTGAGTTATGTTCCTCTCTCATATGGTGATCCCTAGCATGAATGGGTATATAATCCCAACCCTGGTCCAATGGGATATTCTATGGGGATTTTTCGATAGGAATTTTTCCATGTATCGTGTCATGTGTCGTTCTAACATGGTGATACCCTATTTGAATGGGATTATGATCCCAGTATGATCCCTATTCCTTTATAAAAACTGGCTAACAATCCTCCTATATAGGAGAAAGAATATGACCTTCCTCTATAATACGAACTTTTTCACTATGAATCGAGTGTTGAGTCATACTAGATGTATGGATCTGTATATGCACCTATTAAGTTATTTGTACCAGCACTGAAATATTCTGGAAGAGTTATTCTAATGTTGATAAGATGTATTGATATTTTATAAAATTGTGTAATGGGATATATTCCATTACATTTTTCATCACCACTATACATTAGAAGATATATTTTATTGATGTAGGGATATGATCCCACTTATATATTCATTAATCAAACAAAACATGTCGATGCACATCATGAAAAGGGGTCAGAATATGCACCTTCCCCATGATTTATGAGGGAATATGAAAATAGACATGTTCTGAGTGATAAAGGATATGATCCATCTCACTGGACAATACTAGAATATTATGGTAGGCTTCAGCAGTGAGAGTAGGGATATCATCCCCCCACAGTTATCCACAACCATAGTCACATGACATGTCTTCCATTCTGATCGTTCAGGGGAATCCGAGGATGTAGTGTGTCAGGTGGTGCACTCAGAAGTAGACTAGTGAGTACTAGTGGTATGATTCTAGTGTCAAACGTTATCATGATCCCTCCTAGGATGCTCCTTAACCAAAAGGGAACATTATTTGAATGCCTATTCCACCTTCAATATATATTGATGTTGGTGGTTTTCATAATCCATGTAAAAGGACATGATGTGGTTGGATATGGTAATGAGGGCTAATATCATAGCTACAGCTTCCATGTATGATACATACTCATCAAATTCTGAGCTTAGAGGCACTGATAAGCAGTTATGAGGGCCTGGATCTCACCACATCTATTGTACTTCTGAAATAATATGTTCACCAAATAACATTGATGCTATTGGAATGGTGATATCATTTTGCAACCTCAATGGGAAACAAACATAGATAACATTTCATAATGGTGTCTAGATGTCCACATTATCTTGTATTGGGATACATGTGATAATAACAGTATCTTCAGTCTCACCGACAATAAGTAACAAGGATACTAATTCTTGTAACATCATAGGCATGATGTGTTCAATAAAATATGCATGGTTAACCCAATTGTACTTTTATAACTGATCCACTTATTCTTATCGTGTGAATATCTCAACACATGTATGGAATTATCTAGTGAGAACAGTAGTTAAATATGATCTTCTAAATATTATGTCAGTGTTAAAAGATTTTATTTTGTAGGATATGAAAAACAATGTTCCCTAAAACAAGATTTACTAATCAGATGATTATTTTGGATATTCATGTTAGGTTACCATTTCATTTTATGTATGGTTTTCAGAACATTTCCAATGGATAAAACCCCAATAATAATATTATTTGATATATTCACATCGAGTTCATGATTTCTATTTGGGTATGTTGTGTAAAACAAATTACCCAGTGGATAGTAAATGCAATCATTTCAATATTTCAAAGATCCATGTTGGATTAAATTTTTTTATTTCAAGTAAGAATTGATGATTGGGGAACCCTCACAGATATGTGTTCAGTTGTGCGAGACACTTGATTGTGGATGTGTTCATTTTTTTTCAAAATCATTAACATCGGGTCACCATTTTCATTCATAATGGAATATTCCAGTGGTTCCATCGTCCATAATTGGGTACATATCTTCTTTCCAAAGGCAGGTGGCCAATTTGCGTATTAAGGGAAATAACACATAATGCCTATCATTTTTTGAGAGGATGGGAGTTTGGGATCATCATGCCATTTTGAGGTTAATTTTTACCTACTATGGGGATCTCTTATAGAACTAATAAATGTTTGTAAATAATTCAAAAAATCCAATGTGGGTGTCGTTACACTAATAAACAATGATATGATATTTCTCATTATGTTAAAAATAAAGGGGATCTTATTCATTATCATAAGACATGGGGTTTCATTAGTGAATCCATCTATATGTATCTGAGGATCATCATACATTTCCCAATGATTGGAAGTTTATTATATACTAAATCCATATAACTAGGAACATCATGATTTTGTACCACAAAGATAGACATATAATATTCTAAGGAGGTCATTGATCCAATTTGAGGCTTCCAACATATCCTGGTTATTTCAGGAATGAAAAGACACCTAGTTTGTTAAACCCATATATTTTACTGTCTTTCCAAGAGGATATATGTGATTTCAAGAAGACAATAGATATTTGATAGCAGATTTCAAGGATACATCCTACTTATCCAGGGTATTTCATGAACCATATTTACCTTAGATTGATCATACCCCTCGGACTGGCCCTATATTGGATTCTCTTATATGGGGGGTATTCATTTCATGCCACTAATCAGGGATTACATACTAAGATTTCCCTTGAAAATGGAGATTCATTATTCACCTAAGGTGATAATGGAAGCTCCCTATACCACATTAGTTAATCTGGGTGTAATAAAATAGAGATGACAAGTGATCACTATAATGGAATATGGATTTTGGGGATTATGTACTAGAACATCCACTGGGATGTTTAATATAGATTTCGTGCCTTAGGGAGGCATTCAATGTATCATGCTTATAGTAGGAATTAAATTATTTATATTTAAGTTTTCTCTATGCCCATTAGTGTTTGAGGAAATATGAAAATCCCATGGGAATGATTGGGTATTTATGGTTAATATTTTAGAGACAAGGTAGGGATTACACTAATATAGATGTTGGCATCAGTCCGAGATCAGACCGTATGAAGGGGGCTACATATCTGGGTTGTGTCAAGAATCTGAGTCCTTGTAGAAAAATTGATTTGGTATTACCCACTAAAAATAGATTTATGATTGGGGTTTAAAAAGTAATTTTTCTCCTACCTTTATAGAGGAATATGGTTCAAATGATATGATTATTGTCGATTCCTATCCCCACATGATCGACACTCATTTTGAGATATAAGGGATGTAAAATTATTAGTCTCACTACATTATGGAAAAAGTATTATATATTTGGATGGCCCTTTGGAGGATTGATATAGAGATTGTGGATTTGGAAGGTGTCTTACGTATCTTGGTAATTGTATGAATTAGAGTTCTTTTAGTTCATTGTGTGGGGCTTACACACTAAATATTCCCTTAAAATCTGGACATATAACATTATATCACTCTTTGGGGCATACAAAAAAGGATAAACAAGTTAATCAAGTCATATGAAGACATTATGGTCATTCCATACACAAATTCATTTCCCGTGTAATTGGGGTTTACACAATAATAATGTACAATGTTCTCAAATACTGTGATGTACTTTTTATTGGGACAAACAAAATGATGATTACCTTGTGATCATGGATTAAAAATTAAGTATGAAAATTTTTCCATCTCGTTGGATTCCCATGTGATCAAGGGTTAAAAAAATTGGATTCATGTGTTATTAGGGTATAAAAATAGGGGATGAAACAAGTTTCATGTCAAGGGATTCCCATTTTGACCTAGCCCTCATTCATGCCACATATTCATTGATTTCATGTTTGACATGCCTTGATTGCCCACTTGAAATTTCAATGACTTTCTCCATGAAATTTCCCAATGACACTTGTGCGATGAATTTTAATTTTCTAGATGAATTTGAATAACCTGGATGGCATGTTCAAATGTGGTCTCATTATCAAATATGATATGTATGGTGTACATAAAAAACCTATATTATTGATCATGGACGACATCACATGATCTTGGTTGAATCAACTAGATGGTGTCTCCTTGCCTTGTTAACATTTTCGTGTGTTGTCCTGAGGTCCTATATGGAATCACATTAGGGTTGTCGCATGTCTTTCAGTGACCAAAATAACATGTCTTCAAATCTTATTTTATCATTTTATTAAAACTTAATGGGGTCCTATTTGATCTCTTAGTGATTAAAAGTTACATTCATTTATTTTGTTGTACATGTCTGAGGGCCTTCACAATATTATAGAGCCATTCAAATGGTTTCCACATGAATTTCTATGACTAGTCTAAGAATTTTTGAATTACAAGTATGTCTTGAATTGTGGCCTTTGTGAGATCATACCATCCTGTCGAGGGGTCTTGTGAGATTTTTTGTTGGAAAACCTATGTTTTCCAAACGTGTTTTATGACTGTGGGATTCTTCCACCTCCTCTTAGTTTTATTTCCATTTTTTTATTTTTACAAGGATTTGGAGTTTATGTGGTTTGTCTAATGTTTCCTAGGACAATAGTTATACCTCCTAGTGATGCATTGTGTGACCATTAAAGGACCTTTGCAGAAAAAAAACACTTTATATACAATTCTATACGATTTTACTTATGGAGACAAAGGGAAAAATTGATTTTTCCTTGATGTATATGAGGCCCTTCATGGGAACATGATGAAAATTCAATGGGCTTTCATGAGACCAGGCGTGCATTTCACTAGGTTTTTTAGTGTCTATTTGATCACTAGGAGAACATAATATGACTTTTATGACTGTAAGAGGTTCACATATCAGCCCTATGTTTTTTAATTTTATTATTTTAAAATTATTAGAGAGTTCAAATATATTTTTTGAATTTTTTCTAGGAAAATCAATATTCTCATTTTTGATAAATCACATGATATTTGTGATTGTAGTGGGATACCTTTTTTGGATATTTTATTCCTATTTTTGAAAGACATTTTATGGTTTGTTGTGTTTTTTATAGTCGACACACCAATTATATGGTGTATCTACTTTGGCTTTCGTTGTATAACCTGTGATATTCCTAGCACTTTTGAATTATCAGAAATTCTTTATCAAGGGTACTTAAAGGGAGATTTTTAGGATATAAAATGGATGTGGCCATCAGCATGACCTCTTTCAGGTCATTTCTTCATGATAATTTTAGGATTTCATCTGATCTATTGGTGTTAAATAATCTGATTCTTCCTTTACTTTTTCATGACAAATAATACCCATATTTAGGTCTTTCATTCCTTAAGGATTTACCGATGTTCATTTGGTGGGAGTCAATAATGAGGTATATATACATATATATTAACATGTTATATCCCGAATATCCTTAATTTCATGATATGGTATATTTCTTTTAATTTGTTTATTTCTTGGGGATTAAAATTTAAAATTAATTTTTGTAAAGATATTTAGTTAAATTATCATTATTTAATGGGATTTGATATGATTATGTTTGTGATTTTGATGTCATAGGATACTAATGAATGCTATTATACATTAATTATTCTTTTTTTTCAAGGAATATTACCTTTTCCCACAATTTGGTACTTAAATTAATTAAGAAAACGATTTAATAAAATTTGACTACATTTATCACATAAGTCGGAAATCTTATTTCTTAAAAAAATGTTTTCTAAAAAAGTCTCAATAATGTTTTTAAACATTTAAAAAATATTTATAAATTTAATTATTACCCATTTAACTCATTAATACTTTTTTAAATGGAATATTTTATTTATTTTAAAAAATATCATTTGTATTTTTCTTAAAAAATGAATGGAAACTTTGTTTTGATGGGTATGGAATAAGTAAAATTAACAACCATTATTACCATTAAAATATTTTCAATATTTATTGAAATGTTTGAAAGTTTATTTCCAATGAAATAAAATTACAAAAATATTTCGGGAAGATTACTTTTCAGTGTTATTTTCAAAGAAATTAATTTTATATTTTTTTAAATGCAATGTGAATTTTCCTCGAAATGTTATCAATGATATTTTAATGGTATTTAAATTCATCATCATCAACAACCCTTATTGTTAATTATAAACTAATGAGGATATATTATAATGATACCATTCTCATTATTTCTTCAGATAGAAAAATATTTGATCAATGAATTTTTTATATAACACATTTCATTTCCACGAGAGAACCATTTTTCAAAGTGATTTTTATAGAACCCAAATCTTATCCAAATTATAAACATGTTTCAGTGAGATTATTATATACCATGTTTTCTTTACATAAGTTAATCACACTTTAGAGATATTTCTATGGTATCTATTTATTATCAATGGATAGATAAGGTTTAAAAATAATAATTATTGTTTCTATGGATTTTATGATAAATACTCTATGTAATTTATAAATTATGTGGTTATTGGACATTATATATGGTTGGGGCACCCATATAGATTGAAGTGATCGTGTTATATAATATAATATTTTTTCTCCTATATATCACTCAAATTCATTGGGTAATGATTATATTTTATGTATAATTATTTAGGAAGTCGGTTGTATGATTATTCCAATTGTAAGGGTTCTGTTAGTGTTCTATAAAGACGATGTTCCAAGATACAAATTTGTTTTATATATGATTTCTATGGGTTCATGAAGTTCAATTTGTCCCATAATTGTATAACATGCATCGTGATAATTTATTCTTGTGAATCATTCATTTTTTAAACCACTATTCTATGTTATCATGTTTTATGATCGATGTATTGATGGTATAGATATTATTATATTATACTCATGAAAATTGACCAGGTCACAAAAACCATATTCTCTTCTTATGATCACTGATGACATTAATTTATAAATTCATATGATTTCCTTTACGGAACATTTGATCTATCACTTATTATGTTTTGTTTTCCTCGGTTTATAAATATTGAGTTTGAACGAATTTTTTCTAGAAGGGAATTTATATGGATGTTGATAATGACTTAAATTGAAATAAGAAAATCTTGGTTGTATTTGGGAAATGATCATTTTCTTACATGCCTATTTTTAATATAGGAGTTTTTTTCCAATTCTCTAAATTTATAAACTAAAAACATCATCAAGCATGTATGTGAACCAAATTTTCTATTTGATGTTGTCATGTATTGATGGAAAATATTGGTCACAATTATCAGAATCATTACTGGGAATTTAAATATTATAGTTTCCGCACCTGATCCAGGTGTGCGGGTCATGGGATGTTATTAACTCTATTATCATTTTTCATAAACTTAATTTCATCATATATATAAAAATTATAATAATTATTCACATAATACTAGGTCAAAATTTTCAAAACATTTTTATTTTCATTTAAATTTTAATTTTTCTTTGAGAGTCAGTGTTCTATTTCAATCCCTAATTTAAAATCAATTTAGAAGAGTGGATATCATTTCTCCCATTATTCAAATTTTATGATAAGCATGAAACATTCATATCCACTCTATTGATACTATAACTCTATGGTAATTATTATCATCTTAACCCATCTCTATTGTTGTTATTAAACCTATATTTTCTACAGGTGTTTATCCACATTACGGGTACTCCATCAATTTATGTGATAAGGGAGACACCATATTCATCATTATAATGTTCCATCAAAGAATAAAATATTAGTATAAATGGACTAATATAATGATGAAAAAAATTTATGGTTAATTTAAGAAACAGTTAAATCATTATAGCATTAATGTGATACCACATCTTCCTTTCATTAAAAATTGGATGTCTAAATTGAATTTAATGATGTTTCATAATCCCATAAAATAAGGGAATACAGACATTAAAACATTTCAATTTTAAGATATATCTTTCACAATTTTTTTGATATTCAGTCCCCCTTTATAATCAAAATGTATATGATTTTAAATAGTGATGGAAGAATGAAAATCAGTAATCGTCTTTCAAGATTTCAAAATGTATATTAAATTTCAAATTTTTTAGAATTTTTATAATATATAGAATACATGACATCTTATATAGCTAACCCCTCAATAGAGAATATACTTTATTTACCATGTTTATTCATATTCTTGAAAGAAACCATTCTAAATCTTTGATATCAATTGAGAGTTGAATTTCACATGAGATACCCTATAGTGGATAACTTCCATCAACCCGTTTGGAATTACAGCTTGCAATAGTTCTCATTTTCAATTAGTGAAACCATTAATCCACTTCTTATATTAATAAACAACCTGATGTGCATATAAGGTGGTTATAATGAAAATAATTATTTTATTAGTATGTCTCAAACATGTTTCCAATCCCATAAAAATCATTCATGGGAGCTCTCATACATGAATAACTATTTATTCTATCTCCATCATTGATTTTTCATGTCTGATATCCTTTGAGAGGAATGAAATTATTATAAATGTCTCTAATATTATTAGATTAAAAAATGATTCATATATTTAAAAATTATACTACATTTATGTTTTCCATCTTAATATATCATCTGTTACATTGGTACATATTCATGAAAATGGGTATATTCACTTTCATCATATATTATTATTTCTTTTTAGGTTTGGAATCCCATTTCAAAACATCCTCCATTATAGGAGTTATTGGTTATTTTCTATTAATTTTCAATGAATTGTATTAAAAAAAATAATAATAATTCATTTTTATCATGGTTATAACCAAATTTCACCTTCCTATCAATTGATTTATATCATTTGATAGACTCTTTTTAGATATCCTCCCCACGTCTTCACAAGGAGGGTTTTGTCAATTAACGTTTTTCCCAAAAATTTTCCCATTGAGGTCTTATTTATCTTTTTTTATAACATTATATTTTGGTGTTAATTTCTCATTAATACTAGTGTTTTAATGGGATGCTAGATATTAACGCTCCTCATAATGATGGAAAACATTATAATGAAACATAATGAAATTTTAAAATTATTAATTCATTTTTTATCGAGGATAGATTTTATCAATTCAGTAATGTCTTCATTGATCCAGTGAGTTTCCATTATCCTTCATCTTTACTTCCCCTGGATTTTGTGATTCTACAACAAATATAGGTTGACACGTTTCCTCAACATTAATCCACATCCTATAGAATCACCCAAATCATCCAAATAATCGATTTCTTTTCAATATAGTTATATTTTATCATTATTTTCCAGATTTCATTTTTTACAATTTTTAGGAAGGATCCATTAAAATTTTTAGCTTCTTATGTAAGGGAATTTTTTTGGGAAATTTCTTAATTCATATTTTTTGTAGTAAATTACATTGTATTTTTACCCTTCCAAATTTGTTTATATTATAATTTTACATCTACATATTCAATTGAAAATGATTATGAACAAATTTAAAGTTTAGGGTTATGGGATAATATATCCCTTTATCTTGATTCAGAATCATTATTATTATATATAAATTTATCTTTACCTATTTCATGAGCATTCCACGATGTGAAATTTCTTCCATAGATACCATTGGATTCGATACTATTTTATATTGTTTTTATTTCTAAGTTATGTAGATTCAAGATTTTTTTATCGACTTAGGAAAATATGAAAATCATGTTGAGTGTGTAATTCTCATCCTACACTAAATTCACCCATTTATAACTATACATATTAAACATTAGAGATTTACCCTCATGTGTATACATTCACTATACAATATAATTATCATATTCATTCCATCATTTTTCATTATTTTCTAGGTGAGCAGTCTTAACATTAACAATCACTTTAGGAAATTTTGCAATATCAAGGAACAGTTCATTATCAAACATTTAAATAATTTCGTTCCCATATTTATCCCATTGAAAGAATTTATTACAATTGAATTTTGTTCCACTCACTGCGTAGAAATATAATATGTGAAATAAATAATCATAGTTAAATTTTTACAATATCATACTTTTTTAATAAATATACTTTCATTACATCAGAATATTACCATAGTTGTGAAATATCATCATAACTTTCTCTAATATATTTTAATATAAAATTCATGACATTAATTATTAATACAATCCTTAACCATTTGGTATATGTATTTATAAGATTCAATTTTGTATTCCACTCGTTTAATGAGTTTTATTTCCTTATCAAGGGGATTTAATGAAATATGATCTGATGAATGTGAATATGTTGATGATGTAGTCTAGAAGAATCATCATAGAAAATAGTTTGTTGAATCCAGCATTTTTAATGAATTTTAGGATTATCACAAACATTTTGTTATATGATATGATGATTATTTATTTACGAAAATATTTCTTACATGATTGATTCTAAGGTTGTGAGCCTCATATTAAAGGAAAAATATTATTTAGTATTTGATGAAATCCCTAGGATAATTGTATTGGATGTTTTTTAGTTATTTACTTGTATTTATTTGATATAATAATGGAAAATGTGATTTTAATATTGTCCATCAATGAGTGATGGATGGGGTTTTGAAGGTGTTTTTGATAGTCTGTAGAAAAATTTAGATGATACCTGAGATTTTTCAAAGTGTTTATATATCATAAGAAGAGTTCATAATGCTAGATATTTTAAGGGAGAAGTATATGGTGTTCCGGAACCTAAATAATGGAATTGAAGCAAAGAAATTGATTGTAGAAAATGTATTGTTTTGTACCTATTTTCCACGATATCTCCAAATGACAGCAACATAGATTACACTGCGGTATAGGTGTCCACACTGAGCACCTCGATTTTTTCTAATGTTTTGGTCAAAAAATTTTAGGACCTCCAATTATGGTATTTTTAGTTGTTACGAAATAAGAAGTGAAAATATTTTCTTTCATTGTAGATTAGGAGTCCATGCCACAAGGAGCAATATGATAATCCTTGGTAACTATAAAATTGACAACCTCCACAACGTAGTTAATTTCTACACCAAAACACATGAAAAATGAAATTTTGTGGATCTATATAATTTTGGACCTCCTTATAGATCATATTTCATGGAATATGATAGAGAAAGTGTGCAGGACCACACTGTATTACATGGATCACCATAAAAGGGAGTTCAATGGAGTCTTTTCAGCTAATGAAATTTTGATGTCCCCCACACCACAACACATGCTCATGACATTTAATTTAGAAACAATAAAGAATATTTTACTTTTTCGACCACATTATACTTCAATTCATGGGGATATTCCATGAAAGCGTGTTTCTTATAAAATATTTCTAATTAGAATAGCCAAGATAAAATTTCATCACAATTAAAATATAGTGGTTATTTAATCTTATTTTAATGATTATTTAGAATTTAATTTTCATGATTAAAATGGGGTATGATCCTATAGTGGCTATTGATTTTCATACATTAACTTTAACAATATTTTTATAGAATACATATATATTATACAAATAGAATCCCAAAAATTGTATTAGTCTATTGCGTTTGGACATATGAAACCTAAAAAATGGCACATAAGTGAGATAAATTATATCTTACAATGCTTTTATTGTCTAGAAATATTTTTATATGAATCATACATAATAAATATCATCATAGCATTGGTAAAGAAACAAATAAAATAGGGATATTATATGATCAGTAACAGTAAACAAGGGTGTCATGTTATCAAATTCCTGAGCATTAGTATATGAGAACATGATCATAACATTAGAATATCATACCCTACATATCATAATATTAACAAGGAGACTCTTGGAATAAATCATCAAAATTTATAATACATGAATCATAATGAAATAATGAACATATTTTATGAAATGATAACAAAGGAATAAAATGTGGAATTGTGGCAGAAACATAACCAAATAATATTATTTCCATAGTAGTGATGGAATAACTTCAAATTCCATCATGGTATTTTGGGTTCACTTGTCTTACAATCATGGTAGTCATGTTTCACTCCCATTCTCATCCAAGTATAATGGCTTCACTCCACATAATATCTAGAGATCCATGGTTCACTCATATACACATCTTTGTAGTACATGTTCATTCTAAAGACCATATTTTTCTTTCTAATGAGATATAAATTTTTACCCCATGAATTAGAGGGAGATATATGTCCAGAACATATCAGAATGAAATCATAAATACATGTTCAATAAGATCATTAAAAAATCATATCATAAACCATTAAGTGAAATAGTTATCATAAACATCTAATCATATCATAAATTATTGAAAAGCTACATGTTTTATAATAATTTAATCAAAATTATAACCCTTGAATGTGAAACATGTTTCATAAACATATAACCCACAAAAGAGAAATGGGTTTCATAAATAACATGAACCTAAGAACAACTCATTCACATAAAGAATATAAATGGATAATTTGGATAATTTCATATAATGGAATGAGTAACATCAATGGATATAATATTATATAGAAATTTATTTAAAAAAAATCAAAAAACATTCTTGAAGGAAATTTCATTCCTATTAATAAAAATAAATTTTAATGAAAAAAATTTATAATAAGTTTCATCAAAATACCATGAAAAAAGATAATGCATGAGATTATTTTTTAAAAAATTTTCCTTGATATATTATAGAATAAGATTAAATAAATTTTAAAAAACCTAAGAAAAAACTAAGATAATTTTAAATGAATGATTACAAACATTTTAAAACCCATTCCATGGAAAATAAATTGTAAAAATAGAAAAAAATCATAATTTTTTTTCAAACACATTTATTTTCAAATATGACAAAAACATATAAATTATTCATGAAAATAATTTGAATCCATTTTTAGAAAGCATTGTTTTTAAATAACATAGACATCAGATCGAAAAGTGAGTAATGTCGTTCTTTCTTAAAACCCCATTATTAACTATCTAATGTAACAAAGAGTTAAAAATGTTAAAAATACATAAAAACCCATGAATAAATAGATGAGATGAAAATTATTGAATTTTCTAGATATATGCACCATAATATTTCATTAGAGGAAGCATAATCATAAACAATCTCGAATATTAATGACATTGCTTCAATAAACTCTTACCACTTGGAAACTATTAATCATACTCCATAGGAAATAATGTGAAATAAAATTTATCTTAAAATATTATGAAAGGAATTAGGATAATTATATAACATTTTAAATTCAATGTTTACACCTCATATAATGGTATGGGTTCATAACATGGCATGTGTCTCAAAGAATGTAAATTGAGACAAAATTATCTTAACGATTTGGTATCCTTTGAAAAATACACCCCCATGAAATAAATATAATAGATTTGAAATTAAATTAAACATACATTAAATAATATTAATAATATAATACATTCCTAGGTAGTATATACATTATATAGTAGAAACGAGTGGCGAACATGGAATATACCTCACCGATATAAAAGTGAGATGAAATTCCATTACATTGTGTGTTGACTCTTTTCATAATCATTAAAACCTATTGTATAATAAATATAAGTTTCATATACATATATCACTTAAATATATAATTTTATTTTATACATTATATGGTTTTATTATGACTTTATATTACCCTATTGTTAATAATTCTATGTTAAGGTTTCCGTTCAGTTCATATATGTGTTGTTCATTGCATGGTTCTTAATTTTTTATCATTATTATTAATATTTGTACTGTTCTATGGGAGGTATGAGGTCTAAAATTCCACATATCCAATCTATTCTGATTCATTGTGAATGTAGTCAGAAATTGGAATCCCATTTTGAGTCCCATGAAGAAAGCCACCTCCTACGTGTGGGGTATTTAATTATAATTTTTGTTTGAGGAAATCAAGACGTTCCAAATAAAACTACTAGTTTGGATTCCACCAATCTTAGGGATGACATTGTGCCTCTATGTTTCTACACATGAATGATCATTATGCTCTATTATCGCTCAGAAAAATAATTATGGTATAGAAAAAAGTTTATACTTGCTCACTAACTTGCTCCTCGACATGTATACCAAATACCTCCATGCCGAGAGAAACTTCCTTGTGATGGTTTTTAGAGTTCAAATGTTTCTGAATTATTTGCAACATCACATAGTATAGATTTATTCCATTGTATACCCTAAAAATTATTTATCCAATCGTACCCTAATAACGGTATGATTAGAACATTCTAAATTTAACCCTCAACGATTTGAATTTAGATTCATTCTATAGAAGGCAATCAAGGGTCATGAATTGGAATACATCTAAGAATCCAATCCTTCCCCTAAGAAAATTAGTCAGAATACTAATATCCTATACATGGGTATCCTCTTAGGGGATCATGATACTCTATGATGGAACATGGATTTTGATAGTGCCTCCAAGAACCCAATCAGTAGAAGTCTCAACAATCCCTTGCTCGTCCTAGGCTTCCTATTGATTTTCTTCATAACTCTTGAATAGGCCATCCTACCATATATATTCCTATTTTCAGAAGGTTTCTGCAAAAACGAGTAAGAGTAACTAACCATTATTATTGGTCTTGAACTAGACCTTTAGATTGATTTCCCCCACATTCAAGTTAATGTAGACTCCTTCTTAGTCATCAAATATATTGATAGTGACTAATAACTAGAAACTAAGAGAAAGGCACATTTTTGGAATGAACTCCTTAGGTGACGGATAAGTTCCTATCTCATCGAAATGTGACTCTTGTCCCTCAGTTACCTAATGGTCACACAAATTCCAGGGAATTTGTTGCCATGTCTCTAAACTTTTTTTACCATGGTGACCTGTTCATTCATATAGAGCATCAAGGGATTTTCTCCCCCATCATTTCAGATAAATATTACAGGAAATATGTAAAATGGGTAGAAGTTGGTGATTCTATGTCAGGGCTCCCCCATAGTAGAGTAAAACTGGATTGGATAAATCCCATCGTTGATTACATCAATCATGTAACTCTACCAGTAGGCTGAGTTGAGCGTTTGAGAATCCACTAGTGTGCAATATGGTTTACCACCCAGTGTGGGCCTATGCTAGAGTTAACGTTCAAATGATGTGGTATTTATGGAATTGTACTCAATTTTATCCCATAAGATGATATTTCCCATATTCTATATGAATTCCCAGTGTGGGTACTATGGTTTCCATTAAGTAGCAATGAAGGTGTCCCACTAAATTCAGATGGTGGGAAACTTCTGGCCCACCACAGTCTATATCGGTATCGAGTATGCCATGTTGGGTCATTCCTGTTAGATCTATCCTAAAATCATGAATTATCTTCTAGATATCTAAGAAAACACTAGGTATTCATAGTACTTTTCAGTATGGGGACATGATGTTGTAGGACCATTCCCACTAGTGACATCTCACAAGTGAAGGTTCATTTTGACCAAAATATATGTCATCTCTAAGGGGGAAGAATCAGTTCACCTCTTGGTTTTTAATTCACAAACCATGATGGAATTCATGACCTACATCATCATCCATTGATGTAGTGTTCCACATGGTATAATCTATTAAAACGAAACCCAATTATGGGATTACAAGATGAAAATGTTATACACTGAATACAACATTTGGTCCAACCATACGTCCTACAACCATGTTAAGGAAAATGGATAGATTGAAGCATTCAAAAATAGCCTCTCAGACATTTTGAAAAAATGCTAGTTCATAACATGAAACATTGGATGAAAAAGATATGTAATTTATTATGGTCCTATGAGTATGAAATTTTTAATTAGAACCAAGTGAACCCATAAACCCTGGTATATACAATATGGGATGTCCTTCCAATTGGGGTTCAGTTTACATTTAATAAAATAACTATCTACAAGAAGAAGACGCTAGATATTTTAGAAGATGTCTAATTGGTTGAGCAAGAATCCTTGAAATATAATAGGCTCTATAGCATCAATAATATACCGAGGGACCCGAATAGGATTGAGACAAAGTCCAACAAAATGGTTTTCCTCCCATCATTCATATAGGGTGACACAGTACATGATCTCAGAATGCGGATGATACCATATAAGAATCCATAATAGTTGGATACCATGTGGGAAGAACCATATATCATTCATATGGTATTTTCAGTTAAACAATACTCTTTGATAACTTTGGATGGAAAGTGTATCAATCCTATCAACAATGACATATTTCTCAAATAGTGATTCATGTAATAGATCCACAGACTATGAATTATGGATTTACAATACATTTGATCCTTCCCATGAATGTGTTGTGCGGTGTTGTGCCTACATGGACCTCATTAACATTGGATTTTTCATTCCTATGCGCTACACATATGTGTTTTATATTATAAATAACATGGTCTGAGCATTAAGACCATAAAATAATAGGTTCCCTATATTCCATGAAATAAACATTGAACTGTTTTCACAAGGTCCAACATCTATGACCGTAAACTATTTGTAACTTCTATTTTCCATGTTTTGGGTCATTAAACAAAAAATACAATAATCTACATCACATGATGTCAAACTATGATCTTTTCCAATACAAAATCAGCATGCCACTCAATGCAAGACGATTTTACCACAAAAAACCTCAGCTCCCAAAGAATAAGTGATTCTTTAAGCCCAACTAAAACTATATTCCTCATATATTAATTATTAAATATTAAAAAGACATTACCCCATACCCTAAAAATAGAATTCTTGATGAGAACAGTTTGAAGCCTCAGTTCCCTCATTTGAGAGTATCTCCCCCATCAGTGATGGTATTCAACCATTCCATGTTCTAGAACTACATGCAGCTTGATTCCCTTCCACATGAAACACCTAAACATTGTGTATTCGGTCACGACCACAGATTCTTTGTGAAATAGTCTTTCGGAGTGATTAAACAAAAACACTCATAGTGGCCTCATATTTACGTATAATCCCCATCCATTTACCTTGCCCCATCATCGGGATGAGATTTTCTCATAGTCTAATATAAAGATTAAAGGAATAGTAATAATAATGAGAAATCTCCCAAAAAAACATTCACAAAACATGATGGTAAATGTTAATAATAAGGAATAAAAAATGGCATGCCTCTCTATGAGAGTTGATTGTTATCCCACATCAAATAATGATTCCCCATAAGAAAAATATTCTAGGAAAAATAAACAATGTCTTTAATAAATGATGTTAATATGTATTCATACCTCATCTAATTTCTAGATTCTTTATATTATTTTATGAGAAGAAGTAATATAATCGTTTGAGTGGGTATCAACCTTCTGATATCGATCCCTTACCCAATCATGTTTTAGAACTACATTTGATTGATTCCCACTAATAACAAATACATAGTGATACAAAGATATTTTATCTTTGGACCAACATCCTCTTTCAACTCATTAAGGGCTCCTTCCATAACCGATGTCATCATATTAGCTGAGGGTGTGGCTTGAAATGTTTTGTGCTGTATAGGGTGACTTTTACCTTAGTCACATTGGGTTACCGATAATATATTTCATGAACAACCATAATGGGACACCCAATTTCCTTTAGTCCATGATTTATGACTTTAATGTAGAAGCATTATTTGTACAGATATATGACTATAAACATCCACCCCCAACATCTTCAGTGTATGATTTTAAAATATTGGTATACCGAATTTTAATCTTTGATTCCTCATATGATAAATATGGCCTGGTATTCTACAATTTTGTAAACTTGGATGTGTTCTATTGTAATATTATTTGATTTCCTTTTTAGAGAGGAAACTACTATATTAGTGTTATCCTCCTACCACATTGTATATTTGGTAGTCTATTTGTTATTTTTTTTGTATTATCATCAACCTTATGATTTAAAAAGGCACCCTAATATAAAGGGTGTATAGGCACACTAACTGACCTACCGTCATAGGCTCACACCTCGAATGACCTTCTTTAAAAAATAGTAGATCTTAGGTTTCAAATTAATTCAACGGTCAACCATGCATATGATAGTAAAACATGTAACTCACACAAGTATAAGTCCTTTATTTTAAACATGTATAGTTGTCTTTCCCATCAGTTGGTTGTTCCCTTCTTTCACCAACTAGTTCTTGAAATCCACAATCTCCATCATATCTATTTTATTCTACATTTTTCCATCATTGTGTTCTCTATATGAGTGATAGAAACCCCTTAATTATTATGGTTTTCCACACATCGAATAGATCACGTAGGATTAGGGATACAAAATGGTTTTCCCTAAACAGGTATTCGTATATAATGATGTCATGGTTCGAGGATCAAAACCATAAACAATGCGCATGTTGTATCTACATTATTTTGGGTGGAATTAGGTGGCCTTTTAGGCACCTCCATTGATGTTAGGTAAACATTTCAATGATGCACACATCATTTAGAGAAACAAAACCCCATGTTCTATTTATTAAAACCATGAAATAGGTGATATTTTATCATCTATATAAGCATAAACTAAGCGACAATGTAAAAACCCTAAACTATATACCATTCATATAAGGAATGTGTTCTATGGAGGTGGGCCTCCAAGTCCCCTCCAGTCACATCGAAATATTCCTTGAACCACACCGCACATATCTTTTAGATCATCCCAACTGCTCATTCCACGATTTATGATCTTAATCTAAAATCCATTTTCCAATCCCCATGAAAATAAACAATGTCCAGGGGATCTTGAGAATGTTTTTTGTAATATATAGTGAATTATAAGGCTCTTCCATTCATATAAATTTATATTCAATCCATATAAAGAATTCTCCCATGAGATAAATAACCGTAAATACTCCATATAGTTTTAACATGTGTTTTTTTACTGCTTTCCCCCTGTGTTTTAGATGGAATATAGCCTCATATCCCCCTCATTTCATGTCATGTTTTTACACATTTGTGTCGTATAAACCATTTTTGGACCACAATGAAATCAAAATCTATGAATTTAATCATGGACCCCATTTCCAAATAGCACGACATAAGTGTGAATTAAAGGATTCTTAGAAATGTGTTATATAGAATTAGACCACCTTGTCCTTCCATCCACATCGTATTTGTAACCACTCTACATGCCACATATCTATTTTAAGCACTCCATGGTCCAATAATTATAAGCATAAAATTTCAACCTTTCTTCTAAACATAAAAACATTAAATTGTGTGTGAATAACCCAAAATTATTTATCTGGGTGAATTTTCATCTAATCTCCACTTCTATAATGAAGTCTTCTTTTGGGAGTACCTTCCTTGAATTATCCACCGACACCACCACCCATTTTATTTTGGTGGTAATTATTCACATTTTATAACACATTAACACTTGAAGAAGTAAAAAATGGATTTAATACCCAATAACTTGACATTAAACTATGATTTATAACCCCATATGAATATGATGATAAGCATTGTGTCTGTCGTTCCCATTACACAACTTAAAAATGATAATAATCCTAGATTTTTCCCATGAAATGATTCATTTAATGTCAGTCAACTACTACATTATTTTTTTTATCCCTTGTTCTTAATTTGAGATGATGTTCTACCTGGATTTGAGATTGATTTTTTTTCAAACCAATAGGCATAGAAAATGTGCTCTATTCCAAGCTGTTGTAATTATAAGTGTGTTGGAATCTATTCAAACATCCCATAACGTCATATTAATAATTCTCATACCCTTATTATGAATCCTCACCATATTTTATGTTCAAATGGAACCCCAAATATAAATATTTATTGAAATGATGGATCACCTACCATCCTTGGATAATGTCCTGGAATAAATTCTACGGAATTCTTCTACTACATATTTGTTTTGAACATGTTTAGTGTATGAGCCTCATTTATTTTCCCAATTCCTAAATAACTATTCAGATGGGGTATTTCAAAAAATAGTAGTGGTTATCCTATATCACCACACCACTCTACTTTTCTTCCATATTTTGGGTGTCATGATTCACACTCCCCATTCCCCTTTTTTGGGTATATATCAATTCCTCTATTATTATCCCAATTCATGCACTAGCGTGTATTATAAATGTGAGTCATATAATCATAAAACCTAATTATCTAGATATTTATTCTGTCATCCTGAACACCCCCATTGGTTAGTCAAGAACATTAGTCCACATAGTTCTCCTTGATTATCCAAAACATTCATATAATTGAAAGATCATATGGGCATCCCTTGTTTGTCACACCGACCATGAATAACAAAATGTTTGAGATTTGTTGTTTTTATTTTACAAATATGACTGAGATTCAATAATAATATATTATGGATGAATTTTATCCCTTAATGAAGGAAGTTTTAAATAAATAACATTTTTAAAGGTGAGGGTCATTCAAACCCTTAGTTGTCTTTCAAATAATGTCCTAATTGGTCTCTACGGTTCTACATAGAAATTTATTATTTTTATTCTACCAGCTTTTGGTATGGGTATTTAAGGTCCTACTGTCACCCCTATGTTTGGCTTCCTCCACAGCAGCCATAGGACAAAGATCATCCAAAAAAATCTTTTTTTTGTCCCACACATATTATAGCCTGGCAATCTAAGAAATCTCATACATCACATGATCCTCAGTCACCTCTAGCCAAGACCTTAGTTTTCTAATAACCTTTTAATGAGCATTGAGAATGAAAACATGCTCAATCAATTTCTCTTAAAGATGTGGTATTTCCTATATAACCTCCAATAATGTACTCTTGATTTTATTATTCTAGTTCTTCTTGTAAACAACTAAATATTGTATTTATTTATCACCTACCTCAGTAATAAAGTTTCTAACTAGTGAATGTAGACCGTGCATAAAAACCCCACAGTTCCCATCCTGAATATACATAAGAGGAGGAATCACATCCCACTCACTAGGTGGGGTTATTGGGTTGGGGTGATGAAACCATATTTTACCCTCCAATCCTTATGTCATACTATGGGGTTCACTTTAGTCGAATCAGAACACATGTTATGAAACTCTTTAATTGGTGAAGGATTATATCTAGGGAATGACATAAGGATATAATAAAAAGATACCCCTTTAGGAATCCAATCATATGGGTTGGGATCTATATCAATGGGTCAATCGACCATAGATGTACCATTCTCGGTATCCTCTCCTCTATGAACCTCGAGCTATGCGCCACCAGTGGAGTACCCCAGAACTACATTAGACTATTCCCTCAGGATTACTATGGGGTCAACATCAATGAATGGATCCAACAGGGTCGGCGTAGCTATCAGATAAGGATCCACTTCTTTCACGACTTCTTTCTAGGAACACAGACTTTCATGCACTACGGTAAATAAGATCATGTCAATCGATTTGATAAGAAAATTATTTGTTGAGAACTTGTGGGAGAATAATACATAATGAGTCTTATTGTCTACTGACATTGACAATAAGTCTCAGAAGCGGTCTACCATAGGAGTCCACTTGACTAAAATATGTACCTCAGCATTTTCATCTGATCTCCAAGTATTAGTTGAGAATGATCTACATGAGAAAAATTAATCAAATTGATGCAATAGATCCATAAATAATCAATGGTGAATAGGCTATAAAATATTTGATTGCAACATGAGTTTAATGGAATTTGATGATAAGTCACCCTAGTGAACCCCTTCACCAACATTGGATACCACCATTGAAATGCTAGGGTGTGGTCCCCTATAAATGAATGTGAGGACCTGAGGATTCTAGGTAACCAATTTGATCTCCTTTAAAATCCCAATGGTTATCTTGGACTTTTAGACATGCCCAGGGGCATGCCTCACAATATCTAATGGATTTCTCTCACCCTCTCCAATAGAGGCCCCATGACTATTTTCATATTTCAAAGCATCTGAAATTTTTTTGGTGGAGATTATGAACAGTAAATGATATGGACCAAATGAGGAATTTATGTTAATATGATTAAATTGGTAATTAATACATCGTATTCTTCTAGGGATAAAATTTCATAGCTCTCCTTAGGGATCACCTGATTGGAAGCTTCCACCCAGACTTTTTATCTTGGGTTCCATATGTGACATCATATGTTGATTCCTCCTTAGTTGAGTGACAAGTAAGTAGATTCTCCTAACATATTAGATCACCATTAAACATTACCCACACTAGGGTGTTAACAAGATAAGGATCCCATAATTTTCAAATGAAGGATTCCGTGGAAGTTATGTTCACATGCCTCTAGTGGATGATCACATTCTACAGAGTTGAGAAATCCCAATCTCTGTAATATTGACTCTATAAAGGATCATCTTCTTCCATATGTCCTCTATCATTATTATTATTCATAGAATCCTCTACTCCATCCAATGGATAGGTAAATCAGTGTCAACGACTGGCTGTAATTGGTACATTATATTCTTCATGGGAGCATCCTTAGAAATTCTCATCCTAAACTGAGAGACCCCTATTTCTCTTAACAATGTTTTCAGGATCCCAAATATCACAGAGGTAGAGGTGCACTAGCACATTACAATACCCATGTCGAGGCTTCAGCTTGATCTTATCCCTATTTTTGAATTTACTCTTAGAGAGTAGCTCACCTCCCTCTTTGTTTCTTTGACCCATCTCTTTCTTGAATAATCACTCTGATGTAATACCTCATGATCGAAGCCAGATAATCCACAACCAAGTTATATGCATAGTCGTTTGAAAGACCGACATTCACATTGGACGAAGTTAGAATAATTATGTCTCTAGATTCCTTTCTTATTATAATCCCCCACATATGTGATGTGATACTATGACTCCACTCTTCATGGACGCAAAAGTTAATTACCCTCAACGACTGTTTGATCCACCAGAACCTCTTGGTATATTAGAAAACAATTATGGTTCATAAAATGTGTTTTAATAATTTTAAGAAACAATCACCATTCCCCTGGAAGATTGAAGATACTCCAAATTCTCTACATCCCCTAAATTCTTTCTATCATTTCACCAACCTAGGTTGGGAGGTTGTCGAAGTTGAAAATCATATATTTCATAATGCCCACTATGACCCCAACATCACTATGTGTTACCAGACTGACCTCAATGATGATGGTAATAGTGGTTCGAAGAACAGTGTTCAAGACTTAAGAGGTTTAGAACCACATAACATGTAATGTGTGCAATGATCCATCCATGAATTAATTGGAACATCCTACAAAGCCTTTTTTTCGGTTTCCCCATTCCACATGCCTCACCTGGATGTCGAGTTGAGATGACCTCAGAAAACCTAATTTCTAAACATTTATTGCACCCATGACTCCTTTCATAACTTGAATCTTTTGGTGTAGTACTATACAGGTATCAATGTCAAGAAAAACATCCATTAGGGAATGTCGTGACAAATTTAGTACAACATAACAGTGGTTTCCAGCCCTCAACCATACTGGCATCCCACTATACAGATTATTCCCTCTATTGAAACAACCAGTAGATGCCAAGATTCTTAATCTGTTGCCCAACCAAACATCACATTGGATGCCTTTAAATCATTAAATTTGGATCATTCTTCCAAAAATGCTGAACTTTTTAATGAATTTGATGTTTTTGGTGAAAGAGGGATAGTGTTTCAATACTGTGATTAATGAATCCAGCAGGTAAATTACTGGAAGTGGTGTATATTACATTTCTACATTGACATTCATTTCTAAGATAAAATTTTCATATTATATTCCATTTACTAGGCTGAAAATAATGCAGTGAATATCCCACAAGATGATTCCCATTGTCCTAGTGTTAATGAGGTACATGTTGGTATTTGGAGAACAACAACTGATAAGATCTATAAGTAGATCTTACTGATGATAGTGTAACCAGTATACCTAGGCACATTAATCATTGAATTTGCCTCCTGACCACAATTCCTAGTCTTTATTATATCCCTTGTAGTTATCATGAATGATTCTATAGGTAATGTTGGGATATCAGGACCAAAATTTATTGGCCTATGGTAACATACCCTTGACATTCCTCATCCTCTCACTGAGGAAGTATATTGTGAAGTCACCATGAACAGATGAATGGTGATGATGGATTGTAATTTTATTGAGATTTATCTCATATTAACATGTAAACTAGGAGCATAGTGTCTTAACATCGATGATTAGAATGCTAAATTTTTCCATCTATATATAATTCCACAGTGGGAGGTGGTCACTGAATAGGTAGTTTATTTGAGATTCTGTAAGCATGCTGAAAAGTACTTGATTGTTGGAAAAAATCCTACAAGTTAAAGGAATCATTGGGGTTTCCTCTATTTCATCCCTCGAGGTAGAGGATAGTGTAACAACATAAATATATAATTCATCTACTTGGTTGGTTAATTAAAAAGAATCTGTAGGATCAATGTAATGTGGGAGAAAATTCATCCTCTATTAGAAAATATGGAAAGTCACATGCATTATTGTAGGAATGCGTGAATAAAGTCACCTTTATCTTGAAAATATTTTATGGTAGCATGGTTTCAGTGAAAATTCATCTGAATAATCAAAATTTTAAAGAAAAATAGAGTTCCACATATGAGAGAAATGGCTTATCATAGGACATGACTAGGTGTAGTGTAGGGGTCCCTTTATCTTATTTATTGACGCAGACCACCAGTTTCACATAGTGTGCAAACACAGCTTCCAAAATCATACCCGAAATATCATGAATCAACAGACATGAGAAACTCTCTTTAGTGTGACCCACATATCCTAACCATCATTTCCACTTTCAGTTCCAATTCTAGGGGGGTCTGTGCATAAATCTCACTTGGGGCCTCAAATGGATAATTTCTGATAAACCAATCATGAAAACCACCTCGATAGACCATCATAGTGTAAGGGAAAATCTGAATTTAGTTTTCAGAATGTGTTCACATAGATGTCATTTTGTGCACAAGGAACATGGATCCCAAAAGTGAAAAATCATTCTGTGGACACTCTTATGGATACCAAAACAGAAAAGGCCCACGGTTGAATGAAATCCTTACTACTCCCAAATATTTTTTTTACACACGCATTGGCATGTAAATTTCCTTTTGTGTTCCAAAGGAAAGGTTAGTTCAGAAATGTTGGGCTCCCAAGACACAATGAAAAAATACGAAGATTTGAACAACTCAAATTTGGTTCCTATGGAATTGAACATAATTAGCTGAGGGATTCGGGTATAAATAAAATCTTACCCCTATTATCTCGGAAAATATCCAAAATATGAATCCACTCTCTTATATGTAAAACTAATGTTATTCCATGATAGTTTGAAAAAATATCATTCATAGACCGTCATTGTTAGGGTATTTGTGTGATAGGCCTCTAGTGGGACAATGCTTTACTTATCCAATGAATGAGTCATCCTCAATAGACTACCCTATGTATTTTCATGTGTACAAGAAAGAACCTAGCTACACAAAACCATAACCTTCGAGAAATTCTATAAGGTTCTTAAAAATTGCCTCTTGATTCCATCTATCCCCCTTATTCTAGATCCAAATGATCATGCATATTTTTCTCATAACCCAACATAATTACATACAGAAACTTCTAGGTACCTAAAATAATTTCTCCTATGCCTCTAGTGGATCAGTACATGTTTCTTCTTAGAATTTGGAATCTTACCCATTTTTATTCTATGAACAGTGACACTAACATGGACCTCATGATTGAGCACTCCTCCACTGCAATTCTTTCATAATTTTTTCCCAATGTTAAATTAGTGGTGGCCACATAAGCCCCAGGTGTATAGAGTGGGTCCCTACATATTAGAGATTCATAAAATTAAACATCAATGTTCATTATCCAAGTCACATGATGTTAAACTACATGAAAACATCCCTATCAAATGATGTTAACTCTATCCATTCCCCATGCACGGATAATAGGATTCCCTATGTATGATCCTCATATTATGAGACCTTCCCATACAATGATCCACATAGCATCCCACCATGGCCACCAAACATCACTATTGATCCATATAGATTCATAACCTAGTATCTTCTATGATTACACCCCAGATCATTACCCTACGAGAAAACCTCTGGTGACTGGAAGGTTCTATGCATAAACCCAAAACATCTACCGCTGACCCTCCATTAGTTACACAGGAATACTTACCACAGGACGTTAAAAATCATGGATAAGTCATATCAAATGATCTTAAATAGTATGACTGAACTACCATATTTTTAATCCCTATATTATAAATAGGGTATGTAGTAATCCTCTTTTAGGTTTAATCCCAACTTTATTAAACAATACAAATTTGAAAACTTACCTCCTATAGACTCACCTCCTGGATCTACTTCCATGGGGTGCTCTGATCAACCAAACCCATATTATCTTACATGAGTAAGTATGATCCATTATTAAACTATCAAAGTGTGTTATCATCCCTCATAGGAAAAAATATCCTTAGTATGATTTAACATTGTGGTCTACTATACCAAACATTTCTCAATAATAAATTAAAAACATGCATTGAACTGTCTCAACTAAACATTCTTAACATTATCAACATGACATAAACCATGTGATCATAGAAAAAACACCTATCATCTTCCAAACATGGGACTCATGAGGTAAAAAAAATTGGAAATTTTTTTAACCTTTCACCAATTTATTCCTAATTAGAATGAGATGACATGGGTTCCACACCAAACATTCCTTATAGGATATTCCCTCCCATGAAGAAGATTTACAGGTGACCAATGTGCCTAATGTCTTGATATACATAGAAATTCCCAATGTGACTACTCTCTTGAATGAAGGTTTCTTCCAAATCTAAAAATAATGATTGTAATTAATCAGTTTACACATAGATATTGCACTATGAATGAGTTCCACGTACATGAAAAAAATCTATTTGGGATACCAATACTATGAAAAGTGTTCAAAGAAGTAATACATGGATAGAGGAACTCACATACCATCATCCCGATTTGATCAAGGAGAATGAAACTCTGATGAAGTGATGAAATCATCCCGCCTATGAAAAGTGGGATTGTATAGAAATAGTTATAGTGTGCTCATTTATTGACATGCTAATGGAAGTCAATGAATGTGCCATAAATAATAGTTATTACTAATGATGTTCACTTATTTGGAGTTGGTTATTGGTAATGATGGATCAATTAATGTTTATTCCTTATGATAATGGATTATTTGGTTAGGATGACTAGTGATGGTGCTCCATATAGTGGAAACTCTTATTTTTGATGACTAATTTAGTGTTAATTCTTAATAATGATGTATTTTTAAGAGTGGAGGTGTTTATGTTTATTCGTTATAAGGGAAAAAATTTCTATTGGGAGGGAATTATATTTGTTAATATGATGTCCACACTAACCTATTACCCTGGATATGAGATATGTGCATATTGATAAAGTTATGGTTATATGATCTATGAGAAGTGGTTGTGAGGCACCATATTTATTTTACCATTATATTTTTTTGTAGTATGTATATGATATTTGGTTAGTGAAATCAAGGGAGGATAAGATGAGGTGTTTGAATTTTTTGGTTTCCTATATGATATCATTTTTAATTAATAGATAATTTCTTTGTTCTGGTCACATTTTCATTAGAGGCCTTGGGTATGATCATTTTTAGTATATGAGTTATACTATCCATAAATATATATAAACTATTTTTTAGGTTCCCATATGAATTTCTAGGATGTTTCTATACATTTTTTTCTATTATTAAACATTTATATTCAATCGTTTTAATAAAATTCATCGCCTTCTTCCCTAAATCCAATTAAATGTCATGACTAATAATTTTTTTTCACAAGTCATAATATACTAAAATGTAATATCAAATGACCAGATGTAAAACATGGGATAAGAGTGTGGAAATGCAAGACAATAAACATGACCCATATAGAAAAACATATGTATAAACAAATACTATTTCATATATAATAATGTTATAAAATACAGATAATAAAACTTCAAATTGGTAACAATTCCAATAATTCACTCCCATTATGTTTTGATAGAAAAACCAATGTCAATAATTTAAGAATTTAACAAACATATTCCTCTACAAATATTAATACCTTATAACCTATAAAACAGAAAAATTTTCATTATAGGTTAATATAGAACCACACCTTCCAAATATACACATAAATGTCCCACATAAAATTAGTCAAATATCATATCTTAAAAAACTCATGGATAGAAAATGTGACTCATAAATGTTCCCAATTATATTAGATAATGTTTCATCAAGAATTAGAACATTCTATACCATAACATAATCACCAATAATATTTTATTTATAAGACAATATATAAGTTTTTTCATTAAAATTAAATCTAACGAAGATAGATCTTTTCAATGTGGATTGAAAAATGAATGTGAAAAATAAGAATAGTTTTTTACCAAGTAGTTATTAACATTATCATAAAAAGATAAGGTTATAATTCACTTTCCGAAGATCATTTTGAGAATCTGAGCTGAGATCTTTTTAATAAATTATTTATATATTTTAAAAAAAATATGATTACATATATTATAATTTTTTTAAAAATTAAATCTAGAGTGGATGATAATATATTTGATTTTGTAATAAAAAAAATCATAAAAAATATTATTAAATACATTAATTGAGAAAATAATCCTAAATGGGTAATAAGACTTCCCATTAAAAATGTTCAATCAGGGAAACTAATATTAAGTGACCTAATATATATTTTATTTTTTATATAACAATGAAAAAACTTTCTATAGAGAAGGAATATAGTCATATAATTGAAAACTATTATTGTTTACAATAAAAATTATTATTAACAACATCATTTTGAATTAATATATTTCATCCAATATGATTATTTTGATAAAAAAAATTAGAATTACATAGAGGAAAAAAATGTACCATATGATATAAAGAAATAGAATAATATAGGAAAATGTTTTGAATATAATTTTCAGAGAAAAAATGTAGCTTATTGAAAAGGAGGTTTAGTCAATAAAATAATTTCCCTGGATTATCTCTTTACTAAATGGGATATAATCTCCTTTGTGATACACATTATCATATTAATTAAATATTTCAGAAACATAATTAATTTTTATCTACTATAAAATTTAAATAATATCATTAATTAATATTTATTATACTTTTATTGTATTTTTATCATTAGATGTTAGTGATTTTTATTATTCTTAACATTTGTAGTAATGTCAACATCGATACCTATACATTGATTCCGTGATCATAATCCCTATAATATTTAAGTTATTTGAATAGATGGTACATAGTGGTTTTTTATCTTATAATTTCAGAAAATTTTTAGATTATTTATTATATGTGGGGAGGAAATCAGTGACAGAAATGTTTCGATAATTCTAAACAAAAAGAGTATGTATATTACTAATTTGATACAAATTATAAAAACGAAAAATTAATCATTATATAATCTTAGTAATATCTTAAATTTTATTTTTATTCGTTAAAAATATGCTTATAACCAAACATATAAGGTAGTGATGAAAACTGAAATACAATATTCTTGGAGGTGGTAGTGCATACATAATATTGGTGGTGTTTTCATTTCCTTTTAGATAGGGGAGAGATAAATAGTTGATGTTCCATAAAAATAAAATATTTGGAATACGATATATAATGATTTAGTTTTATTTATATTACTATAATTGGTTTTGAGTAGGGTTGTATGAGAAAGATATAGAATAAAAGGTTACTCGTATTGAGGAATTGAATCCACTCTTGAAAGATGACTTACAAATAGTGGACTCGGGATAGTATATTTTAACTAAGACCATATAAATGTGTATTAAAGATACATGGTAGGTAAAATGGAATGAGGATAAATAAAATTTTAAAAGATATTTTTGGATTGATGTGGGTGGATATAAGATCCTATTATAGGTGAAAATGATCAATATTTCCTTGGGAACTAATGTTATGTGATGTGTAAATATGAAATCACATTAATAATATGTGATTGTTGTAAAAATTTCATGTTTATACATTATGAATTGAATATAAATTTTTAATAATATCTTCTAGAATTTATAATTATAATGTTATTTCGGTAAAAATTGATTTGTGGTAGATTTCTTCCCTTTTCCCATTAACATTGATTAAATATGGGAATTATATTTTAACAATAATTTCCTTACAACATTATTCAATAGTGATTAAATTTTTTTATAAAACACAATTCAACCTATGATACCAGATTTTGATGTAATGATTCCAAAAATTTAAACTATTTTATAAAGATCAGTTTATATGTATGAGAAATTTAAATATTTAATTAATGATTATGACATATATAAAGAACTATTTTTTTTGGAAAATGAATTTTTCAATGAAATATATTATTATTCATATATCCAAACAATTAATAATTAAATGAGTGTTAATATAAATTTTTATTCATTTCATTATTACACTATATTATTCATTTTAAATAAATCAATTTAGAATATTATGATAAAACAAAAAATATAAAAAAACTCAATTCGTTGAAAAATAATAATTGTTCAGTGGTACCTGATATTTATATTGGAAACATAATTTTATGATAAAAAATGATTTTCTTTCCAAAATATGGATATACAGTTTAAAAATGTGAGAACCATTTTATTCCACTTTTTTTAGAGATGAGATAAATTAATATTAATTTAGGTATTTGAATGAATACAATTTTTAGAAACAATATATTTTTTATCATACAATTAATTTATTATTATCAATGACCTTGTTATTAACTATAAGATAAATGTTAATTTATTTTCTAGTATATATTATCAATATATTTCGTTTAAAATCATTATTTATTAGTGATTAATTTAATTTAGATGAAAATTCTCAGTATGTAAAAAATATTTCATTGAAAATGTCAACATTAAATTATCACTAAAAAGAACTATAAAATTTATAATTTATATCAAGACCAATTATTTTAATACATCCATTAATATGAAAATACTTCTGTGAATTTTATAAATGAATCATATCATAATATAATAATAAAAATATGGAGAACAGAATATTTTTTTAAATATAATATTTTTTACAATTTATTATTTTGGAATTATATTATTTTATATCTACTAATGATATTACATGAAGTCATTTTATGTATCATATACACGTTGTAAGGACCTAAACCCAGTTTCCCAAAGTTAGTGCCTTATTTTATTACATTGGAATTTAAAAAGAAAGTTGTATCTTGATGAATGAATAGTTTATAGAATTGGGAAACATGATACATAAATAAGATCAACATTACAAACTGAAACAAAATACAAATATCATCATCTTTTGAATCAGAAAAAATCTCCTATATTATTTTTGTAAGTCATTCATAACATACTTCTTCACATCCGGGGTAAAATAAATCATCGGAAAGTGGTGAGATTATGTGCTCAGTTAGGGTAAATAATATAGAATAATAAAATATAAACCTAAACTCTAGACATGATGAATTACTAAATGCATGCCATTAAAAATATACAAGATCATAATATGTCTAGAATAATAAATACATTATTAATTCCATAAAACACAACAACAGATATCCTTCTCATTCAATTATAACATGGACTATAAATATATACTATCATAATGACGGAATGCATAATTATATAAATTATGTAATATATCCTCAGATCCTTAACTTAGCCATCTGAAAATTATTATGGCATCGACCAAAACCATATCTAAATATGGGGAAGGCCTCAACCAGTTCCATGTCTATTTTGTCTCATGAGACCTACCAATGAATCTAGGAGATAGATCATTCCACAAAAATCTCTTAAAAAGTTCAATTAATTCAACATTTTAATGGGTATAAACAACAAAAATATACACATACATATTGAAACTAAAATATGAAATGTAAATAACATTCCCCAAACACTAACCATTCAGAGTAATATGGTGAATGGTATCGTGATAGTCCATCAACATTTAATCTACTCATAAAAAATTCAATAAAATATTATGTTCGATTTAAAATAATATCAACCCCATTTAATCAAAAGTGTTAACAAGTGTGTTGAAATAGATAAAAATACTCTAATAAAATTATTGAGTAATTCAGGAGATAAATACTCCTTCACTTTGAATATAAGAGTTATTTTGTAATAATCATTGTAAGAACCCAAAATTGATTTGAGGAATTAATTTAATAAAAAAATTAATAATTTTTAAAAAATAATTGTGTCTTAAAATATCTTAAAGAGTGCATTTGACATTAGGTAAGAATTCCTGAATTTCTTTTGAAATAGGCTTGTTTTTCCGGTATAATTTTCTAAATATCCATTTAATACATTTAAATCCCCATAAAATAAACAATGATTATGATTGGTAAAAAAAATATAAAATATTAAAAAATGATTTATGAGGATTAAATAAGTATAAATAATAATCTCATTGAGGTGTGTAGAGAATAAGAGTAACCGGAATGAAATAATGGATGTTTGGGTAAAAGACCTAGCTTATGTCTGAATCTATTCGGCTAATGAAATTAAGGTCATGTAATATAAAATTATACTTATTAATAACTTAATTTGAAACTATTATACATTATTTTTATTTATTATAGTTTTATTATTTTTATTTATGGTCTTTTATATGGGTTAAGAGATTCAATATCATCGTTTGTGAGCACTCGTTTCATTAGTTTTCAAGATCAGTTCGTTTATATGGAAGCTAATGTAAAATGAGAATTGAATTATATAATTTATATTATATGTTATTATCTTTCATATGTAAGGTTAAATGATCATATAATCCATTTTATTTCTTTATATGATGATGAATCAGTAGATAAAAGTTTAATGATAAACTCTAGGATTAATTTGGATGTTATTTAATCACCACGAACTCATTTGGTTTTATAAATAATAACCATTAGTATAAAATGATTCGAGAAAATTAAATAAGGTATATTAAATATATTATGATCTAGTTAAAACATAAAAATGTTTTCATGACCATAATTAAAGATTGTAATAGAGTTGAAAACATGTCGTCCTTGAATGTGATAAAATAACACATATCAGATAGGGTTTTCATTTCTAGTTTAAAATGATTTGAAAATAGAAATGATGATGAATTATTAAATTTACTTAAAAACAATACAGTACATGTATGTTACTGTAGTTATCATAACATTTTTATGAAATTAATTGAGTAATGAAAGGAACTTAAATGAAAATTAGATAAATGAAAAAAGGAATTTACCTCTTCAATTTATCTTCCATGATAGCCTCTTTAGGGGAGAGGACTTATTCTATTAAACAGGCCATGTGCTTCTTGATGTAGGTATGATATTATTAGGACATTTTAGTAGAAATTTGGAATGTACAAGGCTTGGGAGGAGTGAAGAGAATAGGGAGTGATGGGTGGATTTTATAGTGGAGGAGAGGAGTTATAATGCATTATTTCAATAATTATTTTATTATTTGTGCCTAAGACATTGAATATTCATGATTATTATGAATAAAACAGTAATAAGTGTATATGAGTTCTAACCAAGTGCACTTACATCAGCCTTAAATCCCGTATGACTCAATAAATAATGTATTTATCATTTTTCGTATTTTATTGTATTTTACTATTCAATAAGTATTTCTAATATTTTATAAAAATACCAAAAAATCCTGAACACCATTTATTGATGTGTAATGTTAAAAAATGAAATCCATTTTATCAAAATTATTTTATAAATAATATAAATTTATTTTTTAAATGAAATTATAATTTACTTGAAAAATAAAGATTTTATATTTAAAACTAACATTATAATAAATTTAAAAATTAACTGAGAGTTCATAAAATTGTCCTAAAACCATAGGAAAAAATATATTTATTTTTGAAAAACTTTAATGATAATTAATTTCATTTATTTATTAATTTAAAAATGTAATTAACAATTTTTTATTAAAAATTACCAACTCATAGTTATTAATTTAAAAAATATTCTATTTCCATTATAAGGTTACTAAATTTTATTTATACTTAAATAGGCGTGGTTAATATTCATAATGGTACATCACTTTTCATAATGGTCATGTTAGTAGTCACAGAAAATGTAATTTGATCATATCAACCTCTATATATATATTACTGAATGCAACTTTGTATGTATTTTTTGAAATTCAAAACATTGAGGTTGAATTTTTTTTACTAGCTTGGTTATAAAAAAGTGGTGTTTTATAGATACTAAATCACTCTTGCATTCTATATTGTATTAACATTAAAGTTCATGTGGCATTAAATTCTACCCCCTTACAAAAAATATTCTTAAAAATTCCAGAATGTTACCTCATAAAAAGTCTTGGGTAGTTCTTTATCATAAGCCTCTCATAATCCCATGTTTCTTGTTGAATTTTATGATTTTTTCCAAGAACTGTTACCAGTCATGTCATCAGATTCCTTAAAACCTATTCACGAGTGTCCAGAATTAGGATAGGATCTTCATAGTAAGACAAGTATGGTTAGAATTCTATACCTGTAGAAGTGAGGACATGTGTTGGGTCTGGAATGTACATTCTAAAAAATCAGATATGGAACAATGTGTGTACTTTATAAAGTCAATGAGTAATTACCAAAAAATAATCCATAGCTCTAATTCTCTCTATAATATCAAAAGGGACAATATATTTGTGGTTCAGTTTCCCTTTTTTCCCAAATCTTATAACACCCTTCCATGGAGATACATTTATGAAAACATGGTCTCCCACTTGAAATTCCATATCCTTCCATAAATTTTCAACATATAACTTTTTCTTTCATTAATGTTCTTTGACATGGTTTTGAATAGTCATTAGCTTTGCTATTTTTTCCTCCAAAAGCTCTAGACCCACAATCTTTCTTTCACTGAATTAGTCCCAACAAGAATGTGTACGAAATATTTTTCTATACAATTCTTCATAAGGATCCATTTGAATAATATAATGAAAAATATTATTATAGGAAAACTCCACAAAAGGTAATTATTGATCCCACATAGCACGAATGTAATGTTATCATGATCTCAACATGTCTCCTAAAATTTTGATCGTCCTTTCTGATTTCTCAATAGTTTTTGGGTGATATGATGTACTTATGTAAAGCTCAGTATCCAATGATATTGGAATAATTTTCCAAAAAAATTATATAAATCATGTATCACAATCAGACACAATTTATAGAGGTTCTCTATGAATTCTCACAAATTCATTGATATAGAGTAATGAATGGCATTATAGTGTAAAATCCTCCATTATAGTAATTAAATGTGAAGATTGAGTAGAGTCGATCGATAATAACCCATATTACATCATTCTTCCATGGAGTTTTGGGTATTATAGTGACAAAATCCATGGTGATGACATACAATGTTTTTAGTAATAGGTCCAGGATGCATGCCCCCTCTAAGATTTTCCATTTGGCTATTAGTTGTTGACAGACTAAACCATTTGATACATAATATGAAATTCAATTATTCATGGTATCCCCCCCAGAAATGGTCTTTCAAATCACTATGAATATTAGTGATATCCGGATGTATGGAGAATTTTGAACTATGGGCATCATCCAATAACTCCATTTTTAGCTCCGGTATAGCTGGAACACAATTCATATTCAAAAAATTTATAAATCCATTATTGTATAAAAAGTATTGAAACTTCCCATCATTCATAGAACTATTTTTTTTATGTTTCTCATCCTATTGCTGAGAAATTTTAATTCATTTAAATAATGATGGTTGGGAAACCAATTGAAAATGAAGTGATGTTCCTCCTTCTATGATAATTCCCATGTCCATCCTTAATATATCCATTTATATAGGATCCTTTTCAATCCCAAAATTATTTATGACTCCCTGATCATTTATGATTAATGAATCCGATACCTTATTTTCCATTACTCGGTGGTAGTGTATGGAAGAATACAAATTCATGAGTAGTTTGAGTCATCGCCTTTTCTTTATATTGAGTTTATTCTACGAGAAAATATATTTCAGACTCCTGAGATCTATATATATCTCACATATTTCACCATAGAGATAATGTCTCTATATTTTTTGATAAAATACCACAGATGATAACTCAATATCTTAAGTAAAATAGCTTTTTTCATGATTTTTTAACTTTCTTGATTCATAGGTAATAACAATATCATTCTTCATAAGAATACAACCAAGTCCTTTCTTTGATGAATCATTATAAATTGAAAACCCTTCATTTCTGAATGGTATAGTTAGAATAAGATAATTCACTAATATACTCCTTAAATATTCAAAACATTCCTCACATTCTTTTTTCCATACAAACATAAACCCTTTACGATTAATTGAGCTTAAAAAGTTGGCTAATCAGGAGATGTTTGGAATGAAATGCTGATAATAATATACTAAATCAATATAAATATGTTCTTTGATTATGTTCGTTGGTGTCTTCCATTCATGAACATCCTTTTACATCATAGGATCAATAGATATTCCATCCATAGAGGAAATATTTCCATTAAAATAAATAGATTGATGCCAAAATTTACACTTTCTAAACTTATTGTATAATTCATTTACTCAAATAGTCCTTAGAATAATGTGCAAGTCATTTTTCTGATATTTATAGCTTTTAGAGTATATTGATATATCATCAATAAATACCAAAACAATGTCATCAAGTAATTCATTTAAAAATATATTCATTACTATTAACACGTAACTCCCATACATGGTTAGAAATGTTGTCTTAGGGTTATATTCCTTCCTCACACCTAACTGATTATATCATGATCAATGTTCAGTCTTTGAAAAATATTTGGTTCCATGAATTTGTTAAAATAAATCATCTATATAAGTTATGGAATACTTTTTCATTATTTTAATTCAATAGATCTCCCTATATTCCATGAACAACATCATATATCCATCATTATTCTTACTGAAAATAAAAGGGGCTCCCCATAGAGAAACCATAGGTTGAATAAATCTGTTATCAATCAATTCCAATAGACGTTTCTTCAGTTTACTAATTCCAAAGTGTCCATACTATAAGTATTATTTTATATAGTCTATGAACTAGGAATTAAATCAATAAAGAAATCAACATCCCTCTCTAGAGGATGTCTAGGTAAATCCCCTGAAAATATCAATATATGCATGCACAATAAGTACATTTTAAATTTGAATATTTCATTCCTCACCGAATGATATTTAATTCTTATCATTTCCAAGAATTTCATTTTGTAACTCTAATTGGGGTGGATCTATATTGGAATCATATAACGATGTTTCTACTCTAATGATAAGTGATTCTACACCGTCCTCTTAAATAGTAATTTGCATCTTCTAGCAATAAAATTTGGCATCATATTTTGAAATAAAATCCCTACCATGGATTATATAATAGTTGAACATAGTTATTATGATAAAATAATTAAATAAAACATATTTATAGGCCATAATGGGGACCTCCTGAAACTTATTTAGTGGAATGAGACATCCATTAGGGGTTTTGACTGAAAAATCCCTTATTAAAGAGAATTAGAAATATCTAATTTTTAATGAAAAGAAGGAATTTATAAAGGAATGTGATGATCCATAATCAAATAGATCATTTTCCATTTTTGAGGAAACTATTATTGTATCTACCTCCACTTCTCTAGTAACCACAAATTCAGTAGTTATGATCACATAATATTAGCCTTTCACCCTAGGACTTTTCTAAGGCACGTTTCTTTTGTGATTTTGAATATCATTATCATATTGCCCCATCATCCTATAACTATATCATTGTAAATTTACAAACTCTTTCTTCCCATTTAAATCACCAGCATGATTGAAATTTTTTCCACCATTATAGCACACTTCATCCCATTTTATCTAGGCACTATGGTGTTTCCTTCCTAAAGAATCACATTTTGGAAAATTTCCTATTTTATTCTTCTCATTATCCATTCTATCCTCTTCCAGTCTCTTCTTCTATTTTTTCCCATAAAGTCATAATATATAAAGAAATACTTCTCTATCTTGATACAACATGAGGGTATATCATAATGTCATGTGAATATTTGGGTGACTAGTTCCCTATGGAGGAATGGTTTTGAACCATTAGAGAATCGATCAATATTTCCCATAGGATTACGCATGTAGTCTGCATATTTCCGTTTTAACCTTGTGAAGTTAGATTTATACTTTTCAACATTTTCATAATCTTTTTTCATCAAATTCAAAAACATCATTTCCATATCTACTCACTGTTGATGAGGGATGTATTATTATAATATTATTTGAATAAAATACATCTGTTCTATTTCTTCTATTTCTTCCTCCTCCTTTGTGTTTTGAATTAAAGACTATGATTAATCCACATATCTCAATGGACGATAAACATCCATGAAAAAATTCTCTTGTTTGTTACATCCCAAAGAGAGAAATGAATTTTCTACATAACATATCCCCTGCTCCACCTCAAATGGGTTTGTAGTCCAGGTGAATGATGCAAGCTATTTTCATAAAAATAATTCTAACATAGATCCTCAATGTTGTGGATTTGGATGCTTCATACTGGTAAGGTTATTATTCATAACCTGAGTCAACTATCCCAGAATTGTTTTATGTTTCTCAGAACTAGTCACAACACTAGATCCAACATCATAATCTTGCATTAGAGGGAAATCCCAACATGAGATACATGAGATTATTCTGTTTTTATTCCTTCCCCTAGGTTTCATTTATAAATAATGGCATACACTACATTAGTCAATGAATCATAATGTATAAAATCAACCTAGAGAAATACCTATGAAAATTGAAATCCAAACAATAGATAATCTTTTAATCATAAACAAGGTTTCATTGAGGAAAAAATAAATTAAATTTCATGACAATGGTTAATAAAAGAAATGTTATTTATCCTAAGAATATCTTCCAACAGTGTCTATATATGTGCATAGTAAGTATCATTGTTGCGTACCAGGATACCCTAGGTCATGCTCAAAAATATTTGTTAGAGTTTTTACTCCATTGTACATCTGTTATATAACAAAAACTAATCATAGTATCCGTACATGGATTTATTTTCTATGAATATCCACATAATCTATTCCTTAAGAATGTTATAGGATTTCTTGTATGGTTATCCTCATATTCTATCATATAGTTTTATTCCCTAATCATAATTTTTTAAATATGGTTTCCTAATTTTCTACTAATCATTATCTAATACTAACTGTAATGACCTGACCCTAGTTTCCTAGATTGAGTTCCTTGTTTTTTTTGAAGAATGAAGGAAAATATTAATGATGAAGATTAGCATCCTTACAAAAGCAGAGACATGAAGGGAAATTTTCCAGCCATAACTGGTTGACATCGAAGGGGCCTGAGGCCGCTAGCTGATGTTTCGCATTGTTTCCTTACCTTTTGGTAAAAGAGAAGGTGCAACAGAAGAATCCTTGGAGCAGCGAGAGAATTTTACTAATGATGAAGCCAAAGGGCGGGAGCCTGACGTCCTTGTGGTCAATGGCACTGATAACAGAGAGGCAGTCTGACTCAATGATGATATCTGCCCATCCATGTTCCGCAGCGACCATCATGCTTGTAAAGATGGCAGAGGCCTCAGCAACTGCAGGTTCCCTGAAAGCATGATGGGATTCATATTTTGCTGCAATAATATGCCCCAGATGATTTCGCGCTAGGAGGCTGAGATCAATGGGCCCATCCTTGTGGAGACAAGTGTCCACGTTAATGGAAGCCATATCCCAAAGGGGGGGGGGGGGCAGGAGGGGGTAACACCTAGCATTTGAAGCCATATCCCAAAGGAACGAATAGTTTAGTAGCATTCTAAAAGAAGATAAATAAATAAGTTCAACATTACAACATGAATGTAAATATGATAAATCAACATCTAATGAATCACCCAAAATCTCTTAGATTATCCTCATTCATTAGATACATCTTCATAACATGGGGAATACAAAACACGGGAAAGGGGTGAGCTCATATGCTCAGTAAGAGTGAATAATACAATGGAATATAATATAGATATAAACTATAGGATTGATGGATAACCAAATGCATGACTATAAAAATATACCTGATCATAATATGGAAGGAATAAAAACAGATTAAATAAAGGCACAAAACACAATCATAGATATTTTAAGAGTCAAAAAATAACATGTAATATCAACATATAATTTCATAATGAAGGAATGCATAATGTCAAACATTCTGAAATATACCATAAAAGCCTCAAACAATACATTTAAAAATGATTAAGTCCTTGACCAAAACCATATTAGAAAATGGGAAAGGCCTCGGCCATGTCCATGTCCATTTCATCTCTTGAGACCTTCTGTTGGATTGTGGGGCTATAGTGGTCCTTACCCATAACATACTAAGTGAATTGCATTTTTCATATTAATGGTGATAAAAAACAACATATAAATTTATATTGAAACTAACATATAAAATGTAAAAAACATTCCCTAGACCCTAACCATTCAGAGTAATATGGTGATTGATTTCAAGATTCCATATCCGTTGTCAATATAATCATAAGCCATTGAATAAAATATGTTGGATGATATCATTAAATATTAACCACATTTATACATATGAATAAAATAGAGTATGAAAATTGGTGAAAATACTCTGATAAATTTATCCATTAATTCTTAAGATGAATACTCTTTTACTTTTAAGAAATGATTTATTTTTGAAAAAAAAAATCATTGTATAAAATAATAAGTGAATTAAGGAATTTTTTTCATTATAAAATTTTTGATTTCTTAAAAGTAACGTTGTATTGCAACATATTACTTATTTCATTTAAAAATAGGTATGAATTCGATAATTGTTTTTGAAAGGGGTTTTTTATTAGGAATAATTTTTGAAATATCCTATTAAAAAATTTAACTACCCATTAAATAAATAAATATTATAATTTTTAATCTTATTTAGAACATTAAAACATGATTTATGAATTTTAAATATGCATAAATATGAATTTCATTAATTATTGTGGATAATAATAGTTACCCGAATGAAAAAATGGATGTTTGGGTAGAAATCCCATACCTTATGTTACGTACCTCCCCATCCAATTGGCTTGAGAGGGCGGGGGAATTCTACATGGCCTTAAGATATGTTTCCATGGTCCCAAAGGCAGGAAAAAAATGCCGAGGGCTTTGAGAACAAATTTTGAAGCGATATTACCTTAAGAAAAAACAAACCAATCCATCCACTAACAAGGACTATATGATGCATGTTAAGAAAAAATTCAAGCATGTATTACCAAAAGGCAACCATGTTGTTACCTAGTGAAACCCCAAACCAATACAACCCAACACAACATCAATGTACTTTACAGAAGACTAAATAAAATACCCTGAAATATACCAAGACGCACTCCACAACTCCACACCAATCTCCATGATGCAAGCACCAACACATCTCCCAAGCATAACCAAAAACCACTAGTAAGGAGATTATTTACCTTTACCTATGTCCGGAAATATTACATATGCAAAGCACTGTAGTCCCAAAGAAGGGGGTGAGTACTAATACTCAGTAGGTTTTCCCCCAATGACTTCCCTATACATGCCACTAGGATTAACACATTAGAACATTTAAATAATGCATTTTCTATAAAATAATCTCAAGTGAAACCATTACCATAATCCAAACACACCATTACCAAGCCACCTCACCCAAACTAAGAAACAAATAGAAATCTAAAAAAACATGCAAGAAGCTATTTCCTCATTTACAAATTAACACAACAAATTCCATCTTACAAAGCAATGCACAACAAGGAAACCGAAACATTGGAACTTCCATCCAACCCGTTCCCCCATTCCTACTAGTGGTGCTTCCCACCCACATATCCGTTGATGGTGGCCCGTCTTTCCACTAAACATCCCCTTATTATAAAGGTACTTCCAGCCCATATCCACACAACATTTAAATCAATCGATAACAAATCATATGACCCACTAATGCCACAATAATATGAAATCATCCATTTCCATTACATGTCAATCCACTCCAATAAATCCAACATTTATTAAAAACACCATATAATCAATTTTTAAACAAAAAAAAATTTAAATAAAACAATTTCATTATTGAAAGCCATTTTTTCCATCAACCATTTTCACAAATCCATATCAGAATCCAATTTTAATATTTCCATTTTGAAATCCACAACAAAAGCATTTCCCGACCAAAACCCCTTATTCCCAAAAATCCACAAAACATCACCAAAGGTATTTCAATCTAGTTTCCCACATCAAAAAAAATTAAACTCAAGAAAAAAATTAATTGTAACGATGAATTATGTTATATCAATATAGATTCGAGAGAGTATCCACCTACCATTAGTGTTCTAGTGAATTCGACCCACACGCAACTGCACCCCAAATTCGGCAAATGAACCACCAAAACTGTTCAAGATCCCATTCCCTAACATCCAAATGCCTTAACATCAAAACCCAAGGAAACCATAACCCTATATCTACATGAAACTAATGTAGATATTGAAAACCAATGATGTGAGAAGAGTATATCTATAGGGAACCTAAGTGAAACCAAGAGAAAAGACTAACCTGAGAGAACAATCATTCATACCGCCTTGAACCCGTTTAAAATGATTCCAAATGAAGTGGAATTTAACCTATATCCTTTGATAAAACAAAATCCGGAATGTGGATTGAGTGGGATAGTATTTGGTGTGAAAATTTTTAAACATGGGGGATCTCGGATTTAAAAACACTCATTTTATGTGGTCGTAAGGTTTGCCCGCATGGATTGGAAAATCGTGTGCTATCCGTGCGCAAGCCACTGCCTCAAGAGTGGGGGTCTGTACAGTTTCCTCAAACTGTTTGGAAAACCATGTGCATGCCATGAAAATGATATTGTCTTCCCTTGCACGGTTTCCTAGAGAACCCACATGGTTTCCCCATCACCGTGATAAAACCGTGTTCCAATAGAAATGACTCCATACTAATTAAAAACAATTCCAAACTCTCCCAACCTCTTCCTAACTAATCCCATGTACTTTAAACACATAAAAAGGCATAAAAAAGGCTACATTCCTCAAACCGATGGTGGTAAATTCTCTCCACCATTTGACTTTCTGTCCTCAAAATGTAGGGAACCATTGCTTTAAAAAAAGATATTAGTCCATTGCTTTTCCATATCTTTCTACCACTCCCAGGTCTTCTCAAAAATCTGACCATGCTTCCAAAAAACACGAACTAAACTGATGCATTTACCATGCAAGACTTTCTCTTGCCTGTCAATAATTTTCTCTGGCACATGCAAGAATGAAGCATCCGCCTCTATCTTAACATGATCCATATGAATCACATGGTCATGATCCAGTTGATACCTTTTCATCTATGACACATGAAACACATTGTGCACCACACTAAACTGTGGTGGAAAAGACAAATGACAAGCCACCCCTCAAATCCTCTCAAAATATCTCAAAACGACCAATATACATTAGATATAACTTAATGATAAAACACATTTTTATTGAACATTTTATTAATAATAAATGATATAATATCCACACATTTTGTTAAATATGTTTATTTATAAAATATTTGAGATTAGATCATTCATCTGAAATTTTTAAGGAAATTCCAGTTTTACGCATTATTTTGCTCTGTAGAATTTTAAAGATAAATATTTTTACATATATTATTAGAATTTGAAATTTGGTAGCCAGGTTCTTGACTTAATGGGATACAAAATTTGTTCAGGACATTGGAGCTAAATATTTCATTTGCTTAGACTAAATGGACCATGAAGGAAAAGGTGGGCTAGACCCGCTAGATTGGACATTTGTTTTCTATTTGAGCCCTAACATCTTCATTTGATCTTTTATTGGGATTGAATGTTGATATTATCTCACCAACCCAATTTCACACAAATCATTTTTCTGGAAGAATAGATGGCTAAACCCTTTTGGAGGTCAAATGGGTGGTGCAAGATGACTTAAAATATTTTAACGAGATTCGCCATTCACACTTAAGACCTCTTTAAACCCTGTCTCCCCTCCACTCTATAAACTAGTCCTTTGGAGGCGTTGGTATGTTCCTTAGATGATTTAAGGCATATGAGAATTTGTTTCACCCAAATTCTCAAACCATTGTAAGTGGGGTTGCTCCTGACGCAAGGATCCCATCATCGAATCCTTCTTCTCCTCTTCATGTTGTAAGGTTTTCATTAGTGTAATAAACTTCTTTGTTATTGTTTTATATATTCTATTTTATTCTATATTTTAAAATTATCTACTTATTTACTCATCCTATTTGGGTTGGAATCAGTAGTGGAGATGATATTTGGTTCTACCCTTTCAACCCTTTTCCCTTGCAAAACGTCTCCCTGATGACCACCCCACCCATGGATGAGTAGTTCTCTTATTTATCGATATATCTTCTACCCTGTTCATTTAATTATTTTTAATCTTTGAGATAATTTAATTCACATAATATGTTCCATGAATTTATATTTTAAATAAAAAAAACTATGTAATAAATTGAAGAAATAACACAAAAGCACGTGAGGTCGAGTATTGTGTAAATTGTGAGAGCACAAACTTAATTGGTAAAAAAAAGACAACACAAGATTAATTTGAAGAGTTCAAAAATTATACAAATTCTCAATTAATCCTCATTTTACAAAATGGACATATTCCTTAATTTACCACTTACCATCATCTATCCTTAGAACATAGATCCAAGTAGGGTGGTGGGATTGCATGTTTTGAAGATAGCCTAGGGTTTAATTCTCTTCATATTTGTTGTAATGTTTATTCTCATATGGTTCAGGGGTAAAACAATTAGGGGATCAAAATTAAGTGGATATTAATTTAAATGATAATGATTAATAAGTAAATGAATAGTTAGAGTTAGATCAATTATGCCTTTTATAATTTTTTCTAAAAATGACATCTCCTTGTTGCGTCTTTTAAATCGAACTTCATTTCAAAATTATAAAAAAAAATTGAAATTTTCTTCCACCAAAACTTCTTACAGTAATATAAATGATAAAAAAACCCCATTCATCCATTTATTCTTTTATTCACTTTTATTATATTTTTATAATACCTTCAATAAATAGTTTTAATTTACTTCCTCTTTTGAGAGGAAACCTTGGTCAGCCATTCTACTACACCCAAGTTCTACAAAAACCATAAATCATTTGAGGGTTCCCATAATAATTCCTTTAAAATTGGTGCTATTTTCGGGGAGACAAGTAATTATTTCATCCATTTGTAGGTATTTTTTTTTACATTTTATACTCTTCTTTTGTTCTTTCATTCTTCTTTACCCAATCTATTTTTTTTTCTTCTTCTTCTTCTATTTTCTTCTTCTTCTTTTTGGACCATCAATTCATACTTATCATTTTATTTTATAATGGTACAATTCCCTTATTTTCATTTTTATTTTATTTATGACACGCACTAATATGAAGGATCTTTTAGATCATGATCCTTAGATTGATTGCAACCTTAGGGCACGAATCAGATATTCTCAGTCTATGGGAAGTTTCAACATTCAACTAGTTGGTGAATTCCTCTATTCTATGAACATTTAAATTGGAAACAGTTCTAATCCCAAATTAAAATAATAACCAATGGATGAATATAATTCAAATGAACTTAATAGAACCATTCCAGAATTGGCTTCACATGATATTAATTATCAACCAAATTTAATTTTATACCCAAATCTCAAATCATACTTTGATATGAAATCTGGTATAATTCACCTTCTTATATTGTTTCACAGATTAACTAGTGTGGATCCAAATAAATATTTTAATGAATTTATTGTGGGTTTCTCAACCCTGAACCCATGAAATATATCTGAAGATCACATAAAATTAAGAGCAGTCCCATTATCACTTGATGGAGCAGCAGAATATTGGATGTATTATTTAGAACCTGAAGATGTAACATGTTGGAACAATTTGAAACTTCGTTTCTTGTAGAGATTTTTTTCTAGCTTCGAGGACCACTTCCATTTTTAAGGAGATCTTAGGGATCAATCATGAACAAGGGGATTCAATGTATGGGTACTGGGAGTGATTCTTGAAGTTGTGTGCAAGCTTCCCACATCACCATACCAGTGAGCAGCCCCTCATCTAGTACATCTACGAAGGACTCAAACCTATGGAGAGATGCACAGTGGATTTCGCTGCTGGAGGGGAATTGGTAGACAAGACACCAGTAGAAGCACATGCATTAACTGACTAAATGGCCCAAAACTCCCAAAAATTTGGTTATCAAGGTACACAACATGTTAAGGAAGTACATCAGGTAAGTCCTTCCTCTCTTGAAAATCATTTGATTGATACAGTGTTGGATGAATTTACCACTATGGTGTGGAAGATTTCTTTGGAAAAAAGACATCAAAATCCCCTCTTTCAAGGCCTTATGAAATTTGCACTGAGAAAAGCCACCAAACGGACTGTTTCCCCCAATGATAAGAAATAGAAGATTGTGAATTAGTGTTTCCTAGGAGACCATATCAGCAACAACAATCACAATATCAACAAAACAATACTGACTCCATTGCACCACTATACTACCAAGGGTGGAATGATCAATCGTACATGAGGTATGGTTCTAGAAAACAACAAATTCCCCCTTTTCAACAAAACATCCAATAGCCTCTGCCTTAACAATATGGTTTCCAACAAACCCAAATGAGAATTGAATCCTGAGCATCAAGAATACAAAAACAAGGGAATCCCCCACACAAGGTAGATTCGACCCCTGATGAGCTTTTAAATAATCTTTTTAATCAACAGAATGAGATGAAGAGTCAAGGTTTGGAGATAAGGGACTTGATGATTCAAATGAGCCATATTTCTATTTCCCTCCATGAATTGGTAAGTAAGAATTCTGGACATCTACCTTCCTAACCTACTTCAAATCCCAAGGGTAATGGCAGTTCCATCACATTGAGATCTGGGAATAAAATGAATGATACATCTATGCCTACCATTCCACCGGGATTCACCTCAACTCCAAAAAATGATCATTCCTCAAAAAATAATTATAAATTCAAGGATAAATATAAAGGAATGAAAATGATTGATGATGTTCCTCCTAAACCCCTTCCATTTCCAAATAGGGTAGTACAAACCAAGAAGATCGCTGAATAAATGATAAAAAAAGATGTTTTGGACACATTCAATTGTGTGGAGATCAAAATTCCTCTACATGAAACCATCAAGCAAATGCCAAGGTATGTGAAATTCTTAGAAGAAAATTGTACCAATCTAAGAGGGATAAAGGGAAATGAGAGGATCAATAATGGAAGGAATGTGTTAGCACTCATTAATTTTTCTTTTGAAATGGAATTCACCTGTGTGGCCTTTTCAAACCCTCCACATAGGGAAAACCCCCCTCCCCAACAAAGAGGACACTCCCCTGAGGTAGTTCCCCTGCCAGGGAGGGAGGCATTTCCAGCCGTGATGGCAGAGCGTCCGGGAGGGTGATGACCCGACAAGGAGGCTCCATCAAGTGAACCGTCAACAATTGGGTTGTTCCTCATTTTGCCCGCCATGATGAGACCGGGTGACATGGCAAGGTGGGTGGATCCTGGGGTAGAGGCTCACCCCGAAAGCGGACTCACAAGATTCGAACCCTAAACCTCCTAAACAATGGCATGGATGTGCCACTCTCCTTCACCACCGCATCACCACTGAAGTGGATGTGTCAACACTCATTACACCAACTCTTGCAATTCCATCAAAGGGAAAGGATCCCAGGACATTCAATATCCCATACACCATAGCATAGTTACAATTTCCTAATTCTCGTTGTGATTTAGGAGCTTAAAAAAATTTGATGCGTCAATCTGTATTCTCCTCATTAAAGGTTGGTGAGTTGAAACTGACGAGAGTAGTGGTTCAATTGGTAAATTGAGCTACAACAAATCCGGTGGGAGTAATTGAGGACGTACTTGTTTGGGTAAGAGACATGATCTTCCTAGAATATTTCTACATTCTTAACACGGTGGAAGATCAGGTAAGATCACATGATCCCATTATCATAGGTAGACCCTTCCTAAAAACTGAAAAAACTATCATAAATGTCCTTGAGTGTACACTTTCTGTTGAGTTTGGGGAATAATTTGTGATTTTTAATATTCTGGATTCCATGAAGTTCCACTCAGAGGACAATTTCTGCATTTGTTAAATCCTATTTTGAACAACCAAATAAAATCCCCATTGACTTTTATTGTCATATGGTTAGGGAGATTATGAGTATTGGTTCTACTTTTTTGACTAAGAGTACATACACAATAATTTTGAATGCACATGACTCTCTTAGATTTTATTTTTATATGGATTCACATTTTTATTTTGATCATGTTTAATCTGATTATGACATGGCTGTTGATTATGGTGATGGATTGGATGAACTATTCAATGGTTTTGATGATTTCCATTCTGATATTGATGCTCTTTGTGCACATATTTCTGTTCCTTCACTATCTTCATCTATACATCACCAATTTATTGGAACTCCATCCATTTACACATAATCTCAAACACACATACATGTTATGTGGTGAGATATTACATATTATAATTACTAATAATCATCCTTTTGAACAAGAATGAAATCATTTGATTCTTTTTAAGGATAACATTAGGGAAATCGGGTGGACTATGGATGAAAAATCAGGTATTTGACCCTCCATTTTCATGCATAAGATTAATTTGGAGGAAGGGTCAAAACCGGTGAGGCAGCCACAAAGGAGTCTCAATCCAACCCTTCTAGATGTTGTTAATAAAGACGTTGAATATTTTCTCGAGGCATGTATAATCATTCCCATTTCAGATTCTTTGTGGGTTGGTCCTATCCAGGTTGTGCCTTTGAAAAGTGGTGTTACTGTTGTTAAAAATGATAAAGGGGAGTTAGTTTTGATGAGGATACAAAATAGTTGGTGTTTGTGTATTGATTATAGGAAACTAAACTAGTCTACTCACAAGTACTATTTCCCCTCCCATTTATTGTTCAGATGCTTGAGAGACTAGCTGGGAAAACATAGTATTGTTTATTGGATGGATTTTCTGGGTATTTTCAGGTTCTTAATACTCTAGAGGATGAGGAAAAGATTACATTCACTTATCCATTCAGTACGTTTTCCTACTGAAGGATTCCATTTGGACTTTGCAACACCCCAGGTACATTCCATAGATGAATGGTGAGTGTTTATACTGATTTTATTGAGACCTTCATGGAGGTATTTATGGATGATTTTACAGTATATAGATCCTAATTTGATGAATTGATAAGTTTTTTGGGAAAGGTGTTGAATCGTTGTATTGAGATGAATATTTTCTTGAACATTGAAAAGTGTAATTTCAAGGTAGAGCATGGGATTGTCTTAGGGAATGTAGTGTCGAATCATGGGATAGAGATTGATATATCTAAGGTAGATAACATTTCATCCTTACCATATCATTCATGTGTGCGTGATGTTAGATCTTTGTTGGGCATGCTTGATTTTATCTACGCTTCATCAGCGATTTTAGTAAGACCACTCTTCCTATGTCACAATTACTTCCAAAAGATTATGATTTTGTGTTTTATGATTCTAGAAGGTCTTCCTTTGATGATAAAAATAAGTCTCTGACAGCTCCACCTACCATACTTCCCCTAACATGGGAGATTTAGTATGAGCTTATGTGTTATGCCTCTAAATTTTCATTTGGAGCGGTCCTATATCAGAGGGTGGATGGATGTTCATGTGTGATTTCATATTCATCGAGGACACTGGATTCAGCCCAATCTAACTACACTACCACATAAAATGAGTTATTTTCCATTATATTTAATTTAGATAAATTCTATTCATATTTATTGGGCTATAATGTAGTTTTTTTTCTTACCATGTGGCTCTAAGGTACCTAAAGAAGAAGCTGGATGCAAAGTGCAGGCTAATCTGATGGATGCTTCTTCTTTGGAATTTGACATTCAGAGAATGGAAAATAAGGGGTCAGAAAACTTGCTGGAAGGCCACATCAGTAGGCTTACTCACACACTAGAGGATGAACCCGTGGACCAGGTAACACTTCGGGACACTTTCCCAGATGAGCATCTTTATTCCATTTCAGGTAGCATCCTTGGTATGTTGATTTAGTTTACTACCTTATTGCCTTTGAAATCCCAAAACATTTAATGAAACATCAAATCAAAAATTTAAATAGCGAGTCAATATTTTATGTTTGGATGATCCATAACTATGGCGCATGTGTAGTAACCATGTTATTTGGAGGTTTTTTCCTGATCAGAAGTTGAAGTCTATTTTACAATTTTGTCACACACATGCTTGTGGTGGACACATTGGACCCCAAGAGACAGCTAGGAATGTTTTGGACACATGATTATGTTGTCCAAACTTATTACGTGATTCCCATGTGTTTTTTAATCATTATATAATTTCCAACACACTAGGAACATTTATAAGAGACATGATGTGCCCCGAAAACCCATACAATTCTATGAAATTTTTGATGTATGGGGAATTGATTTTAATGGTCCTTTTCCTAGGTCATTTGTTTTCCATCATATTTTGGTTGAAGTTGATAATGTGAGAACATTGGTGGAGGCTAAGGCCATCAAGACTGATGATTCTCATGTTGTAGTGGAATTTGTCAATGCAAATATTTTTTGAAGGATTAGAGTTCTGAAGGCCATAATCAGTGACCACGGGACACACTTTTTCAATCAGATTTTTTCTTCACTTCTCCAGAAGTATGATGTGCCACACAAAACATCAACACCATACAACCCCCAAACAAATGTTCATGCTGAGGATTCAAATCGTGAGTTGAAACAAATTTTGGAGAAAACCATGCAACCAAATAGGAAGGATTGAAACAAGCACTTGGATAATGCATTTTTGGCTAATAGGACAACATAAAAGTTCCCCATCAGTATGTCCCCATTTCCGATTGTTTTTGGGAAAGTGCCTCATCTCCCAGTGGAAGTTGAGCATCAGGCATATTGGGCTATAATGAAATGAAACATGGGGTTAGCACAAGCTAGAATCTAATGAACATTGAAAATTCAAGATCATGATGAGATTCGATTACCTTCATGTGAGAACTCGAGGCTCTACAAGGAAATATCAAAAGAATATCATGATATATTGATCCAACAAATTGTGTTTCATGTTGGAGAGGAAGTCATTCTCTATAGTTCATGACTGAAGCTAATTCCTGGTTAGTTGTGATCCAGATGGTTAGGTCCTTATGTTTTGAATAGTGTTTTTCATATAGTGTAGTGGAGATCACACAAGAGGACACAGGAAAGAGAATAATAGTGAATGGGAAACACATGAAGAAATACACTGAAGGACTTCCAACAGATGCATTAGATTTCATCACACTTCATGACTCCATCTTCACTTAATCATATCAGGCTGTTTCTAACCATTTCACTTTTATATAATATTTTATATTTAAAAATATACATTTCATGTGCATATATAATCTCATAGGTTCACATTGAAGATACTGAAACATTTTATGTGTGGGGGGGACAACGTTTTGGGGCAGATATTTTGGATTTTCATTTCTGTGTTATATGTGTATTTTCTATTAAGTTTTCTGTTAATATTTTAAAAAAAATCAATAAAAAAGAAACAAATATATCATGTAACATTCTCATGTGAAAAAATTTGAAAATGCTTGTTTTCAAAATTCATTGTTAGAAATAAAATCATGAGTAAGATTTAATCATCATGGGTTGACATTTATAAAAAATGAAGTCATCAATGAGATGAATCGTTGTGTCATTATAAAGCCTTTTAGATTTTGACATCCTTATTTTTGATATTTTTTCATGGTAAATTATTTAATTCATTTCTCCACACAATCATGAATTTTGAGTTTCTCATACCCAATTGAATCCATATTCAAGGTATGTAATTATTTTCAACTTATAACATGGTCTTTTTACATGTTCGTTTATCATCTAATAGTTTCCATCACTGTACTTGATTAACCTATGCGTGTGCACTTTATATGTGACAATTTTATGCCCTCTAAAATAAATTAAAAAACTTCCACAAATCAAAAAAAGAAATCAATAAAGAGGGGATTGAAGAAATGTACAACATGACGGGATATTTAGGTCAGGAGATCATGGTTTGACTTTTGGGAATGCTTAAATGAGTGGGTTTTGAAATTTGATTGCAAAGGATGTTGAACAGGTTTGGTTGAATTGAATCAGGTAAGAAGAAAAGTTTTTATTGACCTGAATATACTAGATAAAGGGTGGAGAGACAAGCTTGTAATGGTTGACACACAGACACGTGGAGAATTAGTGGCATGGTAGACCCATGACTTGTTTCTCTATGATAAGTGTTATGAATCTCACTAGATTTTTTTGACACAATTTATGATACATTTACTTTAATATTTATTAATATTTACCCTTTATTGGATTATTACTTTTCCAATATTTTCATTGTGGATTGATAAATTTTAATATGTATATCTTGTCACTATTTTTTTGAATACATGATGTGAGGTTTTTCCCTGGAGTGCAAAAGGGTAAGTGTGGGGGAGTTGATAAAAAAATTTTTTATTGAAAATTTTATTGATAATAAATGATAAATTTTCCAAAAATTGTGTTAATTTTTTTATTTATATAATATTTGGGATTAGATCATTCATTAGAAATTTTGATGGAAATTCCAATTTCATTCTTTATAGTGCACTGTAGCATGTCAGATATTTTTTTAATTTATTATTTGAATTTGAAATTCAGAAAATATGTTCCTGACATAATTGGATATAACCTTTATTCAAGAAATTGAAGCTAAATATTTTATTTGGTTGGACTAAATGGACCATGAAGGCAAAGGTGGGCTGGACCCACAGGATTGGACATCAGTTTTGTATTTAGGCCATAACTTTTTCTTCCAAGATTTAATTGAGCTCGAATTTTAAGAGGAACTCGAAAACCCAAATTTTCACATATCAATCTTCTTGAAGTATAGTTGTTTAAAAAATTTTGGAGTTCAAATGGGTAGTGCAAGTAGGCTTAAAATATTTGGACGAGATTCCCCATTCACATTTGAAACCTCTTTAAACCTAGCCTCCCTTCAACTCTATAAATTAGTTTTTTTTTTCATTTTGATGGGTTGGGATGTGCATTAAGAGATTGAAGTCATATGATAATTGGTTTCACCAAAATTCCCTAACCATTTTAATAGGGGTATCTTTTGAAGCAAGGATCCCCTCATCGAAGCTTTCTGCTATTTTTCAAGTTGTATTGTTTTCATTTGTGTAATAAGAATCATTATTCTTCTTTTATTTCATTTCTTTTCTTATGTATTGTTAAATTATCTTCTTATTTACTCATCCAATTTTGGTAGGAATCAAGAGTGCATATGAGATTGTGTTCTTCCCTTTCAATCCTTTGCTCATGGAAACTGTATCCACAATGGACACAAACCCATGGAAGAACAATTCTCTTTCCGATCTCTCTATCTTCTACCCTCTTCATTTAATTATTTTGAATCATTGAGCTAATATAATTCACAAAATATTATCCATGAATTGAGTTATTAAATTTTATGAAACTAATAATGAAATTGAACAATTAACACAAAACACGTGAGGTCGAGTATTGTTTAAATTGTGAGATCCAAACATAATCTATAAAAAAACAACACATGATAAATTGGTTGAGTCAAAATATAATCTCTTATATCAATTCATCCTCATTTTCTATAATGGACAAGTTCCTTAATTTACCAATAAACATATCCTATCCATAGAACATCAATCAAAGTAGGGTGCCCGCAATTGCATGTTTTGAAGATATCCTAGGGTTTAATTCTATTCATATTTCTGGTAAAGTTAATTCTCGTAGGGATTGCGGGTTAAAAAATTAGGAGATCATAACTAAGTGGATGTTAATTTATATTATAATGATTAATAAGTAGATCTTATGAACTGGAAAAGCGGGCGCTCACGGATGCAGGAGAGATGTGGTCTTTTATGACCCCGGACTATTGCGCTCCACTGGTGGAGGCAGACAGGTGTGGGGTGGTGCACACTCACTTTTGTAATATTCCCCTGGATGCTTGACTCTTTTCACTCGCTTTCTTTATTTTATTTTATTAGGACCGGCTTACACCGGATCCTGGATTTTGGGGTTTAATAAGAAGATTAATAGGTAGATTTAGATCGATTACCACTTTTAAAATACATTTTAAAAAACCTCTACTTGTTGCGTCTTTTTAATCGAACTTTATTTCAAAATTAAAAACAAATAAAAATGAATTCTTCTTCTAGCATACGTATTCTAGTTTTATAAATGATAATAAAATTTCCATCCTTTCATGTAGTGTATTTATTTACTTTCATTTTATTTTTATAATACCAATAAGATGTTGTTTTTTTACTCCCTCATTTGAGAGGCGACCTTGGTCTTCCACTCTACTACACCCAAGTTACTCAAAAACTATTAATCATTTGAGGGCACCCATGACAGTGACTTTCACTTACACTGCTTCCAAAACTGCTAATTTCCTACCCTAGGAGAGATTATCCAAAACACATGATCACCCACCTCAAATGAAAATGGGTGTCGAAAATGGTTTGCATATGATTTATGACGAATTTGAGCCGTCTCTATCCTCTTCCTGTTCAACATTATTTTCTTTGTATTATCTTGCAGAAGGCTTGGTTTGATCATCAATGTTTTTCCTGTTTCAACCCAACATAGTGCAGAGCGACAAGGATGCACATATAAAGCCTCAAACAGAGCCATATGTATTTAATATTGAAAAATGTTATTATAGGATAAATCCATCAATGGTATGTGCTCCTCCTGCAAACTAGAAAAGTCCATCAGACAAGACCTTAACATATCCTCCAATGATTGTATCATCCTCTCAGATTTACCATCCCTCTGAGGATGATATGTCATTCTCAAAGATAAATGTGTCCCAAGGTCTTGTGGCAATGATTTCAAAAAACCAGATGTGAAACTCATATCTCTATTTGGTACAATCGAAACTAGAACAACATGCCTCTTTACCTCATCTTAGATATAGTTTTTGGAAAGATCCTCCACCTTATGATATTCACGAATCAGGATGAAATGGGATGACTTTGTGAGGTGATCCACTATCACCCATATGGAATCATGGCTCCTCACAATTCTTGGGAGACCCATCACCAAATCCATTTCTGTCTACTCCAATTTCCACACTGGGATAGATAAAGACTACAACATGAATGCAGGCTACGGATGTTCTGCCCTGACTTTTTGACAAGTCAAGAATCTCGAAACCAACATGACCACATAACTTTTCATCACTAACCAAAAAAACTGAATCTTAAACACCTTATACATTTTATGAGTTCCTAGATGGACAACCCACCTATAATTATTTTAATCCTATAGAGGTTTTTCCTGACAAGCCACTAGTCCCACTACCTGATTCTAATAACACAAGACTAAATACCCATTTAGTTTCTAGTTATTAATGGTCTCCCCATCATTGAGTTTTGACCAAATATCCAAACACACTGATTCAAATTCATATGCCTCTTTAACCAAACCATCCATGTTAGGATCCAACGAAACCGGTAGGAAGACCACTATGTCACCATAGTCATCACATTCTAACTGCTTGTCGGCTATGACTGACATCAACTTCCACTGATTTGATAACTGCTTCACCACTTGAGAAAATTATTTTCTACTTAATGCATTCACGACTGAATTTCCATTACCTGGTGTGTACAATAAGTCGAAATAAAACATTTGTAGATATTCCATCCATCTCCCTTGCCTCATGTTCAAATCCCTTTGTGAGAAGATATGCTTTAAGCTCTTATGGTAAATAAACACTATAAATTTCTCACCGAAGAGAAAACTACACCATGTTTTTAAAGAATAAACCTCTACTGCTAACTACAAATAATTTGATGGGTATCTCATCTCATGAAACCTCAACTGACATGAGCCATATGAAACCACATGATCCCCTTGCATGAGAACACTACCCAACCCTGATTCCTGATGTGCCACAGTACACCACCTACCCTTTCATGGGTTCTGAAAAAACCAAGATTAGTACTGATGTAAAGATACCCTATACCTATCCAAAACATTTCTGAAACTATTGATCACTTTCAAATAAAACATTCTTCCTTTTAAAACCATTCATTGGAGAATTTAATCATGAGAAATCATGAAGAAAACATCGATAATACCAAGCTATACTAAGGAAGATCTATATCTCAAAAATGTTATTCAAAAGTTTCAATGAGATAATTTCCTATATCATCACTGGATCAACAGAAAAACCCCTATAAAAAATAACATGGCCAATGAAACGAACCTCTTGTATCCAAAATTCACACTTCGACATTTAGGCATACAACCAATGATCCCTAAAGATCCCCTATATGATCGCTATGTTCTGGACATTCTCTACCATTGTCCTCGAATTCACAAGTTTATCATATAAAAATACCACCAAAAAAGCATTTAGATATCTATAATATATCTGATTCATCAATTCAATGAACACCACTGCTTAATTCTTTATACCAAAGGTCCTAACCACATACTCATAATGGATATATCTACTTCTGAAAGCTGTTTTTGGAATATTCTCCTCCCACACCCGCAGCTGATGACACCCTGATCATAAGTGAATCTTAGAGAACCACTGAGATCCCAACAACTGGTTAAACAAATCATCAATGCATGGAAGTGGATATCAGTTCTTTATCCAAACTTGATTAAGCCTACGATAATCAACACATAGATGCAAGTTTCGATCCATCTTTTTTACAATCAAAACTAGTTTTTCCTAGGGAGATGTTCTAGGCCAGATGAACTCTTTTTTTCCTAACTCTTTAAACATAACCTTTAATTCATACAATTATTCCAGTTCCATTCTGTAAGGCGGTGGTGAGATAGGAATCGTCCTCGGAAAGATATCAATTTCAAACTCCACTTCCTTTATGGGTGGAATCCCTGAGAATTAATCAGAAAATACATCCATAAACTGATCCACGACTACTGGAAGAACAATATGCACAATACCTTCCACCACCTCCAATGACAATACCGCTAATTGGAATGATAGCGTGCCAACCATTGGTTCCAACAATCATGTTTCACCCCACATCTCAATATTCTCCCCTCTAAAGTGATGTCTCATGTCAACCTCTATCACAAAAATAGCCATTCATTCATAATAGTCAATATGGGCCTTAAAATTTTTCAACCAATCCATTCCCAGGATTATATCATACACATCCATCTCAAGCACTGATAACTCCCATGTCAATTCAATGCCCTGCACAACTAAACAACAACTTCAACATAGGAATCCTCGAAACAATCTTTGATGCAGAGGAGTTGGTAGTTTCAAAACAGAAAGCATCATTTCCACATTTAAACCCAATAAATTGATTATGTGAGATGCAAGAAACAAATGTGAAGCACCCATATCAAACAAATCTTTCATAAACATGGAATATAAAAGAACCATACCTCGAACTGTGGATGGTCCCGACTAATCATCTACCACAACCTGCTCAGCTCCAAACAAAATTTTTCATTCCACGCTCTGCTCTTTATTTCCATGTTGAGGTGTCTGGGTATTCTGAGAATCTGCATGATCCACTTTACTGTGCTGCCAAGGGGTATCCTGCAACCCTCTTCTTATCGAGTCATAATACCCCTACAACCCCTGAAGAGTGTCACTGACACAAAAAATTGGATCATTCCAAAAATAACGATGTAGATTCCCCATATGATTACAATTATGACATGATCGAGGTTGTGGTATTAAATACCGCTTGATGTGCCTCGTATAACAACACTTAAAACGTATTGGTTTTCTCTAAGGATTCGGTGGAAGATAAATTAATCCTGTCATTGGATTCTGAGCCATTCTCCCTCCCTGGAAATGTGTTTCCCTATTATGTTTGAACCCAGTGTTCAAGTTACCAGTTTTCCTGATGGGTACGAAAATAATTTCTCCACTCATATCCCCCATAAGATCCATTTCATCCATCGAGGCTCTATTCACCATCTTTGTATAATCATCAATACATAACACTATTATCTTGGACCAGATGTCCAACCTCAAACATGATTCAAAGATACTAGCTTTCAACTATGTAGTACTTTCCATATTGGGAGAGAACCTTACAATGTTTATAATCATAGCTGCATACTCTATTACCAAAAGTTACATTTTTTTTCAAACCAAAGAAATCTATTGTGTGCTAAATTTTGAATGTGTGAGGGGAGGATATTTTCTTAAAAATTCTCAAATACCCCTCGCATGTCACGCTGTGGTCCTTCCCCACTGGGACCGCCATCTCCCACCACTGATGGGAATGATTTTCCAATATATACATGTCTATTTTCACAATCATCTCTGCTGGTGTTCCCAAGAAGTCAAATATCCCATTCATTCTGTTCGACCATTCTTCTTCACTCTCTTTCTCTAAATCACCCCTAAAAATGGGTTAATTATACCTTTAAAAAGGAACGACATGATCCACATTCCATGGTTCATCCAATTTATTTTCAATTCCTACTACTTGGAAATCTTAAAATATACTCTTTATTATCTACTGGTTCACCTGGGGCATAGGTGCAACCACAATTTTAGCTGCTACCTCTAGCTGGACATTATGATGCCAACCGGGTGCCATTTATATCAACAAAAAAACTACCATAAGTCACACTCCATTAAATATAAGGGTATAAAGTTTTCAAATTTAATTACATAACAAGTATCAAAACCATTATTTCCACACGTTCACATTTTTAATGTTGAAATATTCAGTAAAATTCAGCACATTTTTAAAATCAACCCATTTTCAGAGTACCTCCATTTTCAATGTTTCAAATTCATCCATTTTGAAACCCAATATAGATTTTTTGAAATTATCACATATATACCACACCATAGATCATTATACTGAAATTAAATATACATCCTTGTGGGATGTAATTTCTACCATGCATTCCATGATCATCTCATTGGCTACACCCACGAAAATGAGATATCAAATGCCAATAAGTATCTCCAACCACTTAGGTACCCAACTCCTAGGTAACATGAATTTTATCATAAAAAGGATAGAAACATACTTTTAGGTTATACATTCTAGGTTCTTAAATTCTACACCTCGCTACCATCCCGACTCAAGGGATAGGCCAAGAACGAATGTAAACACCAAGATCAATGATGGACACCATGGATCGTACAACTAATCTCACTTGAAATCCAAGGACAGAACAAACTGATACCACTTGTAACATCCTGACCTATCTCATTAGATTGAGTGGGCGGGGGAATGCTACATGGATTTAAGAGAAGTTCCCAAGGTGCCAAAGGAGGGTAATAAATGCTGATGGCTTTGAGAAAAAATTGGGGAATGATTTTCCATTAAGACAAAACCTACAAAACCATCCAATAACAAAGAATATATGTTGCATGTCAATAAAAAATTCAAGCATTTATTACCAAAATACAACCAATTTGTTCAACAATGCAACACAAAACTAATACAACAGAACAAAATATCATAGTACTATGTAGAAGGCTAAACAAGAGACTCCCAAATAAACCAAGACTCACTCCATATCTCCAAACAAATCTCTGTGATCCAAGAACAAACACATCTCCCAATTATCACCACAATCCACTAAGAATGAGATTCTTTACCTATACCTGTGTCCCAGAATATGAAATTTTCAAAAGAACCCAACTGCCAAAGCAGTGGGTGAGTACTAATACTCAGTAGGTTTTCCCAAAATGACATCCCTACACATGCCACTTGGATAAAACCATTATCACATTTATATAAAGAAGTTTGTATAAAATAATCACAAGTGAAATAATTAACATAATCCAAACACACCCTTACCAAGCTACCTCACCCAAACTAATCATCTAAGGGAAATACCAACACACATGCCATAATCCATTTCATCATTTACACATTAGAAAAACAATATCCATCTTGTAAAGCAATACACAATAAGGAAAAAAAATGGCAGAGCTCCCGTCCAACCCATTCCCCCATTCCAACTGGTGGTGCTTCCCTCCCACTAATCCTTTGATGGTGGCCCTTCTGTCTATTGGGACCATGGTTTTTCATTGATTATAATGGATTTTGGTTTTTTTTTGTTTTCAATCTTCGCATAGATGAATATAGAGTTTACAAGGAATACGATCATATGAATGGGGATAAAAGAAGTATATAAGGTGGCGTAGTTTCCCAGTATTTTCCAATTTTTTGGGCCTAAAAAATCAATAGTTTGGAAATTATACGTGGTGAAGATGAGATGTACATGGTGAATGCACGTGGGACACGGTGGTGGAACACGATACACGGTGCATGCGAGTGGTACACGGTGTAGGCAGTGGAAACAATACGTAGAGTGGTTCACAGAAACGAAAACTATTCATATAAACTGTATGCGGTGATGGAATGCAGTACACAGATGATGAAGGTTGGAGGGATTGCTGCGGTTTTTGAAATTGGAGCTGTATGCGGTGGAGGATAATTGCCCACAGATGGAGTGAATATTGTCCCACATTGAAAATTTTGGTAAAACGGATTAGAAATCTTTGCAGATTTTTGTGCCAATTTAGGGACCAGTGAACCAAATTTTTAGGAGAGGATATTGGATATTTTAATTTCAGGAAGAAATCTGTAAACGTACGAAGTGGTTCATGGAGGAAAAGACGGCAAGAGGAGAGACTCATTTGCATATGGAAAATAGTCTATGGAAGAGTGTGTGGTTCACACTGGAAGCTATTGTAGAAAGTGGCAGAGCAACACAGTCCACAAAGTATGAAGGTACACATGGGTGTGGAGTAGTACACAACGTAGGGAGGAATGAGGAGCAATATAGTTCGCGAGTATGTTAGATGGTACACGGAGGAGCTGGATGGTAAGAGAAAATAGTAGTGATATGAAGAAACAACAGCAGTACATGGAACACCCAAGGAATCATGAAAATTGGTTAAATCAGTTTGCGAAATTAATTTCCATAACATATGAGTAAAGGGAAAATGTATTAAATATGTGGGTGACTAAGGGACATTAATAGAGAATCCATTTACATTTGATGATGCATGATTTAATGCTAAAAAATTTACGGGACCTTCAAATAGATAAACATAGTGATGATTATTCTAGTGTAGAGATAAAGGGGGAGTCAACAGAAGTTATTCCAGGGATGTAATGTGCTAACCATAAAACCTTTTAAAGGCAGTGCAACAAGAACATGGTAACTGTTAAAATAACTTTTAATTGAAAACATGTAATGATTAATGGTTTTGGTATGACCTAAACACTATCAATGTATGTTCCTTGGACATATCCCTTAGTGATGAACCATGATAAATTTTTGTGTTATTGATTTGCATGTGATTTTTGTTTTTCTGTGCCTTCTCTTCAGACATGTTTAATAGGTTTGTACAAACATGATAACAAGATCTATTAGTCTGAAAGAAAAATTTGACACCCTAATTCATCCCTCCCGTCATAGGGTGTTCCGGGGTCCTTCAAGTGGTATCAGAGGGAGGTTATTGGTGTTGAATCTATCTTATTCTGTAATGGAGAATTCATTAAACATTATGGAAGTTCCCCTCGTCGATGGAATTAATTTTCAAATATGAAAAAACATGATGAGATCTCACCTAAGATATCTTGTAATGGAAATATTATTTTCTACCGAATATGGAAAACAAGTCACTGATCCTACAAAACTATCGATGATAGATTAAGACAGGAAATTGCTTGATGCTAATGAAAAAGAACAAAATGATCTCACGACAACCCTTTTTGATTAGATTTATCAAAAGGCAATGATCTTCACATCTCCCAAGTCAACGTGGGATAAATTGGAAAATAATTATGAAGGGGATAACAAAGTGAAGGAGGAAAAAGTTCTAGTTCTATGCAATATGATTGATGATCTGATGATGCACTCTCATGAGAAAGCAGAATCTTTCTTCAATCGTATTACTGAAATTATAGGACCAAACTGTGGTCTGGGTAAAGAAATCAATGACATTGACACAGTGAATAAAATAATGAGAAGACTTCCACCCCTTTATAATGAAAATGTGTCATCCCTTGATAATATAGATCTCTACAAACTCTAAGAGGATGATATCATGAGAAATCTATAAGCATATGAAATGTGAATAAAACCAGAAGAAGCTACAAATCATTTTATCAAGGAAATTGAATTCAAATCCTTGGACAAACAAAAATTTTCATGATATAGTAGTGATTCACATGACGAGGAAAAAGAAACACTTTCTCTCATTACAAAGATGATCAAGAAGGGAATAGGTAAATTTGAAGGCAAGGAAACTCTGGCTTGTTTTCGTTGTGGAAGTGTTGTGTACATTTCCTCTCAGTGATCAACAAAACATGATGATGAAGAAAGTGAACTTGAAAACCTAGATAATCGTCTTAAAATATTCATCAAAAAGGGAAAATTCAAATTTTCAATGAATGTACAGAAGAAGAGTTCTATTTATAAAGAGAAAGATGATGATAATAAATTATGTGAGGAAGAGAAACAAAAATTTAAGACTAGAAACCATGCCTCAATGATGGATACTATTGAAAAGTCATAACCATTTACAGATAACGTTGAAGATAATCAGTTGACTACTAATATCAATCCCATGTCGAATCTTAAGGATGTGTTTCGTAATATTGAGATTAAATGTAAGAGATTTAATAAGTTGAAAGAAATGGTGGAAGAATCATCCGAATATATTGATCAACTGGAAGAGGAATTTTAGTAACTATAAGAACAAGTGAAAGTTCAATCATCAATCCTTGAATGCATTGATGATATTGTGGAACTAATAATAAAAGTTGAAGAACAATCAAAGGTCATCAATGGCCTTACCTCGAGACTAGAGGAGAAGTCCAATTGCGTTGAAGGACTCGAAAGTGAATCTGTTACTCGAAGATGTAAACTCTAATGTGAGTTAATTTCAAAAGAAGCAAAGAAGAAAATAATCTTTTGAATTTTCTTAGATGCTGAGATGTTGGAGAGAGAAAAATGTGGTTCTGATGAGGTAGAAATTGTCTTGAATGATCAAATTCCCACATTCATGGGAAATAGTGGAATTGGTTGTGATGCTGAATCATTAAGTTCTATAAATAAAGTGAACTAGAATAAAGGCATGATAGAAGTTTATCATGTTGAAAAGCCACTAGAAGTGCTAAAAAATAAACCCATAAGTCAAAATGAAATGAGAAATGAATATTATCCTTGAGCCTACAAAATGGATATGCAGTCAAAATATTTTCTTGAGGAAGAAGGAAAGAGGGGAAACACAAGTGTTTAGACATTTCCTTTCACGAAGTGTTAGTTTTTTGGCTATATAGGCCATTCCATGTCATACTGTGAAGAGGAAAGGATCTATATGAATGGGGACAAGATGGGAGTTCAACAAAGGAGAAAATATTCATATCCTACTTTTTATAGAAGAAATATTTTCTATGGATATTGTTTTCACTATTCAAACTTTGGCCCTAAAGCTATGTATTGGAGGAGAAGGTATGACATGAGAAATTATTTCAATACATAGAGATGCGTCAATTCATATCAACCAGGTAGTGTTGCTATTTGAAACAGGTTTTCTCCACTGGAAGAAGAATTGGAATATGAACAACCTTTGTCCATGGAAGAGAGAATTGGAAGACCATCAGCATTCTACACTCAATACAATATCTATTGGAAAGAAAATAAGAAAATGGAAACGTCCAATTTTGCAGAAGTAGTCCTCAAAGCTACAATGAAAAAAACCACATGGATTATTGATATCTGATGTTCATCCCACATTATGGGTAATAACGACCTATTAACAAATGTTAAGAAAATGGACGATGGAATAGTGATATAACACCCCTACCCCAGTTACCAAGAGTAGTTGCATTATTACATAGCATTGGCATCATACGAGGAATCATGTCCTAAAAGACATATCAGTTTTGTAGCCTTGAAAACACTAGACAGAAACATAAGTTTTACATTACATTATAAAATGAAAAACAAAAAAAACATCATCTCCATTGACAAATTTATATCTCTTAGACTCTCCCTGCAGGTCAGTCATAATATACATCTTCACATCCTGGGAAAAATAAATCAGAGAAAGGGGTGAGCTCAGGTGCTCAGTAAGGATAACAATATAGAGGAAACATTTATAAATAAGCATAAACATTTAAGGAAATGTATAAGACTAAAACAAATAAATTTTAAACATAAACTTCAGCATAATATGGAAATGATAAATCAAATAATTCCATTTACTTATTCACATAGATACACTACTTGTCGAATAACCACATGTAATATCAACAGACAATTTCATAATGATAAAATGAATAATGCTGGGCATCATAACCACATAATCCAGGCATCATGCCAAGAATAAAAATATGATTTTGCCAATGATTTGTGCAAAGACAATAGTTTGTCTTATGAGACCTACTGATGCATCGAGGAGTTATAGTGGGCTCCACCCGTCACATACAAAATCCAATACATTCATCATATGAAAAGGATGAAACATTACATAAACATTAATGTTAAAAATAGAATAGTAAATGTTAATACTTTAAGAATAAACCATGAATTCTATAAAAATAACAAATCCACAGTCACAAAAATCACAAAACCTTCAATACAATATTGAAGATTTGTATCATAACCAATCAACTTAAAATAAGTCTAAAATCCATCAAAGGTTGTTGAGATAGATGACATCAAAACAATTTGAGAGAAATTTCTCTTTGTATTTTTAAAACATTTATAATTCACATAAATATAAAATAAAACATTTATTTTGAAAATATTGTTTTAATATTGAAAGGGAAGCTTAGAAGGTGTTATAATGGTGTAAAATAGCCGCACTTGCTGTATAAGATAAAGAAACATTCTTTCCTTGATTTTGTCGAAAACGTCACAAAGCACCTTTTCTGGAAAATGACAGAATGATTCCATTATAAAAATTCTATAAAAAGTATAAAAATTGTATAAATTACTTCAACAAATTTTCTAGGAAATGTTAATAATGTTTTGAAATACATTTTTAAGATAGACAGATGTGGATGACAAAGAGGTCCCATTAGATATTAACGTATAAACAACCTCAGATTAGGAAGAGATTGTAGAATTAACCCTTAAATTGTACTTTTCCTTGGTTGGGGGAATGTTAAACTCCTTTATAATAGTTAGATCATTGTTATTAAATTATACCATAACCTCATACATATATATGATATCATATATGTTCTTCTTATACCACTTTGTTAATAATATTTCTTTAGTATCATTGTTTCAGGTGTTAACTGATTCATTTTAATTTATATGTTTTGTTACAGATGTCATGTTTGATATGGGTAAGATGTATTTAATTCATATCCATAATTATCTTATGTTCTTAAACACTAGTTTTAATCATAAAAATGGAAATTATTCTTGAATGGTTACGATGGGGAATGAATTTCATCGCGTTCGTGGAGATGGTGATCCATATATAAACATCAGCGAAAATATCATTATATTGATGGTAAAATATTGTGTAATTAGATGTAATATCATATATATAAAATCCTTAACATTATATATTTATTTTTAAATCATTTATACTCATTATTATACTGATCCAAATAATGAAGTGTTTAATTAACAAACTACAACACAACGTTGAGATAGTAAGCCGTACGTACACACTTATGGTGACTTGTCATTCATAAAATAGATAGAATTATGAATATGTTTGCACCATATTTATAATAACATCACAGTATGTATACGGCAATTTATTTATTATTTTGTTATGGAAACAACAAGGAAAGAGGAAGTGGAAGTAGAAAGGAACATTGAAATGGGTGGTGAAATTATCACATGTTCTTCTTGTGTTTCCTATTGAGTTGATAAAAAGGGCTTTATAAGATGTCTTTGTAATAAAAGTAAGGCCTCTAGGTCAATATTTAGGAAGTTGGGAGGATATTTGAGTAGGGGTTGTCTGAGCCAAATGGCATTGGAGGTGTGATTTTGAAAGAAGGGGATGTACCTTTTTATAAGAGAGGTGAGGGTCACTTTAGGAAAAGCTTAAAATATTATTTTATTATAAAATTATATTAAGATTATAATGTATCCAAAATTATTTTTTTCCAGGGTAAGGTGTGGATGAGTCATAAAACGAACAAAAAATAGGTTTTAGACAGTTTTAGGTCACCATATTAATCTTATCTTTTAGATTTAACCCTTAATTAAATTGTTTAACTTTTACCACATATTATTCTATTGTTATAATAAATGGTTTATAAACATACTATAAAATTCCAAGAGAAACCATAGGGTTTCATTCATGAAATATATATTATTATATAAGTCTTTTTTATCCTTTTAATTTTAGGACTATTATATCATTTAATAATATAATATTTGTTTTAAAAACTCAATTATGTCAATTTTTACATTATTTAGTATTTGTTTTTTGTAAAAGTCATAACAACATCATTACATCAAAAAAATGCATTCAATCAATCCTAATATGTCATATACAGATATAAAATTAGTGTATGGCATCAAAACATTCAATGTATATTTATTTTAATATTTATAATTAAATTTATTTGATTCATTCATTAATACGGAAAATGTTTCATCATTGTTGTGTCATATATAAATATACTTATTTTATGTATAAAAATAATAAAGAAAATATCATGATATAGGAACAATTTTTAGCTTTATAATTACAATTTAAAGTCTAATATATCAATTATATAATCACATATAAGATTTTTTTACTAAAAGATTCAAGCTTTTGTTATTTTTGGCTTTAATTTAGATTACTTAATATAAAATGTCATATCACTCTCATGTGGCTCCATGAGGTCCCAAAACCGACCCGATGATGATTATGGTCGTAAATGTATCAGCCAATATGGTTAGTACATGTGTTAGGGTAATTTAACATTGTTATAATATTATTTTTTTACCCTTTTTTACTGAATTTACCGTTTAACCAAGGAAAATAAAATTTTTACCGAAGTAATTATTCATATTATTTTAAAATAAAAGTTTCCCATTTACTCAAAATAGAACCTCCTGATTCAAAATATGGATTCAATTTTTCCCAATTGAAAACACATAATGTTCCAAAATTATTTTAAAATTAATTCCCGTTGTTGAAACTAAAAAACAGGGTTTTAAGAGGTAAAAACTATCAAAAATTTGACCTATGTTTATGTACTATTTAAATGTAAAATTACATCCAATGTCCTATATTATATTAAATAATAAAAATATAATATAATGATATTCTAAAACAACTCAACTTATAATTTAACACTATAAATTATTTCCATTAAAAAGTTTTTTTTAGTTAAAATTTATTATTTTTCATTATTCATCAAAATATGAAAGTTATCTGGAAAATAAAGAAAATTCCCCATAATATAATTTTGATATTCTGAATATAAAAATGAATTCCATTTTGTAAAATAAAATTAATAAAATTTGAAAAACTAGATATTACTATTCATAATGGCTAGAATGATTAGTCGTGGTGTGTTAGAACTCAATGTTGCGTACATCACAAGCTATTGTATTATTCAAAGAGAAGTGTTCCGTAAAAGTTTAGGGTGTTAAATTCTTCCCCTCTCCAAATAATTTCATCCTCAAAATTTCTATAATATTACAAAATAAAAATAATTGGGTGGTTCTTCATCATATGTTCCCTGGGTTCCCACGTTGCCTCTACCATCTTATGCTTTCTCTATAGAACATTCAGCAGACGAGTCATCCAATTTCACCGCACTTGTTCTCTGGTATCAAGAATCTTGATAGGAATATCTCAATAATAATTCTCAGGTTCTAAAATCAAATAAAACATTAGAAAAACTTCATGAAACCATTAAATTATCTGCCACCATGACTTTCAGAGCTTCAACCTCAACAATAGTGATCAAATAAGCTTGGCATTTCTCCCTTGGCATTTTTTGAGGTAAGTTTCCTTGGGACTAAGGTCATTCATTTTCATAATGGTCCATTTCTCTACAATGGTATCATTCAACATTGACAGTCTCTTTCAGTCCCTTTCAATCATGATCATGGTGGAATTTTTCATCACACTTATAACAAACTTCCATTCGCTTCAGGAAAGTACCTTTGTGTTTCTTCCCACATTTACTGCAGGATGATATTTAAACTATTACCTTCATCCCCTTATTTCAATTTTCAGAGTGTTCATAAAATCTATTCGTCTCTTACTTTTCATTAAAGTCGTAAGACATAGAGAATTCCTTTTCTATCTTGATAGTATATGAGACAATATCATCGTAACATGAAAAGGATTGTGAGACTAATGGTCGATGAATAAATGGTTTTAACCCCTTATTTAATTGATCAAACTTACTCCTTGGGTTTCGTATATAATCCGTTTCATGCCTTTCTATCCTTGTATAGTTATCCTCATACTTTGTGACATTCTGATCCTCATTTTTCCTCACACCCAGTAATTTCCTTTCCATATCCGCTCGATGGTCACATAGAAATTATTTTTCTATGAAAAGATCTTTAAACTCAATCCATTCTATATTTGATACTTCTTCATCCTCATTTGTGTTTGGAATTAATTACCACCATTGATCTGAATCTCCCATGAGGTGATAAACAATAATTATAAATTTTACCCTTTCACTACTCCCCAAAGCATGAAATATTTTCTCTAAAAAACATATCCATTTGTCTGATACAAAAGAGTTTGTAGTCCATTGAATATTGGGGTTTTTTGCCTCATGAAGCGGTCTAACATTGATCCTTGACATTGTGGATCAGGGTGCTTCATACGGGTAAGTATATTAGTCATAATCTGAGAGAGTTGTCCTAGTATGGTGATAATTCGATCAGCACCAGTTGCATCACCAGCTCCACTATAATTATCCTTTGTAAGAGGAAAATCCCTACATTGATTACGTGCATTAATACAGTTTCCATTCCTTCCACTAGGTTCCACTTCTAAATAATGGCATACACAAGATTAATTTATGAATCACAATACATAATTTCAAACTTGTAAAACAATTAAAATAAATTGAACAGTTTATTGATATAATCATTAATCATAAAAAATGTTTTTTAGGAGGTATCTACTCATAAATCCTTCATAATGGTTTGTAATGAAAATGTGAATTATCCTAAGCATATCACCCAGGAGATTCGTAACCAAGAGTGCAACAAGGCTAGTTGTCATGTTTCAATATACCTTGGTTCAAGCCCAAAACTCTTTTTTAGAGTTTTCACTCCAAAGTACATCTGTGTCGGAGCTACCTCTACATGCATGTATCCAGATAGGTATGTATTGTTTATAAAATTCCCAAAATCTCTACTTTACTAAAATTCTAGGAAGTTCTTCTATACTAATCCCCAATCTATATCTAAGGGTAATGTTCTCTAATCAGAGTTTCTCAAAATCTAGATTCCATGGTTTGTACCAATCATCCTCTAATACCAACTTTAACGCCTCGAACCTTGTTACCCAGATTTAGTGCATTATTACATAACATTGGAATGATTCAAGGAATAATATCTTGAATGACTGATCAGTTTAGTATCCTGGGAAGTACTAGATATAAACATAATTTGTACATTACATAAAAAAATAAAAAAAAATAAACAACAACTTTATCTCTTTTGAACACATTCATATCCCATAGACTATCCCTCCAAATCATTCATAATATACTTCTTCGCATAATGGAAAAAATAAAACATAAAAATGGGTGAGCTCAGGTGCTAAGTAAGGATAATAATATAGCAGAAACTTATATAAATAATAATAAACTTTTAAGGCGATGTATAAGACTAAAACACAAGAATTTTTAACATAAACATCATAATAATATGGCAGTGCTAAATCAAATAATTCCATTTACTTATTCACATGGATACTCTTCTTGTCAAATAAACACATGTAATATAAATCACCAATTTCATAATGACAGAATGCATAATGCCGATCATCATAACCACATAGTCAAGGCCTCATGCCAAGACAACAAATATGATATTTTCTAGGCCCTGTGCATATACACTAGTTTGTCTAATGAGACCTACCGATGCATCGCGGAGCTATAGATGGCTCCACCTGTCACTTACAATGTCTAATGCATTCCTCATATCAAAAGGTTGAAACATAATATATACATTCTTATAAAAACTAGCATTAAAATGTTAATAAATTAACCATAAACAATAAATTGTATAAAAATAACACATCCATAGTCAAACATATCACAAACGCTTCAATAAAATATGGAGGATTTGTATCATAATAAAATCAACTTAAAACAATTGTAAAATCTATCAAAGTATATTGGAATAGATAAAATCATAACTATTTGAGAGAAATATCTCTTTCTATTTTGAAATAATTTCAAAGTCCCACAATTATAAAATAAATCATTTATTTTGAGAATATTATAATAAGATTTTATGGGATGTTTTGAAGGTGTTATAACTTCAGAAAATAGATGCACTCTCCATATAAGTTAAAAAACATTCATTCCTAATTTTTTTTCGAAAAGGTCATAGAGGAACTTATTTGGAATACAATAGAAAAATTCCTTTATAAAAATTAAATAAAAAGTCAAAAAAGGGTATAAATGACTCTAACCCATAGTCTATTAAATAGTAAAAATGTTTTGAAATACATTATTAAGAATCACATATGTGGAAGATATGTAGATCCAAGTAGATACTCAAATATAACCAACCTCGGATAATGAAGAGATTGTTCAATTAACCCTTACATTGTACTTTTTATTGGTTGAGGTTATGTTAACCTCCTATATTATAGTTAAATAATTGTTATTAAATTATATAAGAACCACATACATAAATATGATATCATATATGATCTTCTAATATTGCTTTGTTATTAATATTTTAGTAGTATCATTGTTTCAAGTGTTAACTGATACATTTTTCTTTATATGTTTTTTTACATAAGTCATTTCTGATATGGATATGATTTATTTAATTAATATTAATAATTATATTAAGTTCTTAAACATTTTTTATCATAAAATGAAAATTATTCTTTAATGGTTACGATGGGGAAGGAATATCATCATGTCCATGGAGATGGTAATCCATACGTACGCACGAGCGATAATATCATTATATTGATGGTGAAATAGTATATAATTGCATTGTATATAATATATAAAAAATCATTATCATGTTATATTTATTATTTACATCAGTTATACTCATTATTATACCCATCCAAATAATGAAGTGTTGGAATAACAAACTACACCCCGATGTGGAGACAGTAAGCCATACGTACACACGTATGGTGACTTTCCCTTCATAGTATGGATAGAATAATGAATATTGTTGTACTATATTTATAATAACATCATAGTATTTATAAGGTACTGGATTTATTATTTTGTTATGGAAACAATAAGAAAAAAAGAATAGGACAAATAAATGAACTTTGAAAGAGGTGGTGAAATTATCCCCTATTCTTTGGGTGTTTCCTTTTGATTTGATCATAAGGTCTAAATAGGATGTATTTATGATCCAAATAAGTCCTCTAGGTCAATTTTTTGGTAGTTGGAAAGTTAATTGAGTAGGTTTTCCAGAGTAAAATGGATTTGGAGTTATGATTTTGATAGGAGGGGATGTACTCTTTTATAAGAGAGGTGAGGGTAACTTTAGGAAAAACACGAAATGTTATTTTATTATACAATTATATTCAGTTTATAAGGGCTCCAAAATGCTTTAATTATAGGATAAGGTGGGGATGGGTTGAAAAAAATCAAATAATAGGTTTTAGACACGTTTAGGTCACCATATTGACCTTATCATTTAGATTTAACACTTAGTTAAATAATTTAACTTTTACCATTATTCTTGTATTCTTATAATAAATGGTTAATAAAAAAACTATAAAATGACAAGAGACCCCATGTGGTTAATTAATTGCATAACTATTTTATATAAGTCTTTTGTATGATCCTTATATTTTTTGGGATATTATATCATTTCATAATATTGTTTTTTTAAAACTCATTTATGTCAATTTTGACATTATTTAGTATTTGGTTTTTTTACAAGTCATAGCAACATGATTACATCAAAAAAATTACATTGAATCAATAATAACAAGTCATATTTCACAATAAAATTCTTGAAGACATAAAAAATTTCCAATTATACTTATTTTAAAATTTATAATATCATTTTTTATTCTTTTCATTATTAAGGAAAATATTGGATCATTATTGTGTCATATATTAATATATTTGTTTTATTTATAAAATTATAAATAAAATTTCATGATGTAGTAAATATTATTATATTTATAATGACTAATTATAGTCTAATATATCAAGTATGTTACCTCATATAAAAATTGTTTTACAAATGGATCCATGTTTTTGTTATTTTTGCCTTTACTTTAGATTATTTAATATAAAATGTCATTATCACTCCCATGTGGCTCCATGGGGTCCCAAAATCGACCTGAGGATAGAAACGGTCGATCATGTATCAGATAATAGGGTTAGGACATGAGTTAAGATAATTTAATATTATTATAATATCAATTGTTACCCTTATTTACCATATTGAACCTTTAACAATGGTAAATAAAATATATACCGAAATAATTATTTATTATTTCTAAAAATAAAAGTTACCTATTTTCACAATTTTGTCCTCCTAATTCCAAATATGAAATAAAATTTTCCATATTCAAAACATAGAAGTTGCAAAAATTTATATAATATTAATTCTTATTTCGATACTAAAAAGCAGGTTTTTAAGAAGTAAAAACTATCAAAAGATTGACATATGTTTATATACTATTAAAATGTAAAAAATACTTACAATGACCTAAATTATATTAAATTTTAAAAATATAATGTAATGATATATTAAGGAAGCACCAATTTATAATTTACCACTATAAATTATTTCGATTAAAAATGTTATTTTTAATTAAAATTTAGTAATTTTCATTATTCCTCAAAATATGAAAGTTATCAGATAAATACTAAAAAATATCACTACGATAATTTTGATATCAAAAATCCATAAATGAAGTCCATTTTGAAAAATAAAATTTATAAAACTGAAAAATGTTGGTATTGTTATTCATAACGACTAATTTGATTAGTCGTGGAGTGTTAGAACCCGAAGAAGCATACAATGCACGCTATTGCATTATTCAAAGAGGAGAATATTGTAAAAGCTTTGGGTGATTTAAGTGAGGATTGTTAATGTTATTTCTTTGAATATAAAAGGTTGTGGATGTATTGAACTAGCTAAAGGAGAGATGAACAAAACTGGATTCCTTTAGGTGGGGGGTCTGCCTCACAATCTTCTGAGTGTGAGTCCCCTCTATGACTTAGGTATTGTTATGAAAATAAATCAGAATGGCTGTACTATATGAGGACTGTTTTAGAATTCACTCATAAAATGATATAGAATAGATGGAAACATATATCAAGTGGACAAAAATGAGAACATTTTCAACATAACAGTTGAAGAGGAAAAAAATTATGGCATCAAATATTGGGGAACATCAATCAGAAAGACATGTAAAATACATGTATGCTGAATATATTCATGGATATCCCTAATCTAAAGTGTGAATGAGAAAATACCTCTGATGTTTTCCTGTGAGGGAAACTAGTCTGTAGTTTCTACTTGCAGAAGAAGAAAAGAGCATCAAATCACCTTGACCTCATCCATATAGATGTATGTGGCCAGATAAATGTTGCTATAAAACATGGAGAAAGGTAATTTGTTCTTTTTTATAGATGATTATAGTTGAATGGAATGCATGATCATTATACACAGGATGTGACAAGTGCATTATTGCATGAAAAACTATAGTCTAATCGCTGAGAATGATACTGGACTGAAGATCGAAGTCCTATGACATGACAATAGAGGGGAATACACATCAATTGAACTAGAAAATTACCTATATAACCATGGGATACAACATGATGTGGCTGTTGTGATAACTCCAAAACAAAATGGATTTGTTGAGCACAATAATTGACAGGTAAACAACAAGGATAAAACTATGATGAATGAGATTCCTATTCCTCGACATTACAAGAAATAAGAAGTACATGTAGGAGTGTATATTCAGAATCGAACATGGGTATATATGGGTGACACAAAGACACCCTATGAATTGTGGCATGGATGGAATCCCTCTTTGAAATATTTTCTTTCATTTGGAATCAAATGTTTCATCTGAAACAAATAATAGAATAAAGGGATATATGGAGACAATGCTGATGAAGGAATATTTCATGGATACTCAATGAATAGAAAACCCTAATAATGTTTCAATAAGTTTTTGGGAAGAATTGTAGAAATCAGTGATGTAAATATCATTAAAATGAAAAAAAAACGAATTCTTTAAAGAATTATTATGCTGACGTGATAGAAGATAATGAATCATTTGAACATGGAATAATTTTTAATAATGAGATAGATTAATGTGTGAAAAAATCTCGGGAGTCACATCATGATATTGACTCTGAAGAACAATTATAAGAGGAAGCCATAGCTGGAGAGAATTCATTTGAATCGCAAAGGAGATATCGAAGAGCATTGATTGATTAGTCCAACATTATTGGGGACCAGAGTGAACATAAACAGACAAGGAGAGTGAGTAATAATGCATATTTTCATTTCAATCAGTTGTGGAACCATCATTGTTTGAAGATGTAGCAAAGGATGTGTCATGGGTAAATGTAATGAATGAAGAGTTAGAATATATTTACAAACAACTGACATGTGAACTTGTCAAAATACCTGAAGGTCACAATGTAATTTATAAAAAGTGGATTTTCAAGAAAAAAATTGATGTGAATGGAAATGAGATCATAAATAAAGTACTCTTGGTCTATAATGGATATTCAAAAATCAAAGGTGTTGATGTTGGAGAGGAATTTTATCCCGTAGCGAGACTAGAGTAAATCAGGCTAGTTCTTTCCATTTCAATCCAAATAGGTTTTAAAGTGTATCAAATGGATGTCAAGATGACATTCTTAAATATAGTTTTAGAGGAAGAATTATAAATTGAACAACCTGTCGGGTTTTTTATTGGCAATGATGAACTGAAAGTTTTCAAATTAAAGAAATGTCATTATGGCCTGAATTAGGCACCACAGTTGTGGTACTCTCGGTTGGACTCATATCTGATAATGATTGAGTTTAAAAGAGAAGGAGTGGATAACAATCTCTATGTGAAGAAATCTCAACAGGATCAATTCATTGTATTAGTATACATAGATGATATTATTTTTTGTGGAAGCAAAAATGTATCAGTGGATGAATTTTCCAGGAACATGAATTCATAATTTGAAATGTCTATGATTAGTGAACTCACACACTTTTTTTGGGTTGATGGTACTTCAGAAGAAGGGTTACACTGTCATTTCTCAAGAAAAGTATGAAAGTAAGATACTGAAGAAATTCAATATTCATGATTTCAAACCATTGTCGACTCCAATTTCAGTTGGGTCAAAGATCATGATGCATGAGGAAGTTACTTCTGTGGATCCCACCATGTACAAAAGAATTATTGGAAGCCTACTATACCTGATGGTGACAAGACAAGATAATTTATTTGCAACTATCTTTGTGGTCCACATTAAGAGTAATCTGAATGAAAAACATATAGTGGTAGTGAAATGAATCATGAGATACATTCATGGAACACATAATTATGGGAAATAATTTGCTGTAGGAATAGATATTGAACAATCATAATTTTCGAATGCTGACTGGGATAGAGATGTAGTGGATAGAATGTTTACCAATGGTGGAGTATTCTATATTGGGAAGAAATGTGTGGGCTGGTTATGCAATAAATAGTAAAATACTTCACCTAAGACTACTAAATCTGAATACATATCTTCTACTAAATCATGAACTCAGTTACTTTGGATAAAGTAACAACTAATTGACATAGGTGATGAGGTGAAACAACTAATGATAATTTACTATGATAACAAGAGCGCAATTGATCTTATGAAGAATCCTTTTCATAATTCTCATTCAAAACATATTGATATCCGATATCACTTCATCAATGAAAATGTTGAACAAGGCATGATAAAAATGTATCATGTGGGAACTGTTGAGAAAGTGGCCGACATTATGACCAAGCCACTGTCAACGGCTGTGTTTGAGAACCATCGGTTGAACATTGGTGTTTAGAAAACTCTCAATGCATATGGAGGTTACAATATTTCACTCTCCCAAGTTGTTTTAACTATGATAATCTATTTGTGGAAGTGTTTTTGGTTTATGGGGGAGATGTGATCCAGGGGGAGTAGGTTCTGAGCACTACAATGTTCAATTACCAGTCTGCGGGTTTATTTCCAATGGGGGAGAATGGATAAATTCAATTTCAATAGAAGGTGGAGAAAAGAATAGAATGAAAACTTAGTTCATGTCCTATTTCTTTTATTCTACACCGATCGTGTCTCACATTGACTTATAGTGATTTTTGAGTTGTTTCTTGAAGAATCATGTTATGATCGTGGTGGGCGCATCAATGAATTTATCTAGAGATTTTAAAAAAACTCAAAGGGGGGTATTTTTGGAACCAAGGATGTTCATTGATAATAATGGATTTTGGTTTGTGTTTGATTTCAATCTTCACACAGATGACTAGGGAGTTTTCAAGGATTTTGGTCATATGAGTGGGGATAAAATCAGTATAGATGGTGTGATGATTGTCCCACATTGAAATTTTTTGTAAAACATATGAGATATTTCTAAAGAATTTTGTGACTATTTAAGGAATAGTAATACCCTTTGTTCGGTGAGGATATTGGAGATTAGAAATTTGGGAAGAAATATGGAGAAGTAAAAAGTGTTTTGCGAAGGAAAATATGGTATGCGGAGAGACTCATCCGTGTAAGGAAAACAGTCCATGGAAGAGTGTGTGGTTCGTGATGGAAGTGCTTGAAGTACGCGGTGGAGCAAGGTAGTCCACAGTGTAGGAAGGTATGCGGGGGTGTGTAGAATTAAGTGGAGTATGGAAGACTGCAGAGTGTCACAATTCGCAGATGAGTTGGATGGTACGCTGAGGAGTTAGACGGTATGCAAAAATAGCAGTGGTACGTGAGAACAATAGCAGTATGCTGAACACCCACAAAAGCCTGATAATTGGCCGAATTAGTTTGGGAAAAAAATTTACATAACATATCTGTAAAGTGAAAATAAATTAATTCTTGGGGTGTTTACAGGAAGTCAAGAGAGCATCCATTTATAGATGAGCTTGCATTGTTAAATGCTAAACAATTGATGCGGCCTTCAAGACGATAAACTGAGTGATGATTCTTCTAGTGTAGTGAGCATGAGGGAGTTAGTGGAAGTGATCTGAGGGTCACAATGTGATACACCTAAAACATATTAAAGGATCTTGGCACAAAGTTACTCTTCTAAACACATGTAATCCAAAACATATGAATAATAGTGGTTTTGGTACAACTAAAACACTATCATCGTATGCTCCTTGGATGTATCCCTTAGTGGTGAACGAAGTAAAATTTTTGTGTTGTTTATTTCCATGTGATTGTTGTTTTTTTTCACATTCTCTTCAGAAAGGTTTAAGATGTTCTAACCTATGTGGGAATAAGATACATTAGTCTAAGAGAAAAATTTGACACCCTGATTCACCTCTCCCCTCTTAGGCTGTTGTGGGGTCCATCACCATCCACTAACCATGCCCTTATTATAGTGGAACATCTTGAAAACATTCACAGAACATTTCAAGCAACCCATAAACAAGCATATGACCTCTACGGACACAACAATATTCAATAAACCATTTCCATTACCTGTCAATCCTCTCTAATAAATCCAAAATTTATTGAAAACAACATTTAATCATTTTCCATGACAAACAACATTTCAAAAAAAATTATCTTTATTAAAAACCTTTTTTTTCATCACCCATTTTCACAAATCAATCTTATAATTACATTATAAAATTTCCAATTTAAAATCCACAACAAGAGCATTTCACCACAAAAAAAACCATTTTCCCAAAAATCCCCAAAACATCACCAAATGGAATTCCAATCAATTTGTCAAATCAAAAATATAATTAATCTCAAGAAAAACAAATTACTTGTCACCAAGATTCATGTTCTAGAAAAGTTGACTAGAGAGAGAAGCCACCTACCATTAGGGTTCCAGAGAATTCGACCCACACGTAACCACACCCCAAATCTTGTGAACGCTCCACCAAAATCATTTTAGATCTCATTCCATAACATCCACAAGACTTAAAATAAATACCCAGGGAAACAAAAACCCTATATCTATATGAAATGAATGTAGATCTAGAAAACTAGGGAAGGAAGAATATTATATCTAGTTGGAGCCAAAGAGAAACCAAAAGGAAAGACTTAACCGGGACAAACCACCTTTAATCCTCCTTGAAACAGCTTTAAAACGCTTCCAAATTGAGTGGAATAAAACCTCAAACCACTGATAACACAAAATCTCGAGTGAGGATTGTGTGGGAGACGATTTTGGGTGAATAAGCATAAACTCGAGGGAGCCCAGATTAAAAAAGACTCATTTTTAGTGGTCGCATGGTTAGCCCACACAATTTGGAAAACCATGCGCTAACTATGTGAAAGCCACTCACTCAAGAGAGGGGGATAGAACTGTTACATCACATATTTTGGAAAACCGTGTGCAGGTCGTGAGAAGATTATTGTCTCCCCCTGCACGGTTTCTTTGATAACCTGCACAGTTTCCCCCTAACTATGCTCAATCTGTATGACCTTAGAAAATCCTCCAAACTTATTCAAAACCATTCCAAACCCTTTCAACCTAATCCAAACTAATCCGAAGCACTATAACACATAACAATGCATAGAAATTTCTACATACCTCAAACTAGGGGTTCTACATTCATCCCACAATTGAAATTTTCATCCTCAAAAAGTATGGAACCATTGCTTTTCTGAAAGTTCTCATGCCATTCCTTGGCCATTAATTTCTCCCTCCCCTAAATATCCTCTATAATCTGACCATGCTTCCTCAAAACACGAACTAAACCGATGATTTTACCGTGCATGAATTTTCCTTTCCTATCCACTATCCTCACTGGGACACACAACAGAAAACCATCCAGCTCAAGATCAACATGATCCCATTGTATCACATGGTCATTATTCGGATGATACCTTTTCAATTGTGACACATGAAACACATGTTTCACCATACTAAACCATGGTGTAAAAGCCATACGATAAGAAACATATCCAATCCTCTCATGTTTCTCAAAAGACCCAATATAAGTTACAGATAACATACCCTTCATCCCAAACTGATGATGTCCCAACCTATGATTTATTCTAAAAAACAAATGATCACCCACCTCAAACGACGACGGGCATCGATGATGGTCCGCATACGATTTATGAAGACTCTGATCTGTCTACATCCTCTTCCATATTAACATTATTTTCTCTACATTCTCTTGGACAAAGATCAGTCTGATCATCGAAGTCTCACCCATTTACAACCAATGTAGTGGAGAATGACACAGACACCCATATAAAGACACAAACAGATCCCTATGTATCGAAGCCTGATAACTGTTATTATAGGATAACTCCAAAATTGGTAAGTTCTCCTCCCAAGAACTAGCAATGTCCTATACACAAGCCCTTAACATATCCTCCAATGTTTTTATCGTCCTCTATGATTTACCATTTGTCTGAGGATGATATTCCACGTTCAATGTCAACTATGTCCCAAGGGTTTGTAGCAACGATTTAAAAAATGGGATGTGAACCTAGGATCTCTATTTGATAAAATGGAAACTAGAACACCATGCCTCTTTACCACCACCCAGATAGATATTTTGGATAGATCCCCCACCATATGAGATTCATGAATCTAGATGAAATGGGCCGACTTTGTGAGTCAATCCACTATATCCCATATGTAATGGTGCTTCTAGAGTCTTCATGGGAGACCCATCACAAAATCAATTGCTATCTGCTCCCATTTCCACAGTGGGAAAGGTAAAGACTGCAATATGCTAGCTAGCTATTGATGCTCTTCCTTGACTTTCTGAAAAGTCAATAATCTAGAAAAAAACATATCCAAATCCATTTTTATACCTTACCAACATAAGTACACCTTCAATTAAATATGCATTTTATAAATTCTAGGATGGAAAACCCACCCGGAATGATGATAAGCCATAAGAAGTACCTCCCGACAAGGATGTGGTGCCACCATCCGATTTCGAAATCACAAGACTAAATCCCTATTCAATTTCTACTTCTCAATGATCACCACACAATTGAGTTTCAACCTCATTTCCCTACACTCGTAGTCATATTCCCATGCATATTTAACCAAACCATCCATGTCAAGAACCAATGAAAATATAATGAAGAGATCACGGTCACTCCATTCCTCACATTACAACCGCATGTCGGCTATGATACACATCAACTTCCACTAATCTGATATCTTCCTCACCACTTGAGAATATGATTTCCTACTCAATGCATCTGCTACCGAATTTCCCTTACCCTATGTATACATTATGTTGATATCAATCATCTGTAGATATTCCATTCATCTCCTTTTCTTCATGTTCAAATATCTTTGTGAGAAGATATGCTTTACGTTCTTATGGATGGTAAACACTTTAAATTTCTCACCAGAGAGATAATGACACCACATTTTTAAAGCATAAACCATTACTACCAACTATGAATCATGTGTTGTGTAGTTATTATAATGAATCCTCAACTATTGTGATCCATTGCAACCACATGATTTCCATGCATGAGAACACACCCCCAACTTGATCCTGATCTGTCAAAATATTCAACATACCCTTTACCTAGTTCTAGAAAAACCCAGATTGGTGCTAATGTATGGTGAACCTTTATCTCTTACAAACAATTCTGACACTACTCATCCCATTGAAATGGTACATTTTTCTTTTCAATGTTGTCATCGGTGAAGCCGGTCTTGAGAGATCACAAACAAAAACGTCGATAATACCAAACTAAACCAAGGAAGCTCCGTATATTCAAAAAATACATTGGTAGTTTTTAGTAGGTAACCACCTCTATATTTTCTAAATCAATATAAATGACCCTCTCAGAAATAAATTGTCCATCGAAAAGAACCTCCTATTTCCAAAGTCGCACTTTGATAATTTGGCATACAATAGGTGATCCCTCAAGATCCCCAATAAGATCACCATGTGCTACCCATGCTCTACCCTTTTCCTCAAATACAATAGTATATCATCAAAAAAATACCACCACATTACAAGCAGATATCTCGGAAATATCTGATTCATCAATTCCATGAACACCGTTGGGGCATTCGTTAGACCAAGGGGCATAAATACATACACGGAATGGCCATATCTACTTCTGAAGCTGTTGTTGGTATACCCTCCTTCAACACCCAGAGCTGATGATACCCTAATCATAAGTCAATATTAGAGAACCATTGAGCTCCACTCAAATGGTCAAAAAAAATTCAATGCGTGGAAGTGGATATCAGTTCTTTATCGTAACCTGATTATGTCTACAATAATCAACACAGAGCTGCATGGTTCCTTCTAACTTTTTAACAAACAAAACTGGTGCTACCCACAAAGACGTGCTACGCTGGATTAACCCTCCATTTTCTAACTCTTCCAACTTCATCATTAATTCCCACAATTCTACTATTTCTATTCGATAAGAAAAAAGTGAGATAGGATTGGTCCCCAGAAAGTGATCAATCATAAACTCCACTTCTCTCATAAGTGGAAGGCCTGATAATTCTTAAAGAAATACATCCATAAATTGATCCAATACAACTATAAGAATACTGTACTCAATACTTTCATCCACTTCCAATGACAAAGCAGCTAACCGGTATGATATCGTGCAACCACAGGTGCCAACAAGCATGTTTCACAATGCTTATAATTCTTATCTACTTTAATGATATGACTCACACCGTCCTCCATCACAAAACAAACTGTTCATGCAAAACAGTCAATGTGGGCCTTAAAAATTGTCAACCAATCTATTCCCATGATTATATTGTACACATCCATCTCAAGAACTGAGAAGTCCCACATAAATTCAATGCCCCCCATAACTAATCAACTTCCTCGACATATGAAGGTTCAACGCTCTCTTTGTCCTAGATGATTTTTTTTTTCAAAATAGATGGCATCATTTCCATGTATAAACCATACAAATTGATGATGTGAGAGACAAGAAAAGAATGCGATGCACCTGTATCAAAAAAAATCTTGCGTTAATATGGAATTTAAAATAACCATACCTCGCACATTGAATGGTCCTGACTGATCATCCACCACAACTTATTCAGCTCCAGAAAACTGTTTGTTTTCCAAGATCGGCCCTTTATTAACCCAAAAAGGCGTCATGGTATTCCATGAATCTCAAAGACCCACTTTACACTACTGTCAAGGGGTATGCTGCTGCCCTCGTCCCATCGAGTAATAAGACCCCAGTGACCCGAGAAGAGTTTTAGGGACACCCAACATTGGAGAATTCCGACAATAACATTAAATATTCCCCCATCATCTTACAATTATGACATGATAGAGGTTTCTCCATTAAATCCTACTTGATGGGGCTCATAGAACCACACTGAAAACATCTCTGCTTGCTCTAAGGTTTTGGAGGAAGATTCACAGATCCTATCAATGGATTCTGATCCATTCTCCCACCCATGAAATAAGTGTCCCTCATCCTATTTAACACAACATTCAAGTTCGCACTATTACCAACAGATACCAAAACACTTCCTCCGCTCTCATCCCCCAAAAGATATGTTTCATCCGCTGAGGCTCTATTCACCATCTCTATATAATCTTCTATAAAAAGATATTCTATCTTGGACTGAATGTCCCACCTTAAACCTGTATTGAAGATACGATCTTTATAGAATGTACTACCCGCCACCTCTAGTGAAAACCTCACTATGTTCATAAACATAGCTGCATAATCCGTTACCGAAATGTTCTCCTGTTTCAAAAAGAAAAAATCCATTGTGCGCTGAATTCTGAACAATTGAGGGTAGAGTTTTTTATTAAACAATTCTTCAAACCCCTCCCATGTCACACGGCGGTCCATCCCCACTTGGACCTCCATCACCCACCACATAAGGGCATGCTATTCCAACATATATTTGGACAATTTCTCTATCAGATCTACTAGTGTTCCCAAAAATGAAAATATATTATTCACTCTATGCAACCATACTTCTACCCTCTCTTGCTATGAATCACCCCTAATGATCGGTGGATTATGCCTTTGAAACTAAACCGCATGGTCCAAATTCCTTGGTTCGTCCAATTTATTCACAATTCCTACTACATGTAAAGAATGATCTAAACTCCGTACTAGTTGCTGGTTCACCTAGAGCTCATGTGCAATAATATTTTCAACAGCTTCCTCCGATTGGACTCTAAGACGCCTACCTGGTGCCATTTCTATCACCACAAAAAATACAATAAGTCACACTCCCTTAATAATAAGGGTATAAAATTATCATATTAAATTACATAAAAACTATCCCAAACATGCTTTCCACATGTTCAGATTTCATATGTTGAACTACTCTAAAAAATACACCATGTTATGAAAATAAACCCATTTTCAAGATACCACCAATATCCATGTTAAAAATCCTTCTATTTTATAACACAATATAGATTTCTCAAAATCATAACATCTATACCACATGATAAATCATCATTGCTCAATAAAATATGAATCTTTTTGAGAAGTCATTTATACCATGCATTCCATGGTCATCTCATTGGCTACACCCACGAAAATGAGATATCAAATGCTTATATGTTTCTCCAACCACTTATGTTCCCAAATCACTGGTAATGTGATGTTCAAAATAAAAGGGTTAGATAAGTCCTTTTATGTTATACATTCCATGTTATGACAATCCTACACCTTCCAACCATCCCAAATCAAGGAATAGGCCAAGAAAGAATGTAAGTACAAAGACCAATTATCGAAACCAAGGATCGTACAACTTCTCTCACTTGAAATCTAAGGATCGAAGAAACCGATACCACTTGTAACATCCCCCACATCCTATTGTTTTGAGAGGTCAATGGAATTCTACTTGGCCTTAAGCGACGTTCCCAAGGCTCCAATGGCTAGAAATAAATTTCGAGGCCTTTGAGAACAAATTGGGGAAAAATTTTCCCTTAATACAAATCCAACAAAACCATCAACTAACAAAGACTATATTATTCAAGTCAACAAAACATTGAATCATGTATTACCAAAATACAACCATGTTGTTCCACAATGAATCCCAGGACCTATACAACCCAACCCAATATCAGAGTACTTTATTGAATACTAACCAAGAGACCACAAACTAATCCAAGACACATTTTACAACTACACACCAAGCTCCATTGTCCAAGAACCAACACGTCTCCCAAGAATCACCACAAGCCACTTGCAATGATATTCATTACCTTTACCAGTGTCCTGGAATATGACATTTGCAAAAGCACCCACGTGAAAAAGAAGGGGGCGAGTACTAATAATATGTAGGTTTTCACCAAATTACTTCCCTACACATGACACTAGGATAAAACCATTAGCACATTTATATAAATAATTTAATCTAAAATAATCACAAGAGAAACAATTACTATAAGCCAAACACACCGTTACGAAGACACATCAACCGATCTAAGAATCCAGGGTAAATCCAAACAAACCTGCCCTAATAAATTCCATCATTTACACATTATCAAAACAATTTCCATCATGTAAAGCAATGAACAACAAGGCAACCAAACTAGTGGAGCTTCCGTCCAACCCGTTCCCCAATTATTACTAGTGGTGCTTCCCGCCCACTTATCCTTTGATCGTGTCCCTTCTATACACTAACCATCCCCTTATTATAGTGGTACTTCCCGCCCACATCAACACAATATTTCAAACAAGACATAACGAAGCATATGATCCACAAAGACCACACCTCTATGTAACCAACCATTTCCATTACATGTGAATCCACTCTAATAAATCCAACATTCATTGAAAACTCCATTAAATCATTTTTCATGTGAAAAATGTTTCAATAAACCAACATCTTTATTGAATACAATGTTTTCCCATCAACCATTTTCAAAAATCAATCCACAAATCCCATTTTAAAACATCCACTTTAAAATCCACAATAAGATCATTTCACCACAAAAAACCCATTTTCCCAAAAATCCCTAAAACATCACCAAATAGATTTCCAATCAATTTTTCACATAAAAAACAAAATTAATATGAAGAATAAAAAATTAATGGTAACCAAGATTCATGTTATAGAAAATTAGAGTCGAGAGAAAAGCCACCTACGTTTAAGGTTCTGGCGAATTCGACCCACACACAACAGCACCCAAAATCCGTTGAATGCACCACTAAAACCATTATAGATCCCCTTACATATCATCCAAATTCCTTAAACTCAACTCCTTATTCAACCAAAACCCTATATCTATGTGCAAAAAATGTAGATCTAGGAAACCAAGGAAGGGATAAGAGTAGATCTAGAGGGAACCAAACAGAAACCAGGAGAAAAGACATAATTGGGGAAAACCACCTTCAAACCTCTTTCAAACCCCATTGATACACTTCAAAATATAGTGGAATAGAACCTTGAACATTAGAAAACACAAAATACTGAGTGTGGCTCAAGTGAGATAGGATTGGTGTCAAAAAGTTTAAACCTGAGGCAGCCTGATTTTTTAAACACCTATTTTAAGTGACTACAGTGTTAGCCCATGAGTTTTGGAAAACCATGCGCTAAATGTGCACAAGACACTAACTCGAGAGAGGGGATCCGCATGGTTTCCTCGCATGGTTTGGAAAACCATGTGTAGGCCATGCAAAGGATACTGTCTTCCCCTCCACATTTTTCTAGAGTACCTTCACGGTTTCGTCTTAAACGTGCTCAAACCGTGAACCCTTAGAAAAACGTACAAACTTATTCAAAAAAATTCCATACTCTCCCAACCTCTTCCCCACTCATCCCCTCACAATAAAGACATAAAAATTAGTAATCAAAGGCTATATACCTCAAATTAGGGGTCTACACCTTATTTCCAAATATGTTAGGCACTTGAACATAAGGTCCTGGAATATGAAATTAGACTTATTAATAACATAATTAAAAACATTTTAGACATTTATTAGATTTATTAAAATTTTATTATGTTTATTATTGATCATTTTTTGGGTTAAGATATTAAATATCATCATTTGTGAGTTCTCATTTCATTGGTTTTCATGATCAGATCATTTATATGGAGGTTAATATAAAATGAGAATTGAATTTGAGAAATAATGTTATATGTTATTAATGATAATATAGAAGGATAAATTGTCATATAATTTATTTGGTTACTTTGGGTGAGGTTGAATCATTATATTAAAAAATAATGATAAACACATGTATTAATTTGCTGGTTTTTCGATCACAATGAACTCATTTTTTTATAAATTAATAACATGTTTAAAAAATCATTTTAAATCATTAAATAGGATATATTACTTATATTATGATTTTGGTCAAAAAAAATGGTTTCATGAAACTAATTGAATATGGTAATAGATGTTGATGACCCATCGTCCATGAATGTGAAAGATTACCACATCTCATACGGTGTTTTCATTTCAAATATTAATGGAGGGGAAATGAGAGATAATGATGAATTATTAAATTTACATAACAACATTACCGTACATTGTAGGTACAATAGTTATCATATCATTTCAATGAAATGAGGTTTGGAAATAATATTAAAGAATGGAATAGGAATGAAAAAATAAATGAAAAAAGGAATTTACCACTTGAATTTATCTTCCATGATAGCATATTTTGGGGACATGATTCAGTCTTCTGAAAAGACCAATGAATTATGGACGTGGGGAGGAGATTGGGAGGACATTTTATCAAAATTTGAATAAGGAACATGGCATGATAGGAATAAAGAGAAGTGGGAGTGATGGGTGGATTTTATATTAGACGATAGGAGTTATTTCCAATTAGTTTAATTATTATTTTATTATTTTGGCTCATGAGTATGAATAGTATTGATTCTTATAACTCAAAAAGTAATAATTACTCTTATTTCGAACCAAGTATTATTATATCATCCTTACATCACCAATAACTCTATAAATTTGGTATTTAGCATTTATCATGAATTATCGTATTTTATTATTCACCAAAAATTCATGTATTTTAGAAAAATTATGAAAAATCAACCTGACAAATATTTCATTTTTATAATTAAAAAAGGAACTCCATTTAAAAAAATATTTTTATAAATTATATATATATATATATTTTTAAATGAAATAATTATTTATAATAAAAATATCGATTTTAAATTAAAAAATTTTTATATTACATTCAAAAATTAAACGACTCAACATTAATTTATCCTAAAATCATAAAAAAATTTAGGATTGCATTTCATGAATATTAATTTAATTACATTAATAATTTAAAATTGTAACTAAATATTTATTACTGACAAAAATACAAATTCTTCATTATTAATTAAAAAAATTTCTATTTTATTTTATAACGTGCCTAAATTTTATTTATACTTTCATGTGTGTGGTTACTATTTATAAGGGGCATATCATTATTTATATAGTTATATGACTATTCATAAGAGTTAAGATACAATTCACTAACAATGTGTGTTTCCCCTTTCATACTCTAAATATCATACAGAATGTTACCGTCTATGTAAATTTTTTGAAATTCAAAACTCTGAGGTGAAAGAATTATGTTTACTGATTAGGATGCCAACAATGTTATAGTTTGTAGAGAGTCAGTGTTTCATGCATTAAATATTAAAATTACTCTCAAATACATGGGGGTGCTACACATGTATATCCCGTGACCATATTTTCAATGATTGTATTTCTAACAACCATCTTTCAAACAGTTATATTTTCTATTTTACAGTATATATAACCACTATTAGTCCCAATAAATTCATTCCATTTCTAACACTTATATTTCACTATTCATATCATTAACATTAAATTTAGATTTTACCATTTTCATTCTACTTTGATTTTAACATTATAGTTTTAGTATCTTGTGTGTCTTTTGGTTTTAATGATATTAATATTTTCAATTTATTATCTAATTTTAATTTATAAAATTTTAATGGATGTAATCAGTTAGGTTGTGTAACCATAAATTGAATTTTTTACATATTTTCATGTAATCATATTTTAATGTTATATTATGAGATTATAAAGTCTTTTAAGGTTTATAAATATCATTTATATCATATTTTTACATCTGTTTAGCTTGTGTGAGTGAATAAAAAAATTAAGAATTAAAGACGTGTAGATTAAAGAAAGAAAGATTAAAATAAAAACCAGCACATTAGAACATATAATTAATAATAAAAAATTGTTGATTATGTACTATTAAATAATATACGATCCATTTAGTATTTCAGAAACCTATTTTCACTTATTATTTATCTAAACAGAAGTTCCCCTAAGGTGGATTAATGTCATGTGAAATGCGCATGGAACGACATTTACCCACATTTCTTATTATGTGAGACATTTCCAACATAAGTATGATTAAATAGTTATCGTAACATGTGATACCACACTTATGATTTCCATTAATATTATATTACTAAAATTGAATATTTTATGATGATAAGGTGATCTATTTTCTAAAGTAGTGTTTCAATCTCTAATTTTTTAAATATATTCTGATTCAAAACACATGACATGATGATAAAAATACTATTATTTTTATTTGTATCAATACAATCTTATATATTTTGGAATAATAGATATAAATAATTATTACCCTAAAAATCCAGTCATGGAAATCTAATATCACGAAAAAATTAAGTGTTAAGAAAACCTATGATCAATATATCACCACTTTACATTTATCCTATGAACATCACCCCAGTGTGAAACAAAATATGTTATAAGTGTAAAAAATTTGAGTCAATGGAAAAAAAGTTAATAAATAAAACAATACAATTTGAAAAATAATCCCACATTATAATATATCACATCACAAAAAATATAAGGACATGGCCTTAAAATATTAAAAAATAGGCAGTATTTAGATTTGAATTAAATTCCATTGATTACCATTTATTTTCTGATTTTTTAGTTTATGAAAATTAGTTTAGACATATTACATTAAAAAGAATATATTAAAAAGTGGAAACATCACCTCAGAGTCAATGTTTTTATAATATAGACCATTAAAAATAATTAAAATTATATTAATGGAAAATGATTGTGACTTTCATCCTTATTTCATCACTCTTATTACTTCTCTATAAACATGGTGGATGAAAATTAAAAGCGTGGGATAATAAAAATATTTTAGTAAGGGAAATATAATAATGAAATCTCATAGTCCAATGAAATACATAAAAACTAATACAATATTTTTCTTTATAACAATTTAATATGAGTGTTTGAAATAAATTATATACAGTTGAAAAAACCATTTTATCTATTAAGTTAAACTATTAAAATTCATACAATCAAATAGAAACCTCTTTTTAATATTAGAGAATCTTATTCATATACCATGTCAAAAATAACTAGAACATAGTGTAATCCTTAAGAAAAACCTCTCATGTTTACTCCCTCCATTTCTTTGAAACCAAGAACATTACCCAAATCATTGATGATCTATTTGTATCTCAAATATATTAAATCAAATATTAGGATCTCCCATAATATAAGTTGTATTGGGTCCACCCATCATATATGTTATATTAGGATCATTCATCATATATGATGTGGGTAGCTCAAAATTCATTTTCTATAATTATAAAGTAATATATCATAAAAATTATTATTCTCTTCTATTAATCATAAAACCTTTTAGAACTCTTCCTAATACATAATTAAGGTACTTACCATATTCCAATAAACTAAGGAGAGAAACCTCTTTCTAAAAAAATTCATAATGATGAAAATTTAGCCCAATATTTTGGATGTAATTCCATTTAAAAATAACAATTGAAACATTTAATAGAATCATCAAATAATTATAAATTCATGATGTTCTCATATTCCTTCTATTCCATATAAAAAAAATTATTTTACACTGTTAAAAAGGAGTCTAAATTTAATCATTTTGAACATGTTTAAAATTAATATTTTTAAAGCACAATAGTGAAGGAAAAATATTTTAAAAATATTAAATTATCAACTATTTAAGTGTAAATAAAAATATAATTGAATTATTTTAACAAAAACAGATATGGATTAAAAAATCTTAAAATGTAAAACAAAAAATTGGCCGTTAAAAGAAAGTATCTTACATAGAGTCTGAATCAACATGTACATTCATTATCATCAAGAACAATAAACATTTGTTAATTTGCAAAATTATTATTAATTTTTTCTCATTTATCATTATTTTTATTTATATTTAATTCTATGTTATATTCTATTACATAATCATTAATTTTCATGTCTTACAAGTTGAGGATATTTATCTCGTGGCCCAAAATGTATTCGGTAGGTTCACTATGGACAGAGTGGTAATTTTTAAATATTCTCAATAATAATAATAATAAATATATTATTTAAACATCAAATATTCCTTTAAAACTATCCATTAATTGGGGTTATGAAGAATAAATTATGTTATAATCGTGGTGATTATAGGCCATACATAGGGTTGAATAACATATAATTCTTTGAATGATCGTGATAAATAGAAGATAAGTGTCATATTTATATTATATAATGATTAATATATCATTAAAATAATTTCATATATTTAAATAAACATATATAAATCATCTTGGTGTTGTGGTGATGAAAAAATAATCACATCACATTGTGGATATGATAATCCACATATACACAAGGACACCAATATCTTTTTTTTCAACGAAAAACATTTTCAGAAGAGATATGGTGTATTAATTTTATATACTTATAAATATGTCATTAATTTTATATATATATATATTTATTTATATTTAGTCCATCATTATTACCATCCATGAGAAGTAGTTATTTAAAATGAATAATAATGGTTTGCGAGGTGTAGGGTTCCCTACAGAAGAATAAATAATTAATTTCCCATTTGATAGAAGAGTAAATGGATAAATTTTATGAATTTAATATAAAAATAAAAAAAAATTAAAATATAATATTTTAAAATATTTTTTCTATAATATTTGAATGATATATAAGTTTAAATAAATAAAAAATAGATTATTAAGAACACTGCCTCTATTTCGGATGAACTTGACTGTGATGCAATGGCCCCTATCTCTGGTAAGGGCAAGCTGAAGATTGTTGATAATGAGGGCTTTCAGTTGGTGATGCACAAAAAGGTGAGAGATGGAAAACTTTCCAAAGAAAAAGTGCAGATTGATGATGAGGTTGAAAATCTGCCTTTGGCTCATCAATCTAGAAATTCTCAAGGTGATCCAGGGGTGGCCTGTCCACCTGTATCTCTTGATCACAAGGTGGTAAATCTGGATGCCGAAATGGCCCTAGTGAAGCAGGTCACTGAAAAGTCCCTTGTCTACTCTCCCTTGGATCCAATGGAGAGTAGAGATGCTAATGAGGCAAGGGTGGCAGAGAATAAAGAGGAACTACCAATAAAACCATCTTCCAATTTTTTTCTATGGTAGAAACTATTATTACCCCGGAGTTTGATTTGATGAACCTTGAATGTCTGAAGAATTCATGTTGTAACAACAGAAGATTCATTCCTGCTGCTAAAGAGGATGTGGAGAGCTCTAAGGAGAAGGAATATACTGCTCAAATTGAGGCTCAAACAGTGCAGTTCACAGAGGTTCCTCATGTGGATGTATTGCAGGAGCAGTCTCCCATTGCAGTGCAGGCTAATGTAGTATAAGGGGATGAACTACATGACCACCCCACTGTACATCAGAACGATCTTGGACAGGATAGGGATCCCTCTCATGAGGATTCTAATTCGAATATGATAGAGAATGAAGGCACGCAAAGGGGAAGAGGGCGTCATAACAGGGGAGGATCCAGGGGCCGTGGCCGACCTAGGAAGAGGTAACTCTATGGTGTGAATTTGTGTTGGTTTATGGTGTATTTCTATGCATGTAAGTACCCCCTTTATCTGTTGTATCTTTACTATCTTTTTTTAAAATAAATTTGGGGCCTGGGTTTAGAACCCATGGCTAAACCTTCATGGTATGTGTTTAAGTGTAGTATTTGGGTACTTAATTTTTGATCCAAATGTTTTGTGAAGTGTGGTGGGGAGAGGAGAGGGTATATCATTTTATAAGTTGGCAGAGGACATGTGTGGAATTTATGAAAGGATTTATGTATATGAATCTCTTAATCAAACCAAATGTAAATAAAATAGAACATTTTAAGAATATAACATCATATAAGGTATAAATAATTCCATCATTTAGTATTTTTTCATGTTTTTGTTCATTGTATCCCTTGTCACTTTAGTTCAAACCATGATAAACATGTGTTTAACCCTAACTGTGGAAACATATTTAATTACAATTTTTATTACTAACTATGAACTAAAATAATGTTAAACTTACAAAATAATATTAATTATTAATATTCCAACTATGGAATTAATTTTACCATATTAATTTCCCATAATATGAAAATTTTATTTTAAAATTCATCCCGCAATAAGTGATGAAAAACATGTTTCCAAAAAAATAATTTTTATATATAAAAATACTTTCGTACAAAAATATATTATAATTTCGATAACAATGAATATTATTGGGCTATGATTAATAAATATGAGGTCATTATATTTTATGAAAGTACAACATAGTATATTCCCCAGTATGTACATAAAAATAAATGTCCATTATCAATAAAAAATCCATATTTTTCATTATTCATTGAATAATAAAACACACCATTGAATTCCTAAAAATTCTCCCAAACAATATTTTTATTTGAGGATTTAAAAAATTATATAATATTTATCAAATATAATTACGAATTTTCTAGAAATTAAATCTAATAATCGATCTCAAAATTAAAAAACAAAATTGACGAAAATGTTTTTGTAATTCTAAATTAACTTTAACAAAAAACCAAGTACTTATTTCATAATAATTAATATATAAATATTTATGTACTCTTGGAATTATTATATTAAATAGTTTAGTTATTATTATTTATATATTCAAATTCAATGAATTGGTTATAATGGCCATATTTAAATTCAAAAAATTATGGTACCTTTATACTTAATGTTGTGTATCGTGTATGCTATTGAATGTAATATTATTTCTATAATCATAGAGTCTTACATCCACCATCCCTTAATCTAATTTTCCTACAATATTTTTACTTAATTTTAGTTATCAGGTGTTTTAAATTTGAAAATACCTTTCTTGAAAAAACCACACTATAAATCAGGGTTTATAATACATTAACCAAAAAAGAGGGAAACAAAAATAAGAATGTCATCTGGAGTAACACATAAAATATTTCCAAATATGGGGAAAATATTGGGATATTAAAATATTGACCAGGAGGAAAAACATAATTTACAATTAATTTTGGAGAGTAACATAATACAGAGATCAGAAGAAGGTGAATGATCATGAGAAATTAAATACCCACATAACAAAAAATGATAAAGGTGTGATAAAGACAATCGATTCATAATAAATGATTGTAATTGTACATTATAATTGTTTCAAGATTATATTTCAAAAGGTTTATTATTTCATTTACCATATATACTATAAGTAAATTTTCCTAATTAAAAGTTATAATTTAATTATTTAATTGATTTCCACAATAATTCCATCTTTTTAAATTAAAATTCTTAGTTATGGTGAATTGGTCATGAATGAGCTTTGAAATAAACTTATAATGGATTATATAAAACATAAAAGGATAAATAAAAATTCCTCCTATCTTTAAAGTTAAACCAAAACTAAATTTGTATAAAATTTTAAGATAATACCCAAATTTAATGAATCTTAAAATTATAAAATAGTACAATAATATTCAAAATAAAAAAACAATACCAGAAGATCATATTTGATCATTCCATAAATATACAACCCTATATCATAAATAATCTTAGTGGCCTAAAAATTAAATTAATTTTTATTATAAATGATTCTGTTATTACATTAATCATTTCTCAACGAGAATGTATTAGTATTCTTATTATACATCATGTTCAACCTAGGGGTTAAATATTCCTCAACCAAATGTTACACCTCCCAAAATATCCTAAATCATGTTATGAAACTAAGCTAAAATATATTCCACATCATAATTATGAAAATCCTTGAGTATATATCCTTGTCAATGAATCAATATACAAAGGACCGTAATTACTTTAACATCAAATCATATAATAACATAATGGGTTTTTTAAATCTCAACCATATATCAATTTTTAATAGTACCAATTCTTTTCAACATAGGGTTCTAAATTTGTAAAAACTACCTTAAACAATATAATCCTTTGTATTATCATGATCCTCATAAAAATAAGAATATACCAGAACATCATTGATATATGACTACAATATAATTACGAAAACTCATTTCATAGTAAAATCCTTTATTTAAATTTCTTGTTAAGTATTTAACCCTAATTTTTCATCATAAACCTTAAAAATTCCAATCCATAATCTGAAATATTAATCAATTAAATCATGAATCCAAATAAAAATTTGAAAAATGTTGATAAAATAATTTATATCTTAGAAATAATTATCACCATTCATACCAGTTTTAATTTTGATGTTTGAGGTCTATGATATGACACATATAGTATATATATTATCCAAATAACTTTGTACCTTCCCATGTTTCTATTATTCTATCATCCTTAAATAGTTGTTACATCTTGGTAGAAACAGGTGTTGAAATATATCATAATTTATAACTAATCATGGGGTCTGAACATAATGTTTTGAAACATCCATTATAAGGCCCCAGCCTTAAACCTTACTTAATCTTGAGTTATTACAAGATTACACATTGAGGATCTTTTCAGGTTTAGAGTTTTAGAGAATTAGATCATGAAACTTGCATTACATTCCACATTTAAACAAAGTGGTTACATAAAAGACAGTATTCATTCTTCCCATAAATGGAAACATATTGAAAATAAAACATGGATTCTTTCTTGACACATCCTTGACACTATCATCACATCATGTACCTTTCCCTTGACCTGTGAAAAACATTTCAAAAACTTGGGATGAGCATAAAAAGCTCAGTAAGGGTTATAAAAATATGGAAAGGAAACATGAGTTCATATATACATAAGAATGAAATCATACTTTACCCATAAAACATAGGCACATTAACATACTTAATCAAACCATGAATAAATCATAGAAATCATAAGACATAAAGGTATCTTGAGGCATTCATAACATTCTTACGCAGGGAGTAACCCTCTTGGTACCGTTTGGAATACCCATCACAGTATATTCCCAAAATCTCTTCGAAAAAACCTTAACGTTTCACTCCTTCACGTTACCCAATGCATTGGAGAGCTATATCGGGATCACCCGCCCTTAGTTTATCACAGAAACACCCGTCTTCATAATAGTGCCCAAGAACCTCAACATAATCGTATCACATAAAACAGGCATAAAGGAAACATAATATTTACACCTTTCAATCAGAAGATATCAATACAACACATTTATATAAAAACATTATGAAAACCATTTTCAATACCAATATAAAATAAAAGTAAAACATGGTATTTATTTTTCTTTTAAAAAAAGGTATGGCTTGTAGAGGAATCTGAAACTCAAATAAAGGTCACGGCGGGGGAGAAGTCGTTGTCGCCGCATACGTACGACAAAAACATTCCCTTTTGTCGTTTAGTAAAACACGTTGTATAAAAAAGATTCCTTTTGGATAAACGTAAAAGTCAAAGAGGTTTATACACCGTATAAAAAAAGTTGTTTATAAAATAAAATATGCCTCAATGAAAGGAGATTGAGATGAAGTCCCATACAAAGATGATAACCTTGGATTAAGGAAAAATCAGTTACATAACTTTGTGTGACAAACGAATAAACGAAATATAAGTGGGTATTAAGTGTAAAACAATCAGAGGACATTCACACATAATCATAGAAAGACATATTCAAGGTGTACAAGTTTATCCCAATGAATCGAAATTGGGTTAAGAAGTTCCCTTGAAAAAATTAGACAGCCTAACTGCGTCACATCAAAATTCAGAAAAAGAGTTGATGAGAGATAAAAGGGGATCTAATCACTTGGACATAAAATTTACATCAATAAGGATATATAAGAACATGTAACAAAATAATATTATGTTAATTAAAAGACATAACAAAATAAGTCTTTTAAAAAGAGGAGGGTGAAAGGTTCCCTTACCGACATGGGTATCTTTCTAAACATACGCCCCGTGAAAGAAATAAAATACAACATTGATGTAAATACTCATAAATTAAAGAATATTACACAGTGAGTAAAATAATGGTCAGTACATACACCACTAAAAGGAAATTGTGGTAAATTTAGCATTAATTTCACGGGAATAAAAGTGAGAAGAAAAATCCCTTATGAAAACTGGGCAGCCTAACGGCGCCACTTAAAGCTTCCAAAAATGGATTGATGAGATCAAATAGGGTATCTCATCACATTACAATAAAATGTAAAGCATTTGTAATATAAAATAACATCCCCCATCATAAAAAAGATGAGCTTAAAAGAAGTGACATAAAGGAGAGTACTTAAAGAGAAAGAGAGAGGTTAGATCTCTTAGGAAAATTTGGCAGCCTAACGGCGCCACTCAAAACATCCAAAATGGATTGATGAGAGGAAATAGGGTCTCTCATATTATGAACATAATAAGTACAGTAAGAGTAATATAAAAGAACATCCCAATCATAAGAAATATGAACTTAAAAGGAAAGACATAAAAGAGTGTACTTAAAAAGAAAAAGAGGAGTAGGATCCCTTACCTCAAGTCCAACTTGTCTTGTTCATTTCTTTATATTCCTGAATAATAAACTTTGTTCAATTAATAATTTCCTAAGTAACTCCTTTATTCAGTTAATATCACATATTATAATGTTATAATAATTGTTTAATAATGTTAGTTCATATTAGACATTTTTTCCGATGTTTGGTACATGAGTCAAAAATGAACTTGTTTGAAAAAAGATTGCCCATGTAGTTATAAGTAAATAATTTCCAGAATAGTATCAATGATTAACATATCATATATATCCAGTAAATATTCATTTTATACTATTCCATATCATTTGGAGATAAAAAACGAAAATCACTGTTCATGGAGATGGTAGGCCGTACGTACGCATGAATGCTACTTTCATTTTTTGTCATATTAATGGAATTAAAACAAAATGAGATATATATATATATATGTTATAATTCCAGAATGATATCCATAATTTAGATGTAATATATTAAAAATATATCCATTATATATATTTACTTATAATATTACATAACATTTTGAGATAAGAAATGAAATGTACCGTTCATGGAGACGGTAAGTCGTACGTACGCATGAACGCTACTTCCATTTCTATTTCATATTTAATGGAATTAAAACATAATGATACATAATAGTATTTTAATTCTAGTATGGTATCATATATAATATCATCAAATATATCCTTTATACGTACCACATATGGTATTAACGAATCAAATCACTTTGAGGGGGCGGTAGTCCGCACTTCCTTAAATGAAGATATCGCGTTTACCCATAATGGAAACCATAAAGGTACACCTTAAATGAAAAATACAGAAGCTTAAGTAAAACATAAAAATATTAGATATCATATATAAATATAGTTTCATCTTAATGGCCACCTTTGAAGGTGTTAGAAGAATGTTGAACAATCATCGTTTCGGGAGGCAGAAATTCGCCATCCACAGAAACATCATATTCTTTAACCATTAGATGTAGGTGTGTGTAAGTGTAGCTCGAATCATTCTTATAAAAAAAACCTAGTATATTGAGGATACTGTATTTTTTACAAAAAAAATTAATAAAAATAGTTTAGGGGGTTGGAGAAGCAAAATAAAACAAAAGGACACAAGTGAAGACATTAACTTAAAATCGGGTAACTCCCATTGGTTTGAGCTCAAAGGCTTCCTTGGGAAGACTTCTGCCCAAATTGACGCTTATAGGAGTTAGAGAGGGAAGTGTAGAGACAAAATGGGAAGGGTTTGGCCGAGCCAAAGGCTTTGGGAGTGTGGGTAAGGAGGTAGAGGTGGGGGCCTTTTATAAGAGGAGAGGAGAGCACTCTTGGAAGGTAAAGAAAAGTCACTATATTTTAAAATGGTATTCGGATTTAAGAGGTCCCACATTAATGTTTTTCGTGGATAAGGTGATAATGGTTCTAAATCCACTCATCCAATAGGTTTTGGACATGTGTAGGTCTTAGATATTACATTATCTTACTATTTTATTTAAATCGTTAAATAATGAGGTCATCGCTGCATCATCATGATGTCATAAATAATTTAATTTATTTAATGTTTAAAAATTATAAAAAAATACTATGATGTAGGAAATAGTTTTATCATTCCAATAAATATTTATAGTGAAAAATATGATTTTTATAAACCAATGTAAAAATTGTTTTAGTAAAACATTTCATGTTTGTCTCATTTTTACTTTAACATTAAATAAAAAGATATTAATTTCATTTTCCAACCAAAGTGGCTTCATTGGGTCCCCAAGTTGACTCATGGGTTGTCTTGGTCTGCCATGACACATCCAATGATGTTAGGACATGTGTCAAGTACATTTCATATTATTAAAACATTATTTTTACCTTAAACTACACTAATTACCTCTAATCGCGATTAAAAACTTAATAAGTTACTATTCACAAAAAAATTATTTTTATCCCATTGAACCACAATTTACTTCATAATGACAACCATGTATGTCGGATTTTTGAAATTAAAAATACAAAGATGTAAAAATTTCATTTAAACGGAAAAAATCAGTTTTTATAAGTACCACTTAGTGGTTTCACTATTCATCAAAAATTGAAGTTTTTCAGAAAAATCCCAACAATTCACCCTATGCTATATTTGATATTCCGAATTCAAAAATGAAGTCTATTTTACAAAATTCAAAACATATACGTCAAATTAATTAATTTAATAATTAATTACCACTGTAAGAGCAAATAGAGTGTTTTTATGAAACAATAAGTATCAAAAGATTGACACTAATTTAAGTCTGATTTCAAAGTGAAATTAATTCCATCGACCACTATTGGATTTAATGGTAAAAATATATTCTCATGTTACTCTAAAACCAATTCAAAATATAAACTAATCATATAAATAAATTAGATTAAAAATAGGTTTTGAATTAAAATACAACATTTTACACTATTCATTAAAAAAATGAACTTTATCTGAAAGATACCAAAAATTTACACAAATTAAATTTTGATGTCCCAATTCTTAAGAAGAGTTTTATTTGGTCCAAAAGTATCTATAATAGTGAACAAAATTATATTTAATGACGGTTCTCCATCAAGAGGCGATAAGTGAACCTTTAGTGAAAACTAGGGCATATACCGCTAAAATTGAATTATTTCCGTATTTTATGCCTTTATCTTTTATTGGATAAATGTAAAAACATTTAAAAACATATATAATCATATTTTAGTTATTTCTATCCATTCCCGCCAATACAACGGCTACATGTTAACTACCATTTAAAATAATATTATTTTATTATTAGAGTGCAACGTAAGATTCCCAAGAAACTCGTTGTTGCGTGTTGGGTATGCCATCGAGCATAGAGTCCCCTTTAAAGTAATATTAATATTTTATTCACAAATATGGATAAATATGAAAAAGTCATATTCTTTATTTACCTAGGGTGTTACATCCTTCCCCCCTTTTGGGAATTGCGTCATCGCAATTTTTAAAATTGAGCTTGGAAACATGCTTGAAAGTCCCACATCGGAAAAAGAGTCGGTAAAACAATAACTTTAAAATAAATGAAGATAAGTACAGAGGTCACCTGAGTTAACCCATATGTAGAAAAACATGGACATGGAAGAAAAAGCAAAGGGTCATGTTCTTGAGGGAGAGTGATAGTAAACATGTCTAGGAGAAAGTTAACCATAAGAAAATCACAAACTTGTGATGGGTTAAACGGTATTCGATTCCCCAGTAGGAAAATTAAATAGACAATATTTTTGTTTTAAGTTACTTTTTATTGAGGAATTTATTCATAAGGAAAAATAATCCCTTATCATGTTGACTTTCAACTTTTACTAGATTCCTTAATCAAACTCATATTTTTTTCCAAAAGACGAGTATTTAGGGAGACTTGTTCGCATTAAGAGTACTATAATCAACTTCTAGAGAATCACATAATCCACCAAAGAGAACTATATACTTCCCATTTATTTAGGCTTTTACCAAAACCAAAACCAAAAGGTTAGTACAAGGTCAGATAATCAAGAAAAGGATAACCCTTTAAAAAGAAAATCTATGCTTAATCTCCAAAATTTTTCCAACAAAACCCAAAGTTCTACGAGGACCATCTGATAAAAAATTTGTCCATAAAATTCTTCAAAGTAAACCAATCTAAGATTGAAACCCAAATATTTGAAGGATTTAGTCACATAATCTTCCAAGTTAAATCGTAACAATTATCTCTAAACAACATCAGTTTCTCCTAAAGTCTCATATTGAAAAGTAATTAACCTAATCACATATCCTCCATGATAGATTAATCATTTTCATAAATAACCTAAAATCAACTTACTCTTAATTCATAAAATCATATAACTTAAAAGAATCAGTCAATCTAACTAGGGACTTCACATAGTCCTGTGGTAGGTGATAAATACCAGTTGCACTTTGGTTGTGGGTTCGATTCTCGCAGCTTTGTCTGACCCGACGGGTAGTCACACGGTCTGCGTGTTGTCCTTTTTCCAAAACAATGTAATTCATAAAGAATCCCCCAAAACGAGATAAAATCTTCAAAAATGATCATAATATATTTTAACCTCAAGTTTATCTCATTCCTTTCATTTTCCATCATATCATAGTGTAACCCATAATTACCTAAAAAGTAAGGATCATATAAACCCTAATGGTTACATTAATAATTATTACCTGAATTTCCACATCGAATTGGCCATCTCATACAAGATGAATTAGAGAACTCACCGAGGTTGAAGTGGTTGATCATGACTCCTTGATAGTTGGTTTAGAACAACCATGAGATTCCTCATTGAATCCCCCATCTCATCCAGTATCTTAATCAGAGAACCACCACAGTTTCCTTCAAACCCATTGTCACTTTGGTGCCTGCTAGATCCAGCCATTTACTAAAACCAAAAAGGTCAGTGTGAGTATATCAACATAAACATCATGTACTAATGAGGAAGATAAACACTAAGATATACTTACTCATTAACTTTATCTAAAACTAGGACTCTTTCTGAAATCCTAACCATTATGGTAATGCCACTTATGCTTAAAGAATACCCTAACCTCTAAAGTTATCTAAACTGACCTCTAATACCAACTATAAGGCCCCAGCCTTAAACCTTACTTAATCTTAAGTTATTACAAGATTACACATTGGGGATATTTTCAGGTTTAGAGTTTTAGAGAATTAGATCATGAAACTTTCATTACATTCCACATTTAAACAAAGTGGTTACATAAAAGACAGTATTCATTCTTCCCATCAACGGAAACATATTTAAAATAAAACATGGCTTCTTTCTTGACACATCCTTGACACTATCATCACATCATGTACCTTTCCCTTGACCTGTGAAAAACATTTCAAAAACTTGGGATGAGCATAAAAAGCTCAGTAAGGGTTATAAAAATATGGAAAGGAAACATGAGTTCATATATACATAAGAATGAAATCATACTTTACCCATAAAACATAGGCACTTTAATATACCTCATCAAACCATGAATAAATCTTAGAAATAATAAGATATAAAGAGAACTTGAGGCATTCATAACATTCTTACGTAGGGAGTAACCCTCTTGGTTACGTTTGGAATACCCATCACTGTATATTCCCTAAATCTCTTCAGAGAAACCTTAATGTTTCACTCCTTCGCGTTACCCAATGCATTGTAGAGCTATATCGGGCTCACCCGCCCTTAGTTTATCACGGAACCACCCGTCTTCATAATAGCTCCAAGGAACCTCAACATAATCGTATCACATAAAACATGCATAAAGGAAACATAATATTTCCACCTTTCAATCACAAGATATCAATACAACACATTGATATAAAAACATTATGAAAACCATTTTCAATACCTAAATAAAAGAAAAGTAAAACATGGTATTTATTTTTCTTTTAAAAAAATGTATGGCTTGTACAGGAAGCCGAAACTCAAATAAAGGTCACGGCGGCGGAGAAGTCGTTGTCGCCGCATACGTACGACAAAAACATTCCCTTTTGTCGTTTAGTAAAACGCGTCGTATAAAAAAGATTCCTTTTGGATAAATGTAAAAGTCAAAGGGGTTTATATACCGTATAAAAGAAAGTTGTGTATAAAACAAAATATGCCTCAATGAAAGGAGATTGAGAAGAAGTCCCATACAAAGACGGTATCCTTGGATTACGGATAAATCAGTTACATAACTATGTGTGACAAACGAATACACGAAATATAAGTGGGTATTAAGTGTAAAACAATCATAGGACATTCACACATAATCATAGAACGAAATATTCAAGGTGTACAAGTTTATCCCAAAGAATTGAAATTGGGTTAAGAAGTTCCCTTGCAAAAATTAGACAGCCTAACGACGTCACTTCAAAATTCATAAAATTAGTCGATGAGAGATAAAAATGGGATCTCATCACTTGGACATAAAATTTAAATCAATAAGGATATATAAGAACATATCCCAAAATAATATTATGTGAATTAAAAGACATAACAAAATAAGTCTTTTAAAAAGAGGAGGGTGAAATGTTCCCTTACCGACATGGGTATCTTTCGAAACATATGCCCCGTGAAAGAAGGACAATACAACATTGATGTAAATACTCATAAATTAAAGAATATTACACAATGATTAAAATAATGGTCATTAAATACACCACTCAAAGGAAATTGTGGCAGATGTAGCATAAATTTCACGGGAATAAAAGTGAGAAGAAAAATCCCTTATGAAAACTCGGCAGCCTAACGGTGCCACTTAAAGCTTCCGAAAATGGATTGATGAGATCAAATAGGGTATTTCATCACATTACAATAAAATTTAAAGCAATAGGAATATAAAAGAACATCCCCCATAATAAAAAATTAGAGCTTAAAAGAAGTGACATAAAGGAGAGTACTTAAAGAGAAAGAGAGTGGTTAGATCTCTTACGAAAATTCGGCAGCCTAACAGCGCCACTCAAAACTTCCAAAATGGATTGATGAGAGGAAATAAGGTCTCTCATCATATGAAAATAATAAGTACAGTAGGATTAATATAAAATAACATCCCAATGATAATAAAGATGAGCTTGAAAGGAATCACATAAAAGAGTGTACTTAAAAAGAAAGAGAGGAGTATGATCCCGTACCTCAAGTCCAACTTGTCTTGTTCGTTTCATTATATTCCTGAATATTAAACTTTGGTCAATTAATAATTGACTAAGTACCTCATTTATTCAGTTCATATCACATATTATAATGTTATAATAATTGTTTAATAATGATAGTTCATATCAGACGTTTTTGCCGATGTTTGGTACAAGAGTCAAAAATGAACTTGTTTGAAAAAAGATTTCCCATGTAGTTATAAGTAAATTTTTTCCAGAATAGTATTAATGATTAAAATATCATATATATCCAGTAAATATTCATTTTATACTATTCCATATCATTTTGAGATAAAAAAAGAAAAGCATCGTTCATGGAGACTGTAGGTCGTACGTACGCATGAACGCTACCTTCATTTTTTGTCATATTAATGGAATTAAAACAAAATGAGAGAAGGATATATATGTTATAATTCCAGAATTATATACATAATTTATATGTAATATATTACATATATATCCATTATATATATGTACTTATAATATTACATAACATTTTGAGATAATAAATGAAATGTACCATTCATGGAGACGGTAAGTCGTACGTACAAATGAAAGCTACTTCAATTTCTATTCCATATTTAATGGAATTAAAACATAATGATACATAATAGTATTTTAATTCCATTATGGTATCATATATAATATCATTAAATATATCCTTTATACGAACCACATATGGTATTAACGAATCAAATCACTTTGAGGGAGCGGTAGTCCGCACATCCTTAAATGAAGATATCGCGTTTACCCATAATTGAAACCATAAAGGTACGCCATAAATGAAAAATACAGAAGCTTAAGTAAAACATAAACATATTAGATATCATATATAAATATAGTTTCATCCTAATGGCCACCTTTGAATGTGTTAGAAGAATGTTGAACAATCATCGTTTCGGGAGGCAGAAATTCGCCCTCCACGGAAACAGTATGTTCTTTAACCATTAGATGTAGGTGTGTGTAAGTGTAGCTCGAATCCTTCTTATAAAAAAAATCCTAGTATATTGAAGATACTGGATTTGTTACAAAATAAACTAATAAAAAGAGTTTAGGGGGTTGGAGAAGCAAAATAAAACAAAAGGACACAAGTGAAGACATTACCTTAAAATCGGGTAACTCCCTTTGGTTTGAGCTCAAAGGTTTCCTTGGGAAGACTTATGCCCAAAGTGAGGCTTCAAGGAGTAATATAGGGAAGTTTAGAGACAAAATGGTCAGGTTTTGGCCGAGCCAAAGGCTTTGGGAGTGTGGGTAAGGAGGTAGAGGTGGGGGCCTTTTATAAGAGGAGAGGAGGGGCACTCTTGGAAGGTAAAGAAAAGTCACATTATTTTGAAATGGTATTCGGATTTAAGAGGCCCCAAATTGATGTTTTTCTAGGATAAGGTGATAAGGGTTCTAAATCCACTCATCCAATAGGTTTTGGACATGTTTAGGTCTCAGATATTACATTATCATTCCATTTTATTTAAATCGTTAAATATTGTGGTCATCGCTGCATAATCATGATGTCATAAATAATTTAATTTATTTAATGTCTAAAAATTATAAAAAAATACTATGATTTAGGAAATATTATTATCTTTCCAATGAATATTTATAGTCAAAAATCAGATTTTTATATCCCCATGTAAAAATTGTTTTAGTAAAACATTTCATGTTTGTCTCATTTTTACTTTAACTTTAAATTAAAAGATATTCAAGTCATTTTCCAACCAAAGTGGCTTCATGGGGTCCCCAAGTTGACCCATGGGTTTTCGTGGTCTTCCATGACACATAAAATGAGGTTAGTACATGTTTCAAGTTCATTTCATATTATTAAAACATTATTTTTACCATAAACAACACTAATTACCTCTAATCGCGATTAAAAACTTAATAAGTTACTATTCACCAAAAAATTATTTTTATCCCATTGAACCAAATTTTACTTCTTAATGAAAACCATTTATGTCAGCTTTTTGAAATTGAAAACACAAAGATGACGAAATTTCATTTAAACGGAAAAAATCGGTTTTTATAAGTACCACTTAGTGGTTTCACTATTCATCAAAAATTGAAGTTTTTCAGAAAAATCCCAAAAATTCACCCTAAGATATATTTGATATTACGAATTCAAAAATGAAGTCTGTTTTACAAAATTAAAAACATATAAGTCACATTAATTAATTTAATAATTAATTCCCGCTGTCAGAGAAAATAGCGTGTTATTATGAAACAATAAGTATCAAAAGATTGACACTAGTTTAAGTCTTATTTCAAAGTGAAATTATTTACAACGACCACTATTGGATTTAATGGAAAAAATATATTATAATTTTACTTTAAAACCAATTAAAAATATAATCTAATCATATAAATAAATTAGATTAAAAATAGGTTTTGAATTAAAATACAACATTTTACACTATTCATTAAAAAAATGAACTTTATCAGAAAGATATCTAAAATTTACACAAAGTAAATTTTGATGTCCCAATTCTTAAGAAGAGATTTATTTGGTCCAAAAGGATTTGTAAGTGTGAACAAATCTATATTTAATGACGGTTCTCCATCAAAAGGCGATAAGTGAACCTTTAGTGAAAACTAGGGCATATACCCCTAAAATTGAATTATTTCCGTATTTTATGCCTTTATATTTTATTGGATAAATGTAAAAACATTTAAAAACATATATAATCATATTTTAGTTATTTCTATCCATTCCTACCAATAAAACGACTACATGTTAACTACCATTTAAAATAATATTATTTTATTATTAGAGTGCAACGTAAGATTCCCAAGAAACTCATTGTTGCGTGTTGGGTACGCCATCGAGTATAGCGTCCCCTTTAAAGTCATATTAATATTTTATTCACAAATATGGATAAATATGAAAATGTCATATTATTTATTTACCTGGGGTGTTACATCCTTCCCGCCTTTTAGGAATTGCATCCTCGCAATTTTTAAAATTGAGCTTGGAAACATCCTTGAAAGTCCCACATCGGAACAAGAGTCGGTAAAACAATCACTTTAAAATAAATGAAGATAAGTACAGAGGTCACCCGAGTTAACCCATATGTAGAAAAACATGGACATGGAAGAAAAAGCAAAGGGTCATGTTCTTGAGGGAGAGTGATAGTAAACATGTCTAGGAGAAAGTTAACCATAAGAAAATCACAAACTTGTGATGGGTAAAACGGTATTCGATTCCCCAGTAGGAAAAGTTAATAGACAATATTTTTGTTTTAAGTTAATTTTTATTGAGGAATTTATTCATAAGGAAACATAATCACTTATAATGTTGACTTTCAACTTTTACTAGATTCCTTAATCAAACTCATATTTTTTTCCAAAAGACGAGTATTTAGGGAGACTTGTTCGCATTAAGAGTACTATAATCAACTTCTAGAGAATCACCTAATCCATCAAAGAGAACTATATACTTCCCATTTCTTTAGGATTTAACCAAAACCAAAAGCAAAAGGTTAGTACAAGGTCAGATAATCCAGAAAAGGATAACCCATTAAAAAGAAAATCTATACTTAATCTCTAAAATTTGTCCAAAAAACCCAAAGTTCAACGAGGACCATATGATAAACAATTTTCCCATAAAATTATTCAATGTAAACCAATATAATATTGAAGCCCAAATATTGTAAGGATTTAGTCACATAGTCTTCCAAGTTAAATCGTAACATTTATCTCCAAACAACATCAGTTGCTCCTAAAGTCTCGTATTGAAAAGTAATTAACCTAATCACATATCCTCCATGATAGGTTAATCATTTTACTAAATAACCTAATATCAACTTACTATTAATTCATAAAATCATATAACTAAAAAGAATCAGTCAAACTAACCAGGGACTTCACGTAGTCCAGTGGTAGGCGATAAATACCAGTCGCACTTTTGTTGTGGGTTCGATTTCCGCAGCTTTTTCCGACGCGACGGGTAGTCACACGGTCTGCGTGTTGTCCTTTTTCCAAAACTATATAATTCTTAAAACATCCCCCAAAACGAGATAAAATCTTAAAAAATGATCATAATATATTTTAGCCTCATGTTTATCTCATTCCTTTCATTTTCCATCATATCATAGAGTAACCCATAATTACCTAAAAAGTAAGGATCATATGAACCCTAATGGTTACCTTAATAATTATTACCTGCATTTCCACTTCGAGTTGGCTATCTCGTACATGATGCATTAGAGAACTCACCGAGGTTTAAGTGGTTTATCATGACTCCTTGATAGTTGGTTTAGAACAACCATGAGATTCCTCATTGAATCCCCCATCTCATCCAGTCTCTTAATCAGAGAACCACCACAGTTTCCTTCAAACCCATTGTCACTTTGGTGCCTGCTAGATCCAGCCATTTACTAAAACCAAAAAGGTCAGTGTGAGTATATCAACATAACCATCATGTACTAATGAGGAAGATAAACACTAAGATATACTTACTCATTCACTTTATCTAAAACTAGGACTCTTTCTGAAATCCTAACCATTATGGTAATGTCACTTATGCTTAAAGAATACCCTAACCTCTAAAGTTATCTAAACCGACCTCTGATACCAACTATAAGGCCCCAGCCTTAAACCTTACTTAATCTTGAGTTATTACAAAATTACACATTGAGGATCTTTTCAGGTTTAGAGTTTTAGAAAATTAGATCATGAAACTTGCATTACATTCCACATTTAAACAAAGTGGTTACATAAAAGATAGTATTCATTCTTCCCATCAACGGAAACATATTGAAAATAAAACATGGGTTCTTTCTTGACACATCCTTGACACTACCATCACATCATGTACCTTTCCCATGACCTATGAAAAACATTTCAAAAACATGGGATGAGCATAAAAAGCTCAGTAAGGGTTATAAAAATATGGAAATGAAACATGAGTTCATATATACATAAGAATGAAATCATACATTACCCATAAAACATAGGCACTTTAACATACCTCATCAAACCATGAATAAATCATAGAAATCATAAGACATAAAGGTAACATGAGGTATTCATAACATTCTTACCTAGGGCGTAACCCTCTTGGTTACGTTTGGAATACCCATCACAGTATATTCCCTAGATCTCTTCCGATAAACCTTAATGTTTCACTCCTTCACATTACCCAATTCATTGGAGAGCTATATCGGGCTCACCCGCCCTTAGTATATCACGGAACCACCCGTCTTCATAATATTTCCCAAGAACCTTAACATAATCGTATCACATAAAACATGCATAAAGGAATCATAATATTTCCACCTTTCAATCACAATATATCAATACAACACATTGATATAAAAACATTATGAAAACCATTTTCAATAGAAAAATAAAAGAAAATTAAAACATGGTATTTATTTTTCTTTTAAAAAAAGGTATGGCTTGTAGAAGAAGCCGAAACTCAAATAAAGGTCACGGTGGCGGAAAAGTCGTTGTCACCGCATACGTAAGACAAAAACATTCCCTTTTTTCATTTAGTAAAACGCGTCGTATAAAAAAGATTCCTTTTGGATAAATGTAAAAGTCAAAGGGGTTTATACACCATATAAAATAAAGTTGTGTATAAAACAAAATATGCCTCAATGAAAGGAGATTGAGACGAAGTCCCATACAAAGATGGTATCCTTGGATTAAGGATAAATCAGTTACATAACTATGTGTGAAAAATGAATACAAAAATTATAAGTGGGTATTAAGTGTAAAAAAATCAGAGTACATTCACACATAATCATAGAACAACATATTCAAGGTGTACAAGCTTATCCCAAATAATCGAAATTGGGTTAAGAAGTTCCCTTGCAAAAATTAGACAGCCTAACGACGTCAGTTCAAAATTCAAGAAAAAGAGTTGATGAGAGATAAAAAGGGGATCTCATCACTTGGACATAAAATTTACATCAATAAGGATATATAAGAACATATCCCAAAATAATATTATGTGAATTAAAAGACATAACAAAATTAGTCTTTTAAAAAGAGGAGGGCGAAAGGTTCCCTTATCGACATGGGTATCTTTCGAAACATACGCCCCGTGAAAGAAGGACAATACAACATTGATGTAAATACTCAAAAATTAAATAATATTACACAATGAGTAAAATAATGGTCAGTACATACACCACTCAAAGGAAATTGGTGAAAATGTATCATAAATTTCACGAGAATAAAAGTGAGAAGAAAAATCCCTTATGAAAACTCGGCAGCCTAACGGCGCCACTTAAAGCTTCCGAAAAATGGATTGATGAGATCAAATAGGGTATCTCATCAAATTAAAATAAAATGTAAATAAAGAGGAATATAAAAGAACATCCACCATCATAAAAAAGTGGATCTTAAAAGAAGTGACATAAAGGAGAGTACTTAAAGAGAAAGAGAGAGGTTAGACCTCTTACGAAAATTCGGCAGCCTAACGGCGCCACTCAAAACTTCCAAAATGGATTGCTGAGAAGAAATAGGGTCTCTCATCATATAAACATAATAAGTACAGTATGACTCATATAAAAGAACATCCCAATCATAAGAAATATGATCTTAAAAGGAATGGCATAAAAGAGTGTACTTAAAAAGAAAGAGAGGAGTAGGATCCCTTACCTCAAGTCCAACTTGTCTTGTTTGTTTCTTTATATTCCTGAATAATAAACTTTGGTCAATTAATAATTTCCTAAGTACCTCCTTTATTCAGTTAATATCACATATTATAATGTTATAATAATTGTTTAATAATGTTAGTTCATATCAGACGTTTTTTGCCGATGTTTGGTACATGAGTCAAAAATGAACTTGTTTGAAAAAAGATTGCCCATGTAGTTATAAGTAAATAATTTCCAGAATAGTATTAATGATTAAAATATCATATATATCCAGTAAATATTCATTTTATACTATTCCATATAATTTGGAGATAAAAACCGAAAAGCACCATTCATGGAGACGGTAGGCCGTACATACGTATGAACGCTACTTTCATTTTTTGTTATATTAATGGAATTAAAACAAAATGAGAGAGATATATATATGTTATAATTCCAGAATGATATCCATAATTTAGATTTAATATATTACATATATATCCATAATATATATGTACTTATAATATTACATAACATTTTGAGATAAGAAATGAAATGTACCGTTCATGGAGACGGTAAGCCGTACGTACGCATGAACGCTACTTCCATTTCTATTTCATATTTAATGGAGTTAAAACATAATGATACATAATAGTGTTTTAATTCCAGTATTTTATCATATATTATATCATTAAATATATCCTTTATACGTATCACATTTGGTATTAACGAATCAAATCACTTTGAGGGGGCGGTAGTCCGCACTTCCTTAAATGAAGATATCGCGTTTACCCATAATGGAAACCATAAAGGTATGCCATAAAGAAAAATACAGAAAGTTAAGTAAAACATAATAATATTAGATATCATATATAAATATATTTTCATCTTAATGTCCACCTTTTATGGTGTTAGAAGAATGTTGAATAATCATCGTTTCGGGAGGCAGAAATTCGCCATCCACGGAAACAGTATGTTCTTTAACCATTAGATGTAGGTGTGTGTAAGTGTAGCACGAATAATTCTTATAAAAAATCCTATTATATTGAAGATACTGTATTTGTTACAAAATAAATGAATAAAAATAGTTTATGGGGTTGGAGAAGCAAAATAAAACAAAAGGACACAAGTGAAGACATTACCTTAAAATCGGGTAACTCCCTTTGGTTTGAGCTCAAAGGCTTCCTTGGGAAGCCTTCTGCCAAACGTGAGGCTTCAAGGAGTAAGAGGGGGAAGTGTAGAGACAAAATGGGCAGGGTTTGGCCGAACCAAAGGCTTTGGGAGTGTGGGTAAGGAGGTATATGTGGGGGCCTTTTATAATAGGAGAGGAGGGGCACTCTTGGAAGGTATAGAAGAGTCACTTTATTTTAAAATGGTATTCAGATTTAAGAGGTCCTACATTGATGTGTTTCAAGGATAAGGAGATAAGGGTTCGAAATAAACTCATCCAATAGGTTTTGGACATGTTTAGGTCTTAGATATTACATTATCTTTCCATTTTATTTAAATCGTTAAATAATGAGGTCATCAATGCATAATCATGATGTCATAAATAATATAATTTATTTAATGTCTAAAAATTATAAAAAAAATACTATGATGTAGGAAATCTTTTTATCTTTTTAATTAATATTTATAGTCAAATATATTATTTGTATAACCCCATGTAAAAATTGTTTTAGTAAAACATTTCATGTTTGTCTCATTTTTACTTTAACTTTAAATAAAAAGATATTAATGTCATTTTCCAACCAAATTGGATTCATGGTGTCCCCAAGTTAACCCATGGGTTGTATTGGTCGGCCATTACACATCCAATGAGGTTAGGACATGTGTCATGTTCATTTCATATTATTAAAACATTATTTTTACCTTAAACTACACTAATTACCTCTAATCGCGATTAAAAACTTAATAAGTTACTATTCACCAAAAATTATTTTTATCCCATTGAACCACATTTTACTTCTTAATGACAACCATGTATGTCGGATTTTTGAAATTCAAAACACAAAAATGGAAAAATTTTATTTAAACGGAAAAATCAGTTTTTATAAGTACCACTTAGTGGTTCCATTATTCATCAAAAATTGAAGTTTTTTAGAAAATCCCAAAAATTCACCCTAAGAAATATTTTATATTCTGAATTAAAAAATGAATTCTATTTTACAAAATTCAAAACATATAAGTCACATTAATTAATTTAATAATTAATTCCCGCTGTCAGAGCAAATAGCGTGTTTTTATGAAACAATAAGTATCAAAAGATTGACACTAGTTTAAGTCTGATTTCAAAGTGAAATTAATTCCAAAGACCACTATTGGATTTAATGGTAAAAATATATCCTAATTTTACTTTAAAACCAATTAAAAAGACAATATAATCATAAAAAAAATTAGATTAAAAAGAGGTTTTGAATTAAAATACAACATTTTACACTATTCATTAAAAAAATGAACTTTATCAGAAAGATACCAAAAATTTACAAAAAGTAAATTTTGATGTCGCAATTCTTAAGAAGAGTTTTATTTGTCAAAAATGATGTAGAAGAGTGAACAAAACTATATTTAATGACAGTTCTCCATCAAATGGCGATAAGTGAACCTTTAGTGAAAACTAGAGCATATACGCCTAAAATTGAATTATTTCCCTATTTTATGCCTTTATCTTTTATTGGATAAATGTAAAACATTTAAAAACATATATAATCATATTTTAGTTATTTATATCCATTCCCGCCAATACAATGGCTACATGTTAACTACCATTTAAAATAATATTATTTTATTATTAGAGTGCAACGTAAGATTCCCAAGAAACTCAGTGTTGCGTGTTTGGTACGCCATCGAGCATAGCGTCCCCTTTAAAGTCATATTATTATTTTATTCACAGATATGGATAAATATGAAAATTTCATATTCTTTATTTACCTGGGGTGTTACATCCATGCTAAATTGTTTTGTATAATATCATTTAATTTGGTTTTCTATGAATTTTTTGAATAATGGATGGCCCAATGTATAATAAAAATTAAATAATAATTGTAATATATATTATTCTTAATGTTCACTAACATTAATAGATGATAGAGGACTTCCGTCTCATCATTCTAGATCAACATTTGTTAAAACTCACAAGAGGGCCATATGAAATTTTTCAAAAATTAGAAAAATGGGGAAAAAAATTCATGACATATTAAAATGTATCACATGGTCTATTACATATAAAATAATTGAATATGGGTTGGATATATTAAAAATTTATTTCCTTCCTAGATGAATGTTATAATATTATTCTTTATCAAATGTGATTGAATTTTAAAATATCTTAGTAAGTAGTTCCTTTATTATTAGAATAATGTTTTTTTAATTTCTTCATTATATAATGTAGAAGATATTTTACCAGGAAGAAATATATTTTTTATTAGAATACAAATAATTTTAATAATGAAACTAGTGTGAAAATCTAAATGAATTTAAAATGACTATCTCTATTTCACACTTCATTATATCAATAACACTATAAGAATACAATAGGTTATCTAAGGTCATCATTAAATTATATAATCATGTGTTCACTTATAAAATAATGGCATACATAATTCTTGGTAATTTTACCAAGAATATGACCCAAAAGTGTCTATCTATGTTTAAATTATTATTCCCACTAATTTTTACTGGGTGACCATCACCTTATCTGCTAATCTATAACTTTAAAATATACTACCTATAGGTGCATATATATGAGAACCACATCATGTTTTTAGTATCTATTCATCGATGTAATTTCTCATAGAACAACAAACATTATTTATAACTAATCATAGGATATTATAAAATACAAAAACGTTTTCATATATAATTTTATATTAAGATAATAATTTGTCTAAATCATCCTAACTGCTATGGTTATGTAATCATTTACATTGTTATGAACTACAAGGATTTGTTCATAATAATTACGTAATCTAGTACCTATAAATGAGAATTAATTTCCATACATTTTAAAATATATTTTAAGATTAATTTTTTTGATAATTAGGATTTAAATCATATAAGAAAATACCTTACTTAAAAAATTATACATATACACTCTGTATCCATACTCCACCAAAAATAAATGTTTTTAACTAAACCATTTTTTATTTTCATAAATAATATTGTTTAAATTCAACTTGACTTATTATTATTTTTATTTTTCCATAATCATTATAAATAACATTTAAAAATATGGAATTCGAACCAAAATACCATTGTAGGCAAAAATAAATAAATCCAATATTCTTATAATAACATGAAAATCAATAATATATTTATCTTTATCACATTATTGTTTTTTTTAATTATTCAAATCCAATTAAAAAACAATTTACATAAGTAAAAACTCTAAACACCATGGATATAAAATATAAACCCCTTTGGGAAACATTGAGAATTGTATTAATAAGTACTTCTTGATATATCTAGAGCCCTGTAAAATCCATATGTGAAACCAATCCAGTTATCTCCGACCTTGACTATGAAGACTAGAAATGTTACCAAATTCAATGGAGGAATATATCCATCTCACCTTCCATATATATTGTGATGGTATAATACTTCACACATCTATATTGGGATCACCATTAAATATTCATAAGGATGAATTATGATAGAATAAACAAAAAAATCATTTCTTCTCTTTTTTCATCAAACCCACCATGAAAAACACTTTTGAAGACTTAATCAATGCTCATTCCTTTTTCCCATAAAATATGGGGAAATACCCATGTTTTAAAAAATCATTAAAATAAAAAATTCTAAAAATAGTTTTTAGATTAATTTATTTGAAAAAATAGGATGAATTAATTAATGATTTATTAAAATGGATAGTTTTTATGGGTATAAATTCCACTCATGGTGTGTATGTTAAAGAAAAACAGTCTTTCACACTATGGTGAAAAGTGTAAAAATTACCTTATTTGTAAAAGAAAGAAAATAATAAATTTAAAACAATTGAAAATAAAATAATATAAGGTTTAAAATGATCATTAGAATCCAATGAATCATAAATTGAAGTTTTCTAGACATATGTAAAACAATATTGACCTAGAAGAAAATTATTTAGAAGGGAATATTTAAAAGATGATTTTTAAAAGAAATTATCTTTCCTAAATAATGACATAGTATCTTTTACAGCTTCAATAATATAATTAGTCTAATTGTTGACATTAATAATAAGTTTTCACAAGTTTATTAATCCATTTTTTTAATTTATTTTCTTATTATATTCAAATACTTAATCATGTAATTTTAGGTTGGAAATTTCTTAACACAATGTGATTTGAAAAAGAGAAATACCATGATTTTTATATTATATGAAACTCAATAAAAAAATTATTATTAAAGTTAAAACTCTAAGACATTATCATATATTTATTTTTAAATAAATTCAATAGCCTCAAAATCTAGTGGAGCACTCAACCTGAAGCCGAAAGGAACCATAACATAGTATATCATTCTAATCATAATGAAAAAATAGAATGTATTAATAGGGATAATAAAATTATGATGATTATATGTTTTACCCATGTGTAAATTACACTCAATGGTTATCAAATGATTTTGTATAAAATATGATCCTTTTGATAGACAAAGACATGTGTTGAAAATAATTATTTTTCTAATAGGCTGTTTAGTTGTGATTTGCGTACATAAAAAAATTATTTTTAACACTATATGAAAATTTATTATAAAAATTGAAATTGTTTTTTGAATAATATTGTTAAACCTTTCATAGGGTGAGGTTTTTAAAATAATCCGAAGTGATTAACTTTTTTGAAAAGTGAATAATAATGATTGTTATTCAAAAATATATTTGTTTGAATTATTAATACTTTCAAATTATTTTTTAAATTGGTTTTAATGTAAAATTAGTTCAATTATATATTTAAAAATCCTTATTAATTATTTGGAATAAATTCCACCTTGAATTTTTATGTATAAACATTCGAAACATTTGAATTTTTTTATTATAAATCCTTGTTTTCATCACGTTAACAGGTTTAAATTTAGATAATAATTTTCTAAATATACATTTTGAATTTAATAAATTTTTTATAATATTTTTAAAAATAATAATTAATTTAAAATAATATCTACATCATAGTATTTTTTTGAATGAATGGTAAAAACACAAAAATAAATTACCCATGTTATGGTTAAAACGAATTTCCGTGTGTTGAACAAAAAACGATATGGTATAAAATAACATGAAATCATTTACAATTAATATAGGACGTCCATATATAGACCCTTACCATATTATGATATATATTTTTATGAGTTTTTAGGTATCTTTTTAATGAATGTGATGAATAAAATTATATAAGTAATGATGAAGACAAAATGTCACCCACATGACCTTAAATTATGATTATTTGTCCAAATTTGGGAATGAATGAGTTGGATTATTATTAATTATAATTTTGAGTATAATAAAATTAAATAAATGATGGTAATTTAAATTTAAATTTATGTAATCATAAAATTACATGAAATTCTCTAGTATTTCCAACAGAATAATTATTTAATTAATTGATAAATTAAATAAATGATACTAAAAATATTAAAATTAAAATTAGGTTTTTGAATTATTATTCTTCAATAATTTTTTAGGGATATATAATTTATTATACATGTGTGAACATAATATATTCTATTTTCACAATTTTCATGAAATTATCAACTTCAAATTATATGAAAAATTAAAAAAATTGACATTGATGTTTTATTTATTATAAATGGAATTTTATTAAATAATTTAAAATTACTAAAACACTTATATTCTTCCAGGTGAATTTATAAAGTCAAAAAATATCAAATATGGTCTATTAATGGACCAATGTTTCTTCAATGGGGACTATAATGACCCATACTTAGTAAATATTTTGTTATCACATTGACGGTTAAAATAGTGTTTTTCAAAACAGAAGCAATTCTATTAAGATTATTTTTTATCAGTATTTTTTTTATAAATTTGATTTAATATTTAATATCATTGGATTCAAATTATTAAATACTTATCAATTTATTTTAGGATTACTGGATTTATTACCTTGGTTAAAAATACCAGTTATTATATTGACAAACTGAAATGGTAACAGAAATCATATATAGATATTAAGGAACATCACTTTAAAACATGAGTTTATTTTATTATGGAGTTGTAACTAGGCCCTATAATAAATCCAATTATTCAATTATCAATTTTAGATCCAATTATAGTAATATTGACTTCCTATTATTGAATTGTTTTAGGTATTTATAAAAATGACACCCACCCAACATTTAAATAATGGAATTCACTCCCCTCCCTTATTCACAACTATAAAGCCATTTTTCTGGACCAAAACCCTAAAAAATCACACCAAAAAATCTTTATGACCATCATAGTTGTGATTTTATTCCAAAAAGACAAACCCTATGGTCTTTAAGTGGATATCCAATTGTGGTTTCTCTAGGAGAATGCAATTATCTTTACGATGATATTTCATTTTCATTCATATTTTGAAACAATAATTTATGTATTAATAGTTATAGTATAATAACAACAATATAAAAAATATATTCTGTTTTAATTATTTTTATTTTATATTATTTTTCTGTCTCTGCATTCATCGAATACGAAATGAATCTATTCAACGACTGTTAGACGAACCACCACCTCACAAATCGATGCATTTTGTCTTCCCTCAACACCTCCCACAATTTGATATAATGAAGTAATTATTGAGTATATATATTAATATATTATTATATAAATATAATTTTTTTAGTTTTAATGTAACATATATATTTTTTTCTTATATTCCATTTTAAATGTTATAATATCTCATGTGTGTACGGTAGACTTCTACATCACGAAGTGATCCGATTCATTTTTCACATATGCATTAAATGGAATGGTAATAAGGATAAATTGAATGAATATATGAGAAATATATGAAGTAAAATTGATTTCATGTTTTTTACTTAATATTGTTTTATATTTCAATATATGTGTTGATTAAAATTAAATCAACGTTAATGGGTATGTATGACCAACCACCACCATGATGTTTCTAATCCTTTTTCAATCTATAACTTATAAGGATTACTAAAAATATATATATGTTCATACATAAATAAATAAATAAATATAAATATATATTATATTTATATCATGGTTGAAATTATAAATATAAAGTTTTCACGATCATATTAAAAGGGAGGAAATTATTGAACCAAAACATTAATGGAAAATAAAGTAATTTTCACAAGAAATAGTGATTTTAACATATATTTGATAATAAAAGGGTCATAAAATACTATTAAAAAATAATATATGTTATCAAATATTTTATCATGTTAAATAAATAGATTTCTAATAAATATAAATTTATTATATAGGTGTTACATACACATATGAATGAAATAAGTCATGTGTTATGGGTTTATTTTTTAACTTTTATTTCCCTAAGGCATATTTCACATTCAAAACTAATTTTTTTGTATGATCTACAAAAATAAAATGAGTTATCAATAACAAATTTAACACCATATAATATTTTTATTCAATATTATACTTCTTATGGGTATTATGATTCAAAATTTACCAATATGTTAATGGGTTATTTCACAATCTCATCACAATTTTTCCTTGATTACGTTTAAGTAGATCAGGGGTAAGTTATTAGGTATTTTAAAATTAATCCAATATTTGTTTCATCTACTCTTTTTAATCTTGATATTTTCATTTAAATTATCATTTTCCATCTTTTTAATTCTTAAAATTATTTATAAGTTGTTTTTAATAAAATGATACATTATTAATAATTCGGTCAAAAGATATTTTTATTTCAAATTAACGCCTTTATGAAATATTTTCTTAAATGTTTTTCAAAATCTCTAAATTATCTATTATACAAATTTTTAATTTTTTTATATTTTTTCAACATTATTTAAAAGGAATATTCATTTTATATGGTCTTTGTTTACTCAAACTGTAAAATTGAGTGGAAAATTAATTTTTATTATCAAATTACTATAATGGTAAAATGCAATTTTTTATTAGAAGATATTATTGGATAATTTTATAGACCAATATTTTGGTCTCCGAATTGGGTGCTTACACTATGATAATATTTTGGGGGATATTAAATCCATTAAAAATTTTCCGTAATAAATAATTTTTATTATTTAATAAATTATAATACAATTTATTCATGTAGGTTTGTTCATCCATATCTTTTGAATGGATAATTTCATGGATATTATGTGTTCATAATTGATAATGGATTCAAGAGTGTTTATTATGTGGTTGTAAAATAATGTTGGGTTCATGGGCTAGCTGGGGCCCCCCTTTTATTTTTATTTTTCTTTAATTTTCTTATTTTCTTTATTTTGTGTTTTATTTTTTTTCTTTCCTATAATGGAATATAATGTACTCTTTCCCAGGGGCATAAACTATTTTAAACCCTGAGAAATGGAGTGTCAGATATAGAAATGTCGAGGGAGAGAAGGAGGTATCACCCAGATCATGGGACATGCCAGATCATTTTACGACCACGATGGACTATAGAAATGGGCGATGCTTCAGCGGGTTCTACCCAACTATAGCCATTATTTATGTTTCACCATTATAACCCCTAATTTTTTCAAAATTCAATTTTTAATTCTATATTAACCTTTCTTAGTACCCATCGAGGGTCTATCTCCTTGTTTTGGGGTGAAAATTGGGGGTTGTAAGGAAATTCATAGGTTCTTAATTTTGGAAAACCCATCTACACGACATTTGGCTCAAGAAAAACACTTTGTCTGTTTTTTTAGTTGGGGTAGATGAAATTTTATATGTATATAATATGAATGTGTCATAAACATCATGTATAGTTTCTCATCTATGTAGACGAGAACTTGGCCAGGCTGCCTGTATGAGGGTACATGCCATGTACTATTGAAAAACAGACCTCCTATAGGTCGTAGTACATGTAGAAGTACAAAGCAAGGTCAAATACACAACTGTGACATGTAAGGGAAATGACCCAGTGCAGGGTACATGTCATATACCTATCTTTCACACCGTGTACTTGGTAATTTGCATGAAATGTCTGAGAGGAGTACATTCTTGGATGGGTATTTGGGGTTACACATAGTGTACTAAAGGTGAAACACCTTGTAATACCCCTTTTGAAACCCATTTAGGGGTTTTCATTTAATTTCACCCAATAGAATGAATTGCACCCAAGGATAGTCTATTGGAAGCTGTTTCCATGAAGATCGCAAAAGTGAAACCCTTAGAGTGATTTTAGAACGTCAAATTGGTGTTTGGTGATTATGTTTAAATGGATATGTTTCTTCTCCAGTAATAAAATCATGTTGTCTCCTGATAGTGATATCACATTTATCTGAGAATATACATGAGCTATATATCTCTATTGATTATGTGTTTGATTCATTTTTGGACTTCTCCCTAGTGAGATTTTCCTTTCAGTTCTAAAAGGATGTCAGACCAGTAGTTTTTCAGGATCCCTGATATGATTCATCTTCTTAGGTTTTGACCTATGGTATACCTTATATGATTCCTCTATCTTCTTCATGTACCATGGATCCCCATTAGGATTCATTTTCTTACAATATATCCTATGGAATCCTTTATATAAACCCTATAACTATTTTAAATACTGGGGATCCCATGTAGGATGCCTTTTTTCATTCATATCATGTTGTGAGGGTCCAGAGTGGGGCACCCCTTTTTCGATGTACCATTATGAGGATCCTTTATAGGATTCTGTTGTTTTCATACCATTAGATTATATCTAGGAGGATTCCACCACTTACCTAGAGCTATGGATCCCTATTATGATGAATTTTCTTAGGTGTAGACTTGATGATCATAAGTAGGATTCCTCCCTTGTGTTTGAAATAGAAAACCCATTGGGTGCTCCAATGTTTGACCAAACTTGAGGTAGTATGTTGGGTTTTGGTAGAGGTAGTTTTGAGTGTCACCTTAGAACCACTTCCAGCCTTTTAATCCCATGGGGGTGTTCAAGTAGTATTTGGTTTAGGAATTATTCCACCCTAATTCTTTTTTTATATCTTTCACATGTTTACTACTGATGTTGTGATGATTAATAAAGGTTTTTCCGATTTAGTGGTTTTTGGGAATGATGTAAGGAATCATTCATTCTATTTAGGATTCTGAGAAATTCATCCTATGATACAGTTTCGAGGGCATCTAATTTTCCTATATTTATTTGTATGTCGAGAGATACTACCATGGACCTAGTTGTTGAGACATTATGTATTTTTATTATTTTATTATTTGTATTTAGAAAGGTTCTTCATGATGTATATTTTTTGATCTTATGAATATGATATAAATGAATTAAATCCATAGAATATATATTTGTGGATGATTAATCTCCCTTTAGGGATGGGGTTGATTATGTTATCCTCCATTTGATGTGTAATAAAGTTGATTACTCTATCCTCAATATGATTGTACTCGTGGATGACTACACTATATCAGGTGATATGTATAATTATTCTCACCCTAATTGGTTACTATATTGTGTTATTGGACAAGGAGTTTTACATATTTGATGTATACTAATTGATGATAATTCTATCCTGATCGATGAGGATGATTATGTTCTCCCTTGTCGATTACTAGATCACGATGGTGTATATGGATCTCCTCATTATTTATCTAACTTTTACACAAGTAATGATTTATTTGTCTTTGAGAAATGACTAGGATTCCATTATGGTCGCCTAGATTTAACAATGTTACTTATCTTTATAATGGATTCATAGCACGTACATTGGTCTGAAGGGAATTCCATTTATAGATCGCCTAAGGGTGGCCCCTATGGGATTATCTGAGTTGAAAAGTCTCGAATGCCTACAGACCAAGGCCTATGGATTAGACATTACATTGTATTTAAATGGAATGAGGATAATGGTTTCTAGCTCCTATCCATTTATAGGATGTCCAGATAAACATCCCTAGAAACCTTGATTACAGTGAACATAGGTGAGTACAGGTGACCCCAGGGATTGGAAGAGTATCCCAAAGTGGTGACATAGCTTGTATTGTGACATTTCCAGCATTGAATAAATTAGCTATATTTATATATATTTACAATATGGTGGTAAAGATAGACTGAATTATACATGGATTGAGTGGCACAAAGTCTAGATTAATTCCCTTGCACTAGATGTCAAGCCAATTGGGATTACAGACCCAAGGATCATCTTTTAGGATTTTTAGGGTATTCTATAAATTTACTCTTATTTATTCATATTTATTTTCAAATGTATAATTATTCAAATATAATCTCTACACATATAAATTATTCCATCCATGGTGAACTCTACCAATTTATCGCGACTAAAGTCCTTGGTCTCGACTATATTTTCATGCATATTGTCTTTACTTATGTTTCTAGTCATTTCCCAACTAGGAAAATAATATTTCTTTTTCATGAAATTATGGTAGAATATTTTATAGGTTCATATTTAGTGTGGCCAACTGATATGATTTCTCATCCCAAAAACACGAACCTCATTGTGTATTTTTACCTCATGTCTTCTTTTCAGGTTAAGAAAAATTCCATGATGGATAGGAATGAGGCCCACAGTTTCAGAATTGAACAAAGCTACTCATGTGGGTTATTATATTTGGGATAGTGTAGTTCAGTAGTGTCTAGATACTAGGTAAATGGTCCAGCTCAGAGTAAGAGGTAGAGACTTGTACATGTATTTCTTTTAATTTTGGTACTGCTATATCAGTATCTTCGGCTAAGAATGTGTCAATTTGTATGTATGTAATGTTTGTTTAGGATTTTATAGAGTTTCATTTATTATTACATTATGTTATATTATTTTTATTTACTACATTAACACTCTATTTATTTACTATAGTGTATGATACTTATCTACTTATTATGTTATCATACTATAATATCGGGGCATTGTCTCCCCCATTACCGCACCCTAGGATTCACTCCTATATAGAAACCTCATTCATATAGGGAGGAACACTTGAGGCCCCATAAAGAACCATATAGGAACACCAGTTTTGTGGGAACCCAGATAAAAAAACAAAGTTGTATTATATTTGTTTTATTCGTGGTCATTATAATCTGGAATATGGTAGAAAAAAGTATTAGAAATGTTTCAATACATTTTATGGGTATCAAAAAATCACGTGTAGAATACTTGTTCCGGTAAGAATTCCTAGTTTCCATGTTATGCGATTCCTGGTCTAATTTGCGATGTTATAGTTGTATATAATTTTCTCCTTGATTCACTCACATGTTTTGTAGATGTGATTATTCATTTTGAATTTATATCTCTTAAACATTGTAAATAGGCCATAAATATATTTTGACCCTTGGAAGACAATGAAATGAGGCATCCCATGCATCATATTTTGACATAGTACTCTTTCACTTGAGGTGCAGTTACCCTAGCAGGTCGATGGAGAACATGATTCCAATGTGTTGAACCCTTAATTTGTGGTTATATAGTTGGATCAAATAGTATTATTCAAATAGGTATTGGTACTTTTCTCATGAAATGGTCCTTCAAGGGGTATTACTGTTTATACATACCCGATGAGTATCAATTTGATGTATCTTCCATGTTGGTATCTTAACATTCAGGGATGAATTCATTATGAGGATGATTGGTGATAACAAAAACCACCAAAGGCATTTTTTTTAGTTTTCACTATCATTATTAATTGTGATGTTTTCCTTAGAGAGTATTTTTATTTTTAGCTGGGTGGTTACACCATGTGACCTAGTTGTGCTACTTGATCTTTAGGGATACATGCGAGACCTTGAGGCCCTTATTATTGTTTCAGATAAATTTAGTTCAACATTATTATTTTTAATTTTGTTCATGGGTGGCCTATGTGAGAGGTATTACTACATTTATGAATTCCTTTTATGTCAGTGTGATTGGTTTTATTCTCATTTGGATATCAATGCACGATTAGTGCTTAGGTTTTTCGTTGTAGACATCTTCGTGGTCTCATATTTTTTCTTAGTTCCTTGGGTGCCTGGGTATCCATAAATGATTTGATGGGAAAGAATTTTTAGGCGCCTAGTCCAAATGACATGTTTTTTCACATTTGTTAATGTATTTAGAAAGCAGGTGGACACTCTTGATTTGAACAACAATAAGTGATGGTAAGTTAAAGAAGAAATCATGGTATGTCTGAGGATGTGGTTTTTTAATATGAGTTCCCAGGAAGATTGTAGCTTAATTAACCTGTAGATATGTGTAGCATGGTCAATATATACATGTAATGGGTTACTAAATAGAGTATGAGGTGGGTAAAACATATATATTAGTATTTCATGGTATTAATTGAATAATAATCGGTGAGTAGACAGGTGTGAGTCAAGTACAAATGTTTTCAAGACTTTTCCTGGGTTGGGTCTCTTTGGAGTTGTGTTTAAAATAATGAATGTTCCTCCCTAGTAGAGAATACATCATAAAAAATTGGGTATCATCTAATTATTGGCCTATGTGATTACAGGGACATGAATTATCGAGATACATGGTCTTAGGTTTTGGTTAATGGCATGTATAGCCTATTTTGTTTTTAGCATGGATCGATGGGATATGTACATATAATTTTATGTAAAATTAGTGTAATCCTGATTATAAGGGATTTTGAAATATCATGAATTTTTCATTTTGTACACTGAGAGATCATCAACCATATGCTGAGCTTCTTTTCTAATAAATTCTCTTCCCTAATTGAGGAAGGAAACTATTGAGGTCTCACTTGATGAGTGGTGTAAGGTATGCCATTGGGAGAGGAGTACCCCATTTTCTATGTAAGGATAAACACCATCATCATAGAAAAAATCCATTATTTTCAATTATCACTTGATATTGGATTCTATTTTGAGTCATGAATAATGGTATTCTTATGGTTGGGATTATCTAAGAGGGCATAGTTAAACGTCTTCCATATAAAAGATAGTTGTTGATGTTATGGGACTAGTAATTGGAAAACAAAGACCGTTTAATTTTTAGACTCATAGGTTGTGATCATTTCTATTAATATTACCACAATCATTCATGGATATTATATGGTTTATGTTATGTATAATTTAAGGTCATGTATTTTTACATATATGAATTTTTAAGAGGAATTTTATTTTTTTCTTTCGGATGCATGTAAAAGTTTAAAAATGGTATGTTTCCAAAATTAGATGATCTCAGATAATTTTTAGGACTACTCCATTGGTTCCAAACTAAGGTATTTATCCTATAATATAGGTTTTTTACTATGCATTAGAATTTTAGTATAATTAAAAATATTAAATAATTAATAAATAAAATATTAATTTATATATGTAGGTTTTTTCGGCCAAATATATTCAACATAGCATCATATTTTGATTATTTCTTCTCCCATGAGTCAATAACGGGTTGTTCTTCATAAGTGGGATTTAAACTGAACTTGGGCACCAGGGCTGGGCAGGGACCCATTTTGTTTTTTATTACTTTTCGTTTTTCTTCTTTATGTAATTTCCTTTTTATTTTCTTCAATCCTTATCTACCTTCTCGTATATGACCCAATGGGGATTTTACTACTACACGACTAATAGATAGGGAGATAGATATAGTAGGGAAATATATACGGATATAATTAGGTACCACTATAGAGCTTGGGACATGCCACATCATTGTGTAACTACCATTTTGTTGGAAATGGGTGAAGCTTTGGAAGATTCTTCCCAAACATATGACATTATTATGATTCTCCATAAATTTTTTGATGTTTATTCATTTTCCAGTTTTAATCCCCTTTTATTATATACTATGACCCCTTGAGGGTTCATCTACTACTATTGGGGTTAAAGGAGTGGTTTCATGGTTATTTTGTGGTTTCCCATTCTGGAAAACCCGACTACACAGTGTGTTGTTCAGGTAACGCATTCCCCATGTTGTTCGTAATTGAAATTCAATGATTTCAATGTACAAACCATGTATGGGTCATCCACACCTTATAAACGGGCTCAACCATGTAGACGAGCACCCTTCCCTACTTCATGTGTATGTAACACATGCCATGTAACGTATATGGCTAGACCCTTTGTGGGTCACAAGTTATTTACAAGTATATAGATAGGAAAATACATGTCTAGTCCATATGAAGAACATCACAAGGAACCCTATTTAGTGTATATGTATTGTTCCCATCTTTTAAAACATGTACATGGGTGTTTACACTCCACATTATGGGGGAGTACAAACCCAGGTGGAGCTTTGGGAGTAAAACTCATGCGCTCAGTAAGACAGATTGTGTACTTTCCCATTTTCATCCAATTTGGGTTTTTCATGTCACTTAAACCCTAAGTTGGAACTGGACCAGGGACTAGTCCATTATGTTGTACCTCTCGAACCCCTCGAGGTTTAATTTTCATGATCACAATCACTCTCATCTTTGTCTAATATTGTTTGAAGTGTTTGTGAATGATAGGCACAAGGTTGCCAAGAAGATTGCCCAAGAATGGACATCAAGTGGACTGAAAATCAGTCCACCGGCCAACCGGTGGCTTCACCACCGGCCAGCCGGTGGCCTCCTGCCCAAACAGTGTCAGCTACTGCCTCACCACCGGCCAGTCGGTGGCTCTGGCACCGGTCAACCGGTGGCCCCTGGACAGGAATCCAATGCCATTTTGCAAACACCGGCCAACCGGTGGCCCTGCACCGGCCAGCCGGTGGACACAGTCAAACTAGCCGTTGGGCTGTTGACCAGCCTGTCCACTTGGCTCCCAACGGCTCTTTTAGCCTCTCCAACGGCTCCGAAGCCTCCCCAAGGGTTCCATGCCTATAAATAAAGGCCAAGGAAGCCCCGGAAACCTACCGGAACATATACGAAGCCAACAGACATATTTTGGATCAATTGGCCAACCTCCGGCGACTTCCTCCAAGGGAACCCCAAGTGCTCCAACAACTTCCACATCCAAGGAGCTCCACCCAAGAAGCTTGGAAGCGCCCTTCAAACATCTCCAATCAATCAAAGGCGCCCAAGACTTCTTCAATTACGGTTTTTCTTTGTATATTTATTTTGAGCTTTAAATTTGGGTTTGTGCCTACAAACCCCAACCCTTTTCTCATCCCCTCTTTCTTTGGGTTCTCACACCACCACTAAGGTGTGAAGAGGTTTTCTCAAGCTTTTCCTTTAAAAGGCTTGTGTCTTGGTGAGCTAGTCTTCACCCGTAAAAAGACTAGTGGGTTCTTGCTTAACCATTAAAAGCAAGTGGGTTCTTGCTAAACCACAAAAAGCAAGTTGTAATAGGTCCTAGTGCTACCTTAAAGCCTAGTGGGTTTCTTGCTAAAACCATTGAAAAGCAAGCGGTAGGAATCTCTCAACGGATGAGTTGGGAGCGGAGACGTAGGCCGGGTTTTGGCCGAACTCCGTTATCAATTTCTTGTGTGATTGCCTCTTTACTTTCCGCTGCATTTATACTTTGATTTTTAAATTGTTAATCAATTTTTTAAAAGGCAATTCACCCCCCTTTTGCCATCACTCTCATTCCCTCCTTGGGGTGTTCTTCCACCCAACATTTGGTATCAAAGGGAAATTTGTGTAATACCCTAACCGGTTTCAAATTAAAGATCCTATTTTTTTTTTGATGGCTTCTACCGCTTCTTCCTCCCAATCCCCCGAAGGTCATTCTTTGGATCGTGCTCCATTTTTTGATGGAGCCGATTATTCTTTTTGAAAAAACCCGCATGACCACTTTTTTAAAAAGTATTGGCTATCCTATTTTTAAAATTGTCATGCATGGTTATTCATTTTCATCTCCCGATGAATCCAAATGGACCCCCGCCGACATTGCAAATTTCGAGCTTGATGGCAAAGCCATGAATGCTCTTCATTGTGGGTTAGATAGAAATGTTTTTAATTGTATTTCTTCTTGCACTACTTCTTACGATCTTTGGATGTTTTTAGAACTTACCTATGAAGGTACTAGCGAGGCTCCAAAGCAAGAACCCGCTCAAAAGCTAGAACCCGACAACAAGCAAGAACCCGATGGAAAATCCGTGCCCGATTGCCCACTCCACAAGAAAAGGGCCAAGAAAAAGGAGAAGAAGAAGGCTTCAAAGGAAACATGGAGTGATAGCTCCACCTCTTCATTCTCCTCCTTCTCCTCAAGCGACCAAGGTACAAAATGCCTAATGGCAAAACATGAGGTATCTTCCTCTTCTTCCTCCTCCTCGTCTTCTTGTTCTTCAAATTCAAATTCTTTCAATCATTTGTCTTATGAAGAACTCTCTCATGCTAGAGATCAATTAGAAAATGGTTTTCATAAACTCTCTTCTAAATTTGTCGCTTTAAAAAAGTCTTTCAAAAAACTCTCCTCCGAAAAAGAACAACTTCTCAAAGAGAAGGAGGAGATGTCCCTCAAAATCCAAAATTTCCCAAATGTTGATTCCATGGAATCAACCATCAAAGACCTTAGAGAGACCCTAGCCAAGTTCACCCAAGGTGAACAAAATCTGTCCAAACTCTTGGGTTCTCAACGAGTATCTAGAACCTCCCATGGACTTGGCTACACCAACCAAGCTTCCTCCTCCCATGCACCCACTGTTTTTGTAAGGGGGAGCTCTAGCTTTAAATTTTGTAACTATTGTAAAAAACCCGGGCACCTCATTTATGAGTGTAATTGTAAAAACGCCCGGTATGGCCAACCCAAGTCTATTTTCTATAGTAACGAGTTTTATAGGAGAAGACCCGCCATGAGACAAGTTTGGATTGAAAAATCCCTCCTTGCGAGTCTCTCCGGGCCTAAAATTGTTTCTTTTCAAAATCCCACTCCCCGGTGATTCATTATTTTTATTTAGGGGGAGAACTTTCTCATTTTTGATTCAAAATCTCAAAATTCAAAAATTACATTTGGTTTCAAATTTCAATTTTCAATTCTTATTCAATTTAGAATTTTCAATTTCAATTGGTTTCCAACAGTTGGTATCGAATTTGTTCTTGTTTCAAAACTTTCAATTCAAACTGTTATTCAAATTTTCATTTCAATTTCAAAAATCTCAATTGATTTTCAAATCTCAAATCTTGTTTTTCAACCTTCTTCCCTCAATCAAGTTTTATGCCCCATTCCATTTTGATAATCACAAAGGGGGAGAAATTTCTTGATTGATTGGGGGAGAATCCTTTTCATCATGCTTAAGCATTTCCTTTCAATTTTAGTATTTTTCATTGTTTGTTTCGGTGATTGTGATCATCAAAATAGGGGGAGATTGTTGTACCTCTCGAACCCCTCGAGGTTTAATTTTCATGATCACAATCACTCTCATCTTTGTCTAATATTGTTTGAAGTGTTTGTGAATGATAGGCACAAGGTTGCCAAGAAGATTGCCCAAGAATGGACATCAAGTGGACTGAAAATCAGTCCACCGGCCAACCGGTGGCTTCACCACCGGCCAGCCGGTGGCACCTGGGAAGAAGGCTGAGCTTCTGCCTCAGCACCGGCCAACCGGTGGCCTTGCACCGGCCAGCCGGTGGCCTCCTGCCCAAACAGTGTCAGCTACTGCCTCACCACCGGCCAGCCGGTGGCTCTGGCACCGGTCGACCGGTGGCCCCTGGACAGGAATCCAATGCCATTTTGCAAACACCGGCCAACCGGTGGCCCTGCACCGGCCAGCCGGTGGACACAGTCAAACTAGCCGTTGGGCTGTTGACCAGCCTGTCCACTTGGCTCCCAACGGCTCTTTTAGCCTCTCCAACGGCTCTGAAGCCTCCCCAAGGGTTCCATGCCTATAAATAAAGGCCAAGGAAGCCCCGGACACCTACCGGAACATATACGAAGCCAACAGACATATTTTGGATCAATTGGCCAACCTCCGGCGACTTCCTCCAAGGGAACCCCAAGTGCTCCAACAACTTCCACATCCAAGGAGCTCCACCCAAGAAGCTTGGAAGCGCCCTTCAAACATATCCAATCAATCAAAGGCGCCCAAGACTTCTTCAATTACGGTTTTTCTTTGTATATTTATTTTGAGCTTTAAATTTGGGTTTGTGCCTACAAACCCCAACCCTTTTCTCATCCCCTCTTTCTTTGGGTTCTCACACCACCACTAAGGTGTGAAGAGGTTTTCTCAAGCTTTTCCTTTAAAAGGTTTGTGTCTCGGTGAGCTAGTCTTCACCCGTAAAAAGACTAGTGGGTTCTTGCTTAACCATTAAAAGCAAGTGGGTTCTTGCTAAACCACAAAAAGCAAGCTGTAATAGGTCCTAGTGCTACCTTAAAGCCTAGTGGGTTTCTTGCTAAAACCATTGAAAAGCAAGCGGTAGGAATCTCTCAACGGTTGAGTTGGGAGCGGAGACATAGGCCGGGTTTTGGCCGAACTCCGTTATCAATTTCTTGTGTGATTGCCTCTTTACTTTCCGCTGCATTTATACTTTGATTTTTAAATTGTTAATCAATTTTTTAAAAGGCAATTCACCCCCCTTTTGCCATCACTCTCATTCCCTCCTTGGGGTGTTCTTCCACCCAACACATTATATGTAGTTTTCCATGTAGATCACAATGGTGAAACCGTTGGATTTATTTGAGGACTTATACTGGGTGTTTGGGGCTACTTTTTTTATAGAGATGTTCTTTATCAACATATCAAACCATGTTGTCTCCTCAGATTGAGAACCCTTTTATCTGAGACTTTCCATGAGCTATCTATCTGGAATGATTCCTTGTAGCATTCCTATGAGGAGTTATCCCTTATGAGATGTTCCATTCAAGCCTAAAAATCCAGGAGACTGAGAGTTTCTTAGGATCCCATATAGGATTCCTCTACTTATGTTTTGACCTAGAACATCTCATGTAAGATGCCTCTACCTTTTATCTATAACATGTATCGCAAGGAAAATGTCCTTTCATATAAGATGGCATTTCGAATCCCTTATAGGGACCCTATTACTATATAATATTACGAGGATCCCATGTAGGATGTCTGTATTCCCTCATAATGTGTTGTGAGTGTCTCATGGTGTATATACATTTATCTATGCACCATAATAAGGATCCTGTGAAGAATGCCTCTTTTTTTAACTAGTTGAGAATATCTTTTTGGATTCCTCTTCTTATATTTTGGGATAAATATCCCAAGTAGGATTATTTTTCTTATTTATATACTTGAGGATCATGAGCGAGATGCCTCCCTAGTATTTTACTTAAGGGACCTAGTTGGTGCCCCGATGTTTGACCGACCATGTGTTATAATATCAGGATTGGGTAGAGTTGGTTGTGGGTGTCACCTTTGAACCCTTGAAAAACATGTAATCCCATAGGTTTTTGTATGAAGTGTGGGGTTAAGGTGTTATTCCACCCTCACACTTTTTTATATAATTCATATTTTTAATGCTGATTGAGAGATGACTACTATATGTGTTTTCTGGTTGGTAGTTATTGGTCCAGACGTGAGGCATAATAATTTCTCTTTGGGATGCCAGGTGTTCTTACTAAGATATGTATTTTTATCCTTCTTATCTTATTATTTTTATTTTTATACCTTGAGTTAGTACCTAAGACCTGGATGTTGATCCTTTATTTATTCTCGTTATTGTATTATTGTTTTCCCTTAGGTTCTTCCTAGTATCTAGATATTGAACATATAAATATTATATATTGGAAAGAAATCCCTATTGATGACACTCTTGGATGATTACAATCCCCTGTTTGATGTGGATGATTATGAAACCCACTATTTGATGATTTATGATGATGATTATGTGATCCTAGATGTAATTATACTAATGAATGTGTATGAACTCCCGAGTGATAGTGATGATTATGCTCTCCATTACAGGTTATTGGATTATGGTATTGGACATGTAGTTAATCATCATTGATTAATATTCTTGAATGATTATTCTATCCTAATTTACATGGATGATTACCCTCTCCCTAGATGATTAATAGATCATGGTGGTGGACATGGCACTCCCCACTGTTGATGTGAATTGTATTCGAAGGATGATTACACATTCCAAGAGCGGCACATATGATGCCCCAAGGGTTTTTTGGAAGAACGAGTTATACATTTATTATGAATGGTTGTTGACATGTACATTTTTTACTTAGAGAATCCATTTTATATATCAGCTAAGGGTGATCTCCTTAGATATTAAATGAGTAACAATGTCATGAAAGATTATGAACTCAGACCTAAGGTGGAGACATTGGACTAGATTTACATGGCATGATCTGCATAAAAACTAGATTTTTTTTTATTTTTGAGATGTCTAGATGTACTTCTCTTGAATCCATGATTACAGTGATTAGAGGCGAGTATGGGTGAACCCATGGTTAGGATGAGTACCCTACTATGGATACATAGATTGTTGATAGTCATTTCTGGCATTGGATGAATTAGTTATATGGAAATGGGGATTACAATCATAGAGATTGACTCGATTATAAATTCATTGAGTGGCATGATGTCCCTCACAATTACGATGCACCAGATGTCTATTATATCAGGATTACAGACCCAAAGTCTTCTATTTTTGTTTTTATATATTTTATTTCACTTTAACCATGTATATTTATGATTACATATAAATTTATACGTATGGGACTATACATGTACACACAAATAAATACGAAAGTATTTTATAAAACTTGCATAGTTTACTGGGATTACAGGACCATGGTTCGAATGTGGTTTCATGTTTAGTAGGTTTAGTTATCTTTTTATTTTTTTCTTACAAAGGCTGAGAATATTGATTTTGTCATTCACTTATGGTAGAATATTTTATAGGTTCATCATTTTGGTGGCCTAATAATATAATTTCTCACCTTTATGTGTGATCCTTAGTGCACATGTAGACCTTATGTTTACATTTCACGTTAATAAAAATTTCATTGTGGATAAGAATGAGTCAAATAGTTTAATGACCAAGAGGAACTAATCATGTGATTTCTTCAGTTCAGGCAAGTGCAGTTTGATAGTTTTATGAGACAATGTATATGTTTAAGTTATGTGTTAGTAGTAGATACTCTTAATTTTATTTCATTTTCCTTTTATATTTCTATAGTTTTTTGGTCTTCCTAGTAGATGACCAATTATCTATGTATGGTACAGTTATTTGGGGTTTATATAATTTACATTATTATTACAGTGTTTTCACTTTCATATTATTTAAGTATTTCACAATATATTTGTTTAATGATGTGTATGATACTTAGATATTTCCTCTATTTTGTTACTCTGATGTGAGGGAATAATCTCCCCATAATCAAACCATATGACCTAACGGTTAGTCATCAGCCTCTTTCATATGGGGATTCGCGCCTGAGTCCTCATAATGAACTGGATTGGAGCACCAGTTCTGTGGAATCCATATCAGGATGTTACTATTTTATAAATAAGTCCCATTTTTATTTTCAAGAAAAAGTGAAATAAATATTCCTATAAACATTTACAACAAGAAGGAAATTCTATACCCCACCCTCTTATGACAACTCAATGATAAAAATAATATATTATATTTTTCAAATGATATAATCAATGATTAATATTTTCCTAATATTTTGTTAAATTTATTTTTTTAAAAATATCTACCATGTGAAAATATTATTTTCCACAAAAATGTTTCAAATGACATTATTTTGGTATTTCAATCCATCAACGATATCAACCATTTATTATAAATGTGATCCACTTGGGTAATTCTATATTGATATCCAGCTTATTTTTTATTCAGATTGTTTATGATTTCTTTGAATACGGATGTAAAATACTATTAACAATCACCATATTACTATGAATTTCTTAATAATATGATTATTGATATATATAATTAGTAAAAAAATTATTTTTTATTTATAAATAGGAATTTTTATTTTGATAATGATTCGCACATTTAATTTAATAAATTGATTAGAATTATTAAGTGAGAGTTCGTTCCTGATTATAAATAATCCCTAGATAGATTGAAAGTTCTCATGAGAAAAATTAGTTGGCCAATTTATATATGATTTTTCTAAAAATTATAAATTTTATTTTGAAATACCATGACGGTATGTTTTAGATATTTCACATTATTATTTCTATATTTATGAATTTAATTATATATTCACATGGGATTATTCGACCATTTATAATAACCATGGATATTATCCTCATAATGTTATTATTTATATGGAATTATTTGATTGTTATTAATTCCATCCATATTATTCTCATGTTACTGATTAAATAAAATGATTATTAGTTATTAACCATTCATAAATGATTATGTGTTGTTTATTCCAGGTATATTTCTTTGTATGCAACACCCTACTAAGTATTTGAGCTCACATCATTCTTATTTTTTCCCTTGGATAGAAGGATGTTTTTTTTGAATTATCTCTTAGTATATTATAATTTGAAATATGGATAGATTCAGGCATGAAAATCAATATGTAAGTCATCGATTCTGATGAAAATATCCATATTTTCATACATCTCTGCGAGAAGGATGTGAGGACAAGTGCATGTAGTCAAAACGAGAATAGATCATATGTAGTAGCTTAAAGTGGACAACAATGTCACCATTGTGATAAATTGGGATTTGGATACCATCTTAATACATGAAGCGTGAAAAGAATTCGGATGCAGATATGGGGACAATGGGTTTCTTTAATTTTAAGCAATATAACATACCCTCTAATAACACATTGTTGGGGTGGAAGTATCTCCCTATCAGGAAACACACAGAAGCCTGAGATGCAAAGAAAATAGGGACACACAAAATTACATGGTTCAGTCAGATGACCTAAATCCACGAAGAAGGAATAAAATTATTATTCTTTAAATGGGGATACACATTTTACAAATTCACCACATTTCTCTTATTTGACAGAAGTTCCCCACATATATACACCAATAGAGGAGAACATAACCAAATGACCACTAAGATTATGTAAATGTTGTCCCCTACTCCTCCACCCATTTTTCATTGATGGAACTATATCATACATTTATTTATTCTTGGGTGGCCACTATTCATCTACAATAGGTCCCCTCTGGTGGCTGGTCCACCCTGGAGGTCACCCACCTTATTGGAAAGTTGTATTTTTTCATTATATAGCATCACATGAATACATATCACAAGAACATGCCTACTATTTTAGAGGGTGACATGATCTATATATCTTATTATCTAGAAGGTATATCCAACCAATATCTTCATTGATTCTATTAAACAAGTCCAATGAAGAATATATATATATATATATATAAAATAAGGATCGTCTCAAATGATATTCCACTATGTCACATATAACATTCTAAGTCATGTTCTCTCTTATTCATATGAAAACCATAAGGACATAAATATTTAGATAGATTCTTCCTCTTAGTTTATGAATACGTGATTGTTGGCTTGTTCACAAAGACCTCCCCAGAACTAACTTCTAGATGATGTCACAATGGCTAATTGGGACATAGATCATAGGAGGTGATCTCAATTAATTCATAGAAAATATAACAGCAGCATGAACATAGGTTTTATATCTTCTCTCGTGGAATTAATATTTCAAAACAAAACATACACCTAATTTATAGGGTTATAATCACACTCAAAAACCAATGATCATAAGAGATGAAATACAATCCTACAAATTTTAAGTTTTTGGATTCGCCCGTGCATTACAATCCATACACATTAAGAATTTTTCATTGAATCTTTAAACCTCCATCACTATAGTGGATGGTATGTTCCATTCATAGAATCATATTTACCTTTCAAACATCCCACCTTAAACATGTTTTCCTTATTTTCCTGGTTTTTTCATCTTATCTAGGTGGTTGACCAACTGGTTCAATATCTTTATCATAATAAAATCATTCATTTTTCATATAGACATATGTAGAATTGATGGAATAAAATTAATCATCTATCTCTTTATTCAACATTTCATTATTTTAGATTCCATGAAGCTAACTAGATTATAAATCACTGAGTGAAAAAACATATTTACATAGTATACCCTTGGTTATGTTCTCTAATAAATATCATCAAGGCTTCATACATGTTTATTACATGTATGAGAATGTTATCATTCGTTGTTTTCAAATGTAGGAGTAAGTGGTGACCTCACTAGTGGTACTTCAGTTCCTTATTCCTATAATAGTACTTATCCAACTTTTTCTTTAGCTTATATAGGTAATTTCATCTCTATTGAATCATTATATTACTTCAATTTCAAATTCACCTTTTCACGAAATATGACATCTCTAATAAATATAATCTTCTTAGTGATGGTATTATACAAGAGATATCACATTGTTAGATCTCCATATTTTATAAGGACACACTTTACTCTTTTTTCCTCAATATTTTTTCGTCTTCCCTCCAAAATCCTAACATAGGTAGTGGAACCAAAGACACTAAGATGACTCACACTTGTCTTGTGAGTACCCTATACTTCATGATGTTTCATTACTTCAGGTTTTTTGGTTGGAAATATATTAGGTAGACACACGAGGCTGCTTCTAACTAGAAAGTTATGGGCACTTTTTCTCAACAAGATTTTCATTATGCTAAGAATGGTGAAATTTTTTAATTCAGAAAATCCTTTGAGTTGGGGTGTGTATTCCAGTGTCAGTTGGAAATGAAATCTATGATGCATGAGGTACTCTTGAAAATCATCAGAGTTGTACTCCCCACCTCCATGGGATCATAATGTTTTTATGCGAATATTGATTTGATTTTCCACTATCTCATTGAATTCATTGAAGAAGTTAAACAATTCCTACTCCATCTTGAGAAAATATAACCATTTTTAATAGTATAATCATCGATAACTGTTAGTAAATATGTCATTTTCCATCTAAATTTGGATTCAATTGAATGATCACATCCTTTTGAAAAGGATCAAGTGGGGCTACAGGTTTTCAATCTGCCTTCGCCGCAATGTGGTTTCTATGATATTTTCATAGCTGACAAATTTAACTTATTTTAATCGATTTTCAGATAATTGGATGTCCATTCACAATTTTATTGCTTCAAAAAAATCACAAATAATAAAATTCTAGATTACTTATCCAATTACCCATTTCTAGTCTATTCATAACCTACTTTCATCACACATCATGGTACCTTAGGATGGATAATAAGTGGACACATTTGGTTCTTCTCCTTTGTTACTATTGTGATCATATATTTTTTTCATTAAAAATAACAATTTTTTTGAAGGCTCATATGAAATAAAATTTCCACCAATTGCCCGATGCTCAAGATGTTGGCCTTCATCTCATGTATGTAGTATACATCAGAGATGAAATCATGATTGTCTTATTTTTTAATGATTAAACTATATTTTATTCCATATAAAAATATTATTGAGATATCTCCAAATTTAATATATTCTTGAACACTCTCTTACATGTGCATAAATTTTTTTCCCAATCACGTGGTTGCTAACACATGAGTCATGATACAACATACTTTTATTTTCTGTTGGTGTTTGATTAATCAACACATGAGAGTCACCAAATGTTTTTTTATTCAATAATTTGTTCCTCCTTGCTGTCATTCTCCATGGGTTTATTATACCAAAATTCATTTCTATAATTTCAATATGATTATAAATTATAGAATGGTAAATTTATTTTGTGTGGTGAATTTTTTTTGAATCCTCCAATTATAACTTTTCCATGTTTTCATGGAGTATAAGTTTGATGTTCACATCCTCCATGAGTTGTGATTCTTCCACTATGTACTCCTTATCCACCTCTTCATTTATCAAATTGTATTCTACAAAATTATCTACATCGAGTTCTTCAAGATTTTTATCCTTTATCCTTTTCATAGATATTGAGATACAAATTTTACTTTAGGGAATGGTCAATTACGTTATTTCCACTATAGTGGTTCACCATAAGTTCGTGGGATTCAAAAAAACCATAGTTTCTTTAATATATATCATCTATAGGGCCTTTTTTTCAAGGGAAATGGAAATGAAATAAATTTTTTGATCAAGGGATGATAAAATATTTTCACATAATCACATGTTTGAAATATTTTATGCATTTATCATAGTTGGTTTACCACAACCATTACATGAGTTTGATACATGGAAATTGTTTTTATGATTTCATAAATACTGATTCGAACTCACCTCATATAGATTGGTGACGAATCAACTTCACTTTGTCTACTCCTTTGAATGCTTTCTAAAATGTATCCCAGATCATATAGTATTATTTCAATTAAGTGATTACATTGAATGTCACGTCATCAAGGCCTTAAAAATTGAATTATTTTTCCTTGTAGCCCTCCATTCATTCCTTCCAAAGACTATTCTATATGATATTTGGTATATCATACTCCTATATATTGGATTCTAGCAGGGTGTATCCCTCATCAATGATGTCAATGACTTCATGGTTTCCACGAAGCACTCAAGCTGGAATGCACCAGTTGTTATAATTGTTCTTAATCAGCTTTGGGATCAAATATTCTTAAAATGAATTCTCCTAGGTAACAAATTATTAATTTTTTAATGGGAAATTAACATAAAAATATATCTTTTTTCCAGAAGATGAAAAATAAAATATAAATAAATATATTGTTTTTGTAGTGTAGACTTCCAATATTTTTTTGTGATAGGTGGGCTATAAATTTATTTTGGGTCAACCAAATATATATATATATATATAATACTAATGGATATGTTTTTATTTAATTACACAATATTATTCTTTATGTAATAAATATGAAGGGGAATTTTTATCTTAAGTGATAATATTTTTTTAATAGAGACAAATAAGTGAGGCATAGAGGCAAAATTAGAGAAACAAGGTGGTTATTTTACTTATTGATAATGAAGATTTGAAATGGTTGTGTAGGGAGTATAAGAAGAGAGGGAACATAGATGATAAAAAAAGACCAAAGATATTATTTTTGTTTTTAGTCTTTCATTCCTACTGTGATAATTAGGGAGAGGGAAGTGAAATACGTAGATGAAATTACAACAAACAAATATTTATCCTTCTCTTCCTCCACTACAATTTTTGGTTTGGATATATCACCTTCAACCTCCACCTTCTACCAGAGCACATACATATCACCACTAAAGTAACTATCACATGTAAGAAGAAACATATTCATCCTACTTTAATACAACTAATATAGGATCACAGAATGGGAAATGGGAATTTAGAGCACTAGCGGTTTTGTCAATAAATTTACAAGAAAAATTGAAGTCACAGAAACATGAGTTTAATATCTAAACTCTTGAAATTGTAATTAAAACACATAAGATACTCTATATATATAGTTTAACAATAAGAAAACTAAAAATAATGATAAAAATAGAAGAAATAAAAGTCAATAAATATAGTGTGGTAGGTTCCACCATATAATCACAAACCAAACACAATTATAAGTATTTATTAAATTCATCAAATATCTATGGCTATAGTGGATGGTATGTTCTGTCCAAAGAAACATGTTTACTTTTCCAACACTAAAAACTGACATAAAAGTGGATCAAAATTTGAGACTATTGGACAATGTAAATTCATTTAATTCATGTTATGAACCATATATTGTTGGGTTTTCTGGGATTTAATGAATGCATAAATAAATTCTGAGTTTTATGATAAAAAAATTAGTTGCGAATATAAATGATTGAAATATACACATTATTTTTAATCACCTATAATGAATTCAGATAATGGATTGAAATCATAGATTGATTCAACACATCACCTGTTGTGAAATGAAGAATACTTCATATATAAATATTCTTAAATTCATGAAGAAAGAACCTTATGGCATTTTATTTCTATCAGATACAACACATTTGTAATGTGTTATTTTGGTTTCAAAAGGTGGTTCATTATATCATCAACATGTAAAAGTGTTTTAAGATATATATTTATATGATTATGATAGAATATTTTGAAAATATAATATTTTTATATCAGAATAAAAAAACTAAACTCATGGGAATATTATTATAAGATGTTAATTTAGGAAAAAGTATTCAAATGAATATATTTGTGTCATTTAGAAGTGAAATTTTGTGATATTTCAATTTTTATTAAAATATTAAATGATTATTTATTATATTGGTATTTAAATTAAATTTTAAATTACCTGATTATGTATCTTTTGCTGAGAAATTACTTCTGATAAAAGGATAGTTATACTTTTTATGGTATTTATGATGAATTATATTAATTTATTAATTTTTTAATATTATACATTTTGTATAGTTAGTATTACAAGATTTATGATTACATCATTGATAAGATTATGTAAAATTATTAGGGAGAAGAATTTGGGTGTTTTAACTAATGTGTATGTACCCTTTAGATAATATTATTTTATAGTTGTAGGAATATGTGCTTAAAGAGGATGTGAAAAATGACACATTTAACAAATACATAAATCAAACAAATTTTGTGAACCCATGTTTTCTACATTACATTTCTGGAATAACCATGAAAAATTATTCAAACTTTTTGAATGGATAAATATGATTTTCTCTACACTAGAAACAAATGTCTTCATTATTAATTGGTGTATCTATTTTACATTTTTGTGAGTTTTATTTTTATTTTATTATAATGTTTTATCAAGTAGTAATAACTTAATGAACACATTATTTTACCTATATAAAAGGCACTTCAAGGTAATGATAACATAATTAAAGAGAAATATCAGTAGTTATTCCATAGATTTGATAAAATATTATAGAATTTTTCTTCAGTAATCAGATTAAAAATTAATTGGTACATTCTCAAATACAACAAGGAAGCCTTGGGTTTGTGTCTCTAGGTGTGAAAAAATTGGGGTTTTTGAATGTTCCTCTATGACTGAAGAATTAATTTTTTTTTGTTTTGAATCCAATTTCAATGTCATGTTATTTGAGGAGAGGGCTGGTTATATCATTCTTACAGTGGGCTACAATATACTATTGTAAGTAAAAACCTTTCTCCGAACAAGGATCCCCTATCAGAGTTAGATCTTATGGTAAGGAACAAATAATTATTAATGGAACTTGACACTATTCTATAATAGATGTATGAATCCCCTTTTCTCATCTATATCATATTTAGAATGAGTTCTCACGACTTTCCTAGAAGTCAACCGGCAGGTCTTTGGATTAGGTGGTCCCCCCTTCACATAGTTTAAATTTAAACACTGATGGACCGTGTAACAATGAATACATATAGGGAGGAGGTGAGGTTTTGGAATTTGTGGGCTAAATGTTAATTGACTTAATATCATTATATGGGGATAAAGTCTCACTTTGGGTGGAATATGATACCTTTCACAATGGACTGGAAATGTTCCATTCTAAAACAATATATTTTGTTTCTGTGGATATTGATTAAATGATTATATAAGGATATTAGAAAGGTCATTCTTTTAATTTTTGGGACATCAATTAATTGATTCCTAAATTAAAAAAAAATTATCCCTAATGACATTTTGATTTCTCATATATGGTGAGAAGGATATCAAATGGCTGAATTTTTGGATTCAAAGGCCTCCTCAGAGGTCCCCTTCAAGAAGTTTTTTGGTATTGGTTCCCTTCCCAATGGGGTGTATGTATTGTTATTAGCAACACACTAGGACTTTATTTCTTTAGTCTCCCTTAATATTGTTATACGTCATTGGAATCTTCTATATAAAATAATTTTTTTGTGTAAAACATTAATTAAATATCAAAACACCCATTTATTTGAGGTATTATCATGCTCATTATGATCCAAACAAGACTAAAAATCTCCATTATATTTTTTTATATTATGTTTTCATAATCTATTCCCACAATGACTACATTTTTTTTATGATTAATTTTTCATTCAATGTCTTCAAAGATAGAATTTAACAAAATATTATGGTTTTATGATTTTAAATTTTTCTCTTCACTTACCTCCTAATGACACTATTATATCTCCCTATATGGAGACTAAAATTGTTATCAAAATCTATCCATTTATGAAAATATGTAATCATGAAATTATACCTACATAAAACATTTAAGTATAAAACACTCTAATTTTAATGTTAAACCATTTTAAATACATGAAATATATCCTTTTACAATTTTTGTGATTATGTGGGTAAATATATCCATAATAAAAAATCATGAAAATATTTATTGTGCTATTAAATAATGTGTTTTAGTCATGTATTAGCTTCTAAAAAATATTATGATATTAGAAGAATATTTAATGTAGCTAATTATGGTGTAGTGAAAATGAATTGAATAAATATTTCCATACTACAGGATGAGTTATAGGATTTCATGATGAAGAAAATGAGACAACCATTCCTAAGATTCATATAATCAAATGTATTGGGAATAATATATGTTCTCTTAGGAATGAATTAGAAAATACTTCTATTGTTGAAAGAGTTATTATATAACTACCAATGAAGTGGAAAGTAACGAATATTTTTATAGATGATATATATAGCAACAGTTAATTTACTTTGAATGGAATTATTGGTATACTCTTTTAGAATGAGATTGAATATATATGCATTGATACATATTCTAATTAAATAAATAATGGTATTTAATTTAAAAATAAAATTACTTAAACTAATTCCACTGTTGAATATTTACATTGTTCAATAAATACAAATGGTAGGATTGCTAAGGTTTTGAAATGAGTCAATAAAGAGACTGCAAAGAACACGTCATGAAGAGAATGATACAAGTTTATTAGATTTGACACGAAGGATATATGAAATGTCATTTGAAATTTAATTATGTTATTACATGTTATGAGTGTATTATAATGGAAAACATTAAACCACACTATCAAAATCTGAAAAATCAATTAAAAGAGAAGATGTTCAATAAGTATGGAATCAATGTAATTGTAGTATTGAGTAGCAATGATGAATCAGATTGAAATAATAATTCAATAAGTGTAAAAGAATATGTTAATAATTTTTTTAAGGATAAATCTTCTAAACATAAATTTTTTACATTACCATTCCATTTAATCATGTTAATTTAGATATTCTATAAATATGTCTAGATAAATGTATTTATTCGCATAAAAGGATGTGTTCAGTAATTCATGTAGTGATTCTAATTATGAATTATAAAACAATTCTGGATATAAAAGGAAAATTATGAAAATTATGGAAGAAATATTGATAAGCTACATGATAATATTTTTAGTATTGATGATTCATACATGAAATTATATAAGAAACACGATAACATGTTTATGGAAAAGAGTAATATTGTTTCTATCATCTTAAAAATGAAGAAAAGTTAGATGATTAAAGAAGGGAAATGAACTCTATAGAACACAACTGCTATGTCTATTGAAAATAAATATTATTGTTTATTGGTATTTACATATGTAAAATAGTAAACAAAAAAATGAAATAGAAAGTTTAAATGAAAATTATTGAAATTCACTTTTTGAATAAAATTTTTGAATCAATTTATATGAATGAAAATGATGATAATAATTATGAAGGATAAATATGGTCATGGATATGATGGTCTAGAACCCAAAATGTGTATAAAACAATCTTATAAACTAATAGATAATGATATATAGTCATGATTGTTTTAAATACGGTGAAATTAGTCATTTTGCATTGAATTCTCATTAACATTTTTAGGCCTCTTGTTCTCAATAATTATTTTTTTTCAAAATAAATGTTAAATATTAAAATATTTAACCTTTTTACGTCATGTTATATTTGAAATTCAAATTATTATCTCGTTATATATACGATTTAATATATGAATCGGCATTATATATGTTTTTTTTAAAAACACATTATATATTTTTTTTATGCATACATAATCATTTAATATGATTTTATATTATTGCTGGTGAGTATGTATTTATTATTATAAATTTTCAGTAATGTCATTCAAAAATATATTGGTTCCTATTTAAATTGTTTTTAATGTATTTATAATGCATTTAATATATTTTATTTTTATTTTAATAATATATAACTATTTTCATGTCACTTGTTATCTACATTTTTTAAAATAGGAATATTTTATGAGGTGTAACTTGTTTATAATATTATTAATGAGTGAGGATATTGGATTCTGTAATGACCATGACTCTAGTAAGCCAATATTGGTTCCTACATTATTACATTGGAATAAATATAAAGGTTCAAATATAGATGGACCAATCTATTTAGAAGTTTAAGTGAACAAGATACACACATGATATATATTTTTCATTGGGAAACAAAAATAATACATAGAAAATTTAAATACAAATAATTCATGAAACTCATTAAAAGGAATTATCATTACAATCAATTGAGTGGCAGCTAAATGAGGGTGAGATTGAATACTCTTTAAAAGTTGCATACAACATAAGTTGTCAAGAATCATTAAGAATATTCAAAATTGAAAGGAAAATAATTAAAAAATAATTCCACTAAATAAAATACATTATCCAGAAATTAGGCCCCATAAATATGGATAGGTAACTAACTGAACACCCATTTAATTTTATAAAAAAATGAAGAATGAAATACATTTATAGATAACATAAATGAAAAAAATAATGGATAATAATAGATTAAAACTATTCAATGAAGGAAATTCTAAATTATAGGACATATTGGTCATAAAAATCATGATACATCTATTATTAATATAATTCCCAAAATAGATTGAAACTAGAGGTAAAAAGACAGATAATTTGGACAAATTATTTGGGTTATGAGACATGTCAATGAATCAAGAGGAAGTATTTAACAAACCCCCACCCACATCTTCATGTACCAAGTATTAGATACATAATAAATAATAAATTTTTTTATTAATCAATATTCCTTATCATTATATATCCCTACTAATTAATGGATAAAAATTTATCAATTTTTCCCAATTAAAAAAATAAAATAAAAATAAATACTATAGGAAAAAAATTTATATGTTTTAGTAAATAATCATATCAAATATAAGGAATACAAATAGATAATATAAATGTAGTTTTCAATTAAAATCTATCAAAATAAATTGATTTTAAGATAATTTTAACAATCAAAAATATAAATTAGATTCACCATTAATTTTTATATCCTTGGTGACATTTTAATTATAACCACTTCAAGAATAAACATGAAAAAATCAGTAATAATTAAGAATAAATAGGTATTAATATAAAATAATTCCAAGGATTGGTATGATAATACATAAATATTAATTGGTTCATATTAACAAATATGTCTCAATGAAATGAAAATTGAGACCAAATTCCATACCTCACAACATCCTTTAGAAAAATTCGATTTAAAAACCACTATAATTTTTATATGAATCTTATTAATTTATAAAATAATCGTACCCATATTTATAATATCATATATGACCATATTATAACATTTTACCATTCATTTATTCATAATATTTAACTATTTTCATTGTTTCAAGAGTTAATTTCATTACCTTTTCATGCTTATTTTCTCATTAATGTTTAGGTTGTTGTATATACGATTTTAATATATCATATAAATAACTATAATAATTTTTTCACAAAAATATTTACTCATTTTATGAATTATTAGATCCATTCATGAATGTTGGGCATATAAATTGTGTCGCATCACTTCGTTGGGATAGTAGAACGTATATATGCACGAGCAATAATATCATTCCCCGGATAGGAAAAATTGAAAGGTAGAGTATGATATATAAATTTTACCTAATTTATATCATTTCATATATATCACACATATTAATTGATTTTATCCTTATTACCATCAAGGTAATGTGTATGGGAAAAATGAATCACATCACTTCAGAAGGTAATATTTTTCTATACAAATGATAATTGATATGATATTCTAAAAGAATGAATAGAAAGAAGGTATATTTGAAAATATAATTATGGAGGTATAAATATATCATAATTTTTATATAAATATACTAAATACATCACAATATCAGACTTTGAGAGCTGTGGATGGAAAAAAATATAAATCATTTTGTGAGATAGTAGTCCACCACGGACAAGATCGGCGATTACATTTCTGTTTTAATAGACGTTGATATTGATATAGGTTATGAGAGTTATATTATAGAATCTAAATATATTTGAGACAATATTTTTATTATACTATCATGATGGAATATAATTTTAAGGGGGTATAATAAGAGATAAAAATAAGATGATCATTTTAAAATGTTACCTCATAATTGAACGACCTCCATAGGGTTCCACCAAAATCATTCCTATGAGGGATTTATGATCAAATTAATGGATCTAGAATGTTTTTAGCAGATTAATTAAGTGTTTTTTGTACGTATTAGTTTATACAATTTTATTTTCATATATAAACATTTGTCGAGATATGGTTTCCTTTTATAAATGGGGGAGAGACCAAACAATTATTTTTTTAAAAGAATCATTAAAACCCATGTTTTTATCAAGGAACTAACTCAAAATGAGTAATTATTTACCTTTATATGTTATTATTAAAAAATATGATCCGAACATGGGATTTGGATAACATTTTATGTCATTTTAACCCGTATCTATTTAGTTAAACCCCATGGTAAATCAGTTTTTACAATAAACGAAACAGTTACTTTTTTATGCCTTTAATATTCATAATGGTCAAAAAATAAGTTTAAATTCTAAGATAATATAAATTTTGTTGATCAGAAATATGTTATCTATTTTTACAAATTAAATTCATATATGTTTTATAATATAATTTAATATTATACAACAGACATATTTAAAAAGCGTGCTTTCAATGATAAAACTGTAATAAGTATAGAATTTTTTTATATTAAACTATATTATAAAGTTTATTACAATAAAAAAATTAGTTAAATTTTAATATAATTTTACTCATTTTATATTAAAAAAATTTTGATATACATTTTACATTTTTAATTAATTTAGATAAAAAGACAGTTGTCAATAAACAATTACTCTTTATGATTATTCAATAAAAAATTAACAATTTCATAAAATTACTAAAAATTCAGTCTAATATTATTTTTATATGATTCTTTAAAAATTATTTTTTATTTAATTTATTTTATAAAAATGTAAAAAATTAATTAATTTTATTTCCTCAAGAAGCAATGAAACCATTTTCTTTGAAAAAAACATTGTTTTTCGAGAAATATTTAGTATACATTAAATTGATTCTCATTTTAATTTATAATAAGTAAATAAAAAATTAATTTCTGTAAAATAAATATTTATAATAATTTTAATATTAATATTAATACCCAGCATCATAATTTATTGATTATAATGTGCATTTCTATGTAATAATTTAATAGAATATCACATTTAGTTTAAACCTAGTGTATTGTGCATTACATTATATAAAAGAGATTCATATTATATATATGGAAACAAATGGTGTTTTATTAGGGTTTAGAATTCATCCGAACTAAAAAAATTCCAACCTAAATGTTTTTGTATATTACTTAAAAAATGTTGTTATATCTTCTTCATAACAACATATTGTTCCCACATTGCTTCTTACATATTGTGATTTCCCAAAAGTACATTTTCATTTAAGTTTGTCTGACTATTCATTACATTCACTATATTATCATAAATACGGATGGGTTATTAAATGAAATATTGATCTTGTTCATTCAATTTTGGCATAGGTGAGAATAATTTTTGAGTTAGGAATGTTCTATTTTAATAGTGACATATAGATCACATCATTTACTTTTTAGGGACTTGGTGACATTTATAGGTTGTAATAAATAGATCCATTTATGTAATCAATTTGAAAGGGTCTAATAAACCATGGGTTTATATTTACCTTCTTACCCAACCGTATGATACCATTATATGGATATACATTCTTGAAAACATGATATGCCACAGCTAATTCCAAATCCTTCCTCTAATTATCGGCATGACTATTTGGTCTAATTTTAGATAATTGAATATGAACTGGAATAGTCTTTACATTTGATGTTTTATACTAATCAAGTTATAGTCAAACACATTTCATTTCACTAAATTCATCCCTACATGTAGGATTATGACATCTATTTCTATAAAATTCTTTATACAGTAGTATTTGAATACTTGAATCGAAAAAAAAGTTATATGAAAACTATACAAAAGATACGTATCAATCCAACATGCATTGAAATATGAGAGTTCTTGACCTCAACATGTCTTCCAATTTTTGAATAGTTTTATTTGATTTTCATTATATTTAGGGATGTTGGTGGGGCTCTAATAAACTTTATATCAATACCCATGAAAAGACATTTCAAAAAATTATATGTAATATAAGGATCACGGTAAGATTCAATCGATAGAGGAGCATCATTAAGTCCTAAAAATTAATTTATAAAGATCTATATGGTGCACATAAGAGGTATTTTTTATCTTTTTAGAGGAAATGATTAGATTTTTTTAGATAATCCATAAGAACATATATTTTATGATTTTTCCTATGAGTATTTTTTAGTCTTGTGCCAATGTATATATGAATGTGATCCCATTTAAAAACAATAATTGTATGATGTTTTAGGACTCCTCTATGATTAATTCTCCTAGTCAAGGCCAATTAAAAATAACAAAATCATCATATATACTACTCTATTTCCCACATCATGTAATCCTACAAAAAATGTTCCCTTAGATTCATATTCATTTGGGTTCCACCAAGGTGTATAGATAAATACAAGCAATGAGAATCATCAACAAACTCAATTTTCAAATCATATATAGATGAAACACATAATATCATTCCAAATATTATAACAAAGGCTTCACAAATGAATTATTCTAATTTACCAACATTCAAAATATTAATATTGTTGTCAAATATCACATCATTATAATGATAACTTTTTATAATTTTTAGTAAAAATGGGTTCAAATAAGATTGATATAAGATGTGACGTCTCTCTTTCCTTATTAACAAAAATATCCCTATTTAATACATTCATGAACTTAGTATCCTTACCAATCCACATTTGTGTTATATCTCCACAATCTTTCCCTCTCATTTTATATTATACCTTATTTTCTTTCCCATGGGGTATGTTAATTTAAAAGTTATAATTTTTGAGTGGATCGAGAAATCACATTTTTCTCATATTTACTTCCATTGGTGAAAATTTTTATTTTAGGATTTTATGTTCCGTGTGTGTCTAAAATATTACCACATAATGGAAATTTTTCTATGTTATCAAAGAAAAGATTACAACCACTAACTCTATATCATGGTTTGTATATTTTTCTCCACCAATCATCAATTTTTATGATTCATATAATGTAGACTTATCATATTGCATTAGGCTATAACAAAGTCCCATTTTTATGCATTACAATATATCCAAATCCCTTCATTTATATATGGATGATTCAAAATCACAGAATTGACCAATATCCTCTTCAATCCCTCCAAACAATATTCACATTCATTTGACCGAGAAAATTATGCCCTTTACATGTAAACATTGTAAATGGTATATCCAATCTAGAAAAATTATAAATTAATTAAAATTATAACATTATAAAGCAATGAAGCTATATACCTATGTATGTTATGTTGGCGTAGGTCATTCATTGACTGCTCTTTTCTTGGTAATGTCAATTGATATTAAATTATTCAAGACAATATGAACCTAAAAAAAGATCAAGATGACAAAATTCAAACTAATGAAATTCATCATATTAATAATTCATTTTACGATTATAAATAATTTTAAAAATTTATCATGGACATCATATCTTTTGTAAAACAAAAATATATCATCAATAAATATAATAATAAAATCATCAACATATTCCGTGAATAATCTGCCTTTTAAATACATACAAACAGAAGGATTATTAGTATATCCAAATGGCATTTCTAGAAACATTCAATTCCATTACTATGTTGTAAAATATATCTTTGTAACGTGTTACTTTGTTTTCCAGTAATTTATGACAAAAATAACAATGGAAAATCTTTGAAAAATAATGCTCTCATGAAGTTGATCAAATAACTCAAAATTTCAGGTTAGAGGATATTTTTTTATTCAAATAGCATTGATTTCCATATAGTCAATGCATACTCTCATGGAATCATCATTCATCCTAATGAAAATTATAGGGGCTCTCAATTATAAAACAATAGGGTGAAAAAATAAATTGTCACAAAACTCCAGTATTTGTTTCTTAAACTATGTTGATTCCATAGTGTCGATTCTATAAGAATTTTATGATATTGTACTTACATAATGGAATAAAGCAATTAAAAACTAATCATCATTTTCTAGTGGATTTATAGATATTTCATCAGGAAACTAATCTATGTATTTTAATACAATAAGTACATCTTCAATTTTATTATTAAAATTTTTATTTATATTTTTTCACATATTCCATAATAATATTATTCAAAAGATCTACATGTGGTATATTTATTAAGGGATTAGATGGTGATGTCTCTAATATAAATATAATTATTATTATAACTTCACCATGAATCTTATTTCATTTTTCATGAAATTAATACTTGATTCCAATTTTGATATCAAGTATATGCCATTGATTATATAAAATCCATCCACATGTATGATAATAAGGTAAAAAAATTAAAGCACATTTATGTGTCATAATAGATACTTACTCACACATCCTTATTACAGTAAAACATCAAAAATGAGTTTTTATTGAAAACTATTTTCAAAAATGGGTTTGGAAATATAAAATTTTCATGGAAAATATGGAAGATACAAAAGTCTGGGAGGATCTATAATCAAAAACAAAATTATATAATATCAAATATATGATTAATGTATATTCATCCACATCATTGTGTACATTCAACTTAGCTATAGTAATCACATAGTAATGGTCATATCCCCTTGACCTCTTCTAGTGTACATTCCATTAATTCTACTATAATTCATATGGGTAGTTCCCCATCTACATACATATAATACACTGAATATTGGTATTATCTTTCTTCCCTTTTCATTAATTATTACAATGTAACCTAACCCCAGACATATGAAAAATATTCATAAGAATCAATATTTTTTTCAAAATATTCCTTTCACAGTTCTTATAAAACAGATATTGCTTCATTATCATATTGTTTTTTCACACATTCCCTTTTTTAGTGATCATTCGACATATTCTCTTCCTAATTTTCCTTGAACCTATAAGAGCATTATATTACCTTTTTAATATTTATGGAACCCAAAATATTTAATCTTTTGAAAAAATCATTTGCAGAATTCTCCATTTCAGAGACATGGTTTAATCACATCAATAAAGTGGAAAATATTTCAATCCATGTTGAGTTATAATCAATAACACATCTATATAAACTTTTAAATGTATCCTATTACTCATTAAAACAATATAATTTCTTTTTTATTTAAAATGATGTAATTTCAACTCATTTTAGTTTGTTTCTCATGAGGGAAATATTTTTAAAATAATTAAATTTTAATATAATTCCATTCGATGGATTATATTTCTTCTTTATTGATTGCATTTTTCATCATTGAACTCCATTTATATTTATTTCCATTTAGAAATAAACTAATAATAGTATCCCTTTCTCATTTATTTCATCACAATGTACTAAATATCTTCTGAAAATACAAATTGAATTTCTCCCTGAACTTATGATTATTAGTCCCATCAAATTATGGGGTATTCTATTGCATGAATAAATAAAACATATAAGAATCATGATTTTGGAATAGGTTTCTCTATAAAATCATGGCTATTTAACATCACATGATTATGCATCCATAACAAAAAAAAGTGTCAATTCTCTTCTAATACAATATATAATAGATTTCTTTTCAAGGATGTCTCTATTTTTTCCATGTGTGTAGATTCCCTTCATTTATATAGGTTCCATTTATAAACAATATAATTTTTTAAATTAGCTCATAAAATTATGAATTTTAAATCACATGTTACATTATTGTATTTTAAAAATAATAAAAAATGAATCTATAAGTTATTTTAAAATATAAAAAATTTAATTACAACATAAATATTTTATATAATTATTTAATCCATCATTATATTGAACAGTGATATGTTTTTATGTATGAAAACATAATTTGGTTCAAGAAGTGGTATTCTTCCATACACTGAATAGACAATTTCATTTCCCAATTGATGGATTTATAGAAGGAAATAAAAAATTAAAATAACATAAATATCATATCATTATATTTTAGATTCTAGTTTTATTAAACTATCATCATTGGATAATATTTTATGGATGTGAATGTAGAAATAAAAGAATATCATCTAATAAGGTTGCCTATTTTTCATATGACCTCTTTATTATTGCACCAAAATACTTCCAATTATAGAATTATGTTAAAAAATTATTATAATATGGTTGTAATAATATTATATGGGAAGTTTTCTCCTGATTAAAATGTCTTTGGAAATGTTAAGAGGGGTAAGAGTGTCACGACCTTTTATAATTGGTGGATGTGATACACAAAGAACTCTTGGAAGGAATAAAATAAACTCATGATTTTATCAAGAAAAAAGACAAAAATTGTATTATTCAAAATAATTATACATGATAAGATCAATATATTTAAATAACCTTGATTTTGGACATTTCTTTTGGTCATTGAATCCATTATCATTTTAGTATAACACATAGGTAAATCAGTTTTTACCTTAATTGTGGTAACTAATTTTAACTTCATTTTTTTATTAAAAATGATAAAAAATTAATTTTATGTAATTAGATAATATAAATTATTCTAATTCCAAATATGGAGTCTTTATTTAGAAATTTAATTTAAAAAACTAACCGAATCCAATTTATAATTATACAACAATTGTAACAAAAGAGCAATTTTCAAAAGAAAAAATCCCATTAGTTTGTAATATTGTAATATCTTAGATAAAAATTAATTGGATTTTATTGAAATAAAATCATTATATTGTAATGTAGAAGAAATTATGTTTCATTAAAACCAATATTAAATGTACATTCAATTTGAAAATAATTTAACTGAAATGGATGTTTTTAATAAAAAATTGTAAATGTCACAATTAATAAAAAAATTAAACATTTCAAAAAAAATACAAATAGTCACTATCAGATCATTTTTATATGATGTTTTCAAAAATTAAGATAAATTTATAAAATAGATATTATAAAAGTGGCAAGAATTAATTTTATCATATGTACGAAAAAAACACCAAACCTATTTTCATAGAAAAAATACAACTTTTTATATACTAACACATTTACATTAAAATGATTATTATTTTTATTTATAATAAATATATTACCATTGAATATATATAAACTATATATTTTTCATAATTTATTTAGTAATATTTATATCCACCATCATAACTTATTTATTATAATTGGAATGATTAAACTATATTTTAATAGAGTATAATGGTAATTTGAACATGGTGCTTTGTACATGAAAATCTAATGAGGATGAGAAGTCTGGTCCATGATCATGGATCCTTGTTAATTAATGTCCACTACTCCCTCTCCCTATTCAACATCATCAACAAGCTGGTTGTGCATCCAAGATCTAATGGATCCTGGATCAGCTAGAAACCTCTGGTGAACAGACTCAAACTCAATGTGGAGGAATCCCTTCTACATAGAGTTATTCATAGAGGAGGGCTGATCTGAGATAAAAAATGCTATATTGTGCTGGACATTAGTAGCTACCACATGATGGGATTTTCACTAGAAGCAGAGATTTGTGCTCTGCTTACATGGATAACATTGTGCAGCAGATTTTTTTGGATTGTGCTGAGCTTGAATCTGATTTGGAGGTGCTGGTTCGGGCGATCACAACTAAGAGTGAGGTACCGTGGTGTTTAATTTATCTGATCCGTAGCTGCATCTTAATGATACCCAGAGGCTGTGTGGTATGACATTTCCCAAGGGAAGCCAACATTGATGCAGATTCTCTTTCTAGAGGTGGTAGACTGGAGGAACCTTTGTTGATCGATTCTCGTTTTGGCTCATTACCCCGGGAATGTAATTCGGTTTTTCAAAAAGATTCCTTAGGTCTTCATCAGTTTAGACCATCGTGAAAATTTGGTTCTGTGTAAGGCGTTTTCCTTTGTTTTATAACAAAAGATATCATTTTTTGTCAATATCATTGTTTTATAAATTTATGTAGAGTTTTTTATATTTTTATTATGTATTCCATTATTAATTGGAATTTATTTTTATTATTCATAGGTTTATGAAACATTAGTGATTTAAATTTTGGGCATGCTATATATTAGGTTTCCAGTGTTCCTACTACAGAGGAACCATTGTTTACTACCTTATATATTTTATTACCTTAATTAATTCTTTAATATAGTTGGAAATTCTTATTAGTTATTTTATATTCCCTTAATTTTTTTTTTGATATTTATATGTATATCTATTTTTATATGATCTGATTTAAATTTTCATATCATCATTATGATTTAAAAATTTCGGAGTGTTATTCACGATTTGTAAATATAAAATTGGGAAGGAATAATATGTTGAACATTACCATCTAGTACTAGTGTTATTATAACTATAAATATAGCTATATTTATTAAAGTGTTTTTAATAATTTCTTTATTCTGATAATATATTTTATTCTGATGATATTTTTTTATAATATGTACCTAAGATATTTATTCAAATTTTATGTAAACCTAATGTTTTTTTATTCGTTAAATTAAAAAATATTTCCTATGGAATTTTTAATATATTTTCTTACGTGTAATATAATTGGATATAAATTATATATTTTTTTTGGGATCAATATTTTTCATAAGGTGTTTATGAATATTTCATGAGTAATATTATAAAAAATGTCTGATTATGATATTAAAGTGTTTCGTGTAGGATTAATATGTTTTTTTAAATTGCGTTTTTTAAGTTGATAATTAGGATGGTCTTGAATTTTTCAACTATACATCCCAAATACACATTAGGTTCCACTAAGAGAGGGTCAATTAGTGGAACCCTCATTTTCGTAGTTCTCTTTCAATTTATTATATTGATTAATTTATTATATTGATTAATTAAACATTATCTCTCAATGTAAACTCATATGGATTTGAAATATTGGAGAGATTAGAACTCAATATTTAAAGGGATCGACATAAAATCCGACTATTTATGAAAATAGTTTTAACCCCCATTAGATATTCTTAACTATCAAACAAGTGATTATAAACAATGAGTACCACTGTGTTCCACCTAATATAGAATCCTACTAGATTATTCATTTTCCCAATATGCCGATTGAGACACTTATCCTACTCCAATAAAAATAACGATACATATCCAACTCCCAGTGGAAAATGAGATATTTATTTTCCTTTTTAAGACTGATACACAACTAAAATTATACTCATACTTCTAGATGACAGTCATCCTCAAGGAGTGTAATGGGTTTTTTTGATCATGGACACCATAATCTACCATTAATAGACACTAATCAGCGGTTTCAGTCTTTTTTATTAATTATTTCCTCCTATATAAGATTAGATTCCTAATTAAAAAAAGTTATAGGGAATGAATTATTCCTTATTCCTATTAAGTCAAAACCTCACATATATGTGTTCAAGTTCTATACAAAACTTATTAAATATTTTATTCAAAAAAATAATGAACAATTCTATCTAATCCCTTCAATAATTATCAAAACAAATAAAACAAAAGATAACACATAAAAAAATAGTTTTCTTTATTATATTATGTGATATTTATTATTTAGTTTTATTTTCATTAGGTAATATTATCAGGTATCTCATACACCTATATTATGTACAATGCACGAGACTCACTATTCAATTCATCATTGAATAATTGTGTAAATTTCATTCTCAAACAAACTATTTTAACAAACCAGTATGAGTATATGATGTCTAAGATTCTTACAAAAATTATATCATGAGATCATACGGTCTTTAGAAAGGGTTGTTCACTAGTTCATCTTCATAAAAGATCAAACAATGATAAATATTTTAAAAAAATATTATTTTTTGAAGAAGAATTCATCAAGAAACACTTATACAATGTGTAAAACAAGTTACTATCATAGAGTATCACAATCTTCATCTACATGAAGGAAGTGTGATTTCTGGGATCTTCATTATTCATAGTGGTGCGAGAGTGCTATTTCTTTCAACAAAAAGTGGAATCATCTATTTAATTAGTATCAAAATTCATTTTGATAAATGTATGAAAATTTACTGGTCTCAATCACTTTATTTGATACATGTTTCATTCCACATCAAGGTCCCAAAAAATATGTCATCAGATAAAATTTATACCACTCTAATAGTTTATAATTTCTCAAATAATATTACACAAAAAATGGTGTCGTTAAAATTATACCTTTATCAAAGACTCATGTGAATATGGTAAATGTCAAATACTTAATCAAATCATATATCCTTGAATGAATCCATTGACTATTGATGCATTAAAAGACTATATTTTTTTTCAATTCATCATTACATTATATTTCAAACTTCTAATTTCTACATAACAAAATGATTACATTCATTACATATATGATTATTAATCTAGAAAATATCTCTACATAGTAATGTGATGATCATGGGAGTGTCTAGAATTTTCAATGCTAGAGAAGGATGAAATCATGGATATTGAGCATAGATCTGACCAATAAAAAAACCCCAATTGGTGGTAGGAGATTATTTACTTGGAATATCCATCAGAAATAATGAATTTGACCAATATTCTAAATTTCAAATATATACCTATTTTATTCCATGAGTTGTACCATGGCATCAATTTCACACAATGAAAATTTTCCTGGTTGGGATATTCTATATATGAAATCATGTGATGCATACCCCCATGATTGAACTTTAATTAGAAAAAATATAATTGTTCACCCAAAGACACACCAATGAAGCATTCCCCAATGATTTCCTCCATGTCTGCCACTGTTAACACCCAACATCCTCTATATGACAAATTATCTCTTCTCTCACCAATGTACAACCCAAATTCCCATGTAAGAGTTCACACATGCCACCATTGAGGATTTCTTATCCGACTCCACTGCGTCGTTGAGATTGATCCTACAAAATCATGGTTGATTTGACTTGGTCAGATTGTATGGTAGGCCAATTATCTAAAAAAAATAGAAAAAATTTATTTTAAATATTACATATGAATACATATTCCAAACAATAATCCCAAATTTTAAATATCAAAATATTCATTCATTCTTCATGGAATAAATTTCATTTTTTTCTTGGGATTATTCAATTCCACTTCTTTATAATGTTGTAAACATGTATCATTCACAACTTTATTATCACATGTCTTCTAATCATATTACTGGTTCAACAATCATAATAATAATAAATGATAATTTTCCAATCATTAGATCACATTAATAATATTATTCCATAAATATTTTCCATGCATCACCACTTCATATTATTTCACCAAATACATACTAACACATCATTGAAATAAAGTGATACAATTGGACTCATCAATTTCCATATTTTTATATTTTTGTTAATATTTAATCAAATTATAAATGATAATAGGTGTGATAGAATATTTTACCCCATTTATTGAAAGCCAATACAATCTTTCTCTAGGTTCCATCACATTTCATGGTCTGACTATGAATGAATTTTAGGATTCTCTTCCCCTTTATAGAAAGATGGATCATATCACTAATTTATATATGAATAGTCCCTTTTGTATGTCTAATCTATTTTTATATGGGCTAACACTATAGAGAAAACAAGTGATATTAAATAAATTATTATGTGGTCCACAAATTACCATGCATTTGATATCATGATCATATTTTCAAAATTCTTTTTGTTAGAGTTTTTGAACATGAAATACATTATACTACACAGAAATTATTAAAAACAACAAAAAATATTTTCCCCAAAAAAATTATATCCACCGTGTTCTCATATTATTATCATCCAAGAACTCCTCGTTAATTAATATGATTAATAATATAGATAATGAAGGATAAAAAAGTGACAATAATACATTAGCATTATTGTTTTATATTAATCTAGAATTTATAGAATCAATGGAATTTAGTTAAAATAAATGTCATTACTTATGTTTCAATCCTCATAAGAGTTGAATTTCACTACATTTATTTGGTCTTAGTTTGTTGAATCCATGTAGTACAATATATTCATATTTTCTACAAGTGACCATATAAAACTATTCCAATTCCATTTAGTTTTTTTTAAATACATAAAATAATAGAGAACAATGAAATACACTCATTTTCCGGAAGATTATCTTAAGGAAAGGGAACCGCCTCTCAAACTAGGTGATAATTTTCTCCCAATAATAGAAATGGAATAATTATGTGGAATATTGATTCATTTTCGAGTCCTTTTAATTGGATTTAAATGATTCTTCAATTGATCTTATTTATTGGAGGATCATTTCCCACGTCTGTTTCAAAAGTCACATTATTTCCTTTTTCATTAGAATTTTTTTCTACATTCCCGAATTTAATAGATAATTTAAATATATATAGCCAAAAAATCGGGAACACTTTATTAACATTCTATGTATTTTTACAATATTCGCAGGAATTATCATGTCTTTTCTACTTTTTGCACTTTCCTTTTACAATAAATGGAATATCAATTTGTAGTCTTGTAAAGAATTTATTAGCTATACTAACCTCTATATTAGATCTTCCACAAAATTATTTTTATGATTCAAATATTTTATGAATTAGAATCATTCGTGGATTTATAGAAAAAATATTTTCCATTTTTTTATGGTTGGTTTAACATTGTTCTTCATTTTTCACATCTCTATAAAGATTTTCACCTTCATTTATCACTTAGTATCTTATTGTTTTGATATTATCATCAAATTTTTAGTTGATTTTCATTAATTGGTACATACTATTCCCCATCATAATGGTGACCACTTATACTAAAATACTCAAAAAAATCATGAATACATTCATATCCATTCATTGTTGATGGATACATTTTTTTGGGATTTATCATATTTGGTGTCACTATTCTCTATTATTTATATTTTATCCCCCAAAATGTTGGGATTATGTTACTTATAATAATTTTAATTTTATTCAAACATTACATAAACTTTATATGAATTATATACTCTTTATTTCCTGTGTTTTTCCCATATTTCATATATTATGAAAGAAACTATTTTTTATTAGAATAAACCACTCCTTTGGAAACAAATTTAGAATCATATATTCATTCATATTTTATTATCCACTATAAATATGGTGGGTTTAATATTAGCTTTTACCATCAAATAATTTCCAATGTTTGGTTTAAAAGTCAAATTAGTACTTGAAACCAAATGTTTTTAAAAAAAATTATGGTTTATACTATACCTTAATCATGGAGAATATTTATTGATCATTAGTGAATAACTTATGTTGTTTTTGGGAAATGAAACTCAATCCAGTATTGCATGGAAACACATCCTTTTCTATTTAATTGTGTTGTGTTAGCTTCTACTGATTCATGATTCTTCAATATAGCCTCCATCTTAAAACCCTCCATGTTGAGGGATTTATTCTCATGATTATCTAATATTAAATTTTCTACCAAATACTCGATTAGATTCTTTATTTTTTCTTCATAAATTTATTAGGATTATTGAAAATAATTTTAAAGCTTCATTACCTAGTTATCTTTCCGCATTAATTGAACAACTTTGATAAAATGAGAAACATTGTGAAAATTTTCATGAGGATGGAAGTCTTCTTGAAAAAATATCAAAACAATATTTCTCATATACATTTATTTACTATTTTTCAACATAATTTGTAAATAATTCCTTAAAATAGAAATTTGTTCGTCTATTTCATTCATATGTTTTGTGAGATTTTTGGATATTCCAATCATTTTAGCATATACATCTTCTATATCATTAGCTTCGTCCTCAAGATGTAATTTTATAAACGTGAAGGCACTTGATACCTATAACAATTTTTTTACAACTACTCTTGGAACATTATTTATTGTTGTTTTATTTTGAATTAATAAAACAATGTTTTATGTCATCATTATATCTAGATAAGGCTCCATCAGAATAATCATAATAAACAAAATTATTTCAACACATACCACCTCAATTTCATATAATTAGTGGTATCCCATCATTTAATGTAAGAGAATTCATCATCTTCCTTATCTATATTTTTTTCTATAATTTATGATTTTCGGGTTCTTCCCAATGGTTCCCTGTACCAAGTAGGTCACACGTCCTCAATCGCATTTCCCCGAATTCCATAGGCATTCGACTAACATCGAGGGCCTTGTGTGTGATAGTGGGGAAACTATGCCCTCATTGGGAGAGTATTCACTGCAGAATGAAAAATAATAAACAATAGAAGAAGCAATAATGGCATAAGAATGTAAACAGTAGAATAATGAGAATAAATAAACAACTGGAGGAGATATATAAATGATTCCCATCATATAATTTCTTGGAAAATATCCAGACAAGTCACAATTCTTTGAATACAGTACTAAACCTAATCAAAAAAGAAAACATATAAACTCTTGTAGCATCGCAAGCCATAGAAGGGTCCCATGCTCTCCAACTCCACAACAATAATGCACCTGATGATGTAGGGCGCATGACCTTATCTATACCAACAACTATATAATCTATTTGGGTCCAAAAGAATGACCCAAATAGGGTGTGTGATGAATCCTAGTAGGAAACAACCCTAAGAATTGTGCCAATCTATTTGTGAGTATATATAACATATAAAAATGGAAATAAACCAAATAAACTAAGAGTACAAAAAATTAACATATTCATATAGTTTCCATTTACATTCATTAGAATTTAATGTTCATCATTTAAAAAAGTATCACAAATATGTATATTAAAATACAACATAGCAGGACTGAATGGAAACTTGTTCTTTTGAAATGTATATGCATCACACCCATTCAATATTTACATCTATATTCTGGGTAGCTCACACAGTCTAACCCCTATTGCCAAATAAATCAATAAAAATGCAAATAATCTTTGAGGAATAACTCACCATCAATTCCCCCAATGACCTTTCTAAAATAACTATAGACACTATAGAGAATCACTCAATGTTTATTCCTCCAATGGTCTCGTAAATTAAAATATAGGAACTCTAAGAAAGCACTAACCATCAATCGCCACTATGGTCTCATACAGTGAAATTTAACACACTCTGAGGAAGCACTCAACATCAACCCCCCCCCCCCTTTGGTTTAACTACAATTGTATCCCATAACCATGTGTAATTCAATCGGGTGTAAAAAATACCAAGAATCCCAAAGTAATCTAAACTAATACAAGGATAAAACATTCCAATTCATATCAAAACATTTTAACAAGCATGAAATGTCAAATAGTTACATCTAATAAAGAAATTCATGAAAACAATGTCCTACTCATAGGCAACCTGGACCAGATGACCCTAAACATTCAGACAAGGAAAAGCACCCATGAGGTGTTCATGAAGCACGAAATTCCACAAAATATAACATCAACACCATATAATACAACTATCAATCTAAGAAAGAAAAAATATGGTTCCATTTATTTAACCCAAAATACTCAAAACATTTGTAATTGGACCATTGGAATATAATACTCAAAGACAAAAAATGAAATCCAACAAACCACCTACATTGTCATTGCATGACGATCACCCTTGAACGTTGACCCTTGAATCATACGAGATTGATATAGATATAAAAAACATTAAAAACAATCAAAATTGAATAACTTGAGAGAGATAGAGAGAGAAGAAATATGGAGGAGAGTCTCTATAAGAAGGTATAACTCACGGGTGGGATTCCAATACACCTAGTTGCACTTCAATCGGAGATTGGATGGAGGAATGAGAGGTGCTTGAAGAAAATTGGTCATACACCACTCTCATATTCGATAAACAGGAAGGAGAAGATGTTTCTGGGTGTTAGATGTGACACCCATCTGATTTATCAAATAAAACAAAACTACATAGCATGTTCAATAAATGAACACACCCTGTACATGCCTCAACCAGCCCCCTCTTTAGGCAATCTCCTGGTCACCTCACACGTCCATGTCTCGACCATTAAATGACTTGTGCATGACTACCCACGACAACCTAGTACACGACGTGTACTCCCTTTTAAACTATGTGTACATGTAATATTTCCCAAAACTCCCCTTTTTCTAATGAACACTTGAATTCAAGATCCATTTCTACAATGAAACTTTGGGTTCTTACAACCCCCCCTACAACATTCGCCCCAAATTTCCCTAAAAAGGTGGTGAAGAAGAATCCTAGAAACTCTCAGGCCACTACAATCACACAGTGGTCTCCCTGTCCCAAGTCTCATCATGCACTTAGCCAGGCTGCCATAATAACCATACCAGTGGGACAGACTAGCAACAGAGAACCTTCATGATGTGATCAATAATCCTTATAGGATGCCTCTCAAACGAGGCATCCACCTTCAACCGAACCTCCTCAGGTTATAGAACATGATATGTTTCTAAGAAGTAACGACGTAGCTGAGAAACGTGGAAGATAGGGTGAATAACCTGGTACCCATATGGTAACTAAAAATGAATGGAAAATGGCCCGACATTCTCCAAAACATAAAAGGGATTGACATATTTAACTGAATGCTTCCCATGTCTCCTAATCCTCTTCTATTCCATCATTATTGTGACACGTAAGAAAACTTGATCTCTAACCTCGAACTCCCTAGGTCTTCTCTGTCGATCATAATTTGACTTTTTCTGAGACTGTGCAGTAGCCATCCTCCTCCGAATCAACTCCACCTTCTCAGTGGTCTCCTAGACTAGGCGAGATCCCATCATAGCTGACTCTCCTACCTCTAGCCAACAAGGGGGAGATCGGTTTTTCCTATCGTACAAAGTCTAATAGAGATCCATATAAATAGTTTTTAAAGCTATTATTGTAGGAAATCATCACTAGAGCTGTTTTCTTCTCCCAAGAACCGAAAAAATCGTGGATGCATTCTTAAAACATGTACTCCAACACCTCAATCAAGTGATTGTAATGGCCATCTTTCTATGGATAGTAGGTTATAACCAAATGTACATGTGTACCCAATGACCTCTATAGTCCCTACCAGACATGAGAAGTAAATCCTGAATCATTATCTAAAATGGTAGTGTGAAAAACCCCATGAAAACAGACAATGTATTAGATGTACATCCTTCCCATCTCATAAACACTGAAGGTCTCCTTGATTGGAAAGAAGTGTGAAACATTCATGATTCTATTAATGACAACCCACACTCTATCTTTCCGTCGATTAAATCTTGGTAAACCTAACAAAAAATTAATCACAACATCATTCCACTTCCACTTTGGAATGGGTAACTGTTGTAACAACCCTACTAGTCACTAATTATATGACATCACCTACTGGCAGGTGGAACATCTCATCACAAAACCAACAACATCCCATTTCATACCTGGTAACCAATAAATATTTTCTCGATCTCGAAACATCTTGGTAACACCCGAATGAACTTATCAAATTGAGGAATGAAAATCCAGTATCAACTCCTCTCATATGTCTACTGACACTCATATGCCTACATGAAAGCACAAGACCACATCCTCACATATGGTCTACCCAGGAGTAAGGTCATCTACTGACACACTCCCCTGTAGGACGAGGCCCTCAGAATCTGATAGCTGTTTCATTCAAAACCAATCCAAAATAGTAGAGGTGAGAACTATATAAGGATGAAACATCTAACCATATCTATCATGAACCTCCAAATGAATATATAAGAACAGATCAATAAGTTAAGACTCAATATTGGCCTCCTGAATTTCATGTATCCAAGTCATCTTTGTCAATGAATTAGCCACTGCGTTGCCTTTCCCATGCGTATAGGAATGATCAAGGTCAAAATACTGAAGGTACTTGGCCAAACTTTTCTCTATCAAATTCAGAACATGTAGAGTAATGATATACTGAAGAATTTTATTGTCAGTGAACACCACTAAATTATATCAGAAAAGATAATGTATAGAACATCATAAAGCATGCACAACAACATCTAAATTGAGATCATGTGTTGGGAAATTCCTCTCATGTGGCCCCAAATACGGAGGCCCACACACAACAACTACTTCATCTTTCATAATCACTTATCCCACCCATATACCTGATGCATTTTAGTATACGGTGTAACTCTTGCTGGGATCTGAAAAAACTAGTATCAGTGCTGATGTCAACCTCAATTTTAGCTCTTGAAAGGATGAATTGTATGAATCTATCCACAAGTACATTGCACCCTTCCTAAATAGGCATGTCATGACTACTTCTAAGAGTGAAAATTATTATATAAAATACATGTAGTAAATTTCCATCCCTATGGAACTCCATAACTCAATGACATTCTTTGACGGCTCCCAGGAAACTACTTCACTCACTTTCACAAGGTCTACTGAAACTCCACTCCCTGAGATTACATGACCCATGAATTGATTATGATCTATCCAAAAGTGTCATTTTAAGAGTATTGTATGCAACTTATTCTCCATCAGTGTTCTCAATATGATCACAAGATGGGTGGGATGGTCGTGTTGAGTGTGAGAGTACACCAAAATGTCATCCACGAAGACTACCAAAAAAGAATCGATGTAATGATGGAACACTTGGTTCATCAATGGAATGAAAACTTCTGGTGCGTTCATGAGACTGAAATAAATTACCATAGACTCTTATAGAACATACCTTCTCCAAAAGGACGTAAGATGTACATATAATGGTCTAACGTGCAACTGATGATAACCGTAACTCATGTAAATATTTTTTAACACTTGGGATCCTCGAATATACTCAAATAGATCATCAATTTTTAGGATAGGATAATGTTTGTTGACTGTAAAATTGTTAAACATTTGATAATCCACACAATTTCTGAGTGTACCGTTTTCATTCGTCGCAATCAGGACATGTGAACCCCTAGGAGAAGTACTGGGTTGCATGAAACTCTTTGCCTAAAACTCCTCTAGGTGCTTCTTGAGATCCAAAAACCATAGTGTATCCATCATATAAGGATTAATGTATATTGTTATTTTCCCTATAACAAGATCAATAATAAATTCTACCTCTGTTTTGGGAGGAAAATATGAAAATTATTCATTAAAAACATCCAGAATTCTATCGACCACTAGAGGAAAATACTTATAGGATGTCCCTTGGTCATCATGATAGAGACTTGAAATCTATGCTATAACACCACTCAACCTGTGATACTAGGGTCCATATCTACTCACTTGGACATCCCATTCACCCATATATATAAAGAAACCACCCTCTATTTTTGTGAAACTCACCCTATTGTGATAGAAATCGAAAAAAAACTAGAAGGGAACTAACCAATATATTCCGATAATGAAATCATAGCCTATCATCTCATAGAAAAAATGTACCATAAGTAGTGACACCCAACAACTTCAAGAGGTGAATTCTTGCACCAAAGTTCACAAGTTGTTATAATCCATAACGATGTGTCTAGCATCATGATATCATCTAAAGTAAAGATAAAGAGCCCAAGGCTCTCTGTAATAGGAAGTAATATAAATCTACGGGAATCCACTATATGAAAATAACATAAGCTAAAACTGAGGTGACTAAAATTGTACCTCTGACTGTAGATGGTCTAGGATCCTTCTAATGCTAGATTTTCTCCAGTTCCAAAGCCTGACCTGTTCCACAACCCTGTGAAGTTGTCATTGATCCCTGAGATGATCTGCCCTACGACTATTAAAAACCTTGTGTCTGACCACTACGGCCATGAAAACCACCTCATCCTGAACGTCCTGATGAACTACAGCACCCAGGATAACCTAGAATTGGTGGCCATGTTCCTGTATACGTAATTGAACAGGATCCTTATTCACAAGCTTCTATAAAGAGGACATTGTAGAAATGCTGAAGATGTCACATCTTTCCACAAGATCCAAAATCAACTAGGTCTCTTGGGCACTGAGGATTCTTACATCTACCCTCACCTCACATGTACCACACCAAATGGAAATCAGAAGGAAAATACCGCCTACTCAGATATCCACACATAGACTCCCTATGACACTTACTAATATCATTAAGAAGAGTTCAAACTTTGGATGTTGAACCGCCCTGGCCCCCAGATCTAAAAACACTTATGTTACACTCGGTGATCAGTGCCTGGATGACTATAGAATATATGGAAGTCAACCTAAAGATATTAAAATAGGATTAAATGTCTTGTCTGAGTCCAACCTCAATATTCCCCCCATAAATAACTCATCACCCCCTAGGATGGGTGTGATGTGCTATAGCTCTGTGAACCGAGAATAATACTCCATGACAAAGAGAGTACCCTGCTCCAAACTCTTGAACTCTTAGGCTTGGCCATACAACAATGTATTTGGGTATAAGTAGTCAAATAAGGTATCCTAGAACTCATCCCAATACATAACTCACTCGCATCCCGCATGTGATTTCACATCCCACCATCTCTTTGTGGAATCACGTAGCATGTACATAATGAGCTTCACGCTCCCCTATGGAGGCATCTCAAAATGTTTGATGATAGAAAAAATGGATTCTAACCATGAATCTGATGCATGAGGTCCTTCATCCTATGAGATGGAGGGAGGATACTACTGCTGAAAAACCCACATCAATTCTTCTAGAGATGGGGCAAGATGTGGTTCTCCATATAATGTCTACATCATCATCATGAATCCTTCTAGGAACTGTGAATCAGCACCTGTGTCTCGTAAAACCACTGGTTCCAAGACTGGTACGATGGGAGGATCGACTGGTAGTACCTGATCTACCTATTATGGTGTATGATCATTTCCCTGTATTTGGCGTACAACCAGAGGATGCCTTGGTGAAATGACTCTGCAAGGCCAAGAACACACCATAGATCATGATTAATAAGGACTAAAACTTGGATGGTCATGAAAAGAGAAGGAGTAGAAAAAAATAATGTTTTACAAAATAGGGGTACACGACTTGTATAACCCATACACGACATGTTCCATTATACTTTTAACATGGCATGCACCTCTTCCAAACATAGTTGTGTATCACCCATACACATATCATGTTTCTCATTGAGACATGACATGTACATGAATCATTTCCCCCTAATCGACTTCCTCTACACGTCTGATCACATGGTTCTCTCATAGGTGACACTACATGACATGTTCACCCTTGACATGACATGTACCCCTTATGTTCTAACCACCTATGTTGTTAGTCAAACATTTGGAGAGGTGATAAACTATAAACAACATGTGAGAATAGGACACAGCGTGTACAACCTATGTTTCATCCACCTATGTCGTTAGTCACATAGCCGAATACACGGTCTCTACCACACAACATGTACTACCAGTACACAACATGATCCTCAAAAAATTTCCCAACACCATGTCTCTTCCCACATAGTCGTTGACACAGTTAAAGACTAAAAAAAATGTTAATATAGTACATAATGTGTACTTACGAAAATAATTTTCTTATAGTACAGTAGAACACATGGCGTGTGTTTATAATACTGCATTTTATAGGGTTTGGGTTTCTAGACAGTAGGCCTCTGAAACATCTCATGTTTCCATAAAAAACATTGAAACAATCATTAATGTGCCAAATTACGATGTGTGGGGGCCCATACTCCATGAGAATCAATCATGGAATCATATTCATGACGCATCATAACAGAATTCCCCTAAAGTTCAACATGATCCACCGAATTCTGATCCATAAGGGCACAAAACACCTCAATGACAAATGATTAGAACCCATTTAAATGAATCATTAAATTTTCTAAAACCCTATCAATATAGCATGTATTTTATCACGATATCTATCACAACAACATGCATATATTGGAGAACATATATCACAACAACATTCAATCAGTAATGCACCCTAAATGGAATCAAATTATTGCATGATATGTGATCCCTACCAAGTGCATATATGATGCATGAGATGGAATAACCTCATCTAATGGGGTTGAAAAAGAAATAGAACCTAAATAATATCAATTATAACAACAAAATACATATGAATCACCGAAAAATTAAATAAAAAAACTGTAATAATTGAAAAACCATAAAAATTGTAATATTCGATGTAGATTTTATTTTCCATGTACAAGGGTTAGGTACTCCCGAGAACAACTTATTACTGACTACATATTCTTTTTATCCTTGTAGATAGGATCCAAACAGGAAAACAAGGATGAAATGGAAAATCCCCTCTGATACCAGTTTGTAATGACCTGATTCTAGGTGCCACCCAAAGGTGCCCCATACCCTGTTGGTCACATGGCCTCAAGTTAATTTCCCCAAACGCTGGGGGCTTTCGAATAGTATTGAGGGCCTTGGGTGAGATAGTTTGGAAACTATGCCATCATTGGAAGATTATTCAAAGAAAAATCAAGAATAATAAACATTATAGGATAAATAATACCATATAATAAGTAAACAATGGAAGAATGAGATTAAAAAAAATATAGAAAATATAAAAGTGATGAATGTCAAATATGTCTGGGAAAATAGTAAAATAAGTCCCAATGATGGGAATAAAGTACTATACCAATGTACAAAATAAGACAAATAAAATCAAGCAGCATCAGAAGCCTTATAATGGTCCCATGATCTCTAGCTCCACAAAAATCATGTACCTAATAATGAAGGGTGGTTTCCCTTATCTATAATTGCAACAATATTATCTGTTTGCGTCCAAAAGCATGACCCATATTGGGTGTGAGATGAATCCTAGTAAGCAACCAACACAGGATATGTGCCAAATTGTCAGTGATTATATAAATCAGGTAATAATTGAAATGCAACAATTAAACTAGGAGTATGAAAATGTAACCAAATCATACAGTTTCCATATACATTCATTGGTATTTAATGTTCATAATTTAATAAATTATCAAAAATAGGCATCTCAGAAGACCACATAGATGAACTGAATCCAAGTGTGTGCTTTGTCATGGGAGGAGCATCAAAACCATTCAATATTTACATAATCCCTCTTGGTAGCACACATAATCTAACCCCTCTGACAGAATAAATAAATAAAACGACAGAGACACTCTGAGTATGTAATTACAATCAATCCCTCCTATGATATTTCCAGAATAACTAAAAACTCTCTAGAGAATCACTCAACATCAATTCCCCCTATGGTCTAGAAATGTAAAATATGGACACACTGAGGGGGCAGTCACCATAAATCCCCCCTATGGTCTCATAGAATGAAATATAATAGACACTATGAGGAAGCACTGAATAGAAATTCCCCTTGTAGTCTAACTACACCATGTTCTCAAAAGACTATGTAATTCAATTATGCATAAACGATATCAAGATGCATAAAGTATAATCAACTACTACATAGGTAAAAAATATAATGAATATCACAAGCATTTAACAAGAATCAAAAGTCAAACAGTTCTATCTTATCAACAAAGAAAAGGAATCAAGGTCTGCCTCATATGAAACCTGGACAAAACAACCATAAACATTCATACAAGGAAAATCACTTAGCGGGTGTTCTTAATGAATTAAATCCTCCAAAATATTACATCAAAAAACCTTATTACAATAATAAATATATGGAAGATAAAATTGGGTTCATTTTCCATAACCTGAAATACTCGAAACATGGGTAATAAAAACTTTGTAATATAAAACACAAAGAAAACCAACGAAAGGAAACAAACAACCTCCCTTAACATCGTACGATGACCACACATGAACGTCATCCATTGAATCAGACTTTAACAACGTAGATATACAAAAACATCAAAATATTTCAAACATGAATAACTCAAAATAGAGAAGAAATTAGGGGTAGAGACTCTAGGAGAAGGAGTAACTCACCGGTGTGATTCCAACACACCTGGTGGCGCCTCCATAAGAGCTCAGATAAAGTAAACGGAGGCTCTAGAAGAAAATAGGTCATACTTTTCCCTCATGTTCGAGACTCCGGATAAAGAAGGAATTTATGGGGATTAGACAAAACCATGATCTGATTTATCATATAAGATAAAAAACACATGACACGTTCATGAAATGTACACATTGTGTACATGCCTCAACCAACCCTTACATTAGGTGATATCTAGGTCACATCACAGGACAATTTCTCAGCCCTCATATGGTCAGTGCACGGCTACCTAGGATACCTTGGTACATGGAATGTAATTATAAAATTTCCAAAACTCCACTTTTTTTTTAAAAAACACCCAAAATCATTATCCATACCTGAAAATAACACCTGGGTTCTTATATTTTCATATTTTTGAGCCATAAGAAATATTTATAGATTAATATCCTTGATAATAAATTCTATTTTTTCTATCTTGGGATGTTGTCTCATTTCCCAAAATTTTCATTTCATAAGAACTCGCATTGATATTTAGAAGGAATATCATTTCTCTAATACCAATAATAGTTGTCCAAGATTTGACTATGTGCTTTTGGGAGGGGTAGAATCAATGGTACCCTCATTTTTAAAATTCTCATTAAATTTAATCTCCAAATTTTTTAAGGTTCTCTATAAACTATATTTTAACTCTTGATATCACCACATAAGTAGTTGTAATATTAATTTTAGTACATGCACCATTTACATGGTTCTTTATAAATGACTACACATTGTTGTGACTGGTTATTTCTACCAATTAAAAATTCTTCACTATAAAGAATGTGGTTAGAGAAATAGGTCCCAACAATGTTCATCCACTTCTACATTCCTACTAGATTCATCTCCTATTACTAACAACAACAGAGTGACTTCTCTATCTCCCAGTATCTACAAAGAGACCTCTTCTACTTGTAGCTTTAACTGAGTGTATTTTTATTCTTTTTTGGGTTTGATTAACAACTAGAAGATATTAAATACATTTGAAAATAGTGTAAATAAATGAGTATATGGGATATAATTTTCTCATGTACGTCGTCAGTAACCTTCAAGATCCATTGATAATGTATACCGGTCCTCCCTTATATTTAGTATCATGTATATTTGATAAGTTTCTTCTCTGATAAAAATGATCATGCATGAATCGCCCTCATTCCAGAGGCCATATGTCTCAGCATCCTCCGCACGTTGCAAGGGGGACCGAGCCCCATGGTCCTCCTCCTAGTCCACGTTCAGTTGACTTTGAGAGGCCTGCACCTAATGGTGTGTGTGATACTGCCATGGCCCCTCAAAGATTTTTTTTGTAGGGGTTCTTCATCGACGGGTACTCATCTGGATGAACATGGCCCGATTGGCCTTTATTTGGTCTCATACAAGCAGCAGGCTCCACTGGGCTTCATGCTCTTCCAGATTCATCTGGGTCTACTTTTCAGTGACATCTGGCTATGAGGGATCCTCAGGGGTGGTCTGCTTTTTTATAGTGATCCCTCTAATACAGCAGGCTTTCCTCATCCCTTCCTTTTTGAGGGGTTCTGCCTCCTACTCCTGCACCAATCTTCCTCAGCTGGCTTGTTACAGTCCTTGGATCCTCCTCCCTATCCAGAGTTTAGTGTTCCTGGTTTCCCCCTCCCAGAAGTTCAGGCCTCCCCTTTACATGGCAAGGGTAGTAGAACCGTGGATTCTATCCCTTCATAGAAAGCTTTATCTTCCACGCAGGTGCATCCTCCCCTTCTTCCTCAGTCTGGAATCTGCACATGATCCAAGGGTAGAAATTCTTCTAAGTTACCATCTCCTCCTTTGCGTGGTCTACGATTGCCTTGTGCCAGAGCTAGGTGTCATCTATTTCAATGACGTGTATCTTCATCTAGAACTCTCATGTTCTTGGTTCCAGGGAAAAAATGACTTCATTAACATGGAGACGGGGAAAGAAAAGGCCTACATTGTTGTGGTTTTGGAGCCTAAATAGGTTTCTTCTAGAATTGGGGGGTTTTCCCACAAAATCAGGATGCATGGATTTCTACATGTAAACCTATCCAATTCCCACATCTAGATTTTCTAGAAAAAAGACATCTCGATTGATTTACTTGTTTCTGATGACCAATCCCTCATGAACAAAGTCACGTATGGAAATGAAATTTTTCTTGCCTCTTTTTTCTATGGAAGCTGCGATGCCCACAGAAGGAGCTCTCTTTGTCTGGGGCTTCAGTCCTTTGATCTAGGTACCTCCCACTGGTTTGTTGGAGGCGATTTCAATACCATAGCCGATCCGAATGAGAAGAAGGGGAGAGGTCCCATCTCTAGATAGTCAAGCTTAGAGTTTGTCCAATTCATTCCTAGGAAGGGAATATCTGACATGGGTTACTCTGGGGACCGCTTCACGTGGTGCAACAACCAAAGTGGAGGCCGAAGATCACAGAGCGGTTTGGATAGATGCTTGGGCAATTTTCATGCCATCTCTGACTACCCCAATGCTCATGTAACCCACCTAACTCAAATCTTTTCTGATCATTATCCCATTCTACTTTCCCTATCCTCAAGACATGTTCCTATCATCTCTTTCAGATTCTCTCATCAATGAAACTGAATTGAATGTTATACTCAAGTGGTCACACGATCGTGGGGTTCTTCTGAACAACAAAACATGTGGATAGGGCTTCATAACAAACCTAGGCACTTAAGGAAAGAGCTATTATCTTGGTTTAAGCAGGTACCCCTTGCTGAAAATGATATGAAAGAGATTTTGTCAAATGTTGACCAGTTAGAAGACAATATGGATCATTATTGGAATGATCCGGTGTTTGAGGACCTTGCTCGTAAGAAGGAAAGCTTGGTGGAAATGCTTCTGACCCAAGAGAGGCTTCCCCGTGAGCAATCAAGGATACAATGACTTCATGAGGAGGATAAAATTACTGCCTATTTTCATGATTTCATTAAAGAGAAGCGTCTTCATCACAAACCTAACATGATGCTGGTGGATGGCTCGTATACTTATGACAGGGATGTAGTTGGTTGGTTGTCCTTATCTCATTTCATGGAGTTACTGGAAGGCATTAACCCTTGAATGTCTGAGGGCTACCCTATTGATAGGGCGACCTTCCTGGACGTAATCCCCTCCCATGTCTCTAGCCAGGATAATGAGTCCCTTGAAGCAATCCCGAATGAGAAGGAAATCCATCAAGCCATGATGAGCCTTAACCTTTAGAGTGCTCTAGGCCCTGATGGCTACCCAGGATCCTTTTATAGAGAGTCCTGGTCTGTTGTCCAGCATGATGTTGTTCTTGCTATCCAGGATTTCTTTCATGGAGGCAACATTCCCCATGTGTCCAGTGCAACAACGTTGGTCCTTATTCATAAGATCAATGATCCTTCTTCTTTGCATAAATATAGGCCTATCAGTATGTGTAGCTTCACCTACAAAATCCTCTCATGTCTCATTTATAAAAGAATATCTCGTTTTTCCCCCAATGGTTCTCCCTTGAGTAGCATGGTTTCGTGAATGGTAGGTCTATACAAGGGGAGACTTCTCTAGACCAAGAGTTGATATCAGATGTTAACATCAAATCACATGGGTCCAATTTAGCCATGTAACTCGACATGAATAAGGCCTATTATAGAATTGAATGGAGTTTCATTATCAAGGTACTCATTGTAATGGGCTTCTCGACCTCGGCCACTGAGATCATCTTTAGATGTTTCAGTGCTTTATGCATTGTTGTCTCCTTTATGGGAAAATGTTAAGGTTTTTTCAAAGCCACTCATGGTATCAGGTAGGGGGGGCCCTCTATCCCCTACCATCTTCATCATTTCCTAGGATGTGCTTAGCTTATTTCTTAATAGGAGAAGAAACCATGGGCAGATTCTACCTTACCAGAGTCATTCAATCCCCTCCAGCATAACTCACCTCATGTTTGTTGATGACACACTGGTTTTCCTGAATGGAAGTAGCAGGTCTGTCCAAAGCTTCCACAAGGTGATAAAGGAGTATTGCCATTGGAGTGGTCAACTCATCAACTACTCCAAGAGTAACTTTTTCTTCCCCAATAGATGTGGATCAAGACGTGTGGCCTATTTAGGCATTAGTCTGGACATTCAAAGAGGTAAATTTCCTCTTGATCACCTGGGTGCAACCATTTCTCCCCAACGTCTTCACATCCATGACTTTAACCGCATTGTTCATAAGATCACGAGCATAATTCTTAATTGGAAAAACAGATTCTAATCCTTTGGAGGAAGGATCACTCTCATTAATAGTGTGTTGTCATCCATTCATGTTCATGTGATGGCTTCCATCAGAGTTCATAAAGGAGTCATTACCCCCATTGATAGAATTCTTGTAGGTTTTTAATGAGATGCTCTCTATGAAGGAAAACGACATTGGGTATCTTGGAGAAGAATGGCACAACCAGTCTGCAATGGAGGTATTGACGTCAGAAACCTTCATGAAACAATCCAATGCATGAATGCCAAACTGGCCTGGGAGGCTCTTGAGGACCGTTCCTTGTAGAGGAGGATGATGCACCATAGATGCAGTGAATTTCATGTTACTCGGCATAGTCACAACTCTCCCTTTGGTCTATGATTTCTGACTTTCTTACCTCGCTCCAACAATTTTCGCGCTGGATTATTGGTATTGGGGACCTCTCCTTTTGGCACCATAATTGGGCTGGTTCAATACTTGGATTTTCTAGCTGTCTGACCCCTCATATAACCTTCAGTGAGGCCAGTAGGTTCCCTTCCTTTATCAAGGAAGTGTTGAACAATGATAAGATGGAAACCTATATGAATGTTGAGAGGAACATGGGGCCAGATTAGTGAGTTTTTAACCCCTCTACTTCAGGGACCTTCTCCACTAATGATTTCCGTGAACGTCTGGCTTCACATGATAGCTCTGACCCACATCATATGACCAGGTGGTGTAAAAAAGTTTCATCCACATTCAAATTTCTCTCTTGGCGTATCAAGAACTGTGTGGTGCCGACTGATGATAACATCAAAAAGCTGGGTATACCCTCTATTTCCAGATGTTCGTGTTGCCATGATAAGGAGGAGGGTGTGTTCCATATTTTCTTTGAGGGGGTCTGGGGCCATGCAGTGTGGAGGTTCTTCAGTGGCCTTACCACTTATAATGGCCAAGCACATTCTGCGGATGAATTCATGGACCACTGGTTCCATGGATTTCCTGAACAGAGCTTGGAGAGGAAACGCAAGATCTAGTGTTAATAGCCGGGTTTTGGGCATTTTGAATGCTCTAAACAGAGCTAGATATGAGGGAGCTTATTTGTATGGAAGATTTATTATCATCAAACCCCAATGCCTGCTCAAGGATCTTCTCAGAACGAACGGTCAGATGCATCAGTACCCTACGCTCAATCCTCTCCAGCGGAGACCTACGGGTGCAAGTAGTCCTATAAATGCTAGAGGAGGTCATTGGTTCTGCTAGAGGCCTCCCTCTAATGGCCTCAAACTGAATACTGACGGCTCTTCCAGACAGGGAAGCCTGTGGGGTAGAGGTGTTATATGAGACTCTAGTGGCTCAGTCATCCTATTGTTCACTACTCATTATGGAAGTGGTCACTCACTCCAGGAAGAGGCTTCAGCCATGATTTATGGTCTTAGGATGTGCTGTAAACATAATATCCTCATTGATGAAGTGGAAACAGACTGCATGGTCCTCTTTAAGTCTCTTCATTGAACTGATAATATTCCCTGTTCTATGTCAAATACTATCAGAAAATTCAAAGGCCTCATGAGTAGCAATATCAAGGTGGTTCACACTTGGCGCGAGGGTAACAAAGTGGTTGATCATCTATCCTCCATTGCATCCCAAAATTCGGTCTTTTGGGCCCTAATGGCAGGAATACTCTCAAGGCTGAGGGAGAGGAACTTTTGAGAGGGGATTCCCTTAGCTTAAACTATTTCATACCTCCTTGATTTGTTTTTCATTTCATTCTCCTGCCAAATTTTTGTTTCTCTTTATTACATAAATAAATACTATTGAGATGAGAATAATGTTTTATAACTCAATCTAATTTATTATTAAAATTTTAAATAAAATTCTTTAAATATTATAATATGACATAATATCGTTCGATATTATTTTATTCTTTACTTATCTATTTTGATAACTTATTTTGTAATATTTTCATGTAATACATGTACCCACAATTTTTGCAATGAATTAACCTAAACCATAATTAATTCTTCTCATAACTCCATAAGTGAACTTCTTAGAACAACCTCATTATTTAACCTTGTATGGATTTTTGTTACCTATGATTCATTTAACAAGTATATATTAATAAATTTAATTCTTTATGAAATGATGTTCACCACATATTTATTCCCTAATAACTTCTATGGCTCACGAATGATAAAAACAGGAATGTTTCAAATAATATTTATTCATGAAACACATACAATGTAAAATAGGATTAAGGCTGTCAGTATATAATTCATTTTATTTACACAAGAAGAGAAATCTACAATATCACATCTTTATGATAACATGGAATAGATTTTTCAGTTTTAATTCAGAAAATGATAATATCTATTCAATTAGAAATATCCTTAATCTTACATAAGGTCTTGGTATTTAAAGAACACAGGAAACAACTACGATCCTTGTTTCACGATGCATAAAGGCTACCATAATATATATCATGTCACATCCTTTATATTTCATTAATCATTCATATTTTCTAAAGTAATAATATTATAAAAAAAATCATCTTAATGATGCAGCCTCCATCATAGACTCATGTTAATGTGACAATGATTGAATCCTTCTTCACATCCTAGAAGCATGAATTCATCTATACAAAGCAGATGCAGGAACATCCTTAGAAACTCCTTTTGAATTAGGCATAATATCATCTTCATAGAAAAAAAATCATATTCATGAAAGTTGAATATTAAATTAAATATATCACATATTATTAGTCTAAAAATTCATCCATTTAAGGAAGGAATGATAATGTAAGTATCATGGTTTTCTGTCACAAGAGATGGCATGAATGATGACCGTGAAGCATTAGACTCAGCAGTGTATAAAATTAAAGGTGGGGGGTATGATGTGATGGAATTAGATGATCTAATTTCCATTATTGATTTCATCATGTAACCAAAATTATTTATACAAATATTATAACACATTAACAATATCGTGGGGTAACATTCCTATATTAAACTTCATCATGGTTGGGAGCTTCAATATAATGATTATCATTATAATCCCCTTGTGGGGAAACTATGTTCAAAACCTGAATAATATGGAATATACACTAAGGTTGTAAATATCCCAACTCTCCCCCATTACGACCACCGTACACACCATGTGAACCCTATAAACCCACTATACTCTTTAGCACCTCTATGTTAACACCGAACTGCTCATGCAGTTCTCATACATTCCACCTTACATGATTTCTAGTATTACTCCCATGCATGGTTGATATTGTTCCCATAAAATCATGGTTAACTTTTTTATGTTTTCATTTACGATCATTCAATTTTTTTAACTAAACACATATAAAATATTTAATTAAAATATTCCATTTGAAAGTACATTACAAATCATAATCTCAACATATCAATATGAAATTAGTCTTCCATTCCTCGTGAAATAGTATTCTATTTACATTGGAATCATTTACTCAACTTTTCAACGGGGGTGAAATCATTGTTTTGTCATAAAAAACTAAACCATGTATTATGAAATTAATTTTTTCAACAAATTTAATAATAATTAAATGGAATTGTTCACGAAGGAAAAAAATTTCCAAAAAATAATTCCAAAAAAATATCTAAAAATCACTACTTCAATGTATCATTACAAGCACATACTATAGCATAATGGACAACTAGTTGAACACTTTGATATAAAACAGGAAAATATATGTGCTTTTTATGGATGCATAAGGATTCTTCATTATATTTATGTAATATTATAGTTGATTTCATATTTTTTATCTCAAATTATATTGTTTTTAAGATTTGATAAAGAGATAAAAATTGAATGATTCTTATGGAATTTGATATCTATGAATATTATCTATAATTCATTTAAATAAAAATGTTGAGATGATTATTTGGATGATAGAAATTCTTTTAAGAAACTGTTATATTTCCAAAATAATTATCTATATTTATGATTACCTTTAACACGATTTTCAAGGATATGTAGGGATATAGAATTTAAAATTTTTTGATCATTGATCAGAAATAAAAATAAAGAAAAAAATATAAATTTAATTTCACTATAATTTTGGATTAATAAGCTATTTTGGTGTTACATTATTAGACCAAATATTTATAAATCATGGTTCCAATGAATTTGAGAATGCATAGAAGATGATGTTTTTTTCTAGATTTTACAAACTAGTGCTCGTGGAGTTCTATAGACTAGGATACTAGAAGAAATTCATTATTATTTAATGGATGCAATAACATAATTTTGATTAATATATACAGAAATAAATGGTTTATATATTTTCACCCATATGAATTAGAATAATAGGAGGAGACCATAGATTGAAGATGTACATTACATAACACAACATGGAGAACATGATAAAAAATGAAACAATAAGATTCAAGAAAAACCCAACATATAGAAAATTCATTATGATATAGTTTCATCATAAAATACATTGGATGATTATTTAAAGTCACATGTTTCATAAAGTGTTTATTATATAATATATATATAAATTAATATATGACAACTAATTCTCTAAAGATAATGGGAAATTGGAATCTTAGGAGATGTTGTAAAAAACCCCACTAGATCTCTCACATTCCTCTTTAAAAAATATTTTCCAAACATATAAAAAAAATTATATGTTTTCATTAGTTTCACATGTAGGTTATTGACATTATTCCATTTAGTGATTTTAATTTCAATCAGGTTTCCAACATTATTAGAATACCAAGATCAAGGGGCATGTCATAGCCCATACAAAGATATATAAAAAACTCTACACAATATTTATTTCTATTTATATAATATTTCAATTAGTATATTATATATAGACTTCATGGTCATTATCTCTACTCAAGAAGGAAGTATTCACTACCATTTAGTAACCTTTTACCCCCATATAAGTGTCAAAAACTAAAAAAAATAAGTATGTATTTATTAAGTTCAATTTTAGAAAATGAATCATCATTATAAAAAACATTATACATTTAAATATATATATATATATATGGAATTTTTTCATTAAAATTATACTTTACCATTTTTTTATTTCATAACACAAACATCGTTCAAATAAAATAATACAATAAAGGTAGACTGATATGTTTACAAGAGAAATTTCTACTAATATGATCAATAAAATTACTCATTTCATATTTAAATCATTTATGATTAATATATTAATAAAATTAATGAGTATCATGTTGTGTAATGTGAGAATTTCTTATTTTTAACTCTCAATCATTTACTATTATGTAATAGATAATCTTATAAGAAAATTATATATTTTTACTACATGTTTCATTAATCATTGATACTTTATTTTATCATCCTTGATAACTTATTCCACATTACATGTTTTATATGTGGCAATATCACAATAATTTCATTCAATTTAGGGTTCTATAAATGTTGCCATACATTAAAGCTATATTTTTTTTAAATTATTTTTTTAAAAATCAGTTTCATTTTACATAACTATGATGTTATTATATTATATAATATTTAAATAAAAAATTATTTAAATTTGAAATAAATTTTATTCATGTATTTATAGTATCTATAATTATATTTATATCCCATAAATGTTGCTTATTTTTTATTATACTCGAATTTGCTCCGTTTAATTGTTCATTTTCATGAATAGTGGGAAACCAAATAATGATGAAGTACTTTTGTATGGAATTTTTTATTCTATATTTAATATCATGTGATGTTAGAATCATTATTCAACTTGAAATTATGGTGAATATTTATATTTATATATAATTATTCCCTGAAAAATAATTTATAGGCATTGAGTTCCATAAGAATTTCTCTTCCAATATCAAAAAATATTCTACAATTTCATCCAATAACTAATTTTTTTGTGGTGTATAAGGAGTTATACATAGATGTTTTATTTTATTCTTTGAATGAATAGATTATAAGACATATAAGTAAACTCAATTCCATTATATCTTCTAAACCATTTGATATATACTTCTATATCATTCTCATCTTGTCTTAAAAAAATTAATATTGTTCATTTGGTCTAAATTATCCCCAATGAATATAACATTGATCAACCATTTAAAATCATATTTAAATGTGATCAAGTACATATCTACACATGAATATTTATATCTATTTGGTTCATCTAAATATTATTTAATTAATTCAAGAGGCCAAATTTATTGGATTCAAACATCCTTGTGTCTTAATTTTAATAAATTCCATTTTTTTAATTTTAAAAACATAAACCCAATAAATCATTAATCCAGGCATCTATTTAATCACATATCCCCATGTGATACAATTTATACTAGTTTTACGAAGATTAAAAGGTCCACAATTCCATAAATTCTTCTCTAATTTGGAGCTCAAATGCTAGGAGTCTTCCAAATTAATAATCCAATAAAATTCCATTATTTATTTATCCGTTTTTGATGAATCATTAATTATTTATGATTTTTAAATTGTATAAAATATTACTCAAAATTTATTTAGTCCTATAATTGAAAATATGGATGAATCCCAATAAAATATATATATTTCTGTCTTCATATAGAACATATTTGGACATTAGATTTTGTAATTCTATATATGTTGTCCCAATTTATCAAAATTTTAAATGGTAATAATTTACAAATGTGACTAAACTTATATCAGGGTCCTCAATATTCTCTGAAATAAATGTTTTTCAATCCATGTTATGTAAAAAACCACTATAAAGTATATAATACATTCTTCTTTTTCGAGAATTAAAGGAAATATCAACAATAAGTGACTTTTTTCCTTCCATTTCAATGCTATAATTATTTTATCAATTAAAGTAGATAGAAATAGATGTTTGGAAACATATTATATCTCACAATTACCTTTTTGGAATTATTCTACATACATCTCTTTGATAAACAAATATATTTTGAGAAGTCATGCATTCTAATATTCTATTAATATCTTTCTTGCTTCTCATCTTCTCAAATCCAAAAATTATTGTCAGTGTCTCCCCCTTGATTTAGGAATACTCCAAGGTATTAAATTTTTTACTAGTATAAATATTTTTTTGTCCAAAAAATCTATATCACCATCAGAAACCTCTATATATTTTTCATACATAATTATAGACATATGTTTTGGGATATTTTTTTTGTTTTCCATGGACATTTATAACCTTATTTTTCCTCTAATTAATTGAATAGTTCCTCCTAATATTTCATTAAACTAATTTATATGATGGAGTAAATTTTTTATTTACTTTTTTGTCATATACAATTGAATTTTTAATTTATGTACATCTACTATTAGTTAATTTTTATTTGATTACCATTAAAGAAAACATTTTAAATTAAACCATTTTCTACAAACAACCTTTCTCAATGGTTAATGAAGAATATGTTTTTTATTTTGAAAACCTAAATGAAATATTTATAATTTATTTTTAGAATATTTACATCTTCTATAAACTTTTATTATCTTTTACTAAAGCAGTATTTATTTTCTATAAGATTGGAGTCATGATCATTATTTATATTATCTTTCTTTGTTACCTGAAACTTACATTTTGGGATTTCTATAATGTAAAAATCTTCCGTTATATAAATATATACTTCTGTAAAACTCCTATTTTATTCTTTATTCTTGAATATAATATTTTACATTTTGAGTTTAGAGTATTTCTAAATACATGCCTCAAGTTAAAAATTTAAAAAATTGATATTTTCATGTATCCTTATAAATTTATTATTTTCTAATTAAACATTCATGACATTTTTAAATATATCTACAATGTTTCTAATCATTTTAGGAAAAAACTCCTTATAATGACTATATGTAGTAGAATATATTTCCAATACATTTTTCAATATACTTAATTATTTCCTTATAGAAAATAATTTCATTCACAATCGATTTTATTCCTTCATTTGAATATTTAACCCAAATATTTTTATAATTACCTTTTTATGTTTCATAATCCTCATTAATTTTACATTTTTTTAGGAAATAAGTTATATGAATTCCAATTTCCACACACATAATGACTTTTAGTGGATGATTTACTTTGTATTTTACATCTCCGTTTTAAAATTTTTTCCATATACGTCATGATCCATTTATACACTTTTTCATTTTCTTCTTCAATTTTGATTCAGTCTAGGACTCAAATTCATCCTACTTTATTTTTGGTTTTTTATTTTATTTTAATACAATTTCATCCATGGATTAATTCAAAAACATTTAATATTTCCACATCCTAATGTAAATAAATTTGTTCTGTAACTTATCAAGTGATATGTCCTGTTTTTCTTCAAAATTATAAATATTTACATCAATCATGTACAAAAAAATTTAAAATTAGTTTCATTAAAATGTATAAGTCTTCAAGAGTGTCTCCAAATACACTACTATCACTAATTATCTCCTTCACACTTATGATGTAGTCTTTAATTGTATTATCATTATCCACTATGATATCATAAATCATTTATCACTATATATATTGTTTGAATAATTAAACATTGATATTTACCTCAAATATATTCTCATAAGTTACCCACATATCAATGGAAATATTATTTCCCTTTAATTTAGTAGAAAATTCATTATATAAGGATTTAAAATTTTATTTTATCCATTCAAATAAACATACATTTTTCTTTTATTAAATAATTTCATTATAGAATCTCCAATATGTGGTGTAAAACACACCATCACAACAAAACATACTTTTAGTCATAGGTAATAAATATTGAATATCATATTATTATTTAATTCATAAAATTTTCACTAATATATATATGAACTGCTCAATTACTAAGTGAATTGAGATTTTTCATTTTTCAAATTTACATTCGATTGAATCATTCCAAGGGAACAATGTTTTTTATTATTCCTATTAAAGTCTCCATGTATAATGATATACCATAGAGAAGAAGGGGATTTATCAAGGATAATTTTTTTAACAATTAATCCTTGATGTTAACCTTTTTCACTGATTTAATTATTCATCCATTCTATCTTTAAATTAGCACTATAACAATTATGTAACTCAATCATTGACAATTAGGCACACAACATAATTACAAGGTTTGGTCCAAATGTGGATACATAATACATGATGTATTTAATCCATGATTATTAATCATATTTATCATTAGTGTCAAAATGTTATTAGAAATGATTTAACATATATTAGCCTTGACATTGCACACACAATGTAAGCTTTTACTCCAATCAAACCCTAATACAAGGTTCAACGTCCACATCAATAGGAAAATCATAATCTCTAATCATAGGGTATTTGATTAAAATATACTATATCCCTATAATATTATATAATTATCCTTCGACTATATTTTAATTAAAATCAATAGTTTCCTCCTATTTTCCATCCAACTACATTATGAGATCATCCACCTCACTACTAGGTATATAATTTCAAGATAAAGATAAATATAATGGAATGAAATTTGAATTTTATTCTCAGGATTTCGAATTGATCAATATATGAATTAGTTTTTCCAAGAATACATAAGTCTTATTTATATTAATATTTGGACACTATATGACCATTAATTGAAATTAACAAAAAATAATTGGTCAAAAAAGATTTAAGCACATTTCGTTCTCTACATCTTCGTATCCATTTGATATAACAAATAAATAAATGAAAACTAATATATGAACATTATATTATACTATTTCTCATAAATATATTATCATGGGTTATTCTAAAACAAAATTTATATATTTTATATAGTTTCCCAGTCCATTTGTATATACAATTTCTTTAATTTTATCATTTATATCCATTAATTACAACCCGATGGTCCTAAATCCTACTATTTTTTAAAAAGTATGATAAAAATACATTAATATAAAACCATAATAAAAAACATTCATATTATTAATCGTAATGTTATATTGTATACAATTTTTTTCAAAATACATCATATGAAAACATGGCGGTTACAAAAATGAAAGGGGTGACATATAAATCCCACGAATGAAACAACCATGAATTCAAATCACAGCATATGAGTCAAAATGAAAAACATGATATCATAAAAGAGAAGGCCAATAATAATCATATTAGGTAATAACATATATGAAATGGTATCATAAGATAATAAAAACTTGTAAATATAGTGTCTACATTTAAAATTTCATAAACATCAATCATGAAAATTTTTGCAGACAATATCACATGGTTGACATAGTCCTGTAATTGATATTATTTCCTCCCAAATCCAATAAGAACAACTCAATATTAAAAAAACATTACATAATGCATTAGAACATTATCTAGGAATTCCAATTAGAAAATATACATGCTTCTGTGTACTCAAAAAATAGAATCAAATCTTAAGGAATATGAATAGAAATTACCCATTGAATGAAATCAGTTGAATTTGAGAAAATAACATATGGAACATTTTTTCCCATAAGTGGAAGGGATATTATGGTGGGTATAAATATAAAAGGAATATATAAATATATATAATTTGGAAATAATTAATTACATTTAATGAAAAAATTGTGTTATTGTGATAATGTTCATAACCCAATGAAAAAAAGGTTATTTAGAGAGATCTCTATAATTATGTATGAATATGTTATTCACAAACTCTTGATGTCCTCCTAATTGTCGCCTCATTGAAAACCCCTTTAGGTATGTCTAAATTTGTATTTTGGTTATTCCATCATAACAATGATGTGAGGTTGAGGATTTTGAAGGTATTTTTTCAGAATTTATTCATGCTACACAGACTATAATGCTCGAGGAGAAGGGGTTGTGAAGGGTGATATTTAAAAGAGGAGGATATGTGTGTTTTTATCAATATTCATTTATATTATTTTAAAAACACTATCAACAAAATCTGATCATGTTACTATATATAGTTATTGTTTCATGTGAGTTTAATGTAATTGGTTCAAATATTATGAATGAAATTAAAAATTAATGTATTTAGAATATACTATTAAATAACATATTTTACCAAATTTCATTATTCCACAAAAATATACCTAATGTCAAAAAAATACTAAATTTCACTTAATAAAATATAAAATGTTAAAATTCTAATTAACTTAATTTATTTTATGAAAACAGTTCTCTATAATTTTTTATTTATCATTCCAAAAATTGAATCAATATTTTAAAAAATACAAATTTTAATATTACAATACATTTAATGACAACTTGGAGAATTCTATAAGGTATAAAGGACATATATTATCATTATAATACAAAATTTTATTAAATTTTATTTCCATTACATGAAAATAATATTTATTTCAATTAAATATATTTATTTTTGAAAATGATAATAAAAAATACATGTTTTACAAAAAACAAAACATAAATTTAGAATTAATATATATATATATATATATGAATTATGATATAATAATTCTATATTCTCATTTTCTAAGAGACGTAAATATTATTTTATACTTCCAGAGGTTAGGATACTATTATAAATATTATGTTGCTATTTTTTAATAGTCCGGTTACTCTTTCAAATGTTTTCCTTCCATTCCAAATTTCAGATTTATAATGTCCATATAGGTTATATTATATCATTAAATAACTCACATTTCATTAATTATTCAATCAACTATATTTATCTCAAGCTCATATGTCTTATTCTATAAATTTATATTATATCTAAGTCATTTTTATTTATTTATATATTGTTTTTGATGAGTTTGGTTATTTAGGTGCATCAATTATATCAAATGTCTCATATTTTCATTAGCTTGTTTTATATTTTTTCACATTGTAACATTTTATAATATTTTGAAAAATTATTATGTAGATGTAATTTAACATAATTTATAACAATTTTTTTTTTGGTTCTGTCATGGGGTTCTTGTTGAATATATAATCTTATAATACATAATAGTATTCAACAATATATTGAAAATAAAAATTCAATTGATGAAATCATGTGTATTTACCTTATTCCACCTTTGTAAAATTCACCTTCAAATTTTTATTTTACAAACAATGGTGAAAACATGTTAGGGTACATCAACTTCATCACATCCTCTGGTTCCCATAATGCTACCTTATACTTATGGTTTCAACTTAGTAGTTTAACTATGTGTTTGGTCATATTTCATGGAACATTATCACTACATAAAAGGATTTATACAAGATTATCCTAAAGAGAGAGATATTTTTAATTTATTACTACCTATACATCTAGTACATGGGATAGATCTAGTACAGAATTCCTCAAGAGGGAGACATGGAATACATTGTGTACAAGAGAGAGGGTTGATGGGAGTGATAATTAATAAGCCATAGTTTTGATGTGATCAAGGTTTTTAAAGGTGTTGATATACCATGGACATATATTTACCTTTATTCCACATCCCATAAATTTAGTCCATATACTTATGTGTAGGACCACTTTATCTCTAACCCCAATCTACAGGGATTGCTGAATATTATCAACATAGAACTACTATCAATATTGTGTATCCATAGTATGCTACTAAATAATTTTATCCTTTAAACTATTTCATTAATAATTTAAGGTCCCAACTTACTTTCTTCACAAAATCCATCCGACCACATATGTTTTCTTCATATATCTCCATAGGGTTATTCACTTAGAGCCATTGGATATTTTGACTGGAAGCTATTTTTGAATTTGAATTTTACTAGTAGAATATTTTAAGCCCATGATACTTTTTTGTCCAACAAGACTTCTCATAACATGTATTATACTATAACACCCCATAATTTTAAATGGTTAAATTTCTAAATGATATGAAAAATGTAAACAAAGTGAACCATTATTTTTGAGAGCCTACATTATTAGAACAACCATGTTATTAGTTCTTTGCATGGAGTAATGATCAGGATGGGTGAACTTCAAAGAAGAATTCCTAGGTGTCTGAGAGTGTGGAAAATGAAACCAAAAAGGAATATGTATTAACCTATAGGGGAATTATTTAGTATGATGACATGTTTGGGAATGTGGTAGGGACATATGTAGGTGATCATGTTTCTTTGGAAAAATTGATTGTGCCTAGAAGGATAAGACCTGATGACCATTTTATGTAATGGTGTTTTTTCTTTTAGAAGGTCCTAGTTATTACATTAGTATAAGATGGTAAACATTGAAACAAGTGTGGTGGATATTATTGGGTTGAGATATAGGATGCAGAACATGGTTTGTTTGATCCAGGGGGTGAATGTTATAGTCCATAATGTGAAAGGGTTAAAAGGATAAATTATATGATTCATGTAAGATATTTTCACTTTATTTTATGAATACAAAATGATTATAAATCCATAGTAAAGAATGAAAGGCCTAGAGTAGTGATTAGGATGGGTAATAATCTGGGATGATATCCAAGAAGTGTGAATGTTAGAAAAAATAATACTATACAGAAAATATGTTGATTTTTTAGGAAAGTACTTAGTCTGATGGCTTGGTCGGGTATGTGGGTGTTCTTGAGGGAGGGGACCACATGTCTTTGGGAAAACTTTTGGTGGATAGAGGGAATGGGATAGATGGAAATCGTATGGAAGGGTGTATTGCTGTCAGGGGGTCAATTTGATACACCTAGTGTCTAGATAGTCTTCAAATATTATCCAATTTTTTATGTTTATATTTATCTATAATGTTTGACTCTATAATTATATAAAGTAACAGAATCTTACAGATCCTAGAGGAAAATCTAGGTTCCTTATCTACAGAAATCAATAGTTTTGTTTCATACAGCCTCACCACATCTCTGATGTTTATCCTTTCATATTTATCAGTTTAGAAGTCTTCTAAAATTTCAATGTAATGTGAATTCACTGTATGACGATCCCCCACAGCCCCTTTAACATAAACTCCTCATGATATATTTGGTAGAGAATTAATAATTCCTGGGATTATTTTTTATCATTTATATGAATTTCTGGGTATTGGATTCATCAATAATAATGAATTTATCCATTCACCATTCACCTAGTAACTTAACATGGATTTTGATGTATATTCTACCATCTCTTTCATCATATTTTCCCCAAAAAAATTTCTCTTAGATATCTAAATACATCACCATGATGCGTCTGTGGATGGAGAATTATGTGTTATGTAAACCAGCCAACAAATATCTCCTTTTCATAGGGTCTTTTTGTACACATAGACTTGAATGAAATCATAATAAACCGTAATTTAATGATTATAAATTTTGAGTATTTAATTTATTTATAATATCAACATTTTTAGAATAATTACTCTTTTAAAATTAATTTAGGTAGGATGAGGATCACTATGGCCCTACGGGAAACAACCCTCCTTCTGAAAGGACACTGCCACAATTCGTTTGGGGACTTTATGATTATTCGACGCCTCAACATTGATGGCGTCTACACTAAGTAGAAGCTCCTACATGAGGTGTTTTGGGAAGCCCTAACACCTAGATGGATCATGAAAATTGTGGATGGAGCTTCCAGAGGAAATCTGGGCCCTCTGAGATATGGGGCCATCTTCATAGATTATCTTGGTCGTTGTCACGGATGCTTCATTGGAAGCTATGGCACTGCCACTGTCTTAGAAGCTGAGATGATGGTGGTGATTCTAGCTATTGATCTTGTTAATCGAAAAGGATGGAGGAACATCTAGATTAAGAGTGACTCCACCACCATTGTGCAGGATATTTGTAATGGAGTTCTTCACCTTTCATGGCCTCTCACTGCTTGTTGGATGGGCACTCTCAACACCGTTCTTGAAATTAGACACATTCCCACTCATACTTATCGAGAAGCAAACACTGTTGCAGATAGTCTTGCCTACAAATGAGTCAACTAAGACATGACATAGAGTGATTCTCTATCGGGTGAGCTCCTTCCCCATTTCGTTAGAAATTTTAATAATATTCCATCTTTTCGACTCATGTAAACTTTATCTCTCTTTTCTCTCTTAATAAAATTTTTCATTACCCTAAAAAACTAAAATAGTACCACATTATTTATATTCTTAGTTTGGTAGTGGATTTAGGAGTTATATTCATTATAAATATCCGAACATCATTAATTTCACCTATTTTTGTTTAATCTAAATGAAAATATAAATTTTTTTAAATTTTATTCAATATATTTCTCACACCTCTCCACATATTAATAATTATTCTAGATTTTAAATGTTGATATCACTACAACAAACTCTATATCATGTGTTTAATTGTTATACACATGAACATTAAAAATCTTTGATGGGTTGGAAACCACGGTTTCATTCTACATTGGTATACAAATTGATCCATTCAATGAGGTATCCTAGTATATCACGAATAGTTCCCCACATGATATAAGTGTGATTAATGGTGCAGTGATATGAATAATTTTAAATTACAAGAACCTATCATTAAAGGCATAATTATAAAAAAACATTTATCAATTCAAGGTATATTTTTCTAGTGAGTTTTACAATTTTATGTTTTTTTTTAAAAATCATCTGTAAAACCTCGCTATTCCAACGAAACTATTGATCTATAATATAGATGATATTCTTGGTTTCACTTCAATTACATGTTTCTTTTTAGGGTTTACTTATAATAGTTTATTGTTAAAAATATCACCATGAATGATAATTTCTCCATCCAAAAAAACTAATTTACTACTATTTGAATAAATATGATCTTTTCCCAATATTTTATGAAATGTTTTCACTTTTACGTCATATTCCTCTGTTCATTTTTATTAAATCAAAATCTAATCTATAATTCTTAAATTTTTTTTGGGGTAATAAATAAAGGATTTATTCATTAAAACGATAAAAATTTATTGATCATTAGTGAAGCTGAAGGGGGTCCCTATGAACTCAATGTATCTATACCTTATTCAAATGACATCATTGGGAATATATTCCTTCATCACCTTTAATTAGTGATATTTCATACAAAGATATTTCCTATTGAAATATTGGGATCTATTTAGTTTATAAAGAAAATTATCAATATATGGATGGGGATACATATTCTTAATACTGATTTTTTGGAGTTCACTATAATCAATCCAAAGACACATTGACCCATACTTTTCCTTGTGGAAGAGACCATGTCACCCCATGGTGAATCTCATAGTAATTCAAAAAACGTTTCTTGATTCTCTCGTAACATCCTATATTTTTCATTCATATCAATAGTTGTAATTTTGTTACGATTCTCTGATATGGAAACATGTTTTGGGTATAAGTTCTGTTGGAAACTCATCCTATCATGAAAGAAGAAACCTAGACAATTCTTTAGTGAATACATCAGTATTATCCCTCCCAATTGGCCAATCATTTAACATGGTTCTTCCCTTTTAAAAAATTATTTGAGGTTGATATGCTTTCTCATATGGTTAAATTATCCACACATGATAATAATATTATAATGTAGATTCATCCACCCCATCAAAATTTTCAAAACTCAATGGATTATGTGGGATGCGAAGAGTTATCTCACTCTTCATATGGTTGATGTTGCCTATGTATATGGACATCCCATATAATATTTATATAGCATCAAACTACACTATTGTTTGTAAAACAATATTATAATGAAAGTTAATTCGACAATATTTACATAGAGAGGACTTGTATACATCTAATGTAGTAATTTATCAATATTCTATTATCATATATAGATTTAAATTCAATTTCTCAGGCTGTTTTTGAACTGTTATACTAAACCTGAATTTTGTAAAATGATTCATACTACCCGAATCAAAAGTTACAGTTGCTATTATTTAATGAGTAACCATTATACATGTCACCACATAATCATTGGGATATACCAAAGCACCAGTGCTTTCAATTTATCGTCCTTTATATATCATATATACATGTTGTTGTCATTAATTTTCATTGAAATCCATTTGATATGAAACTTGATTACATATGTCTCATGTTATTTATAGTCTAAACACTGTACCACATGATGAGTGTCGATATGACCATTAATTTATTTTTCTACATTAGTGTTTTTCAATAATTCCCTTTAGCAATAATTAGCTAGATTCTCATGTTTTAATCATCTTAAATATCACATGATTCCCTTTAGATAGTATACATTATTCTTCACGCCACACTATTGACTCATCTAATGTTGGGTTTTCTTTCCTTGATGGGATTTATCCATGGGTCCTCTTTAATTAAATTCTATTATTTTCTATCTCTTTCCCCATGAAACCATTGAGAGTATCTAATATCCATCTCATCCATACCGAAAGATAGAAAAATATATTCATATATGTCAAAGTCTCAAAATTCAATGGGATTTTATTATACTCGACATCAATCCATTAAATAAGTTGGCCACTATTATTTCTATGTTCAAGATAATGCTGGAGGCGTATCATGCAAGAATTATTGAATTTTTTTCATTTGCCCGGATTAAATTTCCATCCTTTTTATAAAGTCCTAATAAATACCTCCCCATTTTAATATTTATATATCATTGAATATATTTATTGAAAATTATATTTTAACCCTTACCATTCCATATAAATAGTATCTACTATTCACATCAAATTCTAGATCAGTTTCCATAGATTTTCATCTTCTCCATAAGTATGATAAATCTCCACCATGAAATTATATTATTCTAATCATTTGATGATAAATAATTTTTTCTTGTTGGAGTCAATCCGTAGTACCAATATGAGTAGATCATATGATCAACTAATCTTAAGTGTCCTTTTTACAAAAACGAATCCACCCAACATGTTTTATTTTATGATAAGGAGGTAATTCAACTATATTAATGTTATTAATAATTTCATGGGTAAGATGAGCTGGTACTACCATGATTTAACATTACCCTACCCTAATATGGTTTGGTATATCACTTAGGAAATAATCAAATTTAAAATCTTGTTGTTTGTTGGTGTAATTCCTCAAGTTTCCTTCCATTAACTAGAATATTGGGAAAAAATTAAGGGAACACATTAAATGATAAATATATATAAGAAAATGAATGAACATATAAGGAATATCTTATAAAGGACAAATAAATTATAAATTATGAGACTCTAGGTTTTAAATCTTGGTTTTCCATGGAAATTTATGTATTAGGATTTCTACGTTATCATTTTTTTAAATCATTCATATTAGTTAAAATGAGTTTTGGATTTTTAGAATTGTATCTCAAGGGAGGGTTAAACCAATTGTTAAATAAGGCCTTTTTATCCACTAAGCACTGATCGATTCATTTTCCAATGTACCATTTTTAAGGATATTTTCAATTGGTACCATTATGTCACAACCACATCCACATATAGTATATAAAAATGGATGTAATTACTAGGAAACCCATCAATCAATACATAACCAATATTCCAAGACAATCTACTATACATATTCTTATCCCTAGGGTTCTAGATAAATTATTCTACTATAGATCCCCCAAAATAACCAGACCATATACTATAATACCATCTATATTGACCTAATCCTTTTACGCAACTATCATATAACTATAATAATAAATATATAATAATTACAACCCAATAATAATGATACCTAATATCATTACAAGAATGTGTTCATAATATATAAAGATGAAAAAAATAATATTTATTTTATTATCCCTTATATTCTCTTTAATCATATTGTGATCCTAAAAATGCATAGTATATTCATGTAATTATTTAATAGAAAGGGAATATCTATAAATCCTTATAGAGTTAATTGTAATGCCCTGATTCCGAAAGCCCCCCAGAGGTGCCCCGTACGCAGTTGGTCAAATGGCCTCAATCACATTTTCCCAAACGTAAGAGGCAGCCAACTAGCAGTGAGGGACTTGGGTGTGATAGTGGGGAAACTATGCCCTACATGGAAGAGTACACAACAGAAGTAAACAACATATAAAATAGGGGAAGCAGTAAATATCCAAACAATAGTAAACTATAGAAGAATAAACAATAAACAATTGGAGCACACACACGTATATATTAAATGATACATGATACATATGTCTAGGAAAGTACCCAACCAAGTCACGATACTGAATACAATACTAAGACAAGGTACAAATGAAAAAAAGAAAATAAACTCCTTAGCATCACAAGCCTCAGCTTGGCCCCATGCTCTCCTGATCCAATGTAATCAAGTACTTGAACTTGAAGGGTGCTTACCCTTGTCTATACCTGCAACAATATAATCTGTTTGGGCCCAAAAGCATGAACCAAATAGGGTGTGAGACTAAATCTTAGTAGGCAACCAGGTGATGATATGTGCCTAACAGTTAGTGAGCATATGGATGTTAATAGTACAGTAAACAATAAATAGTAAATAGCAAACAGGATGACACATAACAGCAAACAATCCACAGATCAACATGCAGTAGTGAAGAAAACCACTAACCACAAACAAGAATCCCTCTAGGAAGTTGTCACGACCCGTCCTCGGGGCCCATGTCGTGACTACCCCAAGCCCGCCTTCCATAGGCTAGGGGCTGGCGGCTAGCACCAAAGGCATAAATCCCGAAAACTGGGAAGGAATTTCCTATATATAAGTAAAAAAACACCACAAAGTACAAGATGAAGTAATACACTATGTTCAAAAGAAAGTGATGAAAGGTAAGTGGGCCAGAATACAAACCCAACTGAAAGTACAGCTAAAACTGAACGAAAATACAACAGAAAAGAAAAACAGCTGGAAGAAAAGAAGCAGCTCCTGGGTCCTCCGCCTAGGATCCTACCTGATGGGTAGGTACAGATAGCGCAACTCCTGGATCGTCAGCCACGGATACTACCTGAAGGTTAGGTACAGATAGACTCCATAACTCTCTTGGCCATCAACCTCCTCCGGGTATCATCTCGTCATGAAGTCCACCTCCGGATAATAACTCATCACGAGGTCCACCTCTGGGTATCATCCAGTCCTTGAACACTCGGCCTCCATCAGCACTTCCCATAATCTGCAACCAACACAACGAGATGTGGGCATAGCACGTGCAGTGGTGAGTATAACGATACTCAGTAGGGACCTCGAGACCCTCAATGTCTCTCTGAATCCAACAAGGATAACCACAAAGAAAAAAACACAATAGATAACCCTTACTTAGGTATAAGCCCATACTTATACCTAAGTTATCAAGTAACCCATCTCAATCATGAGGAAACACAAAGGTTATGAAATCAATGGATTACCACTACATAGGAATATGCCCATACATATACCTAAGTTATCAAGTGATCTATCTCAATCATGTGGTAAACACAAAGGTCATAGACTCAGATCAAACTTGGATTTTCATTATCGAAACCATAACTGGTGAAGAACCCCGTGTATGGAGTGTACAGTGATCCTTTCACCACTCTGAGGTATGGCTCATTAACCTTATATTGCTGAGGTACTCCTCCTGTCGAGTACCGCGGGTCAGCCACTCAAACACAGTAGTGCTTCCCGCCGGGGTCTGCCACCCAAACACAGTAGTGCATCCCCCCTAATAGCCTGCAGAGGTACACTCCGGATGAGTACCGCAGGTCTGCACACAAACTCTATAGTGCTCTGTCCTCCATGGGTCTGCACCCAAACAAATTAGTGCTCCATCCACTGGGCTAGTCAACTCACTCCAAGTCGAGTCGGTCAAGTAGTTGCTAGGTCTCAACTGGCTACACGGTCTCCGTACTCCATACGCTCATCTCCGAGAGGGTCTGCTCCCCGAGCTACAGTTCGATACTCCATGTATCTCAAATACCCATGAAGAAATATCCCAAAGGACCGCCTCGTCATATGGGTCTCAACACAACAGACGACGCGTCAATCGGGCGCCCGGTCTGTGAGTTATTAGTCTTTTTGTCCCAGGGGATCGGTTGGTTTTGTGTGCAAACCAACCCAGCCGTATCTCAATTGTACCCCGAACTCTCATAGGGTATACTCATAGGGACTGTTTCTCAACGTGATCACCAACGTCGCTGACTTTTCCTCAAATGGACGTCAGGTTTCAAAGTTATCATCTTTTCCGTTCCAGGGGTACGGTTGGATTTCAGGTTCAATCCAACCCGGTCACTATCCATTTGCATCCAAAGCTCAGACAACGTATGCCAAAAGTTCCATCTCATCAAGAGGAAACCAACAAATTCAATGACACATCTGTCAGACGTCCGGAGTTCAAGTTATATGTGTTTCCGTTCCGAGGGCCCGGTTGGTTTCATGCCCGAACCAACCCGGATGTATCCAAAGTTCTCCGAAACCTTGAGTATAATATACCGAAACGACGGTATCGATCCAGGGATCACATCACAACTGAAGGTGCATCGATCGGAAGTCTGTAGCCCATGTTATAGACGTTTGAACAAAAACTGCCCAAAAATAGGGGGTTCGGGCCCGGTCTGACCCGGCCCGAGACCCCATGGGTCACCCCGAACCGGGTCGACCCGACCCAGTTCCGGGTCTGACCCTCTATGTCGCGGCACAGCCCGGCCCGGCTGGGTGGCCGGTTGGCCTGCCGCGCTGGCGCGGCCCGCGTGGCCTGCTCGGCTGGCCGAGCTGTGCGGAACAGGGGGGGCACGCGCCCCCCTGATTGAAGTTGCGGCCCCCGCGTGGGGGCCTCTCTCTTCCAATGACATGGCGCAGGCCGCCACGTATCCCGCGGTCTCGCGTGGCCACGAGACCGCCACCTGTTGCCGCGGCAGATCTTCCTGGCGGCGCGCCGGGCGACGCCGCCTCCTAGCGGTCGGCCCCCGCCTCTGGCCGCCGGCGCCCCGGCGCCGCCATGCCGATGTGGCGCGCCAGAAGAATCTTCCGCAGACCACCGGAGTTACTCCGGTGGTCCGTTTTCAATTTTGTCTACGCCGGTGGTCCTCTAGGGAGTCGTCGATTACTACTAAGGGTTCAAAACACCTTTGCGGCCCGCCTCATCATCTCCCCTTGATCCGCACTTCGACAACAAACTGCAGAGGGTCTGGGCATTGTTCGTTAGCCCGTGCCCTCCGCATTAGACGTTTAAAAAAACAATATCAAACTCAACCAATCCCAAATATTCACCCCGCAACCACCCCGCATGAACGAGAAATCCACGGATCAACCGGAAGAGATTGATCCATGTTCATCATCATTTTCTCAAATGATAAAAGGGAAAAACAAATATAACCCCCCTACAGTTTTCCCCGCATTCAAGAATTTCAAACCCGCCAACATATTCGTTTGCGAATCAACTTAATATTTGGTTGATCCACTTTCATTGTTTTAGAAGGAAATAAACATGGGTTCATTAACATTCACAAGTTAATTCCCTACCTCGATTCACGATGGTCGATCGCTTGATGAATAAAAGGAAAAGCATCGTTGTTCCGTAGATGTTGTCGCGGGATGATGGCATCACTTCGTCGAGCGTCGAGAAAAAGGAAGTCGAGGATGGAACCGGCGTTCTTCGCGTTCTTCAGGGATGAATATGGAGTTCTTCGTGGAAGGATGAAACTCTTCAAAAACTAGAACTCTCCCAAACACTCAACACAACAAGCTAAAACCCAAATAAAATAAGACACCTCTTATTTTATTACTCAAGCCATGCATTTCAAAAATCCAAAATTCAAACCTAACATACATAATTTATTGATCTTAAGTTGTCAAATTAATTAGTGTTTAGGTGGAATGAATTAATGTGGGAGGTGAGGAGGGGAGGAGCCACTTAATTAAAAAGGGGTTTAGAGGAGTTAGGGAATTTGAAAAGGTGGGGGCTTGTGTGGTCCCCACCTCACCCTTAATCCTATCATGGGAAGTTAACAACCGGTGGGTCCCACTCCAACTCCCACACCTAGGATCTAACACTTATAAAAGAGAAATTAAGTTTAGGAACAACTTTATTTCACTCAAACCACTTAGTGAAGAAATAAAAACAAAACAATTAAATTTTTATTCCCCACTTATTTTACATCAACACCTGAGCAAACGCACCTTCGGAAAAGGTGTTCCTAAGCAATTACCGATGCTGAGGTTTCATCGGTGCCCTCAAATTTCGATTCCAAGCACCGGTTCAAAAGACAAAAAAACCAGCTCGTTCGTTTACTGAACGTACCCGAGAAAAACATCGGATATTGATTCCGGGAACACCGGACCTCGAAATCAGGCGCCGTCAGAAACTACGATCTTGTAAAATCCCAAATAAATAATGAAAAACTTTTCCTTGAAATTTCCGGGTCTTTAAATTACTCCCACCTCAGGGTTTTACGTCCCCCTAAAGCTTTAACACAAACTAGGGATACAAAAGTAGTACTGAGCACGCATCTGATCATTCCACTCCAATGTGCTCTGCTGGAGGTTCCTGTGCTGCCGAAGAAAGTGCACAAGAGGAATCGACCGTCCTCATAGGACCTACTCCTGTCGATCCTAAACCTCTACTTGAACCCTAAAAAATTCACCCCATCGCCAATGTCCAGCTCCTCATGGTCGATGATATGCGATGGGTCATGCACGTATCTCCTCAGTTGAGATACATGGAAGTCGTTGTGCACCTAGTGCAGCTGAGGTGGATGGGTAAAACGATAATCCACATCGCCTACCTTGATGAGGACCTAAGAAGGTCTGCTGAACCACAGAGATAACTTTTCTCCTTGGCCATATTTCTATAAACCTTGTCGAGGTGAGACCCGTATAAGGACATGATCGTCATCCTCGAACTCTAGAGGTATCCAATTCCTGTTTAGAACTGAAACTCAAAACACTTGCTGCCACAAGGGTAAGGTTGACTGACTCAAGAGTGATCAGTCGTAACCTCCTATTCATGAGTTTATCCTGTGCTGCTTGGGGTTTCCTTTTCACCGACAAAGGAAATCTCATCCCGACATTGTAGTGAAACAACAACCTTTTTGCCTAATACAATCAATATGAGCATGAACTGTGAATCCAATCCATACTGAGACCAACGTCGTAAGGCCTCAACGCTGCCACTAAGAGATTCCAACCGAAACACTCGCCCCGTGGGTCAGACCACACTATCGTCATAAGTGTGATTATCGAGTCTCCTCTCAAGGTATCTCTAGACGTGAGGGTCAAGTCAACAGCTTAACTGGAAACTCTACGTTTGGGACAAGATTCGTGGAAGGATGGAATTATTCGTATCAACGCCTATTACTACGACAGCTTATAGTGGATACAGACTGTCCCTAAAATCATTCTTAGTGCCATTGGGTCACACTCCTTGACCGCATGAAGCTACTCTCTCCCCCTACCCTCCATCTCCCTGAGCCTAGAGGGAACAACAAAAGCGGTTGGTGGTAACATGTTGATATGTACACCACCTCATGCTGCTCTCCTAACTCTGCCTCCACGTCTGCTACTCTGCAGATTTATCTATCCTTAACATTTCCTCTTCATGATACATCTGCATGCCCATGTCTCTGATACTGGCACCAGTTCGCTGCATTCCAACTTCTAACAGTCTCTAGCTGTATTTTTTTCAACCAAATAACATTCAACCACAAGGTTATCTCTAGCACCCTAACGTGAGTAGGAATTCATATAGTAAAAAGTGATGGCTCAGATATCCTTAAACACACCAGACTCAGAGGTCCAATCTATATAGCACTGATCGAATCGTATTCATCAAGTACCTGGAATGTTTGGTACGCCTCGATGAATACTTAGCTACCGACTCGTCATCCTTCCGAAGTTGTATAAGCTCTAGAAAACGTTAAGCCAACTCCTCAAGCCATTCCTCAGCCGCTAGTGAGTCAGGCTCGCCTGGGAATTTGAGGGTATCTGATGTTACAGCACGTGTAAGGCATTAAGCCTACATGTGTCACCTACCGGTACCGCCGGTTGTAACTGCTGACAAACAGGTAGTGATGTATAGCTGACACACTACCCTAAGGCACTATCTCGAGCATCGGTCCATGTACCGAAGCCTCATAACTATGTGGACCATCCTCATGGTAACTCACTGGAAAACACTAGTATCCAAGTCTCCATCCACTCCACTGGTGTCTCAGCTAGGCGGAAAACTCTAGCAATCGCCTCCATCCAGTCCTCTGCTGTCTGGGAATCTGCCTCACCTCGTAACCTCAGAGGCCTCTACTACTGGAACTCGTGCATCGGGCTCTTCCAGCATGCACCGTCCACTAGTACGACTGCTGGCATCAACTACCTAACGGGTGGTGTTTCTACTGGTAAACCACCCGAAGGAGCCAACATAGAAAGAGGGCCCTGCACTGGAGCCTCATCGCCCGGTGAGCCGTCATCGAGTACTCTCTCTGAAACTCCAACTGACTGTCTACGTGGAGACATCCTGAACAAATGTGACACGGTCAACGATTTATACCTGATGAGCTGACATGGGTTGAGCTGACTTTAAAACATTGGAAGCAAACACGCAATCAGTGTTTTCATGCACAAAGTCGGAAATAAGAAGTTAGGGTCCTGGTGTACGGATACGTCGGCTGCCGCACCAACACTAGACTCCCTGAACTGAAGACCACACCCAGTACCCTTAACAATATTGCTTCACATAGAAAAAGATCAGATTCATTAGTTCTGTGGTAGAATTGAACTCCTCTGATACCAATTTGTCACGACCCATCCTCGGGGCCCGTGTCGTGACTACCCCAGGCCTGCCTTCCATAGGCTAGGGGCTGGCGACTAGCACCAAAGGCGTAAATCCCGATAACTGGGAAGGAATTTCCTTTATATAAGTAAACAAAACACCACAAAGTAGAAGCGGAAGTAATACACTAAGAACAAAAGAATGTTCTGAAAAGTAAGTGGGACAGAATACAATCCCAACTAAATGTACAACTACAACTGAACGAAAATACAACAGAAAAGACAAATAGCTGGAAGAAAAGAAGAAGCTCATGGGTCGTCCACCTCGGATCCTACCTGAAGGTTAGGTATAGATAGCGCAGATCCTGGATCATCTGCCACGGATCCTACCTGAAGGGTAGGTACAGATAGCCTCCACAACGCTCTTTCCTGTCAACCTCCTCTGAGTATCGTCTCGTCGTGAAGTCCACCTCTGGATACTGAATTGTTGTGAGGTCCACCTCCGGATATCGTCCAGTCCTTGAACACTCAGCCTCTGTTAGCACTGCCCGTCGTCTACAACCAACACAACGAGGTGCGGGCATAGCCCGTGCAGGGGTGAGTATAAGGATACTTAGTAGAGACCTCGATACCCTCAAGTTCTCTCTAAATCCAATGAGGATAACCACAAAGAAAAAACACAACAGATAACCCTTACTTAGGTATAAGCCAATTCTTATACCTAAGTTATCAAGTAACCCATCTCAATCCTGAGGAAACAAAAAGGTTATGAAATCAACAGATAACCATTACCTAGGTATATGAACATACATATACCTATGTTATCAAGTGACCCGTCTCAAACATGAGGTGAAAATAAAGGTCATAGTCTCATCACAAACCAGGATTTTCATTATCGAAACGGTAACTGCTGAAGCGCCCCATCTCTGGAGTGTACAGTGATCCTGTCCCGACTCCGAGGTACTGCTCACTAACCTAAGACTGCTGAGGTACTCCTCTTATCGAGTACCACGGGTCAGCCACCCAAACACAGTAGTGCTTCCCACCGGGGTCTGCCACCCAAACACAGAAGTGCATCCCCCATAATAGCCTGCAGAGGTACTTTTCGGATGAGTACCGCGGGTCTGCACCCAAACTCCGTAGTGCTCCATCCACCATGGGTCTTCACCCAATCTCAGTAGTGCTCCGTCCGCCATGGGTCTGCACCCAAACAAATTAGTGCTTCGTCCACTGGGCTAGTCAACTCACTCCAAGTCGAGTCGGTCAAGCAGTCGTCAGGTCTTAGCCGACTACACGATCTCCGTACTCTGTACGCTCATCTCTGGGAGGGTCCGCTCCACGAGCTACAGGTCGATATTCCAAGTATCTCATAGTCCCACTAAGAAGTATTTCAAAGGACCGCCTCGTCATAGGGGTCTCAACACAACAGACGACGCGTCAATCGGGCGCCCGGTCTGTGAGTTATTAGCCTTTTCGTCCCAGGGGCCCGGTTGGTTTCGTGTGAGAACCAACACAGCCATATCTCAATTTTACCCCAAAATCTCATAGGTTATACTCATAGGGACCGTTTCTCAACGTGATCACCAATTCCGTTGATGGTTCGTCAAACGAACGTCCAGTTTGAAAGTTATCAGCTTTTCTGGTCTAGGGGCCCGGTTGGATTTCGGGTTCAATCCAACCCTTCCACAATCCATCTTTGCCCAAACATCAAGAGAAGTATGCCAAAAGATCCATCTTATCAAGAGGAAACCAACAAAGTCGACAGCACGTCTATCGGATGTTCGGAGTTCAAGATATAAGTGTTTCCGCTCCGAGGGCCCGGTTGGTTTCATGCTCGAACCAACCCGGTCATATCCAAATTTCTCCGAAACCTTGAGTGTAATATAACAAAACGACCGTATCGATCCAAGGATCACATCAAAACTGACGGTGCATCGATCGGATGTCCGTAGCCCATGTTAAGGGCGTTTGAACAAAAAATGCCCGAAAATAGGGGGTTCGGGCCCGGTCCGACCCGGCTCGAGACACCCTGGGTCGGCCCGAACCAGGTCGACTCGACCTAGGTCCGGGTTCAGACCACTAGGGTGCGGCCCGGGCCGGCCCGGCCCGGCGGCCGGTTGGCCTGCCGCGCTGGCGCGGCCCGCGTGGCCTGCTCGGCTGGCCGAGCTGAGCAGAATAGGGGGGAGGCACACACCCCCTGATTAAAGCCGCAACCCCCGCATGGGGGCCGCTCCCTGCCAGCGACGCGGCGCTGGTCGCCGCATCTCCCTTGGTCCCGCGCGGCCGCGGGACTGCCGCCTGCCGCCGCTGCTTAAGCCGTAGCTGACCTTCCTGGCGGCGCACCGGGCGCCACCGCCTCCTTGCAGCTGGCCGCCACCTCCGGCCGCCGTGCCGGCGTGGCGCGCCCGTAGGCTCTTCCGCGGACCACATGAGTTACTCCGGTGGTCCGTATTAAATTTTGTCTGCACCGGTGGTCCTCTTGGGAGCCGTAGATTATTGTGAAGGGTTCAAAACGCCTTTGCGGCCCACCTCATCATCGCCCATCGATCCGACCTTTGACAACAAACTGTGGAGGGTCTGGGCTTTGTTCGTTAGCCTATGCCCTCCGCTTTAGACTTAAAAAAACAATATCAAACTCAACCAATCCCGAATATTTACCCCGCAACCACCCTCCATGAACGAGCGATCCGCGGATCAACCTGCAGAGATTGATCTGCGCTCATTGTCCTTTTCTCGAATGATAAAAGGGATAAAAAAATATAATCCCCCTGTAGTTTTCCCCGCAATTAATAATTTCCAACCCGCAAACATATTCTTTTGCGAATCAACTTAATATTTAGTTGATCTGCGTTATTTGTTTTAGAAGGAAATAAACATGGGTTCATTAACATTCAAAAACTAATTCCCTACCTCGATTCACGATGGTTGATCGCTTGACGAAGAAAGGGAAAGCTCCGTTGTTCTGTAGATGTTGCCACGGGATGATGACGTCACTTCATCAAGCATCGAGAAAAAGGAAGTCGAGGTTGGCACCGACGTTCTTCGCATTCTTCATCGATGAGAATAGAGTTCTTCGTGGAAGGATGAAACTCTTCAAAAACAAGAACTCTCCCAAAAACTCAACACAACAAGATAAAACCCAAATAAAATAAGACGCCTCTTATTTTATTACTCTAGCCATGCATTTCATAAATTTAAAATTCAATCCTAACATACTTAATTAATTGATCTTAAGTTGTCAAATTAATTAGTGTTTAGGTGGCATGAATTAATGTGGTAGGTGAGGAGGGGAGGAGTCACTTAATTAAAAAGGGGTTTAGAGGAGTTAGGGAATTTTAAAAGGTGGGGGCTTGTGTGGGCCCCACCTCACCCTTAATCCTCTCATGGGAAGTTAACAACCGGTGGGTCCCACTCCAACTTCCACACCTAGGATCTAACACTTAGAAAAGGGAAATTATGTTGAGACACAACTTTATTTCACTTAAACCGCTTAGTGAAGAAATAAAAATAAAACAATTATATTTTTATTCCCCAATTTTTTTACATCAACACCCGAGAAAACGCACCTTCGGAAAAGGTGTTCCTAAGCAATTACTGGCGCTGTGGTTTCATCGGTGCCCACAGATTTCGATTTCGAGCACCGATTCAAAAGATAAAAAAACCCACTCGTTCGTTCACTGAACGTACCCGAGCTAAACTTCGGAAATTGATTCCGGGAACACCGGACCTCCAAATCAGGCGCCGTCAGAAACTACGTTATTGTAAAATCCCAAAGAAATTATGAATAAAATTTCCTTGAAATTTCCGGGTCTTTATAATAGTACTCAAACCCATCCCCTCAGGTCATATCTAATATATATCAACAATCCTATAGGAAGTAAACTCAGCCAATCCCCTCTGGTTTGGTCATACAAATTTATAAGACTCTCTGAGGATGAACGCTCAATCAATTCCCCTTATAGTCTAAGGTAGTCAGTGACACTCTGAGAAAGTTCACACAGTAAATTCCCACTATATCCCTAAGGTCTAGAGACTCTATGAGGAAGCTCACTCGGTCAATCCCTCTTATAGCCTCATTTCGATCTCAGAATCTCAAAGGAAGCTCACTCGGTCAATGAATCCTATAGCCTAGAATGGTTTAAGGAAATTCAATCAAAACATAGAATCTTTTAGGAAGCTCACTCTATCTACCACCGTATAGTCTATAAATCTCAAGACTCTATGAGGATGCTCACTCTTTCTATCCTACTATAGTCTATAATATCCAAGACTCTCTGGAAACCTCACTCGGTCTATCCCCTTTATTCTATAATGATCTAGACTCTCTGAGGAAGCTCACTCGGTCTATCACCTTATAGTCTATAACACTAGGATCTCACAGACCCATTCCAGTTAGTGCATAATAATGATATAAGGCCAAATTAAACCTACAGAGAAACTTGGATTACCAGTCTACAACATAACAAGCATGTTAGAGAACATAACTCCATCCTACGGTCACAAGGCAATGAAAACATGTATAATTGAAAAATGCTGAACAAGGCCTAAAGGTCATAAACTAAAATAGGCATGGGAAAAAACATCCAAGCATAGAAATTATCCTCATACATAACCAAATTACCTCTAAAAAAGTATACATGAAAGGTAGGGAAACAACAGGGGAAAAATAGTAAACACGTAATACCCCGTCCAAGGGGTATTGGTGTTTATTGCACATAAAACTCAATGACATTGAACAGAAAGGCAGAAAACACCTACCTGGATTCTAAGAGATTGATATACATAAACAAAGAGGCTTGATTCTAATTAAAATGTCATAGATATACAAAAAATCACAAAACATTAAACCCACGATAACTTGTAAAAGAGGAGGAATTGGAAAAGGATGCTCTAGAAGAAGGAAGAGCTTTCCGCTGTGGTTCCAACGTAATCGACGATGGTCAATTCGGGGGCTCAGAGGAGATTCGAGGCTGTATGAGACTCTCTAAGATGAAGAAGTTGGAGAAGAATCATGTTTGGGCTATTAGACGTGACCCCGGTGCGTTTAATGGAAAAAAAATTACATGGTGTGTACTTTTGGTGTAAAGGAAATGTACTAGGCTTTTTCGTGCCCTTCTTTATGTGGCCTCTACATCACCCCACACATCCCTGTGTGTGGCCCAGACACATCCAGCATATGGCCTTGTGCGACATCGAAGTACACCACATGTACTTATAAAATACACGGTGTGTACAGTAAAAATTTCCAGAAACTCCTATTTTCTCAAAAACTCCAGAAAAAGGAAAAACAACCTTAAACGAAGTTCTAGGTTCTTAAAAACAGACCCTCTTAAAGAAATTCATCCACAAATTACCTTATAGAGGCATGTATGAAGAAACCTCGAACAACTCTACCCACTGCGATCGTACATTGACCTACCTCTCCCATGTCACATCATGTACTCGCTCGTGTTGCCATATCACTAGTACCAGAGGAACAGTCTGGCCATGGAGAACCTTCGTACTGTGACCGAAAATCCAGATAGGATGCTTCTAAAACGTTGCATCGACTTCGAGCTCAACCTCCTCAGGTTGAGAAACATGGGATGGGACTGAAAAGTAATGTCAAAGCTGAGAAACATGGAAGACATCTTGAATTGGCTGATACCTCTGAGGTCACTCCAACTAATAGGAAACTGGCCCAACTCTCTCCAACACCTCAAATGGCCTGATGTATATGTTGAAATCTTCCCCTGTATCTAAGTCCTCTTGTGTCCCATCCTCGGTGAGAGACGTAGGAAAACCTGATCCCCGACCTCGAACTCCAGAGGTCATCTCCGCTGATCAGCATAAGACTTATGTCGAGACTATGATGTATCCATCCTCTTCTGAATCCACTCTATCTCCTCTGAGGTTTCCTAATCAAGACGAGGTCCCAGAAAAGCTACCTCTCTTACCTCCATCTAGCATAAAGTTGACCGGCATGGCCTGCCATACAAAGCCTCGTAATGTGCCATCTGATTAGTTTCTTGAAAACTGGTGTTTTAGGTGAAATCCGAAATATGTATATGTATCTCCCAAGAACCTCAAAAGCCTAGAATGTAAGATCGGAGCATATCCACATGCACCTGAATCATACACTTTGACTGGCCATCTATCTGGGGATGGTATGATGTACTCGAATGTACCTATTTACCCAAAGCCTTCTGAAGCCCCTACCAGAACCGAGAAGCGAAATGCGCATCTCTGTCTCAAACCATTAAGTGTGGGACTCCATGTAGACGTACAATCTCTCGTTTGTACAACCGTCCGATCTCATCAACGGTGATGGCATTTTTGATCGGCATGAAGTGATAAACCTTCATGAGTCTATCAATGACAACCCACATTGTGTATTTCTCTTGATGAGACCCCGACAAACTAGTCACGAATTCCATCGCGACATCATTCCACTTCCACACCGGAATTGGTAACTTCTGAAAATGACCTGATTGTCATTGATGCTCTACTTTCACCTACTAACAAGTGGAAAACATAATGAAAAAACCAAAAACATATCTCTTCATACATTTCCACCAACACAAGGGGTGTAGATCACAATACATCTTGGTGATTCCATGATGAACTGCCAAAACTGTGGACTGGAAATCCCACATCAGATCCTCGTGTTTGTCTGATGGAACCCATACATGTCCCTGGATATGCAAGATCTCATCCTCACCCACTATCCATCCATGAAGAGGGTCCTCTCCTAACACACTCCCCTACAAGACTATGCCTTCCGAGTCTGATAGCTTCCTAATCTGTACCCGTTCAAGAAGTGCAGAGGTAACATCTACAGAGTATATAAAGGTCTGCCCCTGTCTATCGTGCACCTCAAAATGCATCTCAAAGAATATATCCATAAGCTTCCGCACACTTTTTCCCTAATGAACTACCTGTATCCGAGTTATCCTTCTCAATGCATTAGCCACTGCTTTTCCCTTTCCTAGTGCATAGGCAAGCTCAATGTCGAAGGACTTAAGACACTCGACCCACCTGCACTGTCTCAGATTCTGATCTTTCTGAGTGAAGATGTACTTGAGACTCTTATGGTCGGTAAAAACCACAAATTGCTCTCCCATAAGGTAATGTCTCTGAAACGTATAGATGATTTTTGCCTATCAACTAGTCAAAGTTCCGGTGCTCTGCTAATGTGTATAGCAGCACTCGGGTCGAATCCTCAGCGATGATACTTTGAAATAGTCGTTTATTTTTAGTTGATTGTATTTTGATTAGGGGGGTTTGTTTGAAGAGATTAATTAAATTATTGATTGTCTATAATTGATTTAACAAATTGATAAATATTTGGGTGAGTTCATCATTAGATAGTTATGCCTGTGAAATCCTTGAGCTTTTCTTTATATTGCATTAAATTAACACCCATGTCACAAGATGATTTTGATCGGAATTCCCAAGTGTTAAAGATTTATTCCAAGACGTAACTTAACATAGGTTTCTAATCATTAACATTACTTGTTTATGGTAGTGTATTTGTGGTTCCAATAATCCATGGGATCCACATATTAAACAAAACATGTCACTAATCCATGATATATAAAGTTCAACATACACAATATTAATTTAAAGAACATTCATCGAGCAAAAGCTCTCAATCACATAACATACCTAAATTATAACTCATCCCAATTAGAGATTTACCCAGACATTAAAATTATTACTAATCCGGTTATAATGATTATGGTGATGAATTATAAAGAGAAGAAAAAGAAAGAGACAAGATAAGAGTAGTGCGCCGAACACACACAAACGATAAAGAAAATTAAAAATGGATTTTCGATTGATTGAGGAAGCAGAAGAAGGGAAGGGGATTCAACTGAATTTAAACTATTTTAAGAACATAAATACTAAACTATAGAAGGTGGATGAGAATAAGATATATTTAATAAGTAACTTGCATTAAAACAGAATTACAAAGAAAGAGATTTACAAAATTACAAAAACGAAGAACACGAAATTAAGTGAAAAAAAAGAGAGGAGGAAAGGTCTCTCAAGTGAAAACATGAGTATGGAAGATCCTCCCAATACATTTCCAAGGCCTTGGTCGTGTGAATATGTTCTCCTCTCTTCTGAAATGCCAACCCTCTCAAGGAGAGAAGGGGAGAGTATTTATATCCCAAGGAGTGGACTGTTTACATTCCAACAATACACCTCCACTTGGCTCACTGATATGGACATCATGGAAACCGAATCTCGAGAAATCCTCTACTTCAACATTGTAGATAAGAAAGTCGGCCGAATACTCTCAAAATTTAGAGTCATTTGGACTTAAGGATAAAAAGTTATGGCCGGTTGATTAAACAAAGTAAAACTGTCCATTTCAATCCAGTCTTTTTGAAGTCCAGAATGTGAGAGGGTTTTTGAATATGAAGTTTCCTTCAAATCCGAATGGGTTCTTCAAAAAAGTTGGCAGCCTATATCTCCCCTTTCACACTGAAAAATACCAACTCTATTTGATGCTTACATCATGAGATATGTCATGCATACTATACTGATTTTAATTCTCGTACAGAATGGTGGTTTGGACATAAAATCTTCATTTGGACCCCTTGTACTTGGATTTGGGCCTTGAAAGTTTTATACAAGATGACATGTAGTGTCTCCCGATTTATGGTGGAGATTTAATGTTTTTGGATCTCTGGATTTAGCCCAGTAAATCAATCATCAAGGCTGGTCCAGTTTGTTCACAGATTCTTTGGTCTTGTTTGTGAGGACCATATGACCCTTCAAATAGCATAATTGTCTCATGGTAACTTCTAATCAAATGTTTTATATTGAATTTAGAATCCTATAAAACAAGAACCACACAATTTTGATCAGTATAGTGATAGGTATCATTAAAAAATTAAACTGACTCAATTGGACTACTTTTAAAAATGCTCAAAAATTATACTTAATATTAAAACATTAATATTTCACACAAATTATGCACATTTCATTTAAAATCAGTAAATGGGGAATATAATAAGTCATTGAAATTTCAATAACATCAACCCCCCATACTTAGTTTTGTGCATGTCCTCATGTGCAGCAAATATAAAAACATGAAAAAATCATTTTTACTCACCAACAGATTTTAAAATTTTGTTTTCTCCAATCAGGGGAGGTTTATATTATTTCACTCATCCATTTTGAATTCCACAACAAGTTTTTACAGAAACAATGTTCCAAGACTAAATCATTTTTTCATGCTCAAATTTAGAAATGGAAAATGTGGACACTCAAAACTCACACCTCTCAAGATGATAAAATTCATTTGTGGAGGTTCACTCTTTCACCAACCAAAATTGAAAATCTTAGAGTTTGAAAAGATCTCTAAGCTTCCAATCCCTATCCAAAGTGAACAAGAATCAAGAGGTATTTTAAAGGGGTTTTCTATGGCTATTGGACGGTTGGAATATAATGTCCAATAGAGCGAATTAGAGGGTTAAAATACCAACACAGAAAAACAATGCACATTTTTTTGAAATAAAACATTGAAGGAAATGAAAACAAATATTTACAAGGGAATTGTTGTGTGAAGAAAGACAAAATAGAGGAAGAAAATATTAAGGTTATGAGAAGATTAAATATTTACAAACCACCAAACTTCTCCCAATGATATAAGAATATAATTCCAGTGTTCTTTTTTTATTTTCCTTTTTTTTCTTTGTTTTTTTGAAAGTTGACCTTGAAACAGATCTCACACTCATATCCCAACCCATTTTTGATCTCCTCATGACACAAATTAGAATAGTTATAACAATATCAATGGTTGAGGAAGAGTGATTTTGGACCTACCCAAGACAGAACCCATATTTTCATTTTTTTTGTTTTTTGTTTTGATTTTTTTTTATTTTTTTTGAACACTTTTCAATATCATTTGTAAAATACATTCCCAAATCCCACTGAATGAAAACCTCCCACCACACTAAAATATATGCTTTCCCTCAAGCATATGATAACACACCGGAAAGTAAGGAAATGATACCCAAAAATGAAATCCATTCCCCCCCACACATAAATTTCAAAAACTTATGAAATGAAAATCCATGTTGATTTTAGGTGGGAGAAGGTATTGGGCATGTAATGTGGCTATCAAAGAAAAGGTTTTCATAGTCTTGAAGGGGATTTCAAAAGTAGGATTAATGTAAGGGTAATGAGAGGATATTTGGCTATTGTGATTCTCATGTGGTTCAGAAAATGCCTCTATTATAGTAATGCACACTAAGGCAGGAAATTTAGCTTGAAGGTCCACAAACTCAAGACTCACAAATGGGGGTGAAAACACACATTTTGAAAACATGGCCATAGGTGGCCTTGGAGTGAAAGCAAATGTTGTTCCTCACGGTTCGGGAAAAGCATTTTCCAAATCAAAAAATGAGCATTCAAAATTTGTTAATTTTGACACAAAATTATTTATCCAAAGTCATGATGAAAATACAAAACATTTGAGATGAAAACATGTCTGTTAACTCCCCTAAATGGTTAGACAAAATTTCAAAACTCGATGGTGAGTAATAATGACTCTTTTTTTTTTAATTTTTTAAGTGATTGGGTTTTTTTGGTTTTTTAGTTTTTATGGTTTTTATAAAATACACACCCACACAAGAAAGAGAAAAAGAAAGGGTTTGATGAATAAAGTGGTAAAAAAATGAATGAGAGAGGAAGAAGAAGAAAGAGGAAGAGAGAGGAAGAGATAGAGAGAGAGTTAAAGGGAAAGAGGTGCCCCCTGGTTTGGATTTGGCGGGTTGCCATCTCCATCTAGTGGAAGGTTGACTACAGAAGTTGGGGATCCAGTGGAAGTTGAGATGGTTTCAGGATTGTGGGAATTTACCTGAAAAATAAAATTCATTATTCATCTAATGAAAAACTAAAAATAAATTGAAATTTTATAAAAGTAAAAGAAAACATGGGTTGCCTCCCATGAAGCGATGCATTTATTTGTCTACAGCTGGACAATTGCAGTGGAATACCCATAGTCTGACGGTGGCCATCGTATTTTCTCAACTCCAGTGTGCTTCCAAAAAAACTTTTTCTTTGGAAGGCCTAATGATTCATTGGATAATTTCTTCCCATCCTTGTTGGTGTGCTTGCAATTCAATGGGGGTGGAAAGAGAATACTTCTATCCTCACATTGGTCTTCAACCTGAGGAATGATGTTATCCACAAAGTGCTAGTTTTCTATGCTTGGAAATTCTGGAAGATGGCTCAATTCAGATGGTTCATTTATGTAAGGATCAGATAACACAAAAGCGGAGTATAAGATCCCAATTGTTTTTTACTCATTTATTTCATCACATACCGATGTAGAGTAATGAGGATCAGTGGAATCATAAGACTGAATAAAATTTTTAATATCCTTTATTTCAATGTTGTTCTCCAAAGAATGGTCAATTTCAACCTCACTAGTGGTCACTTTATTAATTAGGGTACAAATATCACAAAAATCACTACCATCAGGACAATTTAAAGACATTGGGTCAAGGTTCACTTCACATATAACAGAATTTTCAGAATCATGGATAGGAAAGGATGAATGTGGGATAATCTGATCTAAATCAACAAATGAGCATTCTATTTCATTTTCCTCATTAACATCCATGTTGGAGCATTGGAGGTCAGAGGTGAGATGATATTCCAAAGAGTTTTCAATATCCTTTAGATCAATGGAGTTTTCATTTGTAATGTGAACATTAATTTCTCCATTTATGACTTGGTTAATGAGGATGAAATATTCACAAACTCCTCTATTAGTAGAACAAGATGAACATGATGGATTAGGATTCAACACACTCTCAGAGGGAGCTTCAGAAACATGTATAGATAATACAGATTGATTCTCTAATGGGTATCACATGGATTGAAAAATATTGAACCTGATCATTTGGTCGCCAAATTCCATGGATAAGATTCCAGCGTGGACATCAATTTTGGTTTTAGATGTCATAAGGAATGGTATTCCTAGAATCAGAGGAGATTTTCAAGAAGTTGTCTCACTTTCCATGTCAAGGACATAAAAGTCAGCTGGGAAGATAAGATCATTTACTCGAATAAGGGCATACTCAATTATTCCCTCAGGACTGGTTGTGCATCGATTGGCTAACTGAATGGCAACACCTGTTGGGTGCAAGGTACCTAGACCAAGGTTGGAGAATATGGATTTGGGCATGACATTAATTGAGGCTCCAAGGTCTATGAGTGCATCATCAAAGTTGGAACTTCCAATTTGGCATGGAACCGTAATGGTACCTGGATCTTTGAACGTAATGGGTATAGAATGCTGGGTGGAAACATTTTCAAAGGTCCTAAGTTTCCTCTTGTGGGTACACAACTCCTTGAGAAACATGGCATACTTAGGAATTTTTCTTATAGCATCTTAGAGGGGAATCTTGACTTCAACACGTCTAAACATGTCGAGCATTTCAGGATCAGGTTCAAAGGGCTTCCTTGGTTTATAAACAACTTGAGGAAAAGGAATTGGGTTCCTAAGTGGAATGGAAGGAGGTGATGGAATGGATTCAAATTTCTTTTCAATTTTTTTTCTTTTCATTTTCTAGGTCAACATTCAAAGGAGGGTTTGATGAATTATCTTGAGTCATAGCAAGTTGCTTTCCTGATCTAAGTTCAATTGTACTTACATTACCCTTGGGGTTGGGTAATGGTTGAGCTTGGAGTTGGGAGGAATTTGATTGTTGTTGCTGGCTCAGGTGGGATGCAAGTTGACCTATTTGAGTTTCAATTTTTTTAAGGCTAAAACGAGTGAAGGAGGCAAGATCTTCAACAGCACTTTCTCATGGTTTCTTGGAAGAAGAGGCTTGTCCCGGATTGGGATTTCCTTGATTTTGGTTCGTGGTAAAGTGATTGTATTGGTTTTGGAATTGGGAAGGCTCACTAGGATAATGGAATCCATGAGGAGGATTGTTCCTTTGTGGTTGAGGAACAAAAGGATAAGGTTGATAGAAGTTACCACCACCTTGACCATATTGGAATTGTTTTGGGTTTCGAGGAGGGAATTGAGGGGGGTATGACATGGGGTTTCCATACCTCAATCCTTGGTTAAAGTTAGAGGAGAAGGGATCAGAGTGAGGTTGGTTGAAGTTTCTAACAAACTGACCTGATTGTTGAGGATTGGTGTTCCGCTGAGCATATGCTGCATTGAGCTCCATTGGTCCAGATGAATCAGATTAATCCTCTTGAAGTTGTGGACATGTGTCAGTTGGATGAGATAGAGACTTGCAGATTCCACAGTTTTTGACAGGTCTAGGAAACATTGATTGTGGAGAAGACGAGGTTGGGGATTTGGTGGCCACAGTTAGTTGTCTCACAAGACCAATAAGTTCACTCATCCACTAGGTCATCTTGTTTGGCTCAATTGATTGATTATCTTGGGCTTGTTTGACTTGATCATGTGCTCGAGTATGGAATTTTAGTGTGTTTTCAGCCATTTACTTATGAGATCTCTTGTAGCTGCAGGAGTTTTATCAACAAGAGCACCGCCACTTGCGGCATCAATGAGGGTTCTCTCCATAGCCACTAACCCCTCACAGAAGTATTTAATCAAGAGTTGGTCAGGGATTTGATGATGTGGGCAGGTTGCAACAAGATTTTTGAACCTCTCCCAGTACTCATGGAGTGATTCACTTGGGAACTGATGAATACCACTTATTTCCTTTCGGATAGAAGAAGTACGAGAAGCAGGAAAGAATTTTTCTATGAAAAGACGCTTCATGTCATTGCATCTGGTTATGGAACCGGGAGGTAGGTAGTAGAGCCATGACTTAGCAGTTTCAGATAGGGAAAAAGGGAATGCTCATAGTTTGATTTGTTTTTCAGAAACCTTTTGTGGCTTCATGGTAGAGCACACTACTTGGAACTCTTTAAGGTGGAGATGTGGATCCTCACCGTCTTGCCCATGGAAATGAGGGAGAAGATGAATCAAACCCAATTTGAGTTCAAAGTCAGCCTCTATATTTGGGTATTGAATACCAAGAGGTTGGTAATTCATATCAGGGGCAACGAGTTCTTTAAGTGTTTGTTCCCTAAGATTGGCCATATCTAATTCAATTGGTTGGAAACGGACTGGTTCTTGAATTATTTGATTATCTCTTATGTTCCTCCTAAGATGGCGAAGTGTTCGCTCAATTTCACGGTCAAAAAAACCAGAGGGATTGTTTTGAAGGCTACGGGGCATTCAGAGATATTTTGGAAGAAAAAGGAAGACGGTTTTTTCTTTGTATTTTTTTTTTCAGTTTATGATTTTTTTGAGAAGACGGGTTTTTCTTTGTGATTTTTGTTTAATTTTTTTAATTGTTTTTTGGTTTTTTTGACAATAACCAGAAACTAATAACTAATTAAAGAACCATCCCTGGAAATGGCGCCATTTGAAACGCATGGAAGATTGTCGCCTATCGACCGGTCAATGTTCCGGTGCTATTCTAATGTGTATAGCAGCACTCGGGTCGAATCCTCGGCGATGATACTTTGAAATAGTCATTTTTTTAGTTGATTGTATTTTGATTAGGGGGGCTTGTTTGCAGAGCATAATTGAAATGATTGATTGACTATAATTGAATTATCAAATTGATAAATATTGGGGTGAGTTCATCATTAGGTAGTTAACCTTGTGAAATCCTTGAGCTTTTCTTTATATTGCATTAAATTAACACCCATGTCACAAGATGATTTTGATCGGAATTCCCAAGTGTTAAAGATTTAATCCAAGCCATAACATAACTTAGGTTTCTAATCATTACCATTACTTTTTATGGTAGTGTATTTGTGGTTCCAATAATACCTGGAATCCACATATTAAACAAAACATGTCATTAATCCATGAAATATAAAGTTCAACATAGGCAATATTAATTTAAAGAACATTCGTCGAGAAAAATCTCTCAATCACATAACATACCTAAATTATAACTCACCCCAATTAAAGATTTACCCAGATATTAAAATTATTACGAATATGGTTATAATTATTATGGTGATGAATTATAAAGAGATGAAAAAGAAAGGGACAAGATAAGAGTAGTGCGCCGAACACACACAAAAACGATAAAGAAAATTAAAAATAGATTTTCGATTGAATGAGGAAGAAGAAAAAGGGAAGGGGATTCAACTGAATTTAAACTATTTTAAGAACATAAATATTAAACTACAGAAGGTGGATGATAATAAGAGATATTGAATAAGTATCTTGCATTAAAACATATTTACAACGAAAGAGACTTACAAAATTACAAAAACGAAGAACACAAAATTATGTGAAAACAAAGCGAATAGGAAATGTCTCTCAAGTGAAAATGTGAGTATGGAAGATCCTCCCAAGCATTTGGAAAGGCCTTGGTCATGCCAATATGTTCTCTTCTCTTCGGAAATTCCAACCCTCTCAAGGAGATAAGGGGAGCGTATTTATAGCCCAAGGAGTGGACTGTTAACATTCCAGCAATACCCCTCCACTTGGCTCGCAGATATGGACATCATGACAGTAGAATATCTTAAAATATCTTCCTTCAAAGTTGTATATAATAAAGTTGGCCGACTAATCTAAAAATTTGGAGTCATTTGGACTTAAGGATCAAAAGTTATGGCCGGTTGATTAAACAATGTAAAACTTTCTATTTCAATCCAGTCTTTTTGAAGTCCGGAATGTGAAATGGTTTTTGAATATGAATATGCCTTCAAATCCGAATAGGTTATTCAACAAAGTCGGCCATCTTTATCTCCTCTTTCCCACTGCAAAATATCCGCTCGATTTGTTACTTACATCATGAGATATGTCATGCATACTATACTGATTTTAATTCTCGTCCAAAATGGTGGGATGGACATCAAATCTTCATTTGGGCCCCTTGTACTTGGATTTGGGCCTTGAAATTTTATACAAGATGACCTGTAGTGTCCCCCAAATTTTGTGGAGAGTTAATGTTTTTGGAATTTTGGATTGAGCCTAGTAAATCAATCTTCATGGCTGGTCCAGTTTGTTCACAGATTCATTGGTCTTGTTTGTGAGGACCATATGACCCTTCAAATGGTAGAATTGGCTCATGGTACCTTATAATGAAATTTTGTATATTGAAATTAGAATCCTAAATAAAAGGAACCACACAATTTGGATCAGTATAGTGATAGTTATTATTAAAACATTAAACTGACTCAATTGGACTACTTCTAAAAATGCCCAAAAATTATACTTAATATTAAAACATTAATATTTCAAACAAATTATGCACATTTCATATAAAATCAGTAAAGGGGGAATATAATAAGTCATTGAAATATTAATAACATCAATCTCCCACAACGTAAGGCATGAACAACAGCTGCCAACTCCAGATCGTGTGTCGGCTAATTTCCCTCGTGTGCCTTAAACTGTCGAGACCCGTACCAACAACTCCATCTCCCGGAATGAGAACAACTACCATCTCGATACATGAAGCATCACAGAAGACCATATATCTCTTTCCTGGCTCTAGAAAGACTAGTATCAGTGCTGAGATTATCCTCTCTTTCAACTCCTGAATGGCTGACTCACATGAATCTGACCATAAGAACTTTGCCCCAATCTTGGTCATACTTGTCAGTGGTGCTTCTAGGTGTGAAAAGTTCTGTATAGAATTCTTGTAGTATCTATCCATCCCTATATAATCTGCACCTTAAAGAAATTCTTAGGTTTCTCCCAAGAAACTATAGCTCTCACTTTCTCTGGGTTTATTGATACTCCTGTCTTTGAGATAACATGACCCATGAAGTGAATATGATCCATCCAAAACATGCATTTCGACAGCTTATCATATAACTAATTCTCTAATAGTGTACTAAGAATGATATCAATATGGGTAGCATGGTTGTGTCGAGTGTGAGAGTACACCAAGATATCATCCAGGAAGACCACCACAAAAGTGTCTAAGTATGGATGGAACACTCGGTTCATCAGTACCATGAAAACATCAGGCACATTCGTAAGACCGAATGGCATAACCATATACTGTTATAGACCATAAATGCTCTATAAAGCTGTAAGAGGTATATTAGATGGTCTAATGTGCAACTCATGGTAATTGGACCTTGAATCAATCTTTGAGAACACCCGGGCTCCTTGAAGCTAGTCAAAGTGGTCATCAATCCTAGGTAAGGGATATTAGTTCTTGACCGTCATTAGGTTCAGATTTCGATAATCCACAGAATTCCAAAGGGTGTCGTATGCCTTCTTCGCAAACATGACAAGCAAACCCCAAGGAGAAGTATTGGGTCGGATGAAACCCTTTTCTTGAAACTCCTCCATCTTCTTCTTGAGATCCTTCAACTCAGGTGTAGCCATTCTATAAGGAGGAATGGACACCGGTCCTACTCTTATCACACGTTCAATCGAGATGTCTACCTCACGCTTTGTAGGAAAGCCTGAAATTTCCTCTGGAAAGACCTCTCTAAAACCATCCACCACTAGAGGAAAGAATAACTATTAAGTCCCATGATTATTTAGATAATTTCTAGAGATCTAGGTTGTAACTCCTCCTATGACATGATGCTCGGGTCCTGCTCGACTGGCTTGGACATCCCACTCACCTCTATGAAGAAAGGATCCACCCTCTGGTGATACAGAACTCACCCTACGACGATAGCAATCGACGAATACCTAGAAGGGGACTAACCGGTCCATTCTGAGAATGACATCATATGTCATCTTCTCTAGGACATAGAGGTCCCATAAATGTGACACCCTAAAACCTCAAGAGGGAACTCTCTACACCGACTTATTCTAACCACTATAGTTTCCAACGGTGTGTCTAGAGTCAAAGTATCGGCAGTTTAAAAGATACAGAGCCCAAGGCTCTCCACAGTATCAACAGAGATAATGATATGCGTATATCCAGTATCAAAAAAAGATTAAGAAAAAACTGAGGCCACTAAGAACGTACCTCAAACTATAAAAGGGCTGAGATCTAGCTCTCGATGGGTCTTATCAACTGCAAATGTCTGGCCTGTACCGCGGCCCTGTGGCCCTGGATGACCACTTTGAGCTAATCCACTCTGCTGTCGCAGGTAACCTGGTGATAGACCACCACTGCCACGACCACCACCTCAGCCTGCACGACCGGAAGAACTCCATGTGCCAGACTGGTGAGAAACTGGCGATGCATCTCCTGAATGTGGGGTCATAGAAGAACCCATACCACCTGCTTTAGGTGAGAAGATCTGACAAAAACGCTGAAGATGACCCATCTTGCCGCAAGATCGGCACTCCATCTGGTCTCTCTAGAACTGAGGACCAGTATGCCCACTCCTCCTGCACAGGTAGCATAATACTTGGCTACCCAAAGATTCATTTATCTTAATCTGATCTCTTCGAGCAAACTCTCTATGGCACTTCCTACTATTAGTAGGTGGAACACTGACTCTGGATATTGATCCACCCCGGCTCACTGCTCCAGAATCCCTCATATTGGGCTCAGTGATCAGCGCCTGGTTGACGATAGATGATATCGAAGTCAACCTGATGATGTTCACTTGCAAGAAGATGCCGTTCCTCAGACCATCCTTGAACTTCCGCACAAGGAACAACTCATCACCTCCTAAAATAGGCATGAAACACTGCAGTTCAGCAAAGCGAGAAGAGAAATACATATCCGAAAGAGTAACCTGCTCCAGACTCATGAACTCCCGGGTTCGATCGGCCCTCAAGGTATTCAGGTAGAATTAATCATAGAAGATGCGCCAAAACTCATCCCAAGTCATACTCTGCTGGCGTCCTAACTATGAGATCACCTCCCACCACCTCTTGGCAGAGTGTCAGAGAATATAGGTAGCGAGCATCACCCTATTCTCTAGAGGTATCTCCAGATTATTGAAAATTGTCAGCATGGCCTCTAGAGATGACTCTGCTGCTTGAGGTCCTTCATCCCTAGAGAAGGTTTGATGATACTGCTGCTGGAAAACCCGCATCAACTCTTCCATCGAGGGGGCATGAGGCGGCACTCCCTGGAAGGTATGCATCATCATCAGAAAGTCATCACTAAACAACACATCAGTGCCTACAACTGGTATAACTGCTAGTGCCAACACTGGCACAACATGATGATATGCATGAGGTCCCTGTTCAGCCATATCTACTGTTTGATCACCTTATGGCAGCTGACGTACAACCGAAGGTCGACGTAGTGGCATAGCTCTGAAAGGTCAAAATCACACCTTAGTTCTGTAATATCATGGGCTGAGAACACAAGAGTACAAGACTGGAATAGGGGAAATAAATATTCATGTTTTAAAAAACACGACTACACAACATTTATAAAATCTATACGGTGTGTTCTTTAATACATTCACATGGGCGTGTACTTCTTCCACATCTGGTCGTGTAACGCCCCAACCACATAGCGTGTTGTCCTTATATATGGCATATTATTGAACTATATTCCCCTATCAGAGTCTCCAAACACGTCTAACCCACATGGTCCTTTTAATCCTATACTACACGACGTGTTTACAAAGAACACGACATGTACTAGACAAGGGTTCAATGAACCGTGTTGTTTGTTACACAGCCGGCTAAATGGTTCACTCTACATGGCATACTCCCTGAGAGCACGGTGTTTACTGGAAGGTTTTCCCAGACCCGTGTTGTTCGTGAAATGGCCGGGTACATAGGTTAAATGGCACAACGTGTGATAACAGGACACAGTGTGTAAAGTTAAAGTATCATCCATCCGTGTTGTTAGCCACATGGGTAGACACACGGTCACTACAACATGGCGTGTACGTACCATACATGGCGTGTTCCTAATTATTTTTCACAACCCCATGTTTCTGCCCACACATTTAGTGAAACAGTTTAAATACTACACGTCATGTATTAATAAAGTACACGCTCTGTATTCTGGGATTTTCCGGGTAGTAGCTCAAAAACTTCTCTGAAGCCCAGAAAACACAGAAAACAAGATTTAAGGTGCCAAATTTTGATCCATGAGGGCCCATACTCCCCGTGAATCAAATACTTGATTCTTAGACATGTCATAACAAGGAAACTAGGAAATGATCCACCAAATTATGGTACATGAGGGACCATAACTCCTCAATAAAAAAAGTTTGGCATCCATCTAAAAAAAGTACTATACAAACAAATTATTTATCAAATAACAGAGATTCTATCAAATTATTTATCACAACAAGATGCATAATCTACACAACGTATATCACAACAACATGTAATCACAAATTCATCCTTGATGGCATGGAAAGAATGCATGGAATTTGATTTCTAACAAGTTTTTATATGATGCATGAGATGGCATACCCTCATCTCATCAGGTTGCGACATAAATAGAACCACAATAAAAACAATGGTAACAACACAAAGCATGTGAATCACCCAACAGTGAAATAAAATCAACTGTCAAATTTGAAACCAGTATAACTGCAATAAATGAGGTAGTATGGCTTTTGGTTGTACATGGGTTAGCTACTGCCGGGCCCAGCTTATTACCAAGTACCTATTTCGTCCTATCGCTGGCTATAGGCTCCAAACAGTAAGTCAAGAGAAAAGAGTTCCTATGATACAACTTTTAATTCCCCAGTTCCGGAAGCCACCCAGAGGCGCCCTGTACCAGGTTGGTCACATGGCCTCAAGAACAATTCCCCAAATACCAGAGGCTACCGACTAGAAGTGAGGGACTTGGGTGTGACAGTGGGGAAACTATACCCTCATTGGAAGAGTACACAACACAAGTAAACAACACAAACAATAGAGGAAGTAGTAAATATCCAAGCAATAGTATACAATAGAAGACTAAACAATAAACAACTGGAGAACACACACACACACACACACACATATATATATATAATGAATCATGATACATATGTCCAGGAAAACCGCCAAACAAGTCAAAATGATGAATACAATACTAATCCAAGGTACAAAAGAAACACAGATAAGCAACTCCTCAGCATCGCAAGCCTCGCCTTGGTCTCATGCTCTCCTGCTCCAATGCAATCATGTACCTGAAGTCAAATGGCGCTTTCCCTTGTCTATACCTACAGTATTATAATAAGTTGGGGCCAAAAAGCATGACCCAAATAGGGTGTGAGACTAAATCATAGTAGGAAACCACCCAAAGATCTATGTCTAATAGTCAGTAAGCATATGGGAGGTAATAGTACAGTAATCCATAAACATTAAACAACAAAAAGGATGGTACAAAACCACAAACAATCTACAGATCAGCAAGCATAAGTGAAGGAAACCGCTTACCACAAACAAGAATCCCTCTAGAAAGTACTCACAGCCATCAACTCAGGTCCTATCCAAGAAGTACCAACAACCCTTTGGAAAATAGACTTAGCCTAACCCCTCTGGTTTGGTCATACGAAATTATAAGACTCTTTGAGTAAGCACGCTCAGTCAATTCCCCCTATTGTCTTAGGTAGTTAGGGATTCTCTGAGGAAGATTACATGGTCAATTACCCTTATAGCCCCAAGGTCTGGAGTCTCTATGAGGAAGAACCCTCGGGCAATCCCCCTTATAGCCTCAGTTCGATCTCAAAATCTCTAAGGAAGCTCACTCGGTCAATTCATCCTATAGCCTAGAATGGTTTAAGGAAATTCTAACCAAACACAGACTCTCTGAGGAAGATCACTCAGTCTACCCCCGTATAGTCTATAAAGCTCAAGAGTCTTTGAGGAAGCTAACTCTATCAATCCTCCGGTAGTCTATAATATCCAAGACTCTCTCGGATTCTCACTCGGTCTATCTAATAGAGTCTATAATGTCCAAGACTCTCTGAGGAAGCCCACTCGGTCTTTCCCCTTATAGTCTATAGGACCAAGTTCTCACGGACCCATTCCATTCAGTGCATAATAATGCTATAAGGATAATGTAAACCTAAGGAGGTACATGGCTAACCATTCTAAAGCATAACAAGCATGTTAGATGAAAACACTCCATCCTACGGTCACAAGGCATGGAAAATAGGTATAATGGTCAAAGGCTGAACAAGACCAAAATGTTGTAAATAGAACAAGTCATGGAAAAAACATCCAAAATAGCAATTATCATCATACATAAACAAATTTCCTCTACACAAGCATACATGCAAGGCAGGTAAACAAAAGGGGCAAAATAGTAAACATGCAATACCTTGTTCATTGTGTATTGGGGTTTATTGCACATAAAACTGAATGACATTGGACAGAAATGAAAAAACCACCTACCTTGATTCTAGTAGATCGATAAACTTGAACCAAAAGGCTTGAATCTTATTAGAATGTCATATATCTAAGAAAATTCACAAAACGTTCAACCCACGATAACATGAAAAAAGGGGAGGAATTGGAAAATGAGGCACTAGAAGAAGGAAGAGCTTATTGCTGCAGTTCCAACGCAATTGACGGCAGCCAATTCGGAGATTGGATAGAGGCTCGGGGCCTAAGAGGAGATTTGCAGCCATACAAGATGCACTTGTTCAAAGAAGATTAAGAAGAAGCATGTTATGGAAATTAGGCGCGACCCCAGTGCATTTAATGAACAAAAGAAAGTACACAGCGTGTACTTTTGGAGTACAGGGCGTGTACTAAGATTTTCTATACTCCTCTTTAAGCGGCCTCCACATCACCCTACACGACAATGTGTGTGGCCCGGACACGGCCAGCACACGGCCTCACATGAGATCAATGTAAATGGTGTGTACTTATAAAGTACATGACATGTAATTCAAAAATTTCCAGAAACTCCTCTTTTCTAAAAAACTCCAGAAAAAGGAAAAACATACCTGAAATGAAGGTCCGAGTTCTTACAGGAATAAACTTGAATTGAATCATATCATGTGAGTCAGAAGAAAAACCATGATATCATAAAAGAGAAAGATCGTGAATAATCACATATGAGCATAAAATAAAGTATATGGAATTATAATATCATCAAATTATGAGAATGTTACATAGACATATAATATATATTAGACATTAGTCAAGGCTAACTAACATTAAAATGTCAAAAGGTGGATAAATCCCCATAACAGATTAGGTTTACTCCCTAATCCCATACATAATGTCTCTTGATAAAAATATAATATCCATTAGATCCCTATTTAGGTGAACCCTTCATAACATTTATATTCTTATGTGTTCGAAAAATAGAAATCATGGTTATAGAATAATCATAACAGATAACAACGGATGTATATGTGTTTCATATGAGAAACTAACTCTTAGAAGGTATTACCTCATCAAATAAAGGGAGAATACAAATGGTATATATGTATGAGACATATGCATTGAATTTTGATCAAATTAATAACATAATTTAGAGATAGTAAGTGAGTTAGATAGATAATAATCATAACCCAAATAAAAAAGGGGTTGTTCGGAGATATCTATTATATTATTTTTTAATTCGTTCATCACTAACATGTGTTGTTATACAAAATGACACCTCATTGAGATACTCATTAGGGAAAATATAATTGTTCTATTGGTAAGAATAGCTACACTAGGATGAGGAGGATATGTATTTAAATTGAAAAATTACAAAATTTGAAATAGTCAAGGCATACAGGGTGTCATGTGGAAAGGTATGTATTTATAAGTGGGGGGGGGGGGTACGTGTGTTTTTGAATAATATACTAGTTATTTTTTTATTTATCCAAGATTATATAAATAGTATTTACTATTGTTACTACATACAGAATGTTTAGCATTTTAGTTTAATGTAACGGGTGATTAAAATATCCATGGAAACAATTCATGTATTTATCTCATAAACATAAATATTTTATTTTATTTGATTTCAATTTTGAAAAAAAATCCACCAATTAATAAAAATTTCAAAAATTCTCTCAAACAATTCCAAGATGTGTAAATTCAAAAAATAATATTTATTTTAGAAAAATAGATTATAAAATTGAGAAATTTAAATTTTAAATGAAATCCTCATTTTCATGAGAAATGAAGATGTTAATATTATAAAAAAATTATTCACAATTTTAAAAGTTACTTATGGTTCAATAAAGTTATCATATCATGATAATACAACTTAATAATTATTATAAATTAATTTTATGAAAATAATTTTTTTTATATCATTACTATTTTTGTAAAATTGAATGAAAATATTCATGTTTTAAAAAATATACAATCATTTATTTTAATGATTTTAAATAATTTATTTTTTAGTATCATGATATAAATTTTAAGAACCCAGATCTTCTTTTCAGGTACGTTTTTCTTTTTTCTAGAGTTTTTTAAACAAAAATTCTTCTGGAAATTTCTAAAGTACACGTTGTGTACTTTCTAAGTACACGTCGTGTACTATTTTCCCGCTCGAAGCCTTGTGTTGGCCGTGTCCAGGACACACACACGGTGTGTAAGGGTGAGGTGGAGGCCGGTTAATTCGGAGTATGGAAAACTAAAGTACACGCCATGTAATTTTTTTTCATTAAACAGTCCGGGGTCACGCCTAACCCCCGATTTCATCTTATTCTCCAGATTTCATCCGCCTAGGAGCGACCGTACGACCAGATGTTCGACGAGCTCCCACCTCGCCGTCCATTCTCTGATTCAAGCATGGTCGATTGCGTTGGAATCACATCGGTGAGTTCTTTCTTCTGCTTTATCCTTGTTTCTTGATTCTTCCTCGTTTCCATGTTATCGTGGGATGAATGTTTTGAGCGTTTTCTCATATCTTTTTCGTTATAAGATGAATCCGTCATCGAGGTTCACGTATATCGACCTCCTAGGATCGAGGTAGGTGGTTTTTTACTTTCCGTAGAATGTTGATGAATATTATGCGCAAATTACACCAATACCCTTGAACGGGGTATTGCGTGTTTTTTGTTTTTCCCTTCCCCTTTTCCTACTTTTGATGCTTGCTTTAGTAGAGGTTATTGCTTGTGAGTAGAGTTATTTATTTTGGGCTCAGGTTGCTTTGTCATGCTTGTTTTGCTTGTTGGGCATTTTTCTAGTTTCCATACCTTTTTATAGGATAGTGGAACTGTCTTTTTGTTATGCTGTTGAGCCTTAGTTGATAGACAAGTAGTTTTTGAGGTTTACATGGACGATACACGCTCACTGAGCATGTTTAGTTTCACTCAAGACTCTGAGAACCTCGAGTAGTAGACCAATGAGAGAATTGACGGAAGTGATTCCCCAGAGTGTCTTTTAATTACGATGCAAGACTATAGGGGGAATTGACGTTGAGTGCTTCCTCAGAGAGTCTGTAGTTCCATGATGTGGGCCACAGGGGGAATAGACATTGAGTGCTTCCCCAGAGAGCCTTTAGCACGATATGAGACTATAAGGGGAATTGACGGTGAGTGCTTCCCCAGAGTGTCTACATAATTAGGTAGCTAAACCAAAAGGGTGAGATAGTGTGTGCCTCCAAGAGTGTTGCTAGTACTATATGGCGAACCATATGGGTTAGGCTGTGAGAGCTACCCAGAGGGTTACCTGTTTTCTTCTTGTTGCTGGTTGTTTATTTGTGCACTTGTATTTTAGAACTATGGATTGTAGCTGCTTGTGATTTTATATTTACTGCTTCTTGTTTTATCACTGCCAGGTATTCATTGACTGTTAGCAATGATCTTTGGGTGATTGCCTATTCGGATTGTATCTCACACCCAGTTTGGGCCATGCTTTTGGGCCCAAGCAGACTATGTTGTTGCAAGTATAGATAAGGGAAAGTGCCCTTCTACTTTAGGTTCTTGATTGCACAGGAGCTGGGAAGCATGGGACCGAGTCGTGGCTCGCGATACCGTGGAACATAATTTTTTTATTTTGCACTTGGTTTAAGTTGTATTTCTGCATGTTATTGTGTTTACTATTTTCCTTAGATTCTCGTACCTGCTGCATCATTTTCATCATTGTTATATATCTACTGTTCTTCCGTTGTTTGGTTTACGTTGTTCTGCATGTTGTTTACTACTTCCGCTTTTTATTGTTCATTTCTCACCTTGGATACCTTATCGAATGAGGGCATATTTTCCCCACCGACTCACCAAGTCCCTCGCTACTAGTCGGAAGCCTCTGGGTTTTGGGGAAACACGCTTGAGGTCATGTGGCACACCGGGTACAGGGCACCAGTGGAGGGGCTCCGGATTCGGGTCTTTACAAATTGGCATGAAAGGGAGGTTCTTTTCTCATGCTTTACTATTTGGAGACTTTAGCCAGGGATAGGATGGATTCAGTACTTGGCATTAAGCTGTGCTCGGGAGTTGCTATCCCGTGTACTTGGATAATCCATACTACCTCGTTAATTTCAGTTTTGACTAGTTTTGAGATTTTATGGATGATCTGATTTCACCTAGAGTGATTCACTTGACTTGTGCTATTTTTGTTTTGATACTTCGGTTCTATTTATTTCGCAACCCGATGAGATGAGGTAATTCCATCTCATGCATCATATAGGCACTTATAGAATTCACATGTCATGCATTCTTGCCATTCCATCTAAGGTGCATTAGCGATTGCATGATGTTGTGATAGACTTTGTGTAGATTATGCATGTTGTTGTGATTTTTTCTGATAGATTCTACGATGTTATGTTAGAAAGATTTTTGTTTTGTTCCTTTCTTAATTTTAATGCCAAATTTTGGTTCTCGAGGTGTTATGGGCCCTCACGGATCGGAATTGGGCACCTCTTTCCCTTGTTTTAGTGTTTCTGTGATTCTGTGCAGTTTCTAGGCTACTGCCCAGAATACACAGAGTATACTTTTTGGATACACGCTGTGTAGTTTTCAGGACATTTCACTGACCGTGTGGGCAGAACATGGTGTCATAAAAGTAACTTCGGGAACACGCCGTGTACGATAGGTACACGTCGTGAATGTTCGGAGCCGTGTACCTGACCATATCACTAACAACACGGGTCAGGGAAGCACGGGTAGAACACACCGTGTCCAGAGGGAACACGCCGTGTTGTCCTATCTAGGTACTCAGCCGTGTCATGAACAACACGGGGAAACTTTACCTTCTTTTCCACATGTCGTGTTTTTTTGGAATGCGCAGTGTAGTTGTTTCTAGGTACCTGGCCATGTCACGAAAAACATGGGACGATTTCACCTTCGCCTATACACGCCGTGTTTTTTCGGAGCATGCCGTGTAAGGTCCAGCCGTGTAGACAGCTGTGTGCTTAAAAACACGGGCTGTCGAAGCCTTTTCTAGTACACGTCGTGTTTGTTTAAAACATGTCGTGTAGTCTCGGGTTAAGTTGGAATGTGTGGGTTAGCCGTGTGAAGATAGTCAGGCAGGGAGAATGTTTTCTTGTACACGCCGTGTGTTGGGGTCAATACGCCATGTAGTTGAGGTGTACACGACATGTAGGGCAGGAGGACATGCCCATGTCTGTGGTTTAAGAATACACGTCATGTAGTTATTATACACACCGTGTATTCGTGTTTTGTAATCTTTTGTGTTTCCTTCCCTTGTTCTCGTTTAATACTCTTGTGTTCTCTGTCCTTGTTTTTCTGATCCAAGGTGTACTTTTTATCTTTCAGAGCTATGCCTCCGAGACGTCCTCCGGTCGTACGTCTGTCATCAGGTAGTGATCAGACACCAGACATGGCTGATCAGGGACTTCTTGCCAATCCCCCAGCCGAGACAGCCTTGGCACCGATTGTTGTACCACTTGAGGGCGTGGATGCGCAGTTATGGGAAGGTTTCATGAGGATGATGCAGGCCTTCCAGGGAGCACCGCCTCCCGCCACATCTATGACAGACTTGATGCGGGTCTTTCAGCAGCAGCATCCTCCCACATTCTCGAGGGAGGGAGGACCTTAGGCTGTAGAGTCATGGCTGGATGACGTGATGACTATCTTCGAGCATCTGGAGACACCTCCAGAGAGGCGGGTCAAGCACGCCACCTACATTCTCTAAGACTCCGCCAAGAGGTGGTGGGACGTGATCTCACAGGCAGGTCAACAGTAGGCTACGACTTTGGGAGGAGTTCTAGCGTATGTTCTATGACTACTTCTACCTGGAGACCCTGAGTGCCGATTGAGCCCAGGTGTTCATGAGTTTAGAGGAGGGTACTGTATCTGTCATGGAGTATTCCTCTCGTTTCACCGAGCTGCAGTGTTTCACACCCCTCTAGGAAGGAAGTGGGGTGTTCTTGGCGAGGATGTTTGAGGATGGACTCAGGCAGGTGATCCGCTCACAGGTGAACATCTTCCAGCTGACTTCCATCACTTCCATCGTCAACCAGGCACTGATTGCAGAGCGTAATCTGAGAGACTCCGGAGCTGCGAGCCAGGGTGGTTCTGCTTCTAGAGTTATCTTTCCTCCAGATGACAGCATGAAGCGCCATAGGGAGCCTATGCGTGGTGATTCGAGGAAGCGAGATGCATCATCAGGCAGCTAGGTGACATGCTACCTGTGTGGCCGGATGGGGCACACGAGGCCGCAGTGCCAGAGAGACCTCATGGAGTGCCGGTATTGCTGCAAGATGGGTCCCCTTCAGCATTTCTGTCTGGTTTTCTCACCAGCTGCTGGTGACCGAGGTTCTTCCATGACTCCTCGTTCAGGAGCAACACCACCAGTTTCCCACCAGTCGGGGAACTGGAGGTCCTCTGGCCGTTCGGGCTGAGGTGGAGGTCGCGGTCGTGGCGGTCAGCCCCCAGTTCCTCAGCACTAGCAAGTCGGTTCAGCTCAGAGTAGTCAGTCAGGGGCGCAGGTCCGTGGTACTAGCCAATCTTTCGCCGTGGAGCAGACTTATCAAGATCAGGATCCCGACCCTTCTACTGTTCGAGGTATGATTTTAGTAGCCTCAGTTTTATCATCATCCCTTTTCGATACTGGTGTTATGCATAGATTTATCAATGTTTCTATTGTGGAGAGCCTTGGACTCTGCATATTTTCTTCTGCCGACTCGTTGACACTAGACACACCCTTGGGAACGAGGACATCTAGTGTATTACAGTGTAGAGAGTGCCCTATTGAGGTTGCAGGGTATCACTTTTTATGGGATCTCTATGTCCTAGAGATGACATGATATGATGTCATCCTCGGCATGGACTGGTTGATTCCCTTTCAGAAAGTTGTCGACTATTATCGTCGAAGAGTGAGTTTCGTCTCACCAGGGGGTGTGTCTTTTCTTCATAAAGGAGAATGGGATGTTCGGGTGAATCGGACGGGACTCGAGCATCTTGGGCTAGGAGAGGTGACATCCCAGATTTCTAGTATTTATCTGGATGGTCAGGGGACTCCACAGTTGGAATTTCCTCCAGTGGTGGATCATTGTAGGGACGTCTTTCCAGAGGACTTTTTAGGTTTTCCTCCAGAGCATGAGGTAGACTTCTCTATTGAGCTCTTTCCAGGAGTGGCACCGGTGTCCATTCATCAATATAAAATGGACACACTTGAGTTGCAGGAGCATAAGAAGCAGTTGGAGGAGCTACATGCTAAGGGTTTCATCGGACCAAGTACTTCTCCTTTGGGTTTGCCTGTCCTGTTTGCGAAGTAGGCAGACGGTACCCTTTGGCTTTGTATGGATTATCGAAAGCTAAACCAGTTGACGGTCAAGAACCGATTTCCTTTGTTGAGGATCAATGACCTATTATATTAGCTTCAAGGAACACGGGTATTCTCGAAAATCGACTTGGTGTCTAATTATCATATGTTGTGCGTTAGACCATCAGATATACCCTTGACATCCTTCAGGAGCAGGTATGGTCTATAAGAGTATACAGTCATGTCGTTCAGTCTCACGAACGCACCTACAGTTTTTATGGCACTGGTGAACCGAGTGTTCCATCCTTACTTAGACTCATTCGTCATGGTCTTTGTGGACGATAACTCGGTGTACTCTCACACTCGACACGACCATTCCACACATCTTGAGAGCATTATATGTACACTTAGAGAGCATTGGATTTGTGCTATACTCTCGAAGTGCCACTTCTGGATGGATCAGATTCACTTCTTGGGTCACATCATCTTAGAGGCAGGAGTATCAGTGTTCCCAGAGAAAGTAAGACCTGTAGTTTCCTGGGAGCAGACGAAGAACCTCTTCGAGGTACGGAGTTTCCTAGGGCCGGTTGGATACTACAGACACTTCATTCAGGGCTTTTCTCGTCTAGAAGCACCTTTGACAGGTCTGACCAAGAAGGGGGCGATGTTATTTTGGTCAGATTCTTGTGAGTCAGCCTTTCAAGAGCTGAAAGGGAGGTTGTTGTCAGCAGTAATTCTAGTCTTGCTATAGCCAGGAAAGATCTACACAGTTTATTGTGATGCTTTGGGTATCGGGCTAGGATCTGTGCTTATGAAGGGAGATGGATTCGTTGCGTACGGGTCTTGGCAGTTGAGGCCACATGAGAGTAACTACCCTACGCATGATCTGGAGTTGGCAGCTATTGTTCATGCCTTGCGCTGTTGGAGACACTATCATTGGGGAGAGCACATTGTGGTCTTCACTGACCACAAGAGTATCAAGTATATCTTCACTGAGCGTGATCTGAATCTGAGGCAGCGTAGGTGGGTCGAGTATCATCTGTATTTTTATTTCAAGCTTACCAATACGCCAGGAAAGGGCAACGTCGTGGAAAATGCGTTTAGTAGGGGGACTCAGGTTCAGGAAATTCATGAGGGCAGAAGTGAGTGTTAGCTGATGGATCTGTTCTCTGAGATGCATCTGAAGGTGCACGACAGAGGGGGACATACTTTCCTATCTTCTGTAGTTGTTACCTCTAAAGTACTTGATCGGGTACGGATGAGCTAACTATCAGACTCAGAAGCCTTAGTCCTGTGGGAGAGTGTGTCAGGAGAGGACGCTCTTCCCGGATGGACAGTGGGTGAGGATGAGATCTTGCATTTCCAGGGACGCCTATGGGTGCCAGCAGATATACTCGAGGAGCTAACATGGGATTTTCATTCCTCTATCTGGGCAGTTCATCCTAGCATCACCAAGATGTATCGGGACCTTCATCTCCAATACTGGTGGCTAGGTATGAAGAAGGATGTTGCTGGTTTTTTCGTGATATGTTCTACTTGTCAGCAGGTGAATGCAGAGCATCAGCAACCAGCGGGGTTTTTACAGCAGTTACCCATTACGGAGTGGAAGTGGAATAAAGTCACGATGTATTTCGTGACTGGGTTGCCGAGGTCACCTCGGGGAAACGATGTTGTTTGGGTTGTCGTAGACAGGCTCATGAAGGATGCCCACTTCTTGTTGATCAAGGAGACCTTCAGTTTCGATGGTCTGGGACGACTTTATATCAGGGAGATTGTGCGTCTGCACAGAGTTCTACACTCCATTGTTTCAGACAGGGATGTGCGATTTACCTCTCGGTTCTGGATGGGACTTCAGAAGGCCTTGGGTACACAGGTACATTAGAGTACAATATAATATCCCCAGACTGATGGCCAGTCTGAGCGCACGATCCAGGTGCATGAGGATATGCTCCGAGCTTGCATTCTAGACTTTGGAGGTTCTTGGGAGAAGCATATCCCTATGGTGGAGTTCTCGTACAACAACAGTTTCCAGGCGACCATTCAGATGGCACCATACGAGGCTTTGTACGGTAGGCCATGCCGATCACCCTTATGCTGGCTGGAGACAGGAGAGGCAGCTTTGTTGGCACCTCGTCTTGTACATGAGACTTCAGAGCAGATTGAGTTGATTCAGAAGAGGATAGCTACAACACAGTCTCGACAGAAGTCTTATGCTGATCAGAGGAGACGACATTTGGAGTTCAAGATCGGAGATCAGGTTTTTATACGTGTCACACCGAGGTTGGGACACAAAAGGATTCGGGGATAGGCTAAGCTTTCACCACGGTACGTCGGGCCATTTGAGGTCTTTGATAGAGTTGGGCTGGTCACCTATCGGTTGCAGCTACCTCAGCGGTATCGGGCAATGCACGACGTCTTCCACGTCTCTCAGCATCGACATTACTTTTCAGACCCGTCTCATGTCTTTCAGCTGGTGGAAGTTGAGCATGAAGCGGATGCGTCGTTCATGGAGAATGCTATTCGGATTGTCGATCGTAGTACGAAGGTCCTCCGCGGGCGGTCTGTCCCTCTGGTACGAGTGCTATGGCAACACGGGTGAGTACAAGATGAGACCTGGGAGAGGGAGACCGATGTACGATCGTAGTGTCCGGAGCTGTTCGGGGTTTCTCCTTCTCCGCCTCGTTAGGGAAATTCATGGACAAATTTATTTAAGGGGGGAAGATTGAAAGAACCCGAATCTTCTTTTCATGTACGTTTTTTTTGTAGTTTTTATGGAAAATAAATTTTCTGGAAATTTCCGAAGTACACGCCGTGTACTGTTTTCCCACTTGAAGCCGTGTGCTGGTCGTGTCCGGGACACACACACTGTGTGTAAGGGTGAGGTGGAGGCCGATTAATTCAGAGTATCGAAAACTGAAGTACACACCGTGTACTGTTTTTTCATTAAACGGACCAGGGTCGTGCCTAACCCCCAATTTCATCATATTCTCTGGATTCCATCCCCTCGGGAGCGATCGTAAGGCCTGATCTTCGACGAGCTCCCACCTTGCCGTCCGTTATCTGATTCGAGCACGGTCAATTGCGTTGGAATAGCAGCAGTGAGTTATTCCTTCTACTTTAGCCTTGTTTCTTGATTCCTCCTCATTTCTATGTTATCGTGGGATGAACATTTTGTGCGTTTTCTCAGATCTTCATCGTTTTAAGAGGAATCTGTCGTCGAGGTTCACGTAAACGACCTCCTAGGATCGGGGTAGGTGGTTTTTGCGTTTCCATAGAATGTTGATGAATATTATGTGAAAATTCCACAAATACCTTGAACGGGGTATTGCATTTTCATGTCTTTCCCTTGCTGTTTTCTGCTTTGCATGATTGCTTTAGTAGAGCTTATTGCTTGTGAGTTGAGTAATTTATTTTGTGCTCAGGTTCCTTTCCCATGCTTGATTTTCCTGTTGGGTGTTTTCCTAGTTTCCATACCTTGTTGTAGGATAGTGGAACTATCTTTTTAAAATGATGTTGAGCCTTAGTTGATAGCCAAGTAGTTTTTTATGTTTACTTGGATGATACACACGCGCTGAGCATGTTTAGTTTCACTCAGGACTGTGAGATCCTCGAGTAGTAGAACAAAGGGAGAATTTATGGAAGGGCTTCTCCCGAGTGTCTTTTAATTACAATGCGAGAATATAGGGGGAATTGACGTTGAGTGCTTCCTAAGAGAGTCTGTAGTTCCATGATGTGAGCCACAAGGGGAATAGAAGTTGAGTGCTTCCCCAGAGAGCCTATAACACTATAAGAGACTATATAGGGAATTGATGGTGAGTCCTTCCCCATAGAGTCTGTTTAATTACGTAGTTGAACCAGAGGGGTGAGATATGTGTGCCTCCCAGAGGGTTTATAGTACTATAGGTTGAACCATAGGGGTTAGGCTATGAGAGCTACCTAGAGGGATACCTATTTTCTTTTTGTTGCTGGTTGTTTAATTGTGCACTTGTATGTTAGAACTATGGATTTTAGCTTCTTCTGCTTTTCTGTTTACTGCTTCTTGTTTTATCACTGCCATGTATTCATTGACTATTATGCACAGATATTTGGGTGATTTCTTACGGGGATTGTATCTGACACCCAATTTGGGACTTGCTTTTGGGCCCAAGAAAACTATGTTGCTGCAGGTATAGATAAGGGAAAGCACCCTTCTACTTCAGGTTCTTGATTGCACTAGAGCTGGGGAGCATTGGACCAAGCCGTGGCTCGTTATTCTGAGGAGCTTACTTTGTTTTCTTTTGCACATGGTTTCAGTTGTATTTCAGCACATTGTTGTGTTTGCTTTTTTACTTAGATGCTTGTACCTGCTACATCATTGTCATCATAGCTATATATCTACATTGCTTCCGCTATTTGGTTTCTATTGTTATGCATGTTGTTTACTGCTTCCGCTGTTTATTGTTGTTTTCTCACCTTGAATACCTTACCGAATGAGGGCATAGTTTCTCCACCGACTCACCAAGGCCCTCACTACTAGTCGGCAACCTCTGGCCTTTTGGGAAACGCGCATGGGGTCATGTGGCGCACCAGGTACGGGGCACCAGTGGAGGGGCTCTGGATTCAGGTCGTTACATAAATATTCAACATTATAATTTTATATGATACCTACATATTAACATTCATTTATACAAGTAATTGTATTCTTATAATAGTCCTGTTACTTTTCCAAATGGTCTTATTAATATTCAAAGGGTCATATTAATACTCTAAAAGTCATATTTACAATGGACATATAGGTTCCCTGCATTCTATAAATAATATATTTTTCGATCATTCATTATTCAATTATTTTTCTCTCATGGGCATATATATTCGAATTCAAAATTAATATTTGATCTTAACCATTATTTTTCATTTTTACAGTTTTTTCGTGAGTTTTTTTATTCCAATGGATCAAGAAGATATGTATTCTCAAAATTTAGTGTTGTTGTTTGGTATTTTATATCACATAATTATATATTCACATAATGTAGACATTATAATTTTCAAAATGAAATTTTAATATATAATAATAATTTTTCTATCTATATATTGTGGTGGTTGTGCATTCGGTAATATTAATATACTAAATATGAAATAATTATATTTTCATAATTGAATTTAAGTTAATGATATATTGATCTATTGAATATTAAATATAGAATCCAGAATTAACATCTTAATCATGATACACCACTTAATTCTTCATTTAAAATATTTTCTATAAATCATCAATAAAATATCCATCTTTGATCATAATAAATGATATAAAATATTTTCTTTTGAAATTCATATAAATATCATTTCATGACCCTTCTATTTTATTTCCAATAATATTGTCTTGAATCATGGATTATTTAAAATTATATAATAAACTTTAACTTCAAATCTAGTACAACACCATCAGAATTAACATTTGAACTAAACATTTGAAAATCTTAATATATCAAAAATGTCCTTTAGAAAATATAACTTACACATTACATAGTGTGTTAGTGACATGAATAGGTTTTTTTTGATTAGATATTTTTCTCAAAAATTATCTCACTAATGAAAAATATTTTTTTGTGTTTGTTAAAATAGGTGAATTCCTATAGTTGTAACTCTTAAGAAGAACGATCAAATCAATTAGTTGACTAATGGACTTAAAACCCCAAATATACCCCCACACCCACAAACATCATTCACCCCATCTTCTCTCTTACCCTCACCTCAACACTTATCAAAGCCACTATGACCACAACATATATACCCTCCATATCATCTTCCTTTATAATGTCAAACAATCTTCCAGAACCACTGTAACACCCTCCCCCATCCATGCTCCCCATCACCTTGTGCACCCCATCCATTAACCCACTGTTAGTAAACCCCCTATTAGATCTTCTCCCCATAGACCCTTCATATCCTATCTCTTACCATTATTGTACCCCCTATTAGAGACACAACCACTAACAATTTTCATTATTGTCTCTTATCTATAGAACTAACACCAACACTCTCTACAACCACAACAATAAATCAATGTTCTCTCACTCAACTCAACAACATCTCATCAAGGCTATGTTGTCCCAGCCAACTCTACCACTCTTTTCCCAGAATCTCCCATACTTTCGAGTTTTCTCATGATTCCTGATGTAAAAACATTATTTTCTATAGAAATAATATCATTCTCTATTATATGGAAACAACCTCAGTTCTATTGATTTAATTTTAATAATTACCATTTATAAATTATCACGATTGAATATTTTTTATATATTTTACTGATTATTTAGGAAATGTTACTGTTTTATGGTCAATATTTTACATAACATCAAAATAATTAAAATTTAATAATTTTCCTCATACAAACATCATTTTATTTTCCAATTTGAAAATGTTATTTTTTGGATAAAATATTTAATGTTATTTATTTTTAATTCTGTATAATTTTTTATAATATTTTGGATGATTTCTTGAATTATAACTAAATTATTATTTTAAATTATTTTAGATTGTCATTGTTTAGGAATTTATATTTCTAGGGGTTTTGGTTTTAATCATGGATTGAAATATATTTTGATTTTATTTTTTGAATTTTGATAAATAAATTTCCATCGTAATAATATTTGAAAATCGAATTCATTACAATCAGGAAAAAAATTTGTGGATAAATATTTGTAGTGTTTGTAATTTTTTCCCATTTTCTACATAGATATTTATGATAATAATCTAAGGATTTAAGGATATATATATATATATATCATAATTTACATTTTAAAAACATAACATTTTTGAATTGTTTCACTAAAATCTGGAGAAAGCGTTATTAATGTTAAATAGCATTACCCTATGAATGATATGATTTTATAATTTTGTTTTACAGTTCATTAATTAATAAAATATGTTATAAGGTAGTTTAGATTAGTATTTCCAAAAAATATCTTCAAACTTGTCGACCAGTGACATTATAAATAAAGATGAATGTGACTAGTTACATTGATTTAGTTATCCAAAAATATAATTTAGTGTTCACATTAATTTATTCCTAACGAAAAATAAAAAATAAAAAATCATTTAACAAAAACCTAACATGTTTAGTCAAATATCATAATTATTTTTTGCAGACGAGAGTTTTTATGACTACATTTAAAAAATAATGATAAATTGAATATTAATATATAGTTAATATTTTTTTTTCTGGTTTTTATATTATTTTATCATAACATAATTCATATTTTTGCATCTAAAAAATTAATTCATTTTTAAAAGAAAAAAAATAAAAAAATATTAAATATGTCTTAAATTGTGACGATCATGCCAATTTATAATTGTTTTTTTATTTTTTGTGATAATGAATTAAAGTCCCCATGTAATAGGTGAGTTAAAATTTTAAATATTTTTTTATTATATGAAATTATGAAGCTGCATGAAATATAAATTATTCTTTAATTTTTAGTTCTTTCTGTATCAATATAAATATTGATAATAGTTTTAGTAATATTCCAAAAAAACATCTCAAGAATATTTTGAGGGAAATATGTGACTTATTGATTTCCCTTGAGTATTTCTATGTGACTATACTAGTTACCTGTATAGAAAATGTAAATAAATATTTCAATTCACACAATATACTTTGAGGGAGAATGTAATCTTGAATGGGTTTCTAAAAAAATATTTGACTTCAACTCTTCAGGCTAAATATTATTTTATATTCCACAAACATCAACTTTTCAGATGGATCTCGATGCATGGATGACTAATATGATGCATAAAATTTTAAAAATGTAGTATTTCAGTTGGAACCAAAATTAAATAACATCTTGAATGTTTAGAATGGTGAGATTAATCCATTTTATGGTAAAATTGTGATTCGTTTATGTTTAATGAAGTACATGATTATGAAGAATATGAATTATATATTGGTTGTAATACTTATTGTAAAATTTCATTTATCCTTGATTTCTAATGCTTGAAGGATTTAAAATTGATATCAAACACATCGTTCGACATGTTTTTTGTGTTATTTAATAAATAACATTGCAGTAGATGCTAAAATTTGGAGTTATATTACTATTATTATAAGTTGATATAGATTTTTTTAATATCTGATACAATTGATGTGTGTAAAAAATGTATAATTCATTGAAATGAAACGTCCAATTTTGATACTTAATTTTTCTGTAACTCTTCTTAGTGGACAGATATTGAAGAAAATTATACTCATGAATGTAATACATTGAAATAAGGTAAATTTTAATGTATTAAGGTAAATTTGTTTCTTTTGGTTGTATATGAGGTTGTTATGATTATGGTTTCATATAAAGTCTCTAAATTAATGTGATGTAAAGTGTAATGATATATGAATTTGGTTTTCTATCACCCCAAATAGGCACTATTGTATAGTAGGATTTTGTTCATAGTACCCCAAACAATGAAAAATATAGTCACAAAGACTGATTGGAATTTATACAAGATAGTTTTAATACATTAAGGAATACAATGTGGGAAACTCACAACACAAATCCAATGGTGTTGGGATCGTTTAATCTACTTATATGGATTTTTATGAAACTAAAAATTTCCAACATATTCCACTATTATTGAATACATGTAATTTCATGTTATATGATTGATATTTACCTTTAGAAATTGAAACATCAGTTGTATTTACGTTGGGGGAATGGTGTGATGGCATATTATTGTGAAAAAAATGAAATACTAAAAATACATGATGCATTATTGTATAGAGTCAATGCATTATGAGGTAATTGTAATTTTTAGTTGGGATAATAAAATTTAAATATTCATAAATTTTCTATAATAAAAATTTAAAATATACATGGAAAAAATATAGTAAAAAATTTTCATACCTGGGACAAAAATAATTTATCCCCCTCAGAACATGTTCAATATGGAAAGGGTGAAATTCAATGGTTATAGAGAAGAACGACGATCCCTAATGTTCATTATAATATTTTAAATATTATAATTGATTAGGAAATAAAATTTCCCCATGATATATAAATTTCATAATTAGGCTGCTCATCCATTAAACTAAATTCATTGTGGTTGTAGGCATCACAATCCTAATTAAAAGACAAAATGGGTTTTTTTAATATCCATTATTGGAAAATTATCATAATAAGGAATAATATTAACATCATGAACATGGAAATAAATATTGTGACAATTTAATGTTGATAATTTTGGGTGTCATTATAAAATTTAATGATATTTTAATGACTGATGTGGTATAGAAGAAATGAGATTATGGAAATAATATCATATTTAGTTTGGTAAGGGAAACATTGAGTAAATTACTATATAATAGTATGTGATGTGTAATAATGTGAAATAGATAATTCGTTCCATTTTTTTGGTCCTAACATTTTTTTTATTTTTATTCTAATAATATTCCATGTGTTTGAATATGAAGAGTACTACACTACAAGGGTTGATAAGTTGTTGAAATCATGTAATACATCTACTTTTGATTCCAATTTTAATTCCTGATTTCTTATCATAAAATGTTATTCAACCATTGATTAAAATCATAATTTTTACAACTCTATTTAATAAATGAAAAAATGTGTGATTTGAATATTTTTTAAGATAGTATTGTAATTATGTTTTTTCACAAGGGGAAACTATTTACAAAATCATTTTCTTATGTTATGTTTCATTTGATAGTATACATGTCAAATTTTGTATTGGTTTCTGGTCCTATGAATTTCTAGAAGATGTATCATATTGAGGGGTATGAGAATATATTGAAATGATTTGAATGAAACAAATATCATCTGAAAGAATCAATAGATAATGGTTATTTAATGGATGATATTACTACTATTTATGTTGAATTGTATAAATGGGCTAAATAAAAATTTTATAAGCCCCCTCAACTCAAGATTGTTATATTGGAGGAGAACTGTATTGATATGGAAAATAATGAGTGGGTAGATTCTTATCTACATACCATGTCAAATAATCCATCAGTTTCACCATTACTATTATAAGGGGAATTTCAATTTACTATTTAAATCTTATGTATTTTGTTTTCATATTGATATAAATCATTTAGACATGTAATTTTCATTTTTAAGAAAAACAAAATTATATGAAACTTGAGATGCCTTATACTAGTGATTATCTAGTTTAATAGTTCAATTATGCATCATTTCATGATTAGATCAATGATATTTTCCATATAAATGGATTTCAATTATTTTTGATGTACATCTTTGATTTAATTTCAATTTAATTCTATAAAATATATTGATCCATAACCTATCGTAGTTAGGTGACAGTACACATTCTGAAGAATTAAACTCACTTTATCAAAGGATACTATAATGGATCCTATTTACAATGGTTATTATTCCAATGAATTTTGAATTCACATTAAATATATTTAAGAAAAACGAGAAACAAATTTTTTTGAATTGGGTTTCAATATTTTGATTCTATTATTCACTATTTAAAATTTAAGGAAATGGTTGAATTTTTATATACACACGTGTTAAAATACATATTATAAATGTTTAACTAGGTTGATCTAATCCATGTAAGTAATTTCCTTAAATAAAATTTTAAATTTTTGAATATTGACTATATATTTTTAATATATGACTCCTATTGTAATAAACAGTTCATTATAGGATTTCTTGAAGAAACATTATTCTTAGTTATGTTTTAATTTAATTATTATCGGAATGATTACATGAATATATCAATGTTTGGAGTGTTATTAATTAAAAATTATATACCTAAGAATAATAAATTTTTAGGGAAAACAACTTAATAATACATTGTAACCCAACACGAAGAATTTATTTGATTGGTTATAGAGATTATTGAATGGGAAATTTTAATTATTCATGTTTAATTAAAGGAAATATTTTTTCATGTTGTCTGGTTTAAAAAATTACATTAACTATTTAACTATGTATGAACTATATAAATGTTTTTTTGTATTTAATTTATTTTTCAGGGATATATATTCCATGAGTGTATAACTATTATTTCTTCTTATGAATACAAACATATTGGGTGAACATGCACCAATTCATTATCATTCTCGAGAGGCACATCTATTTATGTGTTGAAGAGTTTATAAAGGTAAACTTGGATTTATTTTATTAATTAATCATTAAATATATATATTTGGGTCTTCTTAATTAGGTATGATTATTTTTTTCTGCAGTATCTGAGTCATACCCTTCTTCATCTCATAGGAGAGAACTAGGTTATGGGATTTCACGATGGAATTCTAACATGACCCTTGATATATCATTTCAATATACATACCATGATCTTTGAGAGGGTTCCCCTAGATTAATTATATAGATAGGTTATATCATCTTCCACCCACATAAATTTTTATTTACTATGAACGATTATGTTTCATTCTCCCACGATATATTTGAATATATATATATATATATATATATATATATGTTTTTTTGGTATAATGATCAAATTAATTCCTTAGAATTTTTTAAAAACAATTAGATTTGTAATAATTATTTTCCAAATAAAAATTATCTAATATTGGCCCACAAATAGTTTATTCCATTGTGTGTGGCCAAATCAAATAAAATGTTGAATGAATATAAAATTATAGTGAATAGGGTGCACTAGGTACCGAATTTGGGTTCCCTAGAGTTTTTCCATAGAGTCCCTCAAGGCATTCTCACATTTTAGTGTCGTAACATGTTTTTATTTTGGTCCATTGATGATTAAATGGTGATCCTATTTATTCAGATTTAATTTTTTGATGAATGTGTTGAATGTTTATAATTTAAATTTGAATTAATTTTAATTTTGGTTATGGCGTTGATTAATTATATGAATCTTGCATTATAGTGACCACCTTATTGGCTTAAGACACATCCAATTTCATAGATTCAGCCAGATGTGTTTATCATTTAATTTTTTTATTAATAAATATATATGGTTTTGTGTTTTATCAATTTATTTTAATGGTAAATAGTTATGGTTGACAGGTTTATAAACCGATAAAATGTCTATCTGGATATTGGCTCGAGATCGGAATAACACTGAGGTTGTAGCTGTTATAGTATATTGTTAAAATAATTTCCAATACTAATATATATCAATATATATCTTTATATTTTTATATATAAATAAAAAAAATAAAGTTGAGGATGATTTATCATAGCTTATAGATGACCAGTGAAAAATTTCCATGTCGAGGAATGTGATATTTCACCTCATTATTGGTCGTGATAGACATGTATACAACATAACGGATGACATGTTGATTCCTCATTCTATCATTTCACATGAAAATGTTGTCGCAACTTTTATTGATGGAATGGCACAGCAGGTGAATGGCATAAATACACTGAGGTGTTTATCCGATGAGATAAATGTGAATTTATCAATAGAGGCCAGAGAACTATGGTAGTATATGAAACAAGGTGAATTTATAGGGGATTATATGATGAATCATTATACTAGATTTTTGTAAATTTTTTTGTTATATACCTAATTATTTTCTTCACAACTTTTATATATTATAGTGCTTCCAAAAAAACATATACAAAAACATGTTTATAGGATCCCCACATCCTGTATGATGGGGGGCTGACAAAAAATAAATTTTATGAAAATTATAATAATTAATTTATTAATCATAAATAAAAATATCTATTAAAGAAATAATTTCATAGTATTCCCTAAACTATCACAATAGTACATATACTTACCTAGTCCTCGAAACTAAAATAAATTTTTTTCATTTACAACCTTAGGATCGGGAATATGTGACTCCAAATCTACCACCATTTTTGTAATCTAAACAACAACATGATCACCATCCTCAGCACATTTAATAATATAGTGAGGATTCCCCATCAATTATGTGAGGCTGTATCGATCTTCATCCTAACCAATAATTCAATGAAATATCTTATCCCTCAATATGGCATGTTGACTCTATTCCTCTGTATACTATACCAACACAACCCTAAATTAAGTATGTGTAATATAAAAATATAAATATATATGTCAACACATATATATATATATATAGATGTCAGTGTTGATAATTAATATAAGAACATATTATATGTTTTTCATCCTTAGGATCATTTCGACCATTATTCACCATCCAAAATGATATTTTTATTAGTAGGTGTGCCTTTATTATATAATTGTATATCAATAAGATATATCTATAGAAAAATACCATAATAAATAAAAATAGAAAAATTAAATGATCAAAGAAACATATTGAATCTGGGAATAATGGTTATTCCCAAGCCTACAAGGTGGTCCCTATAACACGTGACTTTTTGAGTGATGCACAAATACTGCCTACATTCAATTTATTCAGATGTGAAAATTTTAAAATGATACCAAATCATATGAATTTGTAAAATAAGACAAAATATTCACCGTAAAATCCTTAGATAAATAATATGGAACCATGTAGTGCAATTTTGATTGGAGAACGCCTATTGGGAATCTCTGTAGAATGAGTAGTGAACACACATTTGATACCCAATGCTCTCTATTCACTATAAATTTATAATAATTAGAAAATTATCAAAATTTCACCATACACACATTCTAAAAATTATTGGGGAACACGCTATGATAAATATATTGAAGAAAAAATTTCCCAACGTAAGTTTTTTAATCATAACTATGAAGCTAAAATTACTCTCATACCCGAACTCTTATTCCTGGTTGATATAATTTCTCCAAATAGAATGAATCCGACTAATGTTTTGTTAATGAAAATATATTTTGTTTTCATTATATATAACCCAAATATAAAATAAATTCTAGGGAACACTCTCCCATAAGATTTCTTTTCTCATCAAATGATTTATCAAGGTTCATGTATGAACTCCATGATGAAATCCATTTACCATGTCCTGTCACATGGAATGAATAATAGGTCTAGTAATATCTCATATATATAAAATTCATTATTATTTATATATATGTTTTCTTGTATGTTAAATACAATATTAAAAAATAAAAACAGTTTTACATTCATACATACCATGACCCGTAGAAGCAAATGCCCTGCGAGATTGATATAGATCTATTGAAAATTCCCCTTAAATATATGCATCCATATAAAAAAATAAGTAGTTAAACACACATTGACATTATATATAGGAAAAATGGATTAAATTATAAATAAATAAAATATTTCATGAAGAATTAAATAGATAAAAATTGATTTTTAACCCTAGAGTGGGAAACATAATACCTTCATTAAATAAACTAATCAATCACTTTCCACACAATAGAATGAATAATCCATTGAATATAATATTCCCATTAATCTAAAATGTGTTTATCAAGCTATTTCTCAAAAAAAAAAATACATCATCATGTTAATCTACTTCATCTAAATACACTTATTTGTAGGAAATATTCACAATGAAAAGCCAATTCAAACAAGTCTTCAATATAGCAATTAAAACTTGTTAAAATTTTGATATCAAGATGAAAATAATGTTACTAAATTATTAATCTCAATATAAATACTTTTAGAATTCAACAATGTAATCTAAAAGGTACTTAGTTTAGTTATATGGAGTGAATTACCCAAATTACACTTTAACAATAAGTTTCTAACATGTGCACACATGCAACATCAATGATGTAATTAAATTAAACATAATAATACCAAAATAAAAATATGGACAACTAGACCCATAGTTTTCTTCTACACATGTTTCATAAAAAACAATATTTCAAAATTTAAATCCTTTATCATCACATGATTTTTAATGATTGGATCTTATTTATGGTCCCTCAAGTATTTGGTTAAATTATTTAGTTTATGTAGGTTCACTATACTCATGTAGGCCAGAGACCTATATAAATTGCAATATAATATAAAAATATATCATTAAAATACATCATTCATAATGGAAATAAATTTACATATACAAATTTGTTGAACTCATAATGAAATGATACATAATGAAGCAATTGGATCTGATAATAACAAACACGAGGTATATATTTTTTGCATATTTATATGTTTCTTACAAACCATAATTGCATGATTAAATGATCAAAATTATATTCAAAAAATATGTTAATGTAATATAGTAAAATTGATACAAATCATATAGTAGTAATAGTACAATTAATGGATTAATGAAGATGATGTTTCGAAAACAATGACCCCACTTGATGTTGTCCATATCAAATATTGTTCCTTCTCTAATTGGCATGTCATGAACCTGAGAGGGATTATAGAATTTTTTGATCATTCAAATGTGTTTTATTAAAAATATTAGAACACACATCCATCAAAACCCCATGGTATTTTTATGCCTCCAGAGGAGATATTTTGTGTACCATTATTTGAAATGTATTCAAATACCGCTCAAAAGGGTACATCCACCAACATTTCTCTTGACCAATAGAAATTGCATCATTATTAAGGTGTACAATCAAATGAACCATAAACAAGTTTATTTTGAAAATAGTTTCTCTAATTGAACATAGTGATGTAAAATCATATCCTAGAGAAAACATTAGTAACACATTAACTTATTTTCTAAAAAACATTTTATATATAAATACACATCTCAATTAGCAGATGAACAAAATGGGGTGATAAAAATATTGTATTTTTATTTGAATCAACTCCAAATATTTTATGCGACTGTAATTAATTTTTGACACATTAAATGTTCAGATCTTTATATTCACACACATTGAAATATTAGAAGAGTAATAACCATCTACAGAGATAATTTTCAAAAATCAAATAAATATATCTTTATTATTTTTACTCATCTTATACTATTCAACAAGAATGTATCCAATTTTTCATTCGCCTTTATATAAATGAAATTGTTTACATAAAAACATTTCTTCTAAGTCACATCGTGAATTATAAAGGGGTTTTTGTTATTCTGATGAAACCTGAATTTTAAAAAATAGTTAGTCATAAAAATATCATCAAATGTGCATGAAATCCATATTGTGACAATGTATGTTAGTTTTATAGTAATTGTGATTAAAAAGAATACTTTTATTCTTCCAATTATGAAAACATTATTTACTCACACCATAAATAAAGGTCAATGGGTGGCCTACCAAATTCTGATCTTCATATTCTATGGGGATGTTTTAATTCTCAATATATCATAATATTTCAATACATATATTAATTAATATTAATGGTTAGAATTATACATAACTATAAAAATCCACTATATCTTATCTGAACCTATTCATTTTGTGAAGAAAGCATTTGTGACCAAAGTATAACCATTTTTTACAATATTTTATAGACGTAATTTTTTTTACTTTTTTAATCGAAACGGGAAGAAAATTAAATATTTATACTCCATCCAAATAAATTTTTCTATGATGTAAATTTATTTATTGTCTACAATAATGTTTTAATATGATTTTTCATATTATACATTTTACAATTATATGTCCTCAAAACTTTTTCCCAAAATTGATTTGGCTCTATAATCAATGACGGAAGGTAAAATTAAATCATATAACTTGGAATTATCAGTTTATTAATAAGAGAAAAAAGTAATAGAAATAATATTTTTTTGAAAATCCACAAAAAATGGTTATACTGAACCATCCCCACGGGCCATGTGTTATGAGGTGAACTAACAAATAATATTAATGCATTATAACTATCTACTGTAAACCCCAATCAGACGTAATACTTATCATTATAATTTTGGGATTCCATTGATCAATCTTCTTCCATTCAAGATATTCAATTGGGCGGGGTATAATATCATTATACTTATTTCTTTCCACATTCCACATCATTATTTTATAATATATTGATGACATAAATAATCTTTTCAACCTATTTTTCAGGGTAAAGGAACAATTATTCATTACAAGAATCAGTTTCAACTGTTTCATATTTTATCTATTATGAGTTTGTTTTCAATCATTAACATTCTATATAGAAGATTTATAGAGCAGAGAATTATCAATATATTTAGTATCAATGATAAAAAGAACATAGTTGTTACCACATGTATGTATGGTCTAACATGATATACCAATGTTCTATTGCAACTTATGAGATGGGTAACATGACTCTTCAATCGTACTATTACTTGGTTGTCATTTTTTAATAACATAGACAACATTTCAAAAAATGTGTTTGACCGCAGATTCAAAGCCTCCATGTGAAACAACATCATGAAAAATTATAATTTATTATATGTTTTTCACTAAGAATATGTTAGTTTTTTATAATAAAATATCTTATAATACTATATTGAATCTTGATTTGTAGCTAACTATGAATTGATCTTACATATCTCAAAATTATGGATTTTAATGACTTCAGGGTCAAACCCACATACCATTTCAGTAATCATTTCATGCATTAAATATATCTCCCTTTCATCCAAATAAATTTAAATAGTTTTTATTTGATGAAAACTTATATTCATTAAAATTATGAGTCTAACCGTTATAATAATTCATAAATCCTGTCATGAATTGGTTCTTCCTCCTAGAATGAAATATGAATTGATTTTTTCATTCACATATACTATATGAAAAACAAATATTTTCAGTTTTAAATCCTTTAGTGAAATCAATAAACATAAAACATCCCTAAATATATTCATTAAACATTCTGTTATAATTATTAATCCACCTTTAATTCATCTTCAATCCAATACAAAAAATAATATAAATTATAAAATAATTCATATATCATTAATTTTTATATTTTAATATCAAAAAATATATTCAAAAGGAAGATTATAAAATTGAACGTGGGAATTAATTCATAATCACCCCAAATAGAAAACAATAACTAAAAAACGTCCTGATCATCACATTTTATGTTATATTTAATTATTTATACCTTTTACCTTTTAATATTTTCTTTCTTATATAATTAATAATTATAAATTTTAATTATAATTTAATGGATGATAAGAAAATTTTATAATTCAAAAAAAAGGAAACATGTATTTAATGTATCACCCATATATATTTTATAAATAGCATTAACAAAACAGAAGACTTTATAAAATTACAATGTTATTATACTAAAGTTGTTATGTTACATTAAAATTATTGGTGGATATTTAATTTAGAAGATTTTAAAATTAATGTGATCACTCAATTATATTTATTAATAACTGAAAATTTTGTAACAAGTTGTGTTATTCAATATCAAATATATCAATGGTAAATATTATATAATTAGTTTTATTTGAAAAATATATCTCGAAAATCATCTAACTGATTTTAACAATGATTAAACTATGCTAGAACATTATATGTTTTCAACATTAATAAGTGGATGTTATTTAACATTAGGAAATATATTGTGGGTTTGCAATAGAAACAGTAAATGACATCTGTTTTCAAATATGAAAAAATTATACATATATATATCTCTCTCACCATGGATCCTTATATTATTATTTAATTTATCATTATATAAACTGGAAATAACAAAATCAATACATTTGAAAATAAATCCATAAAATGTTATCTTGAACACAATTTCTAAAAGTATCAAAACAAAGCCATATCAAATTTGATTTATCAAACATAAATAATGAGAATTTCAATATATATTTAGATATAATATCTAAAATAAATAAATTTATCATTGGATATATGAATTAAAATACAATATAAATCTAAAACATGTTTAAATAAATATTTCTTATAAAATTTAATTAAATCAAATAAAATTTTCTTAAAATAATATATGGGATTTGAAATATTGACCATTTAAAAATTAATAAATAAATATCTATTTTTTATTTGGAAGATAAAATTATTTTCTGGTTGGACGGATAATAATAAACATTTATTTATATTCTCAATAAGGTGAATATTAACTATGAAACACCAAGATTTCTTAAAATAAAAATTTCCATTTTTTAATTAAATTTTTAATTAAGAATATCCATTCAAAATTATTAAAAAAATCAAAAGCCTATAATAGTGGCTGTTACTTTTGACTCTCGAATCACATAATTTATATACATATATTTTGATTTAATTATAATCTCCTGAAAAATACAAAAAATATGTGGGAGATAGAGTGTGGATATGTTGAGTTAGATGGGACAACCTCACTTAGAGGGGGTGGAAGTGATCAGAGGGGTAGAAATGGAATGATTAGGGGGTGGTTGTAGAGGGGTGGTGATATTTTCCAGCATCAGATGCGGTGATGATGAAAATTGGTGGCAGTGGGGGAGGATTTAGAGGGGGTGTAGTGAGGGTAAGGGAAAAGGCAAGTTGGTGGATGGATGATGGGGGATCTGAATGAGGGTGGGGCATGGGAGAGGGAGAGTATGAGTGGTGAAATGTGATTCAGAGTGTGATTAGTGGGAAATAAATTAAGGGTTTTTGGGAGCAGTAATTTCCAAATAAATATTTTTATTCTCCCAACTATAACCTCCATTATTTTTCATCCTTTTTAATAATTGGAAGATATTATATTTTTAGTAGTAGAATATCCCCAAATAATTCCACTAATTATAGTTAATCCTGACATATTTCCTAATGATATCCTTATAATACATCGGTATGATTTCAAAAAATATAATTTCTTTGATTATTTTTATATTCAATTAATTAATCATAGATATAATTAATGAAAATTAACATTGAAACAAATGATCATGTCTAGATATTTTTTGATTTATATGTACTACCTATTGGTGGACACAATTGAATGAATATAAATAAATGATAAATATAAAATGATTGTTATAATAAATTTTCACATAAAATTATCCATCTTTTCAAAAAAATGTATTATTCCTTCATAGTGGGTTGGGATGTAGTGTTATTGGGTGAGTTTATAGGCTACGGTACATAAACCAACATTTATCTCGTGTTTCCTAGGTCTCATTACCAATTTTAATATAAAAACAATTAAAAGAAGAGTAAAATCATAAGGTAATAATCTGATATTTTCATTGGATTCCACATAAGAAATGATATCGATACTTGTCTTAGATCTTCCATAATGTAAACTGAATATTCATTTCATTATTATGTATTTTAATATTTAAATATTGATTCTTTTTTTAGTTATTATAGGAGTATATATATTGTGTAGACAAAAAGATAATTGGTTTTTAATTTCATTAGGAGGATTAAGCTAATCGTATTACCCTTTCAGTAATTAATGATTATTTCTATTACATTAGTAGTGTTTTTATTGTGGAATTTCTTTGTCCAAAATATTTTTCACTTTTTACACATTCAAGGTTCAATGTGTTGGTATATAGTTTTGGATAGATGTGAGATGATATATCATCACAACATAGGAGCACATAGTTATGAATATACAATGAATTATGACAGAAACCTCAATCTGTGAAACATTGATTAGGATGATATGTCATGATAAATACCATGATTAAATATAACGGAGTACGTCAATGAGTATATGAGAAAAATGTATGTAGAGAAACATCATATGTTGTAGATAGTTTTATTAATTAAGGAATTGGATGCACAATTAAAATATTCATATAAAAATGAATGGAACCTTGTATAAGAAAAATAAGATGTTTCCAATAATTTATATATTAAAAATTAATTGTATATAAATTTTAACAAAACATTTCATTTTGAAATTCCATAGTAAACATACTTTTGGTTTTAGAAACTAGATAACAATTGTACTGGTCAAAAAAAGGAATCCATTTGGAAAAATAGAGTATTTATTTGGATTATTAATTATATATAGATATATTTATATACTATTTAATTTTTATAATCATGTTGTTCCTCAATAATTCATTTCCTATTTGTAATGATAAAATACTATGTATATATTTTTTCACTTGTATATGAAGTGGAAGTAATAGTTCATATGTTATACAATGTACACTATCAACATATATTTTGTGAAACTATTGTTTTTTTTAAAAATAATGTTTTTTGACACTATATAATACATCACAAAGTGTTTTGATAGAATCTTATTGTATGTTGTTTTCACAGGAAACACATTAACATTTCCACCAAAAATATAAAGCAACCACTATTCATCAATAATATACAAGGTCATATAAATTAGAATATCCATTATTGTGATGAATTGTGAAAAAAACTCTCTCATATAACTTCCAATCACATTGTAAGAACCTTGAAGAAATTGGTTCTAGAACCAAACTATATCATGTAATCTTTATCATTTTTCTCTAACAAAAAATGAACCATTGTCACTTCAATTTGGTCATAACCCGACCCTGGGCCACACCTAATACTTTCTTTTGATTTGACTTATGACATCACTAGAGGAATGTTCTTTATCACTATGGGTAGATGATAAGCACTAAGGAATAATATATTAGGTTTTAGGTATTATTTCACCAAATAAATGAGATGTTACTTGGCATATCCACTGGGAAATCTGATATTTTTGCTCAATGAATAAGATATCATGGAAAAGAAAAAATAATAAAATAAATGATAATATCAATAAAAATAATGAATAACTTGAAGCATCCAAAATAAACATAGAATAAATATATATCTATAGTAGATAAATATAAATATATAAAATAACGGATGGGAAAACATGGGTGATATATCCATGACCAAAAATAAAACATTAACTACACGAAATGATGTCCATGTGTTCTCATATTCACTGTCCATCATAAATTGCAGTTCACTCTAAGAGTGAACTCATAAACAAAAAAAATTCAAAACAAACTCTATTATTCTAATTATAAATATATTAGTTAGTTCATGATCATAATATCCCAATGGAAAATGACAATAGTGTTTTTGGATTTACATTTTCATAAACAGACTATAAATGAGAGTTTTATATAATGTTATAAAATACGAGTTTATCCCTTGAAAACAACAATCAATGAGCAATTCATGCAGATCATTTTTTATACCAAGAACATCATTAAATGAAACAATAAACTATTTTCATTATTATTAAATTAAACCTCTTGATATCATCTTTTAATGAATCCATTTTAAAAATAAAAAATGGGAAATGAAAAATAAATTGAGAAAGAACTCAATTAAATTATTTATCGTAAATAAAAAATGTAGGATTGTAAACAATACAGTAACGTGCAGACTCATAAAAAATATAAATGGAATCAACAAAAATCAGGAACCAAGAGTGGAACCTTAATGTAAAGGTAAAACTTGTTAAACATGTCATTTGAGAGAAGTATAAGGAGAAATATTAATTAGATTAATTTAAATGAACTAAAATTATTAATTGATATATAATCAAGAAAATATTCTTTATATAATGTGATACATTCTTAGATGTACTCAGGTGGAACCATATTCCATCATATAGACGAATTTATTTGTCTATAACCTATTCACTAGTCAATCATAACCACACTAGTAGCACCCCCATCTTTTTGTGGAATTCCACATGGGGGGATCTAGTCAGTTTCATTGTGGAAAGATAGTAATGGTCTCATGATCCCTAAATATGATTCGTAGGTTCTGTAATGAGTCTATAATTGGAGGTGATGTAATATCAACTATTTATCAACCATATTTCAATAAAAATTAATTTGTAATCTCCTTATCCCTCATCCTTAACCTAACAAATATAAATCCTCTCAAGGATACAAGTTACAACTTCATAATCAAATGGGAACTTGTGTATTAAACTTGGGGTATATTTCACTTATGAAAACTATTTTGAATGTTTTAACTGAGGTTCAAAAGTATTTATTCATGTTTTAAATAACATTTAGATACCATTTCAACATCTATTTTACATAGAAATACCTTTTTTAAGTTATAAACATTATTTAATAATTTATATAAAAATATCATTATAAAAAAAATTTATAATACCACATTGTAGATCCAAATAAAATATTATAATAAAATATTTTATAGAAAAATTTATATCCTAGAATAATCCCCATAACATAATTAATAACCAGTAATCGAACAAAACTCTTGAGAAATAATGAACATTGATCACACATGAAACATATATAGGTGAACAATATAATTTTTTTAAAACATAGTAAATTTAAAGGTTAAAAAAAATACATCCAAACCCTTAACTCAAAATATAAGGAAACATATCAATCTTCAAAAAATTAATTTTATATTCTAACACCTCATGAAATCCATTGTGATTTTTTTTGAAAACCAATGACAACCCCATTTCATTAAAAAAATAGATAGTGTTTATATGCATTATCAATGCCTTGATAAACTCATCATAAATTTATTTTCCAAAATATAAATTTCAGTGAAAATATTTTGGAACTCTCATGAATACCTAGTTTTTTGTAAGAGGTAAATACATAGAAACTGATAACAAAAACTGCATGTGGATGGAGTGAAACCAGTTATTTTAGAGAGAGATGAGTATAAATGAAAATATTCAAACACTAAAAACAAGGTATCACAAATAATTTTATCAAACCCTCAATCTACGGGTTTTCCAAGGAGATTCATAGAAATAGATGAAGAGGAAAAATAAGAAACAATAAGGAGACGGAAAAAATATATTGCCTTAAGATAATTACTTGAACATCGATAAAAGAAGACTCAAAATAAACTGGACATGGGGGATGGATATCCCGGTGAATCACCTAAAAGGAAATTCAAGAGAGGCGGGATTGGATACACCCCCAGGGGAAAAAATCAACAAAGTGTATTTTTTTTCAAATAATTTTTTTAAGAAAACTTATTATCTCATGAATTTTGGTTAAATAGTTTACCAAACCATTCACCAACCATATACACCTCTATTAAACACTCTATGTCACTAAAATGTATTATTTTGATCATTATATCATGGTTTATTTTTTATTGGTGTATAATACTATTTTTCTGTTTATAATGTTTATTTATAAAATAATAATTCCATGTATCAATGGATTATCAAGATTAGTGTAAATTATGTGGTGAACCATGAAATAATATATTCTATGGGACTATAGGTTTTTTCGTGGAAGAATATATTTTTTATCCATCCATGAAGTATTTACTAGAAATCATGTGGCATTGTTTTGGATAGATATTAGATCCTTGATTTTTGGTTCATAGTTTGTCTAACCATGGAGAAAATCATTTTGAAATTTTTTTTCATTAAAAACAGATTTTTATATAATTTCCCAGACAATTGTTAATGGGTCCCACCATATTTCACTACCTATACATAGTTTTCCCTATCAAATTCCCTAAGAGATTCCTCCCTTATTATTTGGTGTATTTTCCTTTATTTTTAGAGATTATATTTAATTTATGATAATATTTATACTAATTTATCAGGATTTTATCCTTACGACACACTGTTCATCAATTTACAATGTGTATGGAAACCCTATATTTTGGGTTGGCTAAATATAGGTTTCATTGATTTTTTTTAAAGTTTCATTGAAGATTATATGTTTCAAGACGTATCATACTAAATTGTTGTGGTTTTCATTGATGATTATACAATTTAGTTTGATTCTAAGGATGATTTACTTATTTAGAGATGTTTTAAATTGATAAATTTTGAGTCTTTAATTCCATTGGTTTTGGTTGATCATTCTTCCTTTGAATTTTGTTATAAATTATTATTCTTTGATGTATTCTGTTATTTATGGTGTTTATTAGATATTTTGTGTTTTAAATTATCTTATATAAAAGGAATTTATTAATATAAATTTTCTAAAATTGAGAAAATTACTCAAATAGGGTTTCTGGTATGAAGTGGATATAAAAAAGGTTTTAAAAATATTTTACTATAAATGTGGTGATTGAAAATTATGAGAATATTTCAATTATGATTTCAAAAAAAAATTATTTTTATATTATTGTGATGAACACCACACAAAGACATGGGTTTATGATAAAACATATACACTTGAAACCATAATCAATGAAATATACTAGTCTGGTTGGGTTGTTTATGTGACTGCGAGAGCATTTTTTTTGTACACTATGGAACATACAAAATATAGTCATGCGGTCCAATTGTTCCCATTGAAGTATTTTTTGGCCAAGTGAAGATAGATAGAGCTTCCAAAACTATACATTAGATTATATGATATATAGAAAACCATATTATGGAATAAGTTACACTAAACGCTATTCATTAGTGTCTATGATGCTTATTTATCCTTCCTTGTTTATTTGGGAGGCCCATGAATTTATATAGAAATCATTTTTTGTTATATATATATTTGTTCTTCAAATGTTTTATACTTTTTATTAAATAATTTTTTTTGAGTTGATAATGTTTCTGATCAGTGGGTTCACTTAATTAATTTTTGAGTCTTAATAATTTATATTTTTGAAATATGTAATGTTTTGAGAAAAACTAATGGAATATATTAAATATGGGAATTATTTTATGTTTATTTTTCATCAATTTAAACTTATGATAAATGTTATTTTAAAACTACAATGATTTTTTTCAAGGATAAAGGAATTATATAGATTAATTGTGTTATCCTACTGGGATTTATACTTATCACCCTGTATTTTCTTTTGGGAATATAATGAACTTCTTTTGATGGATGCAGTGATGGGTATGGGATCCATGTTGTATAATATCCCTTCTTAATTTCCATCATTAATAATTTTTGGGATGGTGGAGATGTAATCTAGTGCATTTTATCTCATATAGATATGTTTTGGGATTATATATCATTGATATTTCATGGGTTGGACTTTTTGTCTTATTCATTATTTCAACACTTGACTGGATATCATATGTATATTTATATTTTATAACATTGTGATGTGAGGATGTTATGATATCTATTTTTTTTATTTTCTACATTTATTGTGTTCTATGTTTATTATCTATTGATTATCTTATATTGATGGTTGGTCTTCTAAATCCTAGATAATTCATTCTATGTTATCTAGGGAAGAACCATTACCAAATGGTTATCTATAAGATAATATATATTTTTTCACACTGGCCAAAATAATGAATTTTCATCAATCAATTTAGTATGCCGGTACGAGTGATGGTTATTTTTTACTAGGCTAGGTTCACTAAAAAATGTTAACAAATACATCTCGTTATTTCTGGGACATATGAAGACATGTTAAAAGAGCATCAGGGATCAAGAGGGTGGATTATAAGAGTTTTTAGAATGATCTTTTCCCTAAAAATCCTTATGAATCCATGGGGTTTTAGTCTTTATACTTAAAATTTGAACTATGTTTTGGGATTTTTTAGATCTTATTTGTTCACTACATGGTAGGGGATTTGGGTGAACCCAATATTGATTTTTTGAAATTTTGAGATTTGAGGTGAAATTATAGTGGAAGGAAAAGACACACAATTTATGTGAAAAGTAAGTAGTAGACATATCGAGATCATTAAATAATTATTGGAATACAAATAGTGTTATCTTTCACATTTTGTACACAATATGTTATATCATGCAGCCAAACCATGTATAGCGAAAAACTTTTTTCAATTTAGTTTTTTACCCATTTTTGATTTTAATGTGTTTTAATAGTGATTGTTTTGGTTTGATATCTATTATAATGACTTTTTTATGAGGTTGATTGAGATTTGATTGGGTATTGAATTTCTATGTATATTATGTTTTTTATACATTACATCCTAGAAGTGACTAAACTGGGATAAATGAGTGATTTATAGAGAATGTTCCAAATGTGAACCCTTTATTTGATCCCAATTTACAAAAAACACTTATCTAAATGATTTATTTAATAGTCCACGATGGTGAAAAAATTCAGGAATGGGTAGTAGACATGGTAACGGATTTCACGAAGAAAAATCCAATGTTATTCTATTGTAATAATAGATCCCAAGAGTCTAGTATATGTAGTTAAAGATATGAGAATATATTTCCTTTTATAGAGACCCTTGAGACCCCTATAGTGATATTTTCATTTAACATGTTGCATGGATTGGGATACATAGTGATAATCCACGATAAAAGTGATGATGTATGAGGATCTCATCTGGACTACATACAAAATGGATATTAATTAGATGTTTTGTCCCATGACACATAGGGTAGATAATGTACATGATTTCATGAATATAAATAATGGATAATGATAATTGATGGGGTATTCTGTTTATTTTTCCAGGATAGTTTATTACCACTTGATCTCCATGTCAAAAACTATCGGAAGAAAAAATCTTTTGAAATTGGTATCAAGGTTGAGAAAAAATATATTCATATTCTCCATTTTCTATAGACAAAAAACATATTTGTGGATAAAAAGGTTATGATTGAGAAATACGTATTATAGATGATAGGTCTTAGTGGGGTTTTTCTACAGTTAGATGTAGTTATTTATATTCCTCTATCCAGAAGAGGAAGTGCAACAAACCTCACTGAGGTAGTTTAAGCGGTGTTAAAAAATTATGTTTTGGTGTTGTTCTATTATTATGGGTATATTTTTGTGTCTTTATTCCAGTATTGGGTGATATTCCAAAGTAGAAATATTTTTTTATAGAATATGAGGATGTGCCACTGGTGTGGAAGGATATGTCATCAGAAATGCTTCTTGAAGACATCATGTGTTGGTATTGGCTGTTAATATTATTTTTCTTGTATTTCAAAAATGAGATCAAATTATTGTATGTGTATGAAAACATAAACCTATTATATAGGGAATCCAATATATAGGTATGATGTTTAGTTTCATTCCTAGGTTATTTTCTTGATATGAGTGGTTCCTATTTATATATATCCATAATGGTGCTGGATTATATGGGTATGGTAGTAGGGTTGATTCCATTTTTGTTGTATCTTCAAACAAGATTGGGAATGAAGAAGGGTCATGATTATATTTTCATTAATATCCCATTTTTAATCATTGACATGGAATTTATATGAGACTACCTTGTATTGGAATAGGAAGTTATTGATCACATCATTGTTATTGACTGTATGATTTCTTTCATAGCTCATATTTAATGTTTTCACCAGAGTGTCCTGTTTCTTTCTCTTGTTGGTTGAAATCATATCATCTAAGGTGAATGGGATCTATGGTCAAGGACGTAGGTCATGTTGTGCTGGATGTGGGGTGAAATTTGTGTTATTTATCTAGTTATGTATTCGATTACTTATAAAATGGTTCATATGGTCCTTTGAAAATGAGGTTTCACTACTATACCAAGGAATTTATTGATGATTTTTCTCAGTTAATACCCCATTGAATAGTTTATTTTACTAAAGATATACTCCCTACTATGATTCCCATCATTATGGAGTCAACTGTTTAGTTGGACGACCTATAATGTATGTATTTTGTCTATCAGAGTATGTAACTATTGGAGTCTTCAATTCAACTTTCAAATAATGATGGTGCGATTATTTTACATTTAATATAAAATCATTTTTAGAAGAATTGGTTGTTAAGTGAAAAAAATCATTCCTTGAAATTGAGGATCCGTTAAATCCAAAAAAACAAGAGATCAGTGGTCCTTGAAAATCTACATAAATGAGGCATAACATCTGTTAAGGTTTTGATGGTAAAATATTCCTAACACCACATTTAGGTGCATGTATGGGAATTTTTAGTGTCTTGTTATACATTTTGTAATTAAATATGCTCCGACAGTCTTTATTTAATTGATGAACCTGATACTTTTCAGCTTTATGGAGTCCTTTGTATTCATGTTTTTTTATAACAACATGGTGTATTTCATGACATAGGAGGACACTGAGACCATTTTAGATTTAGTTTGGGAACCCCAATGATTATTTATTGTATGATAAGTTATTATTTTCTTGTTTATATGTAAGAGTTAATGTTATTCTGGTATGTGATTTATGATAGAGAGAATTTATTAGATGCTGAGAGGATTATTGTGGACATGTTTTGGGATCATCCTAGAAACATGTTTGATATCAGGATCATATTGGGATTGGTAAGATATTATAGTTATTTTTTTGTGACATCTGTAGACTAAATTCCTCCTTAAATTTTTCAACATAAAATCTTTTTATGTATTAGTGGGGTTAGATATTTGTGAATTTTCTAAGGAGTTGATATTTTATGTAACACCATCTCTACATTTGATTATTCATTAGCATAAGAATGGATATTAATTTAATTTTGATACCATAGGTGTGGGGTTGGTGTGTGTGTGGATTTGGTGTAATCATGTTGTGGATATGGATCTCATTATCTACACCCAATTGATGTAATTATCTGACGAATGACCTATAGGTATAATTTCTAATGCATGCATTCGAAACAATGATTTTTCATCTGTTCGGAGAGAAATTAATTGTTTTTTCAAATAAAATGTTCTTGGAGTAATTTTTCACCCAAAGGGACAAGAAAACCATATATTGACACATTGTAGAACATCTTTATACCATTGATTTCTGTTTCATATATTCACCATTGATGGATTATTACTCCACTAATGATTGGGAAGAATATAACTGATCCATGCAGCTCAAAATCCGTGGAAAATTGTAGTATACTGTTTTTTTACTAATTTGAGTAAAGAGGTGTTGGAGGATACAAAGCTTGTGCTCTTGACAAGTGTTTGGGTTAAACACTTTCATTGTTACTAGGTTCAGTCTTAGATGGAATCTGAGCTGAACTACAAGTAGATAAATTTTTTTTCGTGGTGGGGAAACCCCACTTGATTGGTCAGGGTCTCCCAACGATACCCTCATCTATAGGAAGTCACTAGTGTGTCATTTTATCTTTAGGTAGGATGTGATTCAAATGAAGAATTATTCTTGTTGGGATCATCACTATTGTGTTACCAAGGAATTTTATTCTGGTACGAGTTTATAGTAGTTTCTTTTAATTAGCTGGTTGGTTATAGATTTCATTTTATGATGCTATACTGTATGGACTATCAAATCAAAGCATAAGAGTTTGACTCAGTTTCTCCATCCTCATCCAATTATAGCATTAATTTCAGATGATATATTAATGGAAACTATGACTAGTCAACCTTGTAGTTCAGGTAGACATAGATCAATTTTGGTTATAATAAATTAGATGGCTAATTGATCCCATTTTTTGACATTAGAGATTTACTGAAGGTAGAGGTGCTCAAGAACCTGTATATATAAAGAATTGAATGGTGTCATTGTGCTCCCTTGGTGATACATTCTGATTGGGATAACTGTTTTACTTATATGTATTATAAAATTATCTTGGAAACCATTGAATCCATGCTAATATTGAGAATACATTATCAATAATAGATAAATGGTGAGACTAAGTCGACCATCGGTATTGTTGAAGATTATCATCAGGCTTATATGATTGAATTTGATGGTTAGTTGGAAAGTTAAATTTTATTTTATGAGTTTCCTTACACAAATACATACTTAGAATTAATCTCGATGGATCCTTTCGTGGCATTTTATGGGATTTTGTTTCAGTACATATAGTGTTTGGATGAGCTGGGTGAGAATTCTTCATTAGGACTAAGTCTCCTCTTTGATAAGGTGAATAAAATTTATTTGATCTAAAAGAGGATAGTAACATCACAATTCTTCAAAAGATATTATATTTTTCATCATAATCTCCAGTGAGAGTTTGAGTCGGTGGATGAGGTGTTCCTTCATGTATCCAGTTTACTGGTATATTTTCAAATGGGAAAACATGGACAATTGGAACTACACTATGTCAAGGTATTTCAGATTGTGGATCATATTTATATGGTCTTCAACCAGTTAGATTTTACAACTTATATTACTAGGATTCATGAAATATTTCACTTATCCTAGTTGAATAAGTACTATTCATACCCATATTAGGTGATATTATAGGAGTTTATGGTGATAGGACCCAAAACATCTAATATGGAGCATCTGATTTCTATAATGCATTATCATAACAAGATGTTTTATGGTAATTCATTCAACATGGTTCGGATTATTTGGACATGCGATTGAGATATCCATGATACATAAGAGAAACAATATATGCTGACGGGAGGTTTCGATGCATGATTTCCTATAATAAACCTTGATTACTCTAATATAAGAAAAGTAACATAGTGGGGAGAATTATGACCTCCATCAGGTCATCTTTATAAGATATTTTTGGATTCATATATTTTATTATATGTTTGTGGAGATTCGGGGTGTAGTGTTTTAGTACCTCCTCATTCATAGTAAAGATGCCTTTGATGCAAGGATAGAGAATAGTTAGAAAAAATAGTGTTTCTAACCATGAAAGATACGTGTTTTTAGACAATGTCATTTTTCACAAACTCATCATAGTTTGGTTGTTTTCCCTTTAATCATTGGATATCTCTTTCAATATATTCTTTGATTTCTCTTGATTTATCTACTTTTCCCCCTTATCTATCTTTTATGTACATTTACAATGAGTATAGAAAACTTATTTTTTAGTTTTTCCAAACAAAGTGTTGTTGATGGAGGATTATATTAATTATTTAAATAATAGTTCTTAAGGACCTGTATAACTCAAATCATGTGGTTTTCATAATGGGTGATGTGTTTTTGATTGACTCCACGGTAGGTGTCTGTATTAAATGGAATGTTTCCATTAAAACCATATATTATTAACTGATTTTTTTGGATTATATTTATATTTACTTGTGTTATAATTAATTAATAATTATTGTTTTATTTGATTCATGTTATTTTTGTAAATTTTATATTTAATGATTATTTTTCGAAGGATGTTATTTGAATTCATGTGTCATGTTTGATAAAATTCAATAATGCCATATTATGGTTTTAAATTGATGTAAAAAAGGGGGTTCTAAAAATGGTTTTCCATGAGTATGGTCAATAATTATAAGGGTATTGTTTTTTATGATAATGGAACATATTATATGTTTATATTCATGGAATGTGTCCCATAGGGGGGCATGGGTGTGTTTATGGTGACATTAGAACATAAAGACTTAGGATTTTTCATCGGAGATCCTGAGAGGTATCTCTAAGGGCAATATATGTCGTTCGAGAGGAAGGCTAAGGGAAATTCGAAAATGAATCCATGTTGAACAAGAGATTATACGGAATTATTTTTCAGTTGAGGGAAGATAGAGAGCATCCAAAATATTTGTGTTTACTTAGTAGACTAGTGAACCGTGTCATAGAATATATTTTACTATATTTAATATCTTAGAGACTAGGAATCCTTTGTTGAAATTTTTTATATATAGATTTTATTATTATCATATTTTATTATTAATTGTTTTTTCATATTTCATGAAATAAAAAAAGATTAGATGGATTTTATTCACTTCATTTCTATTTGATCATTTTGTATTCAGATTTTTGAAATAGGGATGTTTTTAAGATAACACAAATGAATATTTTAGAATATAAAATAATTTTATGTGATTCTTTACAAAGTGAATGTTAATTATATGTAATTTTCAAACTAGATTTATCAGAATTCTTGAGAAATGTTATACAAAGATTTATGGTCGCATGTGGTTAATATCCATGCATAAAACCATACATATTAATTTTGGAATGTTCACACCTTGTTTTTTTTAAATAACAGGTATTGGAACCAAGTTGAATGGTTTCCCTTCTTTATTTCTGATGATTTTGATTGTTTTGGATGGTGAAGATGTGGTCCCATGGGGTTTTTCTTGTGTAGAGATTTATTATTTGGATTTTTTGTCTTTGGGATGTCATATATTGGTAATTTTTATCAAATATTCAATTTTTTGTAACATATATATTATGATCATCTATTTTTAATTACATTTTTATTTGATAATGTTATGATATCCACATTAATCATTGTCTTCATATATAACAGTATGATTATTAAATCATGTTTCTTCTTATTTGGTAGGTTTGTCTTCATAATTCATGGAAGGTTATTGAAACCTTTTCAAGGTAGAAATAGTTACCAAATGGTAATTTATAAAAACTTAGTTCTTTTTACCATCCAATAGAAATGAGAAAATTATTTAGGGAATGAGGGGTTTTGTACTAGGTTGACCTTTTTCTTCTCATTACACCCTCACTAAAAAACAAAGGGAGCACTACATGGTTTTGCTATGTGGTTTGTAAAGAAATATTGAAACTATGTGAGTCTTATTTGATATGATATTATTGGTTATTAATGGTTTTTAAATAGTTAAAATAACCATGCAGGTTTCACCAAAACATAAAATATTTCAAAATTCATGGAGAATGAACATGAAAATTGCAAAAATGAACAAAATCCAATAACTGAATAAATTAATAAAAAATAAAAAATTAAATATTTAAAAATTCACATCCGTAGTTTTATTTTACCTTCTATAAATTAGCTAAATTCCATTGATCATGAAGGATGATATATGAATTCTTATTGAAACAGAAGAAACACCCCTAAAACGATTTCACAATTCCAATTAAAACTGCTACACCCACTGCAAACCTATCTATTTCCAATACAAAACTCACACCTAACCAACCAAAAAATATGATTGGGAAGAAGATACATATAATGGGTATCCCCTCTATTTATGAATCCATTAATCATGATGGATCAACCAATCTATGGATAGATTCTATGGTTATATTCCTGAAATTATAACAAAAGCTACCCATGAAACATAATCCAATGAATGAACAATCACAATTCATCAATCGAATGATTATGTTGAAAATTAGGACAAAATATAAAACATAAAAAATTCAATAGTGATAAAAAAAATTAACAATGAAATAAATAAGAATAATAAATAAAATAATGTTGGAAAATAAGAAATACTGAAAACTACACTATTGTATAGTTAATAACTCAACATGGTAGAGACATATTATATGAATAACTAATTTTTATTACATTATTTTTTCACATAATTATATAATAAAATATTAAATTAATAACTTTCATATGATCTTTTTTAATTTATGTCTTAGGATTTGGATAAATAATATCCGGAGTACATAGAAAACAAAACAGAAACCATATTTTACCTGCACGATAGACTTATTTATATATCCTTCTTAGGTCAACTCACTATGTAAAAATTCCTAGGGGGCATAAAATGGTATAAAATGGGTTCCATAATGAATATTATTGGATACATAAATAAAATGTACCAAAAGTGATCATCATAGAGAAAACATGAGGCATAACATGAGAACATAATCATAATCATAGGTAACGTAACGTGAAAATGTATCTCCAATTTAAAAAAGAAGACATTCATGGAAATATGACAAAGTTTCATCACTATGGAGATAGAAAACCTATTACTATGGTTCTCCTCCATGTTATCATAAAATATATTGAGGCATAATACTCAGGTATTATAATCATTTCATATCTTAAAATTAATTTTTTACCCAATACATTAGAGTGTGATATGGTTCCCCCATCATATTTTTATATTTATTTCAACCATATAAGTAATATATAATAAAATTGGATTTAGTCAGTTTAACTCCTGATAGAGGAATATGGGTATCAAAAATAGATTTACCAAATCAATGATGTATAGTTAAATTTATATTAATGAACTTTAATAAAAAAATGGTTGTGTATTTAAAATATAAATGTATGTTATGGAAAAATAGTTGAACTATATGAACAACAAAACAAGTAAACATAAATTTATATCAAATTGGATAAATGAGGTGTAAAGATAGAATTTCATTAAAAATATATCATTTGGGTAGTTAATTACTAATTACAAACATATAATATAAAATTAATTAAAATTTAAAAAGGCATATTATAATGAATATACTTGTATAAACGGTGTGGGTGTGGGGTGAATTCACTGATCCTATGAGATAGATTCTTAAAGATAAAGAAAATGGGCCTAGAACCTTCGAAAAAATATGTAGAGATTCCATATTGGAAAAATAAAACTATTTTATCAATAGATATATGGAGGAGAGTATTGAGAGAGTGTGTGGACATTTAAAAAATTAGAGGGGGTGTATTATTATTTTATATACAAAATATTTTTACATATAAGGTAAAAAAACATATAACCATTGGCATTAAAATGGTTTTATATCATGGTTTAATATATAAAAGAACTGGTTTTTATTACATTAATTTTTGATAACCAGACTCATAAAAATAATAATTTTCTGGATGTGGGTCAGATTTTGGATCTTAAATATGTTATTTTAAAATATTAAAATATATTTCAAATGTTATATTATTCTTAATCATTTGTAAAAATAATTAATATCTCATTCAGATAAAAAAATAATTTGAAACCCCATTTCATTGAATATAGCATTTATAGTACATAATTAATAATTTTTATGTCTTTATAATGTCATAATAGAAGTAATATATATATATATATACATATATATATTATTTTACTATTTACTCTAAAATTTTATTGTTTAGAAAAATTCTGAAAAAATATTCATTATATTATTTGGATGTGGTAACTCTTAAAATGAAATACACATTTTTAAAATATTTTTTTATTATAAGAAATATATCTTAAAAATTAAAACATATGATTTAGAGAAATAAATATTTTTGATGAAAAAATTCTATTTATACAATATGTGTAATTTTCCATGTATCACATCAATTTTTTCTTTAATGATAATTTTATTATGGATTTATAAAATAAATTTGATTAATAATTAAATATATATGACTTTAATTTAAAAAAATACTAAAAACATAATAAACAATTCTATTAAGATAACCCTTTTTTCCATTACTACATTTACCAATTTATATCAATAAGAATGATTTATAACTAAAAAATAAATTGACCATAATAATAAATTGGATCATCTTAATCCAAAACATTAAAAAAATTATATTATATTTAATAAATAAAGTAATAAAAATATAATTGAAAAGTTGTATTTTTTATATTTCGCACAAAAAAAAAATAGTTTTGTTAGAAATAGACCCAAACATCACCCTAAGATTGTTTTATAATTTTTAAATAAAAAAATAATGTCAATTTTATATAATAAAATAAAAAAATGGTAGATATTTAAATATGAAATAAAATATTATATTTTATTGAAAACCAATTTATTTAGAACCGAAACTATTTCATTTTTTTGATTGATTATATATATTTACTATTGCTCCTTAATTTATATATGTTTGATAATTAATTATGTATACATGTAAAAATATTTATGAAATTATTCTTCTAGTTAAGTTGAAATAACCTTTAAATTCATAATTCATAAAACATTTTTAATGCAACAAACAATATTTCCTTTGATTAAAATAGTATATCAATGAATATTTTAATTTCCTCAAAATACCATTTTTCATATTTTATAATTGTTTTTTGTTAACATTACGCTCTGTATATGTGGAATTTAATTTTCAAATAAATCTTCGAGGCTGTAATTTAAATAAAAAAAGTTTGTACATAATATAGTTAAAGAATATTTTCAAATAAATAGAATATAAAAAAGACAATTAGATAAAACCCATATATAAATAAAATAAAAAATCATTATAATAATGTATTATACTTGTATGTATTTCATATCATTTTATCTATATGAAATAAAAATTATGATACATTGAATGATTATATATTAATTTTTTAACCATATAAAAAATTCTCATACTTTGGTAGAATATATTTTTATGAAATTAATTCCATGAAACTAGAACAATATAGAAACCTGCTATAATTTCAAGGATATATATTTAAAAATAATCATGAATATAGTAAATAATATTTAAGAAAATTATTTAAAAAATTAATGTTCCATTATAGTTGAATTAAATGCTTCTAAAAAAATGTGAAGGAAAAAACCTAGGGGATAAATATGTATAAAAATTTGATTAACATTTAATATTTATAATTTTCGAATAAAAATGTATAAAATAAATTCATTAAAAATACGGGATATCATATTCTAATCCCTTAACTTAATTATTACCTAATTTTTTATTTCTATCACTAATGAAAATAAAAAATCTATAACTAATATAAAAAAGAATTTATTAAATTTAAAAGAATGAATCATAAATAAAATTTAAATCATAATTTAAAATTTTCATGCTATAATATTGATTATTAATTTTAATTTCATTATTAGGTTCTCTAATGTAACCGGTCATTTTCTACATCATTAATTTCATTAAAGTATGTTCAATTATTTATAATCGTACATAATGAGTATGTGATCAATCAATGAATATCCACCCATAATGTCAAATATGTTGTGAAGTTATGCCTTTTTATTATGCACTATGAAAATAATAATTCAATAGCGATACATCCATATTTTGGTTCATTTAACCCTATTTTCAACTTTTCCAAATCCTATATCCAAATGATCTTTACATAACATATATTCAATTTATATCTAATACACATATCATGTAATTTGATGAAACATTATGATTTCCCCTATATTGTTAACTTGTCCTTATTTTTTTCAATAATTTTTTTTATTCCCAGTTTCAAAAAAACAAATCCATGATAAAAATTATGAGGGCGCAAATTATTTTACATGATTCTACTCCTAATCAATTAAAAATTATTATATTGATAACTTCGACATTATCATTTATGTCAAAATATTTTTGGAAACTAGTTACTGCATATACAAGTTATATTTATAAAAAAGAAATATAATCATCTTGAAAGACATATTTTTTAATCTATCGAACATTACATCAGTGTAGAAGTGTTTTTAAGAACATTAATTAATAGAAAATGTTAACCATACAGCCCAGTATGAGATAAACAATTAAAATGGAACAATAGTGAATATCATGTATAAAACATGAAACATTACATAATTTAATAATAAAAAGTATATGATACATGCCATTGAATTTGGTGGAAATATAAAAATGAGATATTCATAATCATATTTCCATTGTCTGCCAATAATGTTTCATAACAAATATTACCAAGGAGGATGACCAAGTTATCAAAAAACATTACCATGTAATGCATCTATGTTAACCTTTGAATTTCATCTTTAGTGATTATTTCGTTACCCAATTCAATTGAATGTTACATGGATGAACCCATTATATGTATAGCTTTATGTGTGACACCAATATTATAACTCAAAAGAACATATTTTACAATTTTAACACATGAGTATGGATTGTATATTTCATACATGTATATCCCTAATAAATGACATAGTCAGATATATATATAGAATACCCTGTAATGAAACTATGGTGGGATATTATCAATATAAAAATAAGGTGTGGAAAATATGAGATTGATCTCAATGATATTACATGTATACCTATAAGATTATTGGTTAGGATAAATGTCTAAGAATGAAATTCCATAATTAATAAAAAATCATTTTTATATTAATGATATGATTATTAACACATGAATCATTTTCAATTGAAAATTAAAACATGTTTTACAAAGAAATATCCCGAGTAAAAGGGAAATTAAAGAGAATTCCTAGACCATATAAGATAGTTTCTTCAAGAATATAATGATTTCCATTAAATGATATCAACTCGTGGGAGAGACTCTAGAGATGTAAAATCATATTAACTTAGTAAATAATTCAATTGGAGTGGATATAATTGGATAATGGATATATATATATATATATCATATTTTTCATTTTTTCTAAAGAACTCAACAATCATGGACTATTAAGAAACAAATCATCATTTATAAATTTTGATTTGTTAATTTCAAAAAATATATCCATTTGATCATAATGTTTTTCGAATCGTATGAAATATAACATTAAAATTTAAATGTAATAGAAAAAAAATGTTTTTTTTTAATTTTCTTTTTTAACATTTTGTTTTATGGTCTTTATTTCTATTAAATCACTAAAAAAATAATATTTTATTTATATATTTATATATTTTTAAATTAAAATCTATTCATAAATTTAAGTAGATCAATTTAATATATATATTATCCAAACACGTATGGAAAAAAATTTATTTGAAAATAGCCTTTTTTTCTTTACCAAGGTAAAAACATTGTTCGTGTTAAATTAATGTTATGACGAAAAATAAAGACGACCATAATAACTAAATTGAAAATTTTTTAATCCTAATATTAAATTCATTTTATTGTATTTAATTTCAGTAATAATAAATTTTTCATGTTTAAAATGATTATTTTCTATATGTCACCAAAAAATCAACCTTGTAGAGAAAACAAATTAACCACACGCTAGTTATGGCTTCTTGATTTCAAAAAATTATTAATTTTTTCAAGTGAAATTTCATATAATTAGATATTTAACTTTCAAATCAATTAATATGATAATGTTAAGAGAATTTTAATAACAAAAATATCCTAATTAAGTAAGGGTGATTATATTTATATATGTTATTGTTTCTTAATTATTATAAGATTTATCATAAATTATCTATAGGTATAAAACTTTTTAAAAAATTATTTTTCAAATTATGGGGAATTTATCTTTTAAATAATAATAAATAAAATGGGTATAGTGTAAAAATCATAATAAAAATTGATTACAACATAATTCCAAATATAATTACACTTTTCGAAATATCCCATTATAATAATTTTATATCCATATTGTGATAATAAGACAATATAAATAAGATTAATTAAAATTGAAAATTAATTTTCATATAATTATTTAGAAACCATGTATCAAAACATTTTAGAGTTATATTTTCACACTAATAAAATATATACAAATAATAAGATAAAATCCATTATAAATAAATTAACTACATTTTGTAATAATATATTATTTTAGTTTTAGAATGATATCATTTTTTAAATTAATGTTTTATTTATCTAAATTAAATTGATATATATTAAAAATTTTTGACTAGGAATACATTTATTATGCACTGTTAACTATGATATTGGAATGACAGAATAACTATGAAAAATACATATATTAAAAATTAATATATATTGGAGTTTTTATTTATATAAACATATATAAGAAGTCATGAATATATTTAACAAGAATTTATTAAAATAGTTTTATGATTAAAATTACATTTTTAATTAATCTTCTAACAAAACAACTTTGAGGAAATATCATGGGAGATAAATATGAGTAGAAATTAATTTCACAATTTCATTTTTAGTCTCATATATTAATTATTTAAAATTAAATTCATTTGACATTTTTTTGGTTACATCATCTTCTTTAAATAAATGAATCAAAAATATTTCTACCAATTCCACATTGAACTGTGATGATGGAAGGTATTACCAAAATTAGAGGAATAAGGAATGGAATTACCAATATAACCACATTTAAAGAATTGCAGAAATAATTTAATTTTATTAGTTGTTGTAAATGAAACAAAAACATATAAGGAATATTCTAGACTATTAGACATAGGTACCTATAGCTTATAAATCATTCTATGTAGAGATCCTTTAATAAAACATGGTGGAATAGGGATGCCTCCCCTCATGGATCATGATTTATAATCCAACTCCACAATCATATATTCATTGAATATACCTTTAAAAAATGTTACTATAGTTGAAAAATCACTAGAACAGAATTATATAGATTGATAATTCAAAAAAAGTATGCCCTTAAGGACTGGTGGGACAATGCCTTAATATAAGATGTAATAAGTTCTCTTAAGTGGTAAAAGTGTCCCATCACTATTTTTTTATCTTTCTAACGAATCATATAATCTATCATTTTCATCACCTTTTGTTTCTCAGGGATTTACCACTAACTAAATTTGTTATTAAGGAATTGTTATATAATATCACAATCCAACTCTGATGGTCCAATAATCCTCCAGACTTCATGAATAAGAAAGAAACCCAAACCCAAATCAACTCTCACCATAAAGTATTAATGAATTTACAAGGATTTTAAGATCTTCTCAATATCTATGAGTTACCCCATAACATATTGAGGACCTTCATCATTATGACAGACATATATGCATCGATATAAACACATATCCACCACTCAATCATGATTTTAATTAGATTCGTCAACTAAAAAGGACACCATTGAACACCTGTGATTATTTAGAACTTTTTTTAATGAAATACACTATATAAAAAAGAAAACACTGAACAAATTCACAAAAACCCATTTATCAACAATCCTTACTTGAAATAAATTTTAATTTAATAGAACATCTACTATAAATAAAAAAAATCAATACTCGCACATGAAAAAAGCTCAACATAATATGAAATTCAAAGGTTAAATTTTAAAATTATTTCAAGAGACAACATTATAATTTGAAACCTAAATATTTTACCTGGATGTTTATAAAATAGGTATTTTGTTTCAAAATAACATATCTTATCATGTTAATTTTAGGGCATAAAAATCTATATAAAACCTCCATATTTATCTTTGAAAACATATTTACTTCCCCATCCATTGTGTTAAATTTATTATCATTATAAAATTTTTATTATAATATTACCAATGAATTATATCTACTAAACCCCATGGTATTTTTTTTGAATTTATCATAATAAAAAAATAACAAAAAAATAAAATACAAATATCTACATTATTTATTCTCAAATTGAGATTATACAATGAACCATGAAAAAAACATCAAATGGAATTCAAACAATATATTTAACTGGAAATTTTGATTATTAATTCCTTGGATAAATATTTTGGAAGACTATGTTCCAACCATGAAAATATTACATGAAAGCTAGCAAGAACAGTCTCTATGGGATTTGAAATTTTTTCGAGCATGTGTGTTCCAATGGTCACCAAATCTTTCCTCCTTGTTTTTCACACACAAAACATGGTAATCCTTTAATTTGAATATATCATAGTAAAAAAAGTTCAAATGCAATCAGTCTAAATCACTATATACTATAAATATATATACAATAATTATATTTTTACAATCAATGTCCGATATCCCATTGAAACATGAGGTTCCGATTCAGTAAAAGAAATGAAAACTCTTCCCACAACTACCTATTGAGTTTTTATGATGCTATCTCATGTCTTCTACAATCATCTAGATAACAAAGGGTTCTTCGATATATTTTTTCATGAACCAACCTTTTATCACTCACATTCTGTTTTTCCATCCATCCCCTTACCTGACCTGATGTTCTTTATCAATCATCCAATGTCAGAGAAAAAACACTAATAAATCATATATAATATCATGGGAATGATATTGACCAACAAAAGAGAAGGTAGATATGACATTGAATCATAATTCTCACATGAAACTAATTAATTTAATTTTCCATTCACAATAAATAAATAAGGCACATGTTAAAATAAAAAGAAATCATGCATAACCAAAATCATCCAATTTAAAATCATAATAACAAAATGAATACAATGGGACTGATACATCATCCAAAATACAATAATGTTGGACATTCCCTATAGATTCCTAGTAAAAAAAAATTACTAGACCATTTATTCATGTGATCTTAAAACCTCCATCCATTATCCAATGAGATATATCCATGATAGAACCCAAAACTTAATGAGAATATAAATAAAGAAACATAGTTCCAATAAAACCATGTTTCAAAACGGATCACAAATTCTAGTTTGAATTAGAAGTATAAAATATATTTTAACCTATTCAAGAGAAGAAACCGTGATATTTTCCAATGAGAAGTTTTAAAACCCACAATATGATTTAACACAACATTCAAAACATTTCCTTATTTTTAAAATTTTATTTTTAAATAATGAAAGGGTAAACAAAAAATTAATTAGTTAAACCCATCACTAAATTAAATATCTGAAACAACAATTTTTACAATTCTAAATAACGTAATAAGATTGATACTAAAATATTATATGTAAAGGATAAAATTTAAAATGTAATAGGCAATATAGACATAGAATGATAAAGTGAAACTAGTTAAACATGTAATTTGAGAGTATTATGGATAATGTGGAACATTAATAAGAAAACATTAAGAATCAAAAGTAATTAATGAAAATTAATGATTTGAAACTCTGAGAGAACTAATTATATAGTCCTAGATGTACTAAAATAGAACCATAATCATGCCAATCTATGATTCTCATATTCTAAAAATTCATAAATTCTCTGTCCTAGCTTCATTAATGTAATTCCCACACGGTTATGATTAATCCCATATAATGGGGATCTATTTGGTCACATATTAAATAGAATATAATTTTCACTTAAACCTCCACTAAAAAACCTAAAATATAAATAAATTTTAAATTATGATGTGGGGAAAAATCAGCCATATATTAATAATATTTCTTCCAAAATACAAATAATATATTTCCATCTAACCATTGAGAATACCATATAGCATTCATAAAAAAATATTAAAAGTAAATTAGAAGGAAAGTCTTCTATTAGAAGTATAACCCATCAAGGAGAACAATCTAGAAGGTTCCAAACAGGCATAGGGGTTCAAAACTGCTATTATATGAAAAACCATATGATATTTGTTTTAAATGAACATCATTAAAAAGGAATGATTAAATTTCAAAACAATAATTAAGGATTAATTTATAAATATACAATTAAAAAAATATTATAAATCCACATTTAAGAACCGATGAAGTTTTTAAAATATCATTTAGTTTCTATGAACTAAATATTGAATGAAAGAACCATCCCCATATAATACATAATAATATGGAATCAAATGTCAAAATTTGAGAATTCACAATCTTGTTTCCCACATGAAACACATATGGTTGAATAAGAAAAATTAATCAAAAAACAATAATATTGAAATTCAAGCCATAGAATACCCTAAAACCCATTAATAAAATCTCACAAAAATAATTCAATGATAAAAAAATAAACAGAATGATAAAAAACATCATAAAACAAGTTTATAACATTATAATACAGCTAGCGCAAACCCAATTTTCAAAAAACTAAATCATGATATTATTTTCATTATAACACCCTCTAAAAATACATCATAGATTACTAAAACTACCATAATTTTATGGAAAATATATTTTGGAAATCAGAAGTTGACCTACATTTTCTTAGAGTTGAAAATATTATGGATAATCTACCCAAAATATAATTTTTAATGAGGTAACATAGAGGTTATTATTAGTAAATAACCAAAAATACAATCTTCACCCTCTACGAACAATGGATAAAAAAATAATTTTAGCATTCTTTCACACCATTTCTTTTCCAAGTGTATGTGATAAAAGAGAATAACAATAAAAAAATATTAAAGACCAAGGATATATAGAAAATATTTAACCATGAGAGAACCAATTGATAATTGATGGAAAAATCCTCAAAGTATAAAGGAGGAAGATGAAGAATCAACTAGATCATATCATGGAAAGTGTCTTTAATGTGTGAGGATAAGTGACTACCTTTTTTGTTTAAAATTTTGTAATGGTTTTTTGGAAAATAATTTCTAATTAAATCATAGTATGTACTATGGATAAGATACACCATCTATCAAACCATGCATTAACCAAATGTCCCTTACAATAAAATCTAGAGAGAATTAAATGATTTGGTCTGAAGGTTTGTTAATTTGGGCACTAAAAATATGATTCACTTGTGATAATATATTTTTTGTTTTTCATGGTTAGATCATGGTTATAAATAACCATTCCCAAATAGTGAAACCTACATATCAACTTCATTTAAAAAAATCTAGTATATTTTTCATCAAATTTAATTGAAATAGAAAATAAAAATAAATAAATAAAATAATTACTGATGATAAAGATGCTGTTTTAAAATTATCCTCCATAGTTGAACAAAAATGATCCATTGTAATATTTTTTTCTAATTTCGACAAATAATTTCCCCTTTTAGAGGCCCTTGATTAATTATAACCACTTATTATTGAATCTCATAATTCTTCGATCAAAACACTAGTAACTATGGTCACTTTTACCTCTTGGGTGAATTCACATTATGCTTTCATAACTTCTTCCACCACTCACTATCCTTATAGAATCTTTATATAATTTATATAATGTACTATAATTCATATCCTTCAACTCAATGGGGTCTTTTTTCACCCCATTGAATATCTCATTCAACATATGCATCTAAAAAAACATGTTCTAAATTAAAACCAAAAAATAATGTTAAAATAATGAAGATATGAATTTATACATTATATATATATATATCTTTGTTTCAGGAATTAATGTTTACAAATATGTCATAATTATGATAAATCATCATTCCAAATAAAAAATTCATATAAAAACTATCAGTTTGAAAATAACATAGTTGGAAAAAAATTTCTTTTTAAATTCTATTCAAAATATTTTGCTTATATTTATTAGATTAGTTTTATTCTGTAAGCCGAATGTTTTATATGTTTTACTATATACATAGGAAGAAATATTTGTGGACTCATTCTTAATGATTACTGTAATCTATGTAATTATTATCTATGATATTAACATCATATTAGCCTATATTTATCTATATTATTTCATATCCCACTACTTCTTCTTGAGAGGATTTCCTTGAATCTAATCCCCAATATTATACATTATCATTCCTAGCCATATATGCCATGCTGATGTCTCACTTCTATTTTGTCATTTAGATTGATTATGGTCAACAATGTGAGTGGGACAATATTTATCTCTTTTCACTGATTATTGTCCCTAGATTTACCATTTATGACTCCATGATAATCAGTGGATGTTTGTATTCCATAATGGGGGGCCTCTAAATCATGGAATCAAAAAATAAAGGGCTACACTATTTATAGTGATTCTAGATGTGATCTAGGGGATATTCGTTTTTTTATTTGAGGGTGGGTGTTTATATCCAAGGGGATTATATGGTAATGCATGTTAATTTGATCCTAGAGTGTTTTAGGGGACTAATGAGTTCAAATTATGAATAATGCTTTTTTGTACAATATAATCAATTGGTTAAAATTTATTTAAACGACTAGTCATTTAGTAATTAATAGTTCTTGTTTGATTTCGGAAAACTCAATGAATAATATATAATTTAATTATATTTTTTATATTTTAATCTTGTTTTCATTGTGATGAATAAATGATTAAATTTAAAATGATAATTGGAAAAAAAATATTCCTTCCTAATTATCCCTTAGTATAAGGGAATACAATCCACTTATCCAAACCCCATCGGGGAAGGAAGACCAAGAATACCAAAGTGGAAGTCCCTCTTTAGCATCATAGGTGGGTTAGGATAGGTGGGTCTTCCAACATAGAGGATCAGCTAATATATGATGGGTCCATGATTTTCAGTTCAAGCCCATGTGGTGTGTTAGTGTGTATGTAGGAGCCCATCCTTGTAGCAGCCTTTTGAGATGATGATTATATAGTGTTTATTTTATAGAAGGCACAATCAGTTCAAATAATAAATGTGGTATTCTTTTAACTGATGTTGCTACTTATTCTTACCGATAAAATATAGTCTTAATCCCTATCCACTTTGTCACTATTGGACTTATCCGAAGACATATGCTACATTCTAGTCTACCATGATCGACAACAATGATCTTGGGTCATCATAAGAAAATAAATAACCACTATATTGCTACCATAACTATGTATTTTTGTGATATATGTTTTCTTAAGAGATGAATATGGATTGTAAAATGTTCTATCCACTATTTTGTATTTCTTATTGCCAATAATGGAGATCAAAAATCTGTGGAATCATCAAAGATATTGTATCGTGGTTAGAATTGAACATAATAAGGTAATATTTTCAATCCTTTGGAGGTTGGTCACAATACTACCCTAATTTGGGTCAGTGTGTATAGATTAAACTGGATACTTTGGTATCCTAAAATATAGTATGATATTTCCTTATCCATTTGTATTCCAATTAAAATTGATAAGGAAACAGAGGTTTCTCATATTGGCCACATTTCTAGGTTTATGGTTGAGGTTGAGCTGGGTTCGCCTCTTGTTGAAAAAGTTATGCTTGCGACTGATGATGATATACTTTATCTAAAGATTGTTTATGAAAAAATGCCTAAATTCTGCAAGTACTGCAATGTTATTAGTCATGACTTTTCTTCTTGTCGTTGTTATATGGTTTGTAACTTCTATGCTTTGTGGTGTTATAATCAGAATATTTGCCTCAAGAAAAACAAATCTTCCTCTTTTTTGAAAACTGATGAAGATTGAAAAGACATGTGTAGGAGAGTGGATGATCTGGGCACTGTTGTTTATCCTGCTGAGAAAGAGATGTCAGATTCCACTCATGAAGAGGAATCTAATGTCGATGAAAAGGGAGATTTCCCAGATCCTACCAAGGCATGTGCTTCCTCCCATGAAAACAAAAAAGAAATCATGGGTCGATATTTGTACGGAAGATGAAAACAAGCATGATGATCCTATTTATGGAAAAGAATAAATTAGAGATGAAGAAGCTCATCCACAGGAAAAGACGGTTGCCTCAGTTATTCCAAAAGGTAAGAAAACCTTAGATTATGACTCCACAATCATCTATAAGGCTTGTCATTCTGCTTCAAAGCCAATTCTGGATAATGAAGGCTTCTAACTTGTTTCTCACAAGAAGAAACCCCCTCTGGTTGTTTCCCCAATGGTGGTTGAGCTACCTATTGCAGAAGAGATGAAGACATCAGTATTAAAAGATGTTTCTCCTGATAAATTCATGGACGAAAAAGAGGATAGCTCAGGTTTTGAGAGCAATGATGCTGAGACACATCATAAAAGACATCAAGTGCTCTCGAGTAGGGTAAGTGCAACCAGAGGTAGAATGAGAGGTCGGGGCCTCGGGTGTAGAAGGGCGGAGCTGGAGGCTATTAGAGATGAAGAACAAAGGGAAACCGAGCGACTGCTGAAAAAGATAAGAAATTAGATTATTTTTAGGTGTTCCATATCTTCCCTTTCACCCCTCTATTGGTAGTTTTCCTTTTCTAGATTTTAATAAAAGAGGCATAAGCTACACCTTTTAAAAAAATAGATTAAATAAATATTAGAAAATATAATATAGGTTCACCATTTTTATGTCGTGGATATCAAAATGGAAGAATCAGATTTTCAGAGGGAATTGAAGTTTCCCTACAACCCATATCCTACAATATGGATGTTCCAAAATATATATTGGCTAAAAAATGTTTTGGATGGTTCCAACATCCATGGATAATATGATACACCATAATCATAATTACCCTCCATATTGTGCTTCCATAAATTTATATGTATTCCAAAGGGTAATGTTTCCTCAAAATTTAAAAATCATTAATATTTTAGGATATCCACATTATACACTAAAACATTGGGGATTTTTTTTTAAAAAAATCACAAGGGATGGATCGAATTAGTATGTATATAAATAAAATCCATATATGTATGAGATTTATTATAGTTGAGTTTTAATTATAAATTAATAATCATTTTTGGTAGAGATTGGATACAAAAATAACCCTCCCCACCATCACAGTTAAATAGAGAAACTTTAAAATTAAAATATGGGCTTGGATTTTAGATATGAAAATAGTGGTATATATTAAAAATATAATAGAAATATTTCCTTAAAATATGGGTGGAGATTTTTGTGTGGATAGTCAGACACCTATCACCCTAAGGATGACTAATAATGAACCACATATACTATTACGAAGAGATACGACAATAAATGGTCATTTTTATTATTATCTTATCACGTAGTTACTACAATGATGGGATAGATCATTTACTCCATGATATGTTATGTAAATGGGAGTTCAATTTGTATAATGAAAATTTTTTGATTGAAAACTATAATGGGTTGATTTTACTTTATCAACTAATTTTACTCTTACCATTATCTGTACTATATAAAAATTTATATATTTGAAGAATCTACCATTTAAATAAAGAAACTAGGGACCATTATTCATAGAATGACTAGTGAATGTTTGGGGTCATACTATTTAAACATGGTTACAAATACATATCTATGAGACAACCTATGAACTGAGAAGGGAAATGGAGTTTTATAAAATATAATGTGGTCACTATGAAAGGATGATCACAAGAGTTTGGTTATTACACCATTTTTTATTTTGGAAATAATAAAATTTTCCCCACTATGTGCATGGATGTAAATTTTCAAAATGTTGGAACAATATTCATATATTTATAAAAAACAAGACCAAATTCAATATTTTTTGTCTTTGAGTTCCCACAAATTTTCAAAATATTTACTACACATTCATTATTTATCAACCTTGATTTCCAGTATAGTACATTTTTATAGGATAATAGTGATAGTTGAGTATATAAAGGTGTACTCTGATCACCTTGAGAGAATTAACTATTCTTTCAAAAGATGTAATAACTAAAACAATTGGATGTGATAATGTTCTATAAATTCATAAAATATCTTATAATTATCGATTTTTCTTTTATATTTCACCATTTTATAAGTGGTTGTATCATGATTTAGTTTTAGGAACAAATTATATTAATGAGTTCTCTTATATGGAAAATATGAACTAAGGAGATACCCCAATCCATTCTATGAAAAAAAAGGACTCTAAGAAAGAAAAATAAAATCATGTTACAAGAAGAACCAATGTCTTAAGGATAAATTGGAAAGGAATCAAAACATTTAGAGAGAAGTTAAATTAAATAGGGAGTACACCAATAGATCAAGATATGGAACAAGGAGTGTTATATTTATTCAATTACCAAAGACCCAAAAAATAGGGATTAATCTATGAATCCCTGTAACTGAAATTACTGCACCTAAATAAATCATAAATATAGTAAATATACATATGACCACTCATTCTATACATTTTAATTTGCTACCTCTGATGAATCAAACTCTAACATTGGTATTTTTTTAATAATTGCTGGACACATTCAATTTTTACAATATAACCATTAACATTATAATACTATTTCTCTTCTAATTCTCATAAAAATATAAATCATTAGAGAAGATACAGAGTATACCCTCACACAGAATCCCAACATAGAAGTACATGGTAAAAGTATTTTTAACTTGGTTCCCACACAAAAATTCCATGGATCTATAGGTAGTTAATTTGTAATTGGAGACACCAAAAATATAACCTCATTTTTGTTAATGTAAATTCTTTAAGAGACTTATTAGTCATTATCCAAATCACGGAATAAAGAATAATTGATAATTAAAATCTTTTATAATGGTTTATCATAGAGAAATCATTTAATAATAAAATTCACCCAAGTTGGTTCCCTTACGAGGAAGTCACCAAAAGATAGATATGAGTTAATCGAAAAAATATATACTGCTATGCTTCAAAAGAAGTTGGGTATATGAAATGTTCAAATAATTTACATGGTTTACAATATATTTATTTTGACCAAAAAAATGTGTTTCAAATTAATCCTGATATGATGAATAAAAATAATCATCCATGTTTTATGTATTGTGATAAAATTAATTATTTTCATTATAATACTCAAAATTCTTCATAGATATATAGCCCACAACAATAAAATCAATATAAATAAATATAATGAATTTTCAAAGTCTATGAATTTCTTCTAGGACAATAATGTTTTCAACATTATCACAAAGGGATAACACAAACATGTCATGTACATTCACCATTAGAGAATACAACACCATTTATCACAACCACATGAACTGAACATATTGATATGATATCCTGCTACATGGATCAAGTTTTACCCATATGATAATTAAGATACAACTCCAAAAGTTTTTGTGTTTAAGTTAGAGACATGGAAATAAATATAGGTTACATTTATAACCAATTAAAGAATAAGTCAGGAGACCTTTTACAATGATACATTTTAAATAAAATATATTATTACATAATATTCTACACCTTAAGAAGTGTTTATATGACCCAAGGAAGGGTTGAAAAGTTATAAATATAGAGGGAAGAACAATAATTAGGTATATAAAGACCGTCAAAAAGAAAAAAAGATGTTGAAGAATGGGAAAAAATATACATACCGATATAATATGGTTTATGATGATGCACCATGACCATAAAAAACAACACTATAATTTCTGGAATGAATATTATATTAAATTATAATGTAAAAAATATTTTTTTTTCAATATGTTTAGGGAACAACATTTCAACATTACATCTATTCAAGAAAATTTTGAACATGCCCGTATATAGGATGTTCTTGAAATATTTGTTTTTAAAAAAATAAAAAATCCAATTATTAGGAATCATCTAATTAATTAAGGAATGTTCATATATGGTATCAAGAACCCTAAAAAAATAAAAGTGATCCTTGTAATTTCTTATTCAAGTCAATATTAGTTATAATTAGTTTATTAGTAAGTTATGTGAAATATGAAAAAATATCAACATAATGTCATAATTAATATTTAATATCCTATGAATGATGGAGATAAATCCAAATCAAGTCATTCATTAACATCCTTATACAAAAAATGAGTCGTTACTAAGGACAACTCAAATATATCATCTTGACGGTAGACATATTTATATCCCAGAATAAGTTTTTATGATACAAATGGATGAATTGAATACCCCAGTAGAATTATAAATACTATTCATATCTAATAGAATGAAACTAATTTATTTACAATGTAGTGAATTTGGTTTAATATATGGCGGATGAGAGGGGAATTTAAATATACATCGGGTGAAAAGAAGTCTTAAATAAATAGGTGAAATGTTGAGATAGGAAAACCGAAAAGATGTTAAGGAAAATAATCTATATTGAAAAATATATTATGTGGATACTATTGAATGAAATAATAATGAAAATAAGTGTTTATAGAAATCCTTAAATTGTTGGTATCATCTTGAGATAGAGGAGGGACCGCTTCCGATGAAGTATTCAAGGAGATAAATAAGGTCTTGGTAGTTAGTATACTACCATTTGATTTTTCAATGGGGTCGAAAAACCACATGATTAGGCTCATAGTGATTTTAAACTATTACTCAGAGGGAAAGTGACATTAATATCAGAAAATTGATGAGTAAAAATCTACATAGATTATTTATAGCTTCAAAACATTGTAGTTATGGACTAGAAAATCACCTTCCAACCCCAAATATATTAACATCATGAGGTAAGGTAAATTTCAATAACCCTAAAAAAGTGATTTTATAATGAAACCCACATTTTGTTGTTAGGATATAATTATTTTCAATTCTATTATAGAACCCTTTTAGAGGTTTATTCCCTATATTTTTTAAAATTCAATAGAATGTCACTGAACATTAACTGTTTAAAAGTAATTTTCATGTATATGAAGATTCAATGTACAAAAACAAGATGTAGTAATCATAGAGTAAAAAAGGGGAAGAGTTTCTACAAATTTATATGGGACTATGCTTTAAATTTATATTGTTACTTTTTCTCCCAATTTTTCAGAATCTCCGTTGAGATTTAGTGAGAATCATATACCAACACCAAGATTAGTTCTTTACATTTGATTAGGGAGGCATTGAATTTTTAAGAATCCCATGATTCTATGTTTTATTTTTTATAATCATTGAATTAACCATGTAATTTAGGGAGAATGGATAATTAGAGTTAAACTGTGAAAATAAATTTAAGGAATCATTATTTTTAGTTCTGGAAACATGTAGATGAATATTTCCATCCATCTTTCATGCATTAAGTGATTGAAAATATTTTATATTAATTTTTAATTATTATATATGCCATTAGTGAGTGATTAAATTTACATTATCTTATTCTTGACAGGTTTTAGACTAAATTTTATAATCATTAACGGTATGATTCCTAAAATAATATAAGACCTGTTACCTACTAGGATTTCAATATGAATATTTATAAAAACCGTTAAAATTCTCCTAATATAAGATTTAGGCATTTTTTGATGTATCCAATTAATTTGAGACCTTAGTATTATTAATTTTAATTTAAAAATATAGACACCATGAATTAATTTTAAATAAATATGCCAAAAATCATGTAAAATAATCCATTTATAACCTTTCTATGAAAGTTTTTCATGATTTTCATTGTTAAAGTGATTTTAGAAACGTTGTTCATAGATATAGAGGATGTCAATTGTTTAGAAGAATGTTTTTTTGTTCTCATTGGGTTATGGAAAATGGTACATGTCATCTTTATTTATATTCATTGCTACCCATCGTAAAAAATTAAAAAAAATGGGTTACATTATATATAGTTAAAAATAACCCTGTCTTGTCAATTGATTTTATCATTTGTGGTATGTTGTTGGCTATGACACTTGTCCTGCAATAATTTTATAAAGGTTGTATAATTTTTTAAATAAGAAAATATATATTTGGATAACTCATTCAATATGCTATCATTATTCATGGCCTCAAATTGAGTTTGTGGATATAAGGATGCTTTCATCAATAAGATTATAATTTAATTTGTTTTACATTGAATATTATATTTAATACATAGAGATAAACCTCTATTTTGATGTTTCAATGTATAATTAATTATATTCCAATTATACATAAACCTTATAAACATTTGATCCCATTTTAAATACTCTAAATTTTATTATTTTTTCTATACTGAGTGGAGATTTTTGAACAAATTCTTGTCTATTTGTTTGGTTTATATACTCATAGTGTTATGAAAATTTGACATTTTAATTTAACATTGAGTGAAGTGGGATCAAAAATATTGATGAGGTTATGTAATTTTTAAAAATGGTATGTTAATATGGTTGAGTTAAAGACATAATATGTACAATAATTTTTCTTTTGAAATTTAAAATACATATTTATAATAAGGATATGAAATCATTTCCTTATTTGAAAGAATAAATTTATCTATCGCCCATTAATAATTAGTTAGATTTTTTATTTTAAATTTGAATATTATTAGATTGAGGGTGTAATTTCTAATTCGTAATGGAGATTTATGGTTAAATAAAATCATTGTTTAAACATGGTGATTTTATGAGATGACATTAAACATTAATTCATTAACTTCAATTCCAGAAAATTTATAATTTAATTTTTTTAGAGTGCACATTTTTCTGAATTTACTTGTATCTGGGTAATTAAACAATTAAATTTTAATTTTTCATTTTGATAGAAGAATTTATAATTTCTTTAAATATGTTAAATTTGTAATTTTTTATGGTTAATATTAATTGTAATTGAAAATCATATATGTAAAATTAATGTTTCCATCCAAGAAAGACCGAAAATCAAGGGATATCAGTCCACTTATACAAACTCCATAGAATCCATCTAACTAGAAATTCCAAATAGGATAGACCATATGTTTTTAAAATGAATGAGATGACATGAAGGTATTAACCAATTTAGTTTTCACCAATGCATATCGGGTATATGTATATTGAAAGGATCCCTTGTAGTGTGTTAATATTTTTGTGCTAGCCCATACCCACAAAAAAATTCAGATGTGAGGATTCAATGGATTATATTATATAGGAAAAGATGGACAATTGAATTTTTAACATAGGATATGCATGAAATCAAGTATTATTCATTTATACCAATATCACATCACCCCAATCTCAGTCAAACATCATGTTACTAAAACCTACGATGATCCCATATAGTTCCACCAATGAAATACTATACTCAAGAGTCCTCTATGATATACAACATTGAGTTCAGGTTTCCATTTTGAAAATCAAGCACCACTTCACCAGAGCCTTGGCTATAGAGAGTAGTGACCCCTGGATTTTAAATCAATGATGATGGAAACTACGATTTTCCCTACAGTATACAACAGTCTCTATAAGAATGAATGTAAATTATTATGTTGTGGAATCATTCCAATTATTTTTTCATAGATATATGTGAATGAAATAATGTAGTGGTATTGGATATCACTGATGTACAATGGTAAAAATAAGAATAAAAGTCTATTTCTAGGACCTCCAATTTAATAGGTTGGTAAAAAAACAGAGTCAATTTTTTAGAAGAAAATTTTGTCTTCTTATACCCCATTATCTATTTTGTGTTGGTTCCCTAATATGAAGTTGAGTTAAAATGATTATTGGGGAACATAATTCCACATAAAATGGGCTAAGTCTCAATCCATTTAGTCAATGCATATGTTTGTTCCTTGAGGGGTAATCGTACCACAAGGTATTTTTTTATTAGGCATTCAATATCATGGATGTTTTTTCTATACACATTACTGTCAGAATCCCAAGAGATTTTCGAAAAACAATATTATGTAGGATGGAAACAATTAGTATTAATTTCCTAAAAATCCAAAATAATATTTGAAGGATGCGTTGGAACATATAATTAGAAAAGTAAATGATTTGATAGATCATATCAGCACGTTTTATACCTCCTCTACCACATAGATAATAAAAAACTAAAATAGATATTTTGTCCAAATATTCACCATAAAAGGTATATGATATTTAAAATAAAATACTTTTGTATTTGAAATTTTACAAGAGGCTATAATGTGTGGGTTTGGACACTTGAATTCAAATGGTGTCTAAATCTTGACCAGAGTTACTTCTAGGAAGTGTTTGTGCTATAATATGTTTTTTTAAATTTTATCTTGCCATTATTTCTATCGAGAGGTGATAAATCATTTTTTCTATATAATTTAATGTAATATTGATTCTATATATTGTAGGGAATTGTATTTTATTTGAAATAATAGTGGTTTGTTTTCAATTTATCACTTAATATGAATTATTACCCTTCTCTTCCCTAAATTCAAATTATTCTAATAAAAGGTTATTCTTATTATATGTAATAAATATGGACCTTTTTTGTAATGAACATTGCATAATTTTGGGGTAATAATTTTTGAACACTGTTTCAAAATAGTAATCTATGAACTAACCTAACAACTGATATGTAATCAATAGTTTTTAAAATATAGGTTGATCACTCTAAAATAATGATCTAAAGATATAAATTCTATTTCATTTTAATTAAAAAAATTATCATTACTTACTCCTCACTAAGTACATAAACATGATAATATAGAAACATTTTTTAGACTTGACATATTTATCCAGACTAAACAAAACACAACCTTATTTTTTCATTATTTTTATTAACCTATTATAAAAAATTTATATAAATTCTCGGTGGATCATCCTTGATTTCAACTTTTATTCTATTCAAAAATCTATTAGTGAATGTTAAGAATAAATTTTTTTTACATTGAGAGACGATGAGCCCGTAAGGGGCGCTAACCCTAGGTCTCTCTCCCTGTCACTTTTGTCAGATGTGAAAATTGTAATTAAATATCGGGATATTTTTCAAAAGATTATTTGAAATGTTAGGAAATTTTTTTAATTATTTTCTATATTATCATTTTTCAATTGATCTCATAATTTTTTAGTTTCCAAAATCAATCCACCACATGAGTACTCTTTTATAATAAATTATAAAGAAGAGTAAACCGCAATAGATCATGAGATTACAGAACATTCATAAAACACTTGAAAAAAATATAACAAGACATACACATGTATATATAATGAACTTGGATAAGATGATCAAAATAGATATTAGAATATAGGTTAGATAGTGATCATACTAATATCTCCAGATAAGTAATCAATTGGTGTAAAAAATTAATATATTACAGAAAATCTTAAATTTGGTGAACAAAAAATGATTCTATAAACCTCGTATTACAACTCAAAAATTTGACATAAATTCAGTGAGAAAAATAATAGTCGTTGAATTAAATTCAACATTCAACCGCATGAAAACCCTAATTCTCACATTAAGAGATTTCTAGAATTGGGTGTCACCTTTGATTTTTATTATGTAATAAGTGACACAATGAGATTATGTTTCATCTACTTCTCTCTAAATGAAAAAGAATGTGAGTGGATTCTGAGTATATTAATACATTCGATTACAGCTCCTAGGATCTGCTAGGAATGTATATTATATTGTTTTTACCTCCCAAATAATAATGGATATGAAAGTATGCAATTTAAATATCGATAAATGGAATGATGGTTCTCCTTACAATGCATTGGAATATATAATGAGTCTTATTATGTGATTTTATAATCATATAATAGAAAATAAATTGTTAATGATATCATTTTACAACATTTTTTATGAGGAAAATTATTCAATCATAGATTTTTTCATATGAGGATCACTTTTGATGATTCCACAAAAATAAATATATTATTTTTTAGACAAGATTAACAACAATATATTTGAATTGAAATAAGAAAGAGGACCTCTATAGGGAATTAACATTGAGGAAAAAATGGTTTGTCATAAAAATTAATGTGATCTCTATGAATCCAAATGTGTTGTTGGTAAATATACATCCCTAAGATATATATTTTTATGACATTAATTGTTTTTATTATAATTATCTAAACTATGTGTATGGATGTATCCAACAACAAACATACTAGTAAAAACTATTAAAAGGAATTTTGTGTTAATAAATATTTCATCCAAGACAACATAGTTTTTAAACAAATAACTAAGAAAAAACTCAAATAGCTTAAGTATATTCATTAGAGGATACCCTAGAAAATTTAAAACAACCATAGGAAATACAATAAATTATATGATAGAATAATCTAATGATAATGGTATATCTATCTATGAATTGATGTAGAACTAAAAAAGTCCATGAAAAATAATAATGATCTTGAAAATACATATGGTTCACATTTATAAGAAATTTAAATAGCGCCCATTATGAATTTTTATGGTGAAACTAAAATTCGAATGGATAATTAGCATAAAGACATACCAATATGAAATTATAAGACAACCGAATGAATTTATGAAAAAAATAGTATGATTAATGGAAGAAAAAGTGGTGGAAGAAGAACACCAAATTAAATGATAAAACATAGTGCATACAAAGAATGAATAATAAATAAAAGAATAGAGGTACGCTCAAGGTGATGAACCACAACCCTTCCAACTATCAATACTATATCCATACTGATTCATGTAGGTAAAAATTGATAAAAAAATATAAATTTTTCTAGATATGTTCAAAATACAACATATCAACATACTATTTTCAAATCAATAATGCAAATTTCAATCATTGTAATGTTAATAAAACATTTTCTATAAAAAATACCTGAGTAATTTGGAACCATACCCTTGATGTCATAATTCCCTGTTTATGTATTAGGAATCCTACCAAAGAATATAAATTATCATGATAGTATTTTTATTAAAATTACCATTAGTTTTAATGAGTTTTTTTGTTATTTATGTGATTTTGGTTGAAGTGTCAACATAATATCAAATCCAACAATGATGATCATATGATTTTTATAGATTAATCAAAAATGATATATACATGAAATTGTCAATAAAAATTTGAGATATACATAATGAATACTCAAAGATGTCATCATAATGTAATATAACTTATACTTTTTGGAGGATTTTCTTCTGATAGAAATGAATGAAGTGAAAACCACAATAATCATGGGAATTTTCATTCCCATATATAAAAATGGAATTATATAATGTTAAAATTGGGTAGATGTGTTTAGTTGTTGGTTGAGAAAATGTGATGTCTAATATAAACCAGAAGATTACAAATTTGGAAGAGGTGTTTATTTGACTGAGGAAAAACATATAGGAATTTGAGGAATATGTTTTCTATAGAAAAAACAATATTGTGGATGATGTATAAATGAAATAGTAAGGTATAAAATAGTTAAAAGAATAGAATTTGTTTTTGGAAAAATATATTTGGAGTGGTGGGTTATAATTCCACAAAGTCTTTAATAATGGAGAAAAGTTTTGGGTAACCAGTGAAATAATTTTTGTTAATTCAACACATGTTAAAAGAACCATTATATTGGGATTATGAAGATAGTGAATGTACTAATCATAGGAAGAGATAAATTAGTGTCATAAAAAGAAAGAGTACCTTTCTATATTAGGGAACCACTTCTCTAACGATTTTTAGATCCGAACCGAATAAATTTTTTCCTATAATCGATAACTTAACATCAAGAAGTACAATTATGATCAACCACTATTACCAAATTAATTTCATGATGAAACTCATATATTTTTTATTTCAGATTAAAATTAATTTCTATTATATTTGGGATGAACTTTATAGGTGTATTAAAGTTATATTTGTACATTTATGAGAATGGGCCAAATGAAAATGAATATCATCACCTATACTTTCACTATTTGAAATAATTTTTTACGTCTATAAAGATTCATGTTATATGGACCTCATTCATAATGAAATTTGAATGAAATAGAGTTAGAGCGTAAAATATTTATTTGATTTATCTGTAAATTTCCTTTCATATTTTTAGTTCTTGTTTTTTAAAATATTCCATAAAAATTAGTGGGAAATTCTTGCCCACACATAGATTAGTTATGTAATTTTAGTCAATGAATGTTAAATGTTTTAAGAACCTCATAATTCCAATTTTATAATACCATTTTAACGAACTAAACATGTCATAAGGGGAGATGATATGACTATATTTGAACACATGAACATGAGTTCAACTACACATTATTTATTTTTTTAGACAAATATTGTTGAAGTGATCCTAAATATTCTATATATTGAATTTTTTAAGTCAAAAATGATTTTTTTGTTAATACACCTTGGATGAACGAATGATTTAAATTTAATTCACTAATTCCATGTATAATTATAGACAATATTTTGGGAATCATTCAATGTAAAAGAACGATATAACATTTTTCATGATAACTATTATGATTTCATTTTTTTTTAAAAATGACGATTATTGAAACTGCCCAAAAGGATGATTCATGAAATTTTTCCGATTTAGAAACTATGATGGATATCTACCTTCCATAAATTAAAATTTTATCCAAAAAATTAAATGTATGAACCTTTATATGAATATGAATCATTTCATGAAAAATTCTCAATTAAAACACATAATCAAGTATTTTCCATTATTCTTAATGTCCAAATATGAGGGGAAATGTAGTTCATGGAAAAATTGTATGTTTAATTTTTAGAAACATAATTTTTAGTAGATTTTAAAAGGTTCGGGGAAGAGTTACAAGAAATAATTCTTTGTTTTCAATAATTCCCAACATAATAAAATAAAAGAATATATATTGAATTATGGAGGTTAAAAAATTGTCATCCCTTTTCAATTGATTTTAATAATTTGACGATGGGTGGAGGATGTGAGAATTTTCGAAGCTATATTTTAAAAAATTGAAACTTTTCAAAAGAAAACATAAAAAGAACAATAAATATTGAGTGGTAACATAATCATCGATAAAACATGACTCATGTCCTTAAATTGAGAATAGGGATGTGGTGAGGATATAACTTCTAAGTGGAAACATTCATTTTTTACATTTATTATTATTCTTAAAAATAGTGTCAAACTACTTTTTTAGATTGTAATGTTTTATTGATAAATTTTATATAAACCTTAACCCTAAAATTAATTTGTTCCCAATTACAAATACCTAATTATTTGTTTTTATTTATCTCTCTACTATGAGGGGAATGTTGATCTTATTTATCTTTATATGTTTAGATCATTTAATAATGGTATTTTGAACATAACATATTTATATATTAAAAATATTAATGAGATAGTTAATAAATTTTTCATTTAGATCATGAATTGAAATGTTAAATAATGAAATGTAAAATATTTTTGATGAAGGGGAGGATGGGATCAATTATTTTTCTTTGGATATTTCAAATAAATTATGTCTCATTAAGAGATGAGATGATTTTTCATGTGTGAAAGATGAAATTCATCTCTCTCTAATTACAAAAATTTTAGTTTCATTAATTTGAAATTTGAATATTAGTAGAAAGGGGGTATACTTTCAAATTATAAGGGGATATTTAATCTTGAGAACATGAATTTTTTTTTGGGGGAGATTCTGACTCCACATTATGCAGACATTTTATATCGTCATGTTCATATAATTATGAAATTAATTTTTTATTATTGCCCAATTTATTTTAATTTAAATTTATTTGGTTAATTTACATTTTTATATTTATTTTTATAAGAATAATGAAGAAAGGATAATTATAATATATTCTTTAAATATATTATATTATTTTCTTTATTTGTAAAAAATGGTGGAAATTAGAATGGATACTTGGTAAAAAAACTGGCCAGCATAGATATCCCTCTACCATAGGGGCTACAAGACATGTAACTAGCAACCTTTGTGATTGGTTAGCTTTGAATACCCCTAATTAAAGACCTCATATAAATAATATTAAAATATGGTTTTTCATGTTTATTCTCATAGATTTTAGGCTAAATCCTATTAGGAACATGCTAATTGACACTGGCACATGTGGTATGTGACATTGGATATAAGAGAGAAACATCGCAAGAATTTTCTAAGATGATGATTCCATATAATGTATTATATGGGAAATACCATGTTATTAAATATTCAATGTGTGATGTGATTGGCACTGATTATAATTCATACTAAATAAAATGGTTTCATCTAGAGACCGATCGCATATCATCTACCAAAAATATAATCCATGGATGTACTTCACCTTAGAGAAAATATTCTACATTGTAGTCTGCTATGATTTATGACAATGAGCTTAGTTTATCACTAGAAAATCAAACACCCACAAGAAAAAAAACAATAGATATACAACACATCGATTGAAGGTTTCAAATGTGATGAATGTAAAATATACCATGTTTCCTCCATTATTCCATAAACCCAAAATTCAGAAATAGATTAGATGATGGTGTGGAATCATCCAAATTAATGTGATGTTGTAGGAGTTGAAATTATTAAGTCTAGAAGATTATATATCACCACTACACATATGAAACAAAATGTCATACCATAAGATAACCACTATTATATGGTGGGGTCAAAAATGGTAGAACTGAGTTTGGAGAGGAAAATGATGTTTCGCCATTTACCATGACTTGAGATGTGGAGTTAAAAAAATACTTAGTGGAATGAAAATGAAGAGTAGGGTTCCCACATTTATGAATAATGGCATATTCCACAATCCATGAAATCTATGCATATTTTTGTGTCGTAATGAGTAGCCCATGTCATATTGTATCGTTTTTTACAATTTTAAAAAATTGATGAATTTTCGATATCCACATTACAGTATGCATGTCAAGGGATTATAGGAATCATGAATAATTTTAGTTGTAACCCATCAGTAAGGAATTCAATGCACTCAATGAAATATGGGAATCCCATGAGGGTATTGAAAACTAAAAAATAAAATGTTTTTGGTAGATATTTACTCATATAATACACCAAATTTCTTGGATAAGGAGAAAAATTCAAATAGAATGTGGGGAGGGGGGATTATGGATGGGAAAATGTAAAAGGATGTTGAATATAATAGATTTTTCTCATTAAAATTATGAGGATGATACATTGTGTTAGGTTTTATAGTAGACTCCATGAGGATTCCAGAAGCTAGATAAGGGATCCCAATCTAGACTGCTGCTACTACTGTAGGTCATTTTTAATATTTTTATATCCTATATAGACTATCGTTATGATTAAAAATTAATTCAAATATATGTAATAAAATTTTTAGTGCACATGGAATAGTGAATTTATTTTACATTTGAAATTGTAATGGTTTAATTTCATTTAATTAATTATTCATAATTCCTTCCCATATCTATCATATATTGAAATTGGTGAATGATATTTGGCATATTATAAAATGTTACAATCTGTTACCCTTTCTCATCCAATAATAAATATAAAACATTCATTGACTATGTTTGAACATTTTTTTAAAACAAGTATCTTTTAACAAACCTATGAACTGATATTATAAACAAGGGTTTATAAAATAAATGGTTATAAATCTAAGAGTAGGCTCACTAGAATTTTATTATGAAACAATATTAATTAAAAAATCACAACACATACCCTGAACTATGTACATGAACTTGAACTTACCTTATCATGGTAAATCATCCCATATTTCATAAAACAAGAAAAAATTAATTATTTTTTCTATTTCATTATAATTTTTAGATATTTTAAACATGTTCAATCAACCACTATACCAACATTACTGAAAATTTAAAAATATAGTATTTTTTCTTGATTTTATTAATTCATACATTGATCACCTTGACAGAATTATTGATTCCTTTGTGTAATGAAAAAAACTAGAACCACTTCTATTGGGTAGTCTATAAAAATTCTTATAATATTTATTAAATTTTATTTTTCTCTCATTTTCATTTCTTCATATTACTTTTATTTCATATCTTGATGTAGTTTTAAAAACCACTAAGACACCCCACTACTCTAACATGGGATATTTTAAAGGGTAAAGATCCCTCCATTTATCCTATTATCAAATGGAATCTATGAAAAATGAAAATCATACAATAAGATTAAATCTTCGATTGAATATATCATTCCAAAAAGATGGAAAATGTGTTGTAAGAAATGATTGATATGAATTGAACCAAGAGCTCAATGTATGGAATTTGGAGTAAAAAAACTACAAATTTAAGGATTACCCTTGAATGTGTGTGTTAGTATGGGTATCCTTGTATCTATGAATTTTTATAAAAAACATTTGATGATTTCGTTGTACTTACAAATGATCAATCATTCTATTCAATTATATCTATATCATCACAATGAAGAAATTACCACATTTGTAGTTTCTAGAATTTTTGTGATGCAATCTAGTTTAATAATCTAGTAGGTGACACTGTACAATTATACATCTTCCACTTCTACTAAAAATATAAATCATGGGTGTTCAATTTGATTCTATCCACACACAAGGTCATGACATGATAGGATCTAGTAACATTGTTCTTGAAAAGGTTTTTCCATTACTAAAATACAGATATTTGTGTAGTTGTCTTAAATCTGAAGTATCTAAATGATGAATATCAGTATAGTTCATGAGAATAGAATAAGAGTTTTATTATTGGATCTTCTAATCACATTATGAAAACAAGGAATATAACCATAAAATTTTACAATGGTTTATCCCATAATAATAATTCAATTATATATTATTTCATTGGATGTACTCTTCTAAGGAAGACACCGGAATTGAGCTACATGATCATGGATGGAATTTCTATAAACAATTTTAAATGGAATTTGTATAGAGGGTTTGTTTCGTGAATGAACATGGTGAAATATATATGGGTTTCCACACAAATGAACACATTTTCAGTGATCCTATAAGAGATGATGTCCAATCAATATCTTGAATGTATTTATTGTAAATTATTTTTATATTTATATTATAATCATGAAAAATACGAATACGGATAGAGGCAACAAAAACCACATCAATAAATCCAAGTACATCAAATTATTCATTAACACATATTTTAGAAAAGTAAATGATTTTTTAACCTACCTAATAAGGTAAAATTGACACAAGTCTATTACATTTATTAGCATAGACCCTGGAAATATTTATCACAACCATAAGAGATAAAAATATGGAGTTAAACCCCTAATATGATATTCAAGATTCCATAATGTTAGAATTTTGAGATAACTCATATAATCACTATGATAAAATTTGGAACATGGAAATCCAAGTGGGACTCATTTCTAACAAATTCAATGAGAGGCTAAAAGGTGTTTTACTATTAAAAAGTGATATTACCAGATATGGTGGGATCAAATCCATCAAAAATAAAATCAGAAATATGACCCAATTAACTGAGGAAAAAAGTTCAAGATATATGGATGAACACACTATTGATAATGAACAACTAGTAGAAATACAAAAACATATGCAGGTAAAGAAATAAATATTTAAATATGTATAGAATAATGATTTATTAGAATCAACACCAAAAAAACAGATCAAAAATAAAATTTATAGAGTGAGTACGGTTGGTCTATTATTTTTAAAAAATATTAATGTTTTAATATATAAAAGAACTCCACTTAAATGATCATTTGGTAAGTTAATTTTAGAAACTCCCACCGATATTAATTTCATGAATTTATTAGTTGTAAACAAATATGTTGTTTAGAAATTAGGTCGATACAATTGATAGGCTAATATATTAATGTTTTATCAATAATAATGAAAATGAATCTATGAGATCTTTGTAGATTTTAATATTGATCAATATTGATTTATTTATGTTTGGTATAGTATTATGTAATTTGTGTGAATGCGTCAATACAATGTCTTAGTGAATATTCAATAGCTTATTAATGTGGTTGATGAAGCTAAATCATAGTATTATTGAACATACCAATATAATTGTGAGGCATCATTAAAGACCATTTGAATATATCATCATCAAGAAAAAAAATTATATATTTTGAAGGATTTTATTTGAATGAAATTGGAAAATATAATATATTGTTAATTATGGGATGAAAATTCCTAGATGTAGGAAATGAATAATTGATATCCAATGATACGAGATGTTTTTAGGACTTTTAGAGAGGAAGTATTGTTAAATATACACGAGGTAATAATCAATAATCATGAAATGGTTGATGAGTTATGATTGGAATACATATCGGATTTTGAGTACCCTACTATCTATATAAAAATAGGGGATTTGGATACTGTATAAATGAATTAAGGATAAGGTAAAATAGAGTTGATTGAAAATATTGTGTTTGTAGAAAATTTTAGAGATCAAGGAGGGGATATTACCCAAAATAATTTAATAATGGATATTTGGAATCAGAATTCAACGAACATATATTTGACTTTTCAATATGTGATATGAAACAACACGATTGGGATAATGGATGTAGAAAAATTAACACATAGAGCGGGAATTAAATAAAAATAAAATTGAAAAGAGGATGCATATACAAGGAGGAATCATAGCTTCAAACATTTGTAGAACTATAATGATTAATATACTTCTTTCCATTAATAACATTTGATTAAAAGGTAAGGGCATGCTTAATGAACGTAACTAATGAACATTCATAAGGAAACCCACAATTTATTTATTTATATTTCAAATTTATTTGATTTTGGTTTAAGTAGTAGTTTATATGTGCTTTCCCTTTATTTTATATCATTAATACGAATGGTCTCTAAAATTTACAATTTAATGATAATTTTTAGGTCCATAATTATTCAAGGTAAAATAACATAATTCAGTTGGAAAGGAGTACAAAATTGAATAATTCATAAAATTCCAAGTGGATTATGATTTCAATTTTTTACTTACATTATATCTCCATTTTCAAGAATATTCTATTAGATCCTATGAAAAATGCATTCCCACACATAGATTAGTGATTTACATGTGAAAAATGTCACGTATAATTGTTTTGAACCCCATTATTCCATGTTGTAATTCTCAATTATTTAGAATTGAATACGTAATATAGAGAGATTTGATGATTTACCTGAAAAATGGGAACATGAAATCAATGAATAAAGATTTATATTTTCAGTCACAAGGAGATGTTTTTTTAATTCCTTGTTCCATGGTTTTAATTTCAAAAGATTACAATGAATAATTTATTATTATTCTATATTCCATGATTGATTAAATCAAATTATATAATTTTATTCTTGAGATGTTTCAAAACTAAATTTTTCAACAAATTATAGCAAAACTTTCAAGAGGGTTTTAGACATGATACCAAATAGAAATTTAATTTCCTCTTGCCAATATGATGATTCTAAAAGTTAACGTAAATTCTGACTATAATTTTTTTATGAATACACGATACTTGAGAGCTATCTAAAATTATTCCTACTTTAATCCCTTAGAGACAATAGATGGAATTATAATGTAATAGGCCACATTTCATGCAAAAAATTTTATTCTTATCCCTTAATTAATGTTCTACATTATTCTAAATTATCATGTTTGGTTGGAAAGGGAGTTCCTAGAGAAAAGGAGATATGTATTGCTGAGAACAAAATGTTGTCTTTTTCCCACTATGTGATAGGAAATGGTGAATTTCATAAATCTTGGTATTAAATGGTACATATCATAAAAAATGATACAATATGGTTTTATTTATAGAGGTCCAATAATCACAATATTGTAACCGATGAATTTTATCATTGGGGTTATGGTGGGGGATGTAGTACTTGTCCTAGATTTTTTTATACACATTGCAAAAATTTTAAAAAGACAAGTTTAATTTATCTAAATATTGTTAACTTGGTCATTATTTATTAAAGATTCATATCCTTACATTGATATAGGGGATGTGAGGATGAGTTAATTTATATTAGGATAACGTCATTGTGTTTGTATTGATTATTAGGATTAATTCTTAGAGTCAAATCCAATTTTCAAATTTCAATATATTATTAATCAAATTCCTATAATCATTAAACTATATAATCATTTTATCCCAATTCAATATAGTACATGTATTTTAGTTATTTTGTATCTATTAAATGGATAATTTTATCTTATTCAAATTCATATGTTTGGCTCATGTTGATCGATCCCCATAACATCATTGATAATTATTGGGTATGATTATATTAAAAATATATATAGCCCAACTATCACTATGATTAATATATATATATTAGTTTATTATTTGTGTTGGACCCATAGGGATGTGGTGGAAACAACTAGTGACTTATGAAATTGGTTCCTAAGTCATATTTCTCAAATGATTCTAAATATTATGGTTTATACTAAATGTAGCATGAATTTTCATTAGTTGATTTAGAAGGGAGACCAATCAATTTGGTAGAGCCTATTTAATGGTTATTTCTAAATCTATCTTGGGATGATCTAACAGAATAATATGTGAAGTATTTCTAAAGCAACAACCTGGTGTTGGTATTACTCTTTATATCTTAATAGAATATAAATGACTTGTTGGAATTAGAAGTAGTAATCAGTCTAGGAAAATAATGCTTGATAACACAAGTGATAAGAAACATAGTCTATTGGTCAAAGGCAAATTTTCTCAATTTAGGTTTGTATCCTTCGGTTGTAATTACATAAGTCATGGTGTATAAAAAAATATTATAACCTTGATTTAATATTCTAACTCATAGCTAAAGGGTAACCCAAGATTCTATTTAATAATTTATAGGATTACACTACCCCTCCTCTCAAGACATAACCCTAACCAGGTAATACACACATCGATGTGAAAGTGTTATATGATTAAAAAATCATTCAAATATTTGAATATTAATAAAAAATTTCATATTTAATAAAAAAAATTAATCATGTTCATACATTACCTTGAGAAAATGGAATCACATGTAAATTGGTATTGAATGCAGAATAGTGTGGAATAATGACCAATAAAAAACTCCTTCGAATGAAGGGAAACTCCTAATGAATAATGAATTTCATACGAAATATGGTTGAAAAATAGGTTAAAAAATTCTAAAATAGATAATGAAATATTGATAGATCCATTAATTCTATGAGGTGATGAAATATTAATAGTCTGAAAGACTCATAATGTGTAATGATTTCATGACATGGGTCTTCATTAACATCATCTCCAATTTCCTGCAAAAAAATACAAATCGACAACATTATATTATAAAACATGAATAAATCTTAATGAAATAAATCCAATATATATATATATTTATTAATCTTATAAACTTTTCCAACACCTGAGTAATTATTTTTCATATATATGAAAATATCATATCAATGATTTTAATGGAATATTTTTTTGAAATGAAGATTACATCAAAATAATTAAAATAAAATTGAATGTTTGGATAAATTGCATGTCCTCAAAATTTTCCCCTATATAAAAACGAATACATATCTCATGGTAAGGTATTTTTAAAAACTACTCTTCCCATTACAGATATATTTAAACTATACCTTAAAATTTATATATATGTGTCAATTTACCTTTCAATAAATGTTCCCTAAAAAATGTTAAAAGGAAATTATAGTTATGATCATACAATGTATACATGTTCTTAACCAAAAATATTCATTGGTTATAACATCTCCACTCTATAAATACAATTAAAAAATTAATCAAGAATAACTCATCAATAAGTTCCAAATGACTTTAAGGATGAGTGTAGCTATGAAATTGAAACAAATAATGCTCAACATGAAAGACAACACTCTGGTTTAAATGGTTGAAATGAATTTCAACTCTAATAACTGTATATAGAAAAATAAAAACCTAGTTATAGAATGATATACCTAATATAAATTCTATAAAAGGAAATGACCTCTACAAGCACAATAATGAATTAATAAAATAAAATAGTTGTTGTCTCCCATAATGTGATAAAAACAACATCATCATCCAAATTAACTCACAATGATCAATCTGAGGATTCCATTGACGTAGTTATCCTTATCTACATTATGGAACAATAGAAGATTTCATTGATCTCTAGTGGTCACTTATTTGGATTCTACACCATAGAAATGGAGTCCCTAAACATCATGGGTCGTAGATATAGCATTCATGTAGCTTGTGGTTTGGGATCTTGGGATTTTCCCTATATTATAGAGGTGTGATTAAACACCACATGGGGGGGAGTATGGTATCATATAAGAACCATAATATGTGGAATAATATTTATATGATCTAAGAATATAAATTGAATGTATATGTGATAAGGAGAGTATAATAGAATAATTTATAGTCCAAAATATAACATCCCCTCCATTGGAAATCATAAATGATAAAAGTAGGGAAATTGAATATATGGAAAATTGAAACACACAATAAAATCAACAAACATGGATGAACACTTGGGTACAAATAATATGTCAATTTTGAATACCTACGATCAATTTTAGAGGTCCCCTCTTACAATATCCTTGCTTGTTGCTTCCTAACTATGTCGAGAATAGTGTTGGTAGTATTAGTTTTTAGATTGACCACAAAAATAAGTTTCATGGCGCTAGTAGTATTGGTGGTCTCCAACAGTGAAGGGAAAATGTCATTCCATAATTATCTTTTATGTCTAGATGATGGATTTATAAAAGGAACAATATTGGATTAAACAATTTAAGGGACATTCCCTATAATGGATAAATTTATAGAAATTAATTTCAAGCCACAACATATGAAATCTTATAATGGGTCATCATTGAGGATATGTTCAATTCTAGTGTGGACATGATGGATGTTGATCCAAAAGCTGCTCTGGTGGTAGATTTAAGTGTGTGTATGGGAGGGTGGAAATTGGATGAGATATGGGGTGGGAGAGAAATGGGTTATATTGGTAATGTGAATTAAATAATGTTGGAAGATCCTCCTATGGTTCTAAACAACTCAATAGGGAACACATTCATGTTTTCAGACCAGTTATCATATATTTATTTGTATGGGTAGGGTAGTCTCAATCTAGGCTGGGTGGTACCTCATAGGGAGTTGTGGAAGTAGTGGGGGTGGAATATTCATGGTAGATGTATTATAATGGGTTCCATGGGCTGTGGATATAGACATAGAATTGGGAATCACATCACATGACTCTTCATACTCATGTTACCAGTCGTAATTCTTCCCAGACTCCAATATTAGACCCATACATATGTGAAATAGAATATTAAATGACAACATCACTCATAATGATAAAAGAGGATGATATGGATCAAAAAAATACATGCTTAAGGCACAGTGCAAATGAAATTTCCCACCCATTATAGTTTCATGGGATCTCCTTGATTATGACAAATATTATGGGGTAACATGGAAATCATTGTTCAGTATTGAGTCTCCCCAGGAAGAATAACAAATGATATGTTTGATTTGGAAGACTTTCTTATGTAAATATCCATATGATGGCAAGGAAGGTGAAATATTCTTGTAAACTAGCCATAGTGTTTCAACCCGTAGCATGGTAGTATTCACCATAATTGGGTCATGAAATATGATATCATATATGGAATTTAATAACCATTTATTCATAGATTCATAATTATTAGTTTCTATCTACAATGTAGATTAGTTTATAGGGTAATATATTGTTGAATTATATGCCTATGATAACATTGAACTCACCTATTTTGAGATGTCGTGTCTTTCCTACTTTTATAAAGGAGACATGGATAATTTTTTCCTCAAATAAATCTAGAGACTCAAGATAGAAAACCATGTATTTTTAATCATAATCCTCATGATGTGTTAAAGATGAATACTTCTAATGAGTTTGATAACTTCTTATGCCACTATGATCATATCAAACATGTTAGGTATGAGTGTCATATTAGTCCACATGGGTTTTGTATCATGATATTCCAAGGAGACCTATGGGGTTGGATGATAAAATTAAAGTTGGAGATGGTGTTGTGAGTGTGGGGAAAATCCTGGGAATAGTGGGATGAATAGTTTGAATGGTTGTAATAATATAGAGAAGAAGAACCCAATGTGGAAGATTGTGATGAAGGGTCTTCTAATTACGGTGAAGGACCATGTTCTAATCCCTAATGAATGGATGCTTCTATGTGCTAGGGCATGCGATTGGGAGTTATCTAGACACATCCCATCATTTAGACCACCATTAAAAACATAAAGTATGGATCATAGCAGGGAAAGGAGTTTTTATGAGCATCATTTCATGTCTATATGAGTACATGGATGATGATATAAGATGTGTGATGGGTGAGAGGTAGGGGGATATGATGGTGATCAGTGTGGTAGTTTGGTCATCACCAATGAACCTCTGGATCATTGGTCAAATAATATTTATATAAGATTCATGTCATGAATTAATTATTAAAAAAATGTGGTATACATGAAATCATTTTTTTTCATTTTTTCAATTCTCACAATGTGAATTTGGATTCTTACTGGATTCTATTAGCCAAAAGTTTTTGTCAAAAATATAGTTCCACTGAAACATTATATGCTCAAAATACCTACTGCAATTATATAATATAAAATTAGTTGTCTTCTACTCATCTCATAAATTAATGTTGATAGATAAATATAGAAGAAAATAAATTTTATAGGTGGAACAAACCATTAATGATATGGTTCCCAATATATTTTTATCCTCTTTCAAATGACCTTACAGGATGGTTCATTAGCTATTGTAATATCTATCATTCCATAATTAAACATTTTATCAATTTCTAATGGTATTGACCATCAAAATTTAAATTTCCCATAAAAAAATTAAATAGGAATTGAACAATAAGACTTTGTTTCCGGATTAATGTTTCCATCATGTGATGTGTTAGTAATTCTATTATATTTTTATCTCATTAAAAATTCAATCACATAAGAATCTATACTAATTTGGTTTATATTATTAATGTATAGAAACAAAACTTCAATTTTTTAGAATCAAATTTTATATTTTTTATTTCCACATTCAATAATTGTTCTAATTATCCAAGAAAATAGTAGGGTCTTCCATAAAATATTCATAATTGTGTAGTGTCGAAGGGTGTTTCATAAGTTGTTTGGTATTCCCAAATACATAGTAAAATATGAGACTAATCTTTAAAATTTGTATTCCTTATCTATTCTAGGTTATGTATGATCTCATAATAATATGAGACAAAATTACCGCTAGATTGTATGTGGTATTGGGTTACAATATTATATCGAAAAGAATATATTTGATGATTCCCTTATACATAATTATATATTAAATTCATTCCACGATCACTAATGAGTGATCTGGAAATTACAAATTAGGAAAATATTCTTGTACATACAGAGTTCATGAATACTTTGGTTGATTCATGGGTGGGAGATTCTACGTCTACCAACATCAAAATGTAGTACCCCTCGAACAAAATGGAAAAAAGTCAGTGGGAATTAAAAAATAGACCCATTAAAACAATGCCCAAAATATTAACAATATATGATTATATAATGGTATTTTTGAGAACCTTTTTATGTTTCCAAATTCTGCCTATATACTATAATCAATTACAGATTTCTAAAAACCTCCCTTCCTCTAGGTTGAGCGTTGTATAGAAGAGTCCACATTGAATGATTTTAACTGTAGTTTTCTCAGATCCATGATGTCTTCTAGTCACAAGAGTATGATAGAACCCTCGAAAACATTGAATTTTATCATCTCCAATAAAAAATGTCACATTAAACCATCAGTATAGAGATTGAATGGAATTTTCACATCTCATTATTAGCGTGATCCATCATATATAAATTTATTCCATTATCAAAATTATCAGTGTGGATAATGGGTATTCATTGATAGATAGTTTTTTATATCCTCAATCCATTATCATGGATGAAAATCCACATTAAATAATATCTCCTTAGGGAAATAATATCTAATATATATTTATGGGTCTTCCTATGTACCGGGGTGTAGAAGTAATAACACATATTCAATAACAAAAATTTCAAACTTTTTTGATGCATTGAAAATGATACAAAATTATTACACTAGAAGGATATTCTATATCAACAATTTTTTTCATTATTTTTATTTATAATGTATTTCAAAGCTATATTATCTCTGTAAAAATTAACTCCAATGTGTTAAATATGTGACTAAAATTTTTCAGTTGTGTAAACTATTACTATAATATATTTCTCTATGGTTGTATAATTCTTTGAGAATTATTTGGTGTATGGATGGAAAAGTAAATGAAAAGAATGATATATCCAACTCACTATAAAATAATATCACCTACTATGAATCCTATAGAATCAAACATTAGTCCAATGTATTTATCATAGTTTGGATATATGATGATAGGAGTAACCACACTGATATTTTATAATTCATTATGCAACCAACAATGTTATCCACTAAATTCAAAAGGAACATTTTTAGATAGTAAATCTAGTGTTCAAGATATTTGTTAAAATAATTATAAAAAATGATTATATAATCATGCGTGACATATAAACCACATTCCTTTCCAAATTGTGGGTTTGGTTAATTCCTTCATTACATTCATTTTTCTTGGGTCTGCTTCAATTAAATTATATGTAATTTTTTTCCTAAGGGAATTTCACCTTATAAGGTGAGATATAATTCCTCCCAACTTTGTACTATAAATTTAACTTCATATATTTTCAACAACAGTTATAAATTGCGCATACAAGCTTTAAATGATCAACCATACATGGAAAAATCAATGAGGATAATTTATAAAAATTCTATTTCCATATCATTAAATATATGTTTCATATAGATTTAAAATTATTCCTTATATATAAACATTAAAAATGATATCCATCAGTAATTGAATGATTCAAACATACACGTGAATATTGTCTTTTAAAAACTATCTTGGTCGATAGGGATTTCATTATATCCTTAATATCTTTCGATAAAGTAGTAAATTTCATTTATGGAAAATATCACATGAATTTTGGCTATGAATAAAAGAGATGAACATACCATGTTTTTTATGAATGGCTTTAGAATATATATAAATATAATTATGGGTCATGGAGTTGAGATGGAATTCTATTATATGTCCCAATGTCCTTGTAATAAATTTTATAAAAATATTTAATATATGTTCTGTCACATGGGCATTATTTCCCAAAATAAATTGGATAACAATTAAACGTAATCATTGATCAAAACCCAAGTACCATGGTTGATTGAGGAATGAAATTGTTTCCTTATGTGAGACCTAAATTAGTTCGATGTTCGGGTTTTGGAAGAAAGAAAAAACATTCCTTGAATTAGATGGGTTAATTAAATAATTTATATAATTAATAAATAAATTAAATGAAATAAATTTCTTTTTTTAATCAATCATTATCGACATTTGTACTCGGTTAGAATCATATATCTATGACTATTGAGAGGTTTCCTTTTCCTCCTATGTCGGTAAATTATCATCTAATGATGATGAGACACTGGATCAATGTAGCTCGAAGTGTAGAGAATGCACTGAATCATCTAAATCACTAGTGAGCACATTCTATGATGACTAGTGATCGAATATCAAGGTAGGACTTTTATTTTTTGGTTTATGACAATATTTTTTAAATTGGTTCGGCATGATCATATTGATTCTCTATATGACTTACATTTTCATGCCATTTCATGGAAGATGTAGAAATTTAATTTTTTATTCAATTTTCTTACCCTGTATATCCCCAATTTTGTTCATTGGAATTGAATGATTATAAAAAATTAATCCATCATTGTATTGGTGGATTAATCCCTTTCGTTCATTGTGTTCATTTCCATTGGGCTATGAAGACCATGGGTTGATGTTGTCTGGTGGTACCAAGCCTAATCAGACGGCCATATTCATAGAGGTATTGTCTGAATCAAATAAATTAGTGATCTGAGGGTAGATCAGAATATTAAATTGGATATGAGTAATGAATAAAGTGGATTTGAGATTTTGGATAAAATGAAAAATGGGGAGAGATGTAGAGGTCATGTGATTCATTACCTTAGATTAAAAGGTTCAATTTTCTAGCCATAATATTGTTGGAAATGACGAACAACGACCACCCCCTCATATTTTGGGAAAATAAGAGGTATGATTTGGAAGTTGAATGGATGGATCCTAATGTGCATGCACATATATTGGTGACTTTAAAAATTCCAACAACACAGTAAGTATTCCATAAACACACAATGCGTAAGGCCGTGGATGCAGTGACTAGATTTTGGAGATTATAAATATCACATGCCATTTGGGACCCCAAATTACTTCTAATCCTTATGAAGGTGACCCAAAATGTACTCTAGGAGTACATGGGAACATGAACAGCCAAGAACATGACATTTGAAGAGGTACACAGACATAGGAAGGACACATGGACATGGCCACGTAGCACGGGCATGATCCTAGTTTCTATAGACACATCATGTAGTTCCTCTACAAACTGTGTAGACATACATTAGAAGTGATATGTGTACCGAACGTGAAATGTCTTGGTAATGGATCACAAATACATGTTCTGTGGGTCTACATTCATGTTATGTACCAATAATTTCCTTTGAAGGAAAATTAAACCTCTCATATATACTTCATCTAGATTCTAATTTTGGCCGAAAAGTACCTTATCCTTATTATTTTTCCATATTTAATGAAATTGTGGACTTGGAAGGGGGTTTTGAGATATGTTAAAAGATGTTTTGGGCATGATTCATATTTAGGGGATTTCTGGAGATGATAGTAATTATGCAAGATCACCAAGGAAAATAGAGTTGATTCATCTAGCTGGGAATGTATATGGGTACTCTAGATATATATACAGTGGAAAAAAAACTACAAGAAAGGGAATGGTTCCATTATCATTTTTTAGAGGAACCTTCATACTATAATCGGTCATGAGTCTAGTACCTTTCCTCCATGTGGAACCCTCATACATACATAGGGCCCGACTCATCAACTACGGGATTTGAACCTTCCTACATAGTATAGAATGGGTACCCTATCTTCTATCAAAGTGGAATAATTCTCTTATATGAGGGAACTAATCATTGACTATTAGAGAAGAACCATCCAACTATGTTATAAATGGGTCCTCTACCGACTAATAGAGTAGAACCTTGCAACTGGGTTGGGTATTGGTCTTATAATTTTCAATTTAGTGGTACTATCTTTTTTGGATTAGTCATAGGTCCTCTAGTTTTCTACTTTATCGAACCCTCTTGTTGTACTATGGTATGGGTTCTCTACGTTGATATTTTCCCCGCAAAATTTTGGAATAGTGGGGAGGTGCATATTGAAATGGATGTGTTCTAATGGTAAGACACATGAGATTATTGGCATCAATGATGGACTTCTAGAACTAAAGACATTGTTTTCCAAGGACTGGCTATGATATTGATATCCCCATCTCTATATTTTTGGTTTCTTTTTTGAGAATATATATATATCTATATCAATGTTTTTGTATTGTGATTACTCAATTTCATCAGTTGATATGTCTATTTATTACTTTTGTTTCCCTTAAATCATCTTCATCATCATTTTTCTCGCTATACTAGGTTTGTATATAATCACCAGTAAATGATATTTTCATCCCGAGTCTGGTATTATGTAGACCACATAATGGTTGGCGATCGATATAGGGGAACATAGGGAAACCTGGTGCATTGGGAATCAAACGGTTTTTGGAGCTTTGATATAGGGAGTTGGACTCTATATGTAATTTTACATTAATGTTTTTCAGGTTGGGACATCTTTTTGGTATGGTATGTATTTTTTCTCTTTACATTCATTTTAAACTATCGTAATTTTGTACACCCTATAGGTTTTCATATGCATGGTTAAATTTTATATATGTTTCATTTTTATTATTTTTCCACTGCACTTATTCATTGAGATGGCCGAGTGTGTGTACAATACATTAGGTAATTCCCTCCCCCTGATAGATATGATTTGTGCCACTGTTCACCAGCCCCTAGAATGTGGCAATGTGATTGAGGTAATTGCAGATCAAGCCATATTTGGTCGGATCATGAAACAAGGTAAGTGGTCTTTTTGGATGAATATATTCATATTTAAGTAGTTGAAACATTCTTTTCTTCATGTAATAGTTCAATTTGGTACTAATCCAATTCCTTTGTTCTTATCATAGATAAAATGTTATTCATATGAAAAACTAAAACTGTTTACACCCACTCAGTATTAGAGATGGAAACTGTTATACATGTGTCTAGAAGCCTCAAAATATCCTCTTTAATGATTAAATTTATTGGTGGGGTGACTCATCTCTGGGGATGGAAAATGGCCATAGATCCTCCTTCCAATAGGTTATTCTGTGTGCATATCATTGGGTTAATATTTTTGACATTGTAAACACCACAAGATATTGAATTCATAGTCATACCAAATTAATTTAACTGTTTCTCCAATTTCTCAAGATTCATCTCTTTGTTTGTGGGGATTATAGTCCCTCTTTAGTTTTATATAATGATAACATCGATGTTTTATATGAAAATGTTAATTCTAAATTTTATGGATTAATAACCAAGGGTGAGAACTAAGGAACAAAATCAATCATTTTTTGATTGAGGAAATTTACCTACTCACACTAAATACATAATTTTTTATCATGATATATGTTCTCCCCCTCATCAAAAATATCCACGAATCCCTCTATTTATCCATTAAAAAAATGGACTGAAAATTCTGGGACTCAACACATTGCATGGAAACATTTATGAGATCAACCACCAGATGTTTTAACCAACTTTGAGGATTATCCTACCTTGATTGTATTAGATTTAGGATTATACTTATACAATGAAATATCCTCCATATAATTATTGGTTTATCGACATTTCCCCCTATTTTGAGGAAAATACAATCAATAGGGAATATAAATTTTCCCACTATTAATAAAAAATAATCAAGAATTCAACTATGATACCAGAACAAATGTTATTCCATAAAAATTTCTTCTTGTTTTGGTTTTAGTTATTGAAGTCTCAATTTTGAATAGAAACTCCCCAACAAGAAATTAATATTTTTTCCATGACTAGACAAGGATTTTTAGAAATTCCACATTCATATGGTGTAGTGGGTCATGAAAATACTAGGACCTCTCATTTTTGTGGGTTCTTTTGTTGAAAAATACTAATCACTATTCATTTTAGGAGAAAACTCATATTTTTCCCATAATACTATTATTCATTTGGATATACTTCAAGAATTATGCATATTCGGTCAGCTGGTAAATGGTTTTTGGAAAAGTAGATGCTGATAGGGTGTGATTCAAATATCTCAAAAAATTTGTGTACCACCCATTTATTTTTCGTTGTCTAATTCAATCAGGGAATTGATGATTGGGATTGTATATTATTGGTAACCCATAGACATCTTTTTTATGAGATTCTATTATACATGGGCTTTTTCACATGGATTTTCTTTCATATTATGCTCATTAATCTCTTTATGTGTGCTCTCATCACTATCATTTCCAATGACTATCACATATGTTTCAGGCTCTTCTATCCACATTTCCAACACATTGTATGGTTTCTGATGATTCAACTTTTTAACACTTCTATGAACTATAACCTTGTACTCCTCTCTTGGGTGAAACGTACATTTAATAAGAATTGTACTTCAAAATAAGACTAATTGGGTCTTTTATATATTTTATACAAGGTTCTCTAGAATTTAGCGATCTACCCTTGGATCCTATGAAACATTTTTATGCATAGTTCTTTAGTTGTAGATTTTTTAAAAAATAATGTGATACGAGTTTCTACATTTTACTATTGATATATTTATTATAGTTGTCTAGGATGAGATTTATAAAATTGTTTTTGATTAAGAGGCGGAAAATTGTGATCCCTAAGAGAAATATTTTTTGTAAGGTTCTTCTGGATGAGTATATGAAGTCTTAGGTCAGTACCAAGGAGGTCACAAATTCAATGATATGAATTTACCACTCCACTCTTTTTAGTAACATTAAATTAATTTACTATATAACCATTAATTTATGAAAAAACGGTTTCCAAAATTATTGTTGTTATTTATTTAAATTTATCTAATAACAATTTAAAATTTTCATTTCCTCGATGCCTTATTTTAAACCTTGATAAATATCCAAGACCCAAAACAAATTAGATTATTGAACGTCCATAACTAGAGAGTGTGGTTGCATCATTGAAGAAGGAAGATAATTTTTTTATCCTATTTAGTAACAGACTCAAATTAGGAATCTGGATAGGTCATCTCTTCTCCTTGGTGAATTGTACTTCAAGGAGATCCTTGATAATTCCTCTAAAACCTGTTACTGGGTGTGATTTTATACATAAGTGATAATTTGTCTTATAATGTATTGGGAATAAGTCCCCCGTAAACAACGGCACACTACCATGTGTTATTCAAATGGTTGTTTGGCCCTTGTAAAATGTTTTAAGTTGTATACACAAATTGAGACAAAGATGTATGAATTTTGTAGTCAATTAATTATAGTGGTCACTGGCATCCCAAACTAGTTCACTATCATCAATAGCGAACTAATGTATTTCATTCTATAGTTTCATTATATTTATGCATACAATTGTTTCTATTAAAATGATTCACCTATGTCGTCCAAATTAGTTATAGATTCAGGAGTATAACACTGTAGCTAATACATGTATCTATCATGAATGTGGATGAGAATCGGCATATTTAAAAAATTTTAGAAGTTAATCCTTTTCTTTATAAGGTGTCTCTGACATGACAATAATAAATGATATGTTTTTGTGGATCTTCACTTAAAATATATCTGAACAAAATTATTTTCTAGATTGTATGAATGATTCTATGTTTGATCTCAAATATATTTGCCCATATAGGAGACCAAACAATGATGGTCATAAAACCACTAATATACAAAAAGCCATGGTTCACTATGGTTCACTCCAACAACAGATGTTTCACTCCTAGTTTGTTAGGTCACAAATATTGACTATTATGAGGAATAAGAATTAGAAGAGTATGTGTAACACCCTGAGATTTTATGAAAAATATTCTATTTAGTTTCATTAATGTCTTGTGTTTTTTGGTACACAAAAAGGAACTTTCACAACACGCATCATTGACTTTCCTTGCATTACACTCAATCGCGACCTTCCTCAATAGTGTGTGTAGTACGCAATACCGAGTTTCACTAAATAACGATATGCTATTAAAATATTATTAAAACTAGCCGTTATCCAGGTAATAACCACTTTTTGAAATTTTGTAAATTTTATTTTTCAAAATGGACTTCATTTTTGTATTCGGAATATCGATATTAGCTTAGGGTGAAATTTTGGTACTTTTCGGATAACTTTCATTTTCTAATGAATAGTGAAAATTACTAAATTTTAAATTAAAAACAACCTTTTTAATTGAAATAATTAATAGTGATAAATTATTAATTTGAGTGGTTTTAAAGTATATTTAGAGTATATTTTTACAATTTAATACAATGTTGGTCATTGGATGTAATTTCACATTTAAACCATACATAAACAAGTGTCAATCTTTTGATAGTTATTATCTCTTAAGAACACGCTATATGTTTTGACGACGAGAATTTATTTTTAAATTAATTAATGCAACAGATATGTTTTGAATTTGTTAAAATAGACATCATTTTTGAGTTCATAAAATCAAATATAGCTTAGGCCTAATTTTTGGTATTTTTTGGAAACTTTCATTTTTTGATGAATAGTGAAACCACTAAGTACTAGTTAAAAAAATAAATTTTTCATCAAACATAATTTTACCACTTCTGTGAGTGGAATTTAAAAAATCCGAGAGACACGGTTGATGTCAGTAAGTAAAATGTGGTTCAATGAGATGAAAATAATTTTTGATGAATAGTAACTTTTTACTTTTTTTACCGTGGTTAAAAGTAAATAGGGTAATTAAGGGTAAAAATGATATTATTATTACCCTAACACATGTCCTAATTCTATTGGATAAATTTAATTCGACAAAAAACAACCTTAGGAATAAAATATGACAATTTAGGCCCACTTGGATTAGATTAGGACATTTATTATTAATTTATTTAAAGAAGGGTTAAAATAGTTAAAATCAATGTTTAATAAGTAAATAATTTTTAATATAGGGTTATACATAAGATAAATTAGACTATAAATATTACTTAGAAATATAAAAGGATTTCCTACATAATTGTATTTTATTTTTAATTTGTAGACATTAAATAATTTAATTTATTTATGACACAAAGATGATGCAGTAATTATCTTATTAATGAAATATTGACATAATTGATGTTATAAATACCCAAATAAATGTAATTTGAGACTTTTTATGAATTACACTAATTTTATAGGTTAATATGACATGTTAGTATTGATTTAATTTACATTTTTCGAACTAATCATTCTATTATGATTTTCACAAAAATCAATTACTAAATAGTGTCAAAATTGACATAAAATAGTTTTTAAAACAAATATTATATTATTAATTGTTATTTTATTCCTAAAAATCTATGGTTCGGACAAATGACTTAGACCCGGTTATATATATTAATAATAAACAACTTTGGGTTCGTTTGGCTTCTTATAGTAAGCTTATTAACCTTATAGTGTAAGAACACAAAAAGGCACGGTAAAAGTAAAATTATCTAACTTAAAGTTAAATATAAATGATAAGGTTAAAATAGGAACCTAAACTTGTCTAAATTCAATTGGATGAGAGGATTTCGACCCATACCCACCTTATCATCGAAATAAATTAATTTGGAGCTATTTAAAAGCGAATTTGGCTTTATAATAAAATAATATTTTTAGTTATTCCAAAGGTGCCCCTCACCTCCCTTATAAAAGGGCACCTCATCCCTCTCTTCCTCACACCAATTTGAGCCTTCAATCTCATCCAACACCTGAAAAATTCTCTTCTCCACTTCCCTAGAAACATCCTAGAGGTCCTGGTCCTCTTCAAAGACTAATTTTAGTGCCCTAAAAGGAGGTCTCAAAGAGGCGCATCAAAGAAGAGGTAATGTCTGTTACCGATTATTTCAAATTTATTTCTTCTTCCACTTCTTCTTATTAGGTTGTTTCATTATGAAGTAATAAAATCAGTTCCACTCATATAATGATATGTTATTATAAGTATTAAACAACCCTATTTCACCATCTATTCATCCTACGGAAAATGAAATCACCGCGCGTGCGTACGTATGGAATACCGTCTCCACGCCGTGGTGTAATCTATTTTCCACCACCACCTTACTTGTATGGGTATAATTGTGTAAATAATAACTATATATGATTATTGTAAAGTGATATTGATTCTGAAATAGTATACATACACTTCAATACAATTCCACGATCATGGGAATGATATCATCGCTCGTGCATACGTACGGACTATCGTCTCCATGACGCGATGAGATTCATTCTCCACGTTAACCATTCATGAATGATTATATAGTGTATATAATAAGTAATAATGAAATATATGACATAATAATGATACTGGATTTATGTGTATATATATGTATGTCATCTACTTAATTCCATTCAACTCAATAAGGAAACGAAAACAGCATTCATGCGTACGTACGGTCTACCGTCTCCATGAACGGTGTATTTCTTTCCATTTATTGATCTATTATATATATGTATATTCTGAATATATATTATATATAATTTATTTTATATATTCTTGAATTAAGTAATCATGATCTAAGTAATCATATGAATAATTACAAGTCAAAACACGAACGACAAATGAAACGATTTTATCCAAAACGCTTTTTAACATGGAATTTACAAAAGAACGAGTACAATAAAGTCATAAGTGAACCATATATGATATCATAAAAATGTGTATGATTATGGAATAAGTCAATGACATTATTTAAATCATTATACTGGAGGTTCAGACACTTACGAATAAAATCGGACCTAAGGTAATGGAATATATCACAATCTCATTTTTATCCGAGATTGTTTATACTTTGATATTTACTGGGGTGTAATTTATCATCCACATCCATGATTCCTCAATATGTAATATTATTTCCATCCACCTACAATTTTTTAAATCCAATTTTACCCTTCGGTGTGTTCTTAATAAAAGATATGCAAGGAATCTTTTGTCTTTTTTCGTACGAGGTAATTTTTTGACTTTTCTGACAAAAGTACGAGAAGAATGTTTTTTTAACTTATAAGGAATGAATGGATTTTAAAACATTATTTCCAAGAAGGTTCCTTTAAAAGTTTTCATGTTTATTTTTAATCAACTTCTTTTAGTATAAAATTGTATGACATGTAAAGAAAGGAAAAGTGTTTTTGAAGTAGAAAGGATATTTTCCTCAGGTATGGAGTTCAAATGTTTTATCAAAACTATTTTCCATCTAAGATAATAAAGGGTTCTGTTTCTATCCCTATTATTTCATTGATTGTATTATGTTGTGATGGAATTATTTTTATGAATTTTTTTATCTTATATGAATTGTTTTATGATGTCACGACGTTTAAGATTTCCATTTTTATTACATGGGTTATGATATGATGTATGGTTTATGATTTTGTGGCACACATAAGAATGGTATCATTATGAGATGGGTGGGACCTATATCTACCTCCAATTCATTGGGTCAAGATTTTATATCTCATGATATAGACATGGCTGGAACGGCAGGTTAAACCGGTTCAGTGAAACAGGACTCAAACGAGGAGTGAACTTGGTTTAGAAATGGACTTTTTCCACTAAGATAGTCTTGGAAATGAGTCTCGACTAATAAGAAATGATTCTATATGATTATGTGTGCATGACACAAATTTTCATGTTTTATGTTATGATTTTTGGGATTAAATTTCACTACTATGATTTATCCCATGTTAATATGATCTCTTTTGCAGGTTAAGATTTCCAAAATGTTATGTTCTTATGAATATGATGTTATTGATATTTCTTTTGTTTACCCCTACTGAGCATTTGAGATAATCCTATTATGTTTTCTTTTCCCCAGGAAATAAAAAAATGTTTTAGACTAAAAAAAGGAAGATCTTTATGGGAGATGTGGAAGATCTTTCACCATGATTAGAAGATTATATTCCGAGTTTCAATAGACACCAAACTATTACAGTCCTTGTGTATGTGTTTTTGTTATATACTAAGTATTCCGCAAAATTAATGTAATGTCCACGTACGTTAAGATTCGGGTCGCTATAGTTGGTATCAGAGGCAATGGAGGTAGGAATGTATCTGATCCTTGGGAACTCACATATGTCAGCGTTGGACGAAGCATGGCTCTCCGCCCAAGGGCTTCATGAGGAAATGGCTGCCACTAGGGATGGTGGTGTGTCCCGCCCAGGGGGTGTAGCCACCCATGGAGTGCCATGATAGGTATCAATTATAGTCTACTGGAGGTAATTCCAGACCGTTACAACTGGTATCAGAGGAAAGGTTTAGTCAACCTTTGGAAACTAGGATGCGAGAACTTTAGTGAGATCCCTAGAGATATTTCTAAGGTATGTCTAGGGATGTCTCTAAGGTTAAGTATAAGTATAGGTTATAGTCCAAGAATTCCGCTAACAATCATAGAATTTAACCTAAGATGTTAGATATTGAGGGTACTCCCCCTTTACTATGTTGTTTTCTCTAGCATGATTTTTTCCTCTCACAGAATTCTTTTTTTGTTTTAGTTAATGGACGGAACCAGAAAGAATTCGGTTAACATTGAATCCAATGGAGAAATTGGTGACTATGAGAAAAAAAATTGTGTAATGCCTAGAGATAAAGGTATTGTTATTATGCCGAATCAGTCATCGCGATATATGATTAACAAGGTGAAATTTAGTGGTATTCCTATTTCATCAAAGAAGAGGAAGATATACTATTATGCATGTTTTCATGTTGATTAGCATAAAGAAAGGAAGATTTAGATTTCTAATGATGGTAAGAAGAACCTTGAGGAATACCTCAAATGGAGGGACCGATGTTATCTATGTGGAGAAAAGGGTCATAGAGTGACAAACTGTTATGGAGTTCAATGTATTATTTGTGGAGAACATGGGCATTACCCAACTCAATGCCCTGACCTAAAAAGTTACTTCTAAATCAAGGATGGACTTAATCCAGGACAATAATTGAAGAGGATGGATTGAGGTGTTTATGTATTGGTATTCAAGAATAATGTTGTTGAGGTACTTTTATTATGTATTAGAATATTTTGTTATTATTCTATTGTGGTTTTCAATAATTTTAAGGTACCGGTAACTATGAAAAGTGATTCAAATATTTTGGAAAGAAGATGATACGCTCATATTGAAGGGATAGGGATAAAATGAAATGTCTGACAGTATTCATGAGCTCATGATTGATATAAGGACTAAGTGATATCATGGTTTGAGTATATAGAATATTGAGGATTTTGGTACGTGGAAAGTGTTAACTTTTAACTGCATTCATGTTTTCACTATGGTACAATTAATGGGTATTCATTCTTCAATAGAATACATGATTAAGGTATTCACATGTTTGTAATTTGACCAACAAGATTTATCTTATGATATATTGGGGATAAATGATGGAATTCATGTGATTGTTATTTGACATTTCAAGTAATCATTTTCTTTATACTATGAGCTTGGACCGAAGTATTTTAGATAAGCCTAATGATTGGAATGGATTATATTGGACATAAGTTAGTATTGTTTTAGGATAGAACTTTTTTCGATATTATTGATGGGATGTTATAGTAATATAGCTTTAGAAAAAGGACAACCTACAGAATGGGAGACAACCCATCGCGTCGGACAAGGCTGTGGGAATCGAACCCACAACCGAAGTGCGACTAGCCTTTATCGCCTACCACTGTCCTACAGGAAGTCCATGTTTAGTAGAAACTAGTTTTATTATATTAAGCAGTATGATATATAAAGTATAAGTCCATTTTAGGAACCATATATGATTAATCTCACTATAGATACACTGATGTATTTTTTGATAACTTTTCTAACCTTTTTTTTCAGACAGATGGAATGACCCATCTCTCTATCACATGATCTGTTAACACATCATGAATGAAAAATTCAACTTCATTTCATTAAGGGATGAAGTGGAAATTGTTCAATCACGAACAACAGTGAGATTGTACCAAAATCATGTAAGTATTTATATTAATTCATCAACTTTAGGGAAATGATCATGAAAACAAAAAATGTCGTCTTAGTGACCTTATATCTGATGAATTAGATGGTACCTTAGATCATCACAAATCTATGGCTTTGTGATTTTTGGCTTTTTCATAGCCATGTTCTCTACCACTCTCTATCAGAACATGATTGTTAGATTTCTCTTCCATATCCATATTTTCACCTATGTGGAAACCCAGTGATTAATTTATTTGGGTAACCGTTACATTTCATACTTTTGTTTTTAAATATTGGATTTGGTATTCCTTTTTACGATGTGGGTTTCTATTAAAGAAACTTTCGAGTAGTAAACCATTTATAACCCCGACGAATTTCGAGGACGAAATTCATTTTAAGGGGGGTAGAATGTAACACCCCGAGATTTTATGAAAAATATTCTTTCTATTTTCATTAATGTCTTGTGTTTTACGCTACACCAAAAGGAGCTTGCAAAACACGCATCATTGACTTTCCTTGCATTACACACAATCGCGACCTTCCTCAATAACGTGTGTAGTAAGCAATACCGAGTTTCACTAAACAACGATATGCTATTAAAATATTATCAAAACTTGCCGTTATGAATAGTAATAACAACTTTTTGAAATTTTGTAAATTTTAGTTTTCAAAATGGGCTTTGTTTTTGGATTCGGAATATCGAAATTAGCTTAGGGTGAAATTTTGGTACTTTTCGGATAACTTTCATTTTCTGATGAATAGTGAAAATTACTAAATTTTAATTAAAAACAACATTTTTAATCAAAATAATTAATAGTGATAAGTTATTAATTTCAGTGGTTTTAAAGTATATTTAGAATATATTTTTACAATTTAATAAAATTTTGTCATTGGATGTAATTTCACATTTAAACCAGACATAAACAAGTGTCAATATTTTGATAGTTATTATCTCTTAAGAACACGCAATATGTTTTGACGACGGGAATTAATTTTTAAATTAATTAATGCAATTGATATGTTTTGAATTTTTTAAAATAGACATCATTTTTGAGTTCATAATATCAAATATAGCTTAGGCTTAATTTTTGGTATATTTTTGGAAACTTTCATTATTTGATGAATAGTAAAACCACTAAGTGGTTGTTAAAAAAATGATTTTTTCATAAAACATAATTTTACCACTTCTGTGAGTGGAATTTCAAAAATCTGAGAAACATGGTTGATGTCAGTAAGTAAAATGTGGTTCAATGAGATGAAAATAATTTTTGATGAATAGTAACATTTTACTTTTTTTCCCATGGTTAAAAGTAAATAGGGTAATTAAGGGTAAAAAAGATATTATTATTACCCTAACACATGTTCTAATTCTATTGGATAAGTGTAATTCGACCAAAAAAACCTTATGAATAAAATATGACCATTTAGGCCCACTTGGATTAGATTAGGACATTTATTATTAATTTATTTAACGAAGAGTTAAAATAGATAAAATCAATGTTTAATAAGTAAATCATTTTTAATATGGGGATATACATAAGATAAATTCGACTATAAATATTCATTAGAAAGCTAAAACGTTTTCCTACATAATGGTATTTTATTTTTAATTTTTAGAAATTAAATAATTTAATTTAGTTATGACACAAAGATGATGCAGTAATTATCTTATTAATGAAATATTGACATAATTGATGTTATAAATACCCAAATAAATGTAATTTGAGACTTTTTATGAATTACACTAATTTAATAGGTTAATATGACATGTTATTATTGATTTAATTAACTTTTTTAGAACTAATCATTCTGTTATAAGTTTCACAAAAATAAATTACTAAACAGTGTCAAAATTGACATAAAATAGTTTTTAAAAAAAATATTATTTTATGAATTGTTATTTTATTCCTATAAATCTAATTTTCGTCAAAAGGACTTAGATAAGGTTATATATATTAATAATAAACAAATTTGGGTTCGTTTGGCTTCTTATAGTATGTTTATTAACCTTATAGTGTAAGAACATAAAAAGGCACGGTAAAATTAAAATTATCTAACTTAAAGTTAAATATTAATGATAAGGTTAAAATAGGAACCTAAACTTCTCTAAATTCTATTGGATGAAATGATTTCGACCCATACCCACCTTATCTTATAAATAAATCAATTTGGAGATATTTAAAACCGAATTTGGCTTTATAATAAAATAATATGTTTAGTTATTCCAAAGGTGCCCCTCTCCTCCCTTATAAAAGGGAACCTCCTCCCTCTCTTCCTCACACCAATTTGAGCCTTCAAGCTCGGCCAACCCCTGAAAATTTATCTTCTAAACATCCCTATAAACATCCTAGAGGTCCTTTTCTTCTTCAAAGACCAATTTTCGTGCCCTAAAAGGAGGTCTCAAAGAGGCGCTTCAAAGAAGAGGTAATGTCCGTTACCGATTCTTTCAACTTTATTTCTTTTTCCACTTCTTCTTCTTAGGTTGTTTCATTATGAAGTAATAACATAAGTATCAATCATATACTGATATGTTATTATAAGTATGAAACAACCCTATTTCACCATCCATCCATCCTACGGAAAACGAAATCACCGCGCGTGCGTACGTACGGAATACCGTCTCCACGCCGTGGTGTAATCAATTTTCCACCACCACCTTACATGGATGGGTATAATGGGGTAAATAATAACTTTATATTATTATTTTAATGTGATATTTATTCTGAAATAGTATACAAACACTCCAATACAATTCCACGATCATGAGAACGATATCATTGCTCGTGCGTACGTACGGACTACCGTCTCCACGACGCGATGAGATTCATTCTCCACGTTAACCATTCATGAATGATTATAAAGTATATATAATAATTAATCATGAAATATATGAAATAATAATGATACTGGATTTATGTGTATATATATTTATGTCATCTACATAATTCCATTCAACTCAATAGGGAAACGAAAACAGCATTCATGGGTACATACGGTCTACCGTCTCCATGAACGGTGTATTTCTTTCCATTTACTGATCTATTATATATATGTATATTCTGAATACATATTATATATAAATCATGTTTTATATTCTAGAATTATTTAATCATGATCTAAGTATTCATATGAATAATTACAAGTCAAAACACGGACGACAAATGAAACGAATTTACCCAAAACGCTTTCTAACATGGAATTTAAAAAATAATGGGTAAAATAAAGTCATAAGTGAACCATATATGATATCATAACAATGAGTATGATTCCGGAATAAGTCAATGAAATTATTTAAATCATTATACAGGAGGTTCGGACACTTACGAAGCAAATCGGACCTAAGGTAAGGGAAAATATCACAATCTCATTTTTATCTGAGATTGTTTATACTTTGGTATTTACTGGGGTGTATTTTATCATCCACATCCATTTTTCCACAATATGTAATATTATTTCAATCCACCTACAATTTTTTAAATCTAATTTTACCCTTCGGTGAGTTTTTAATAAACGATATGAAAGGAATCTTTTGTCATTTTTCGTACGAGGTACTTTTTTGACTTTTCTGACAAAAGTACGAGAAGAATGTTTTTTAACTTATACGGCATGAATGGTTTTTAAAACATTATTTCCAAGAATTTTACTTTACATGTTTTCAATTTTATTTTTAATCAACTTCTTTTAGTTTAAAATTGTATGACATGTAAAGAAAGGAAAAGTGTTTTTGAAGTAGAAATGATATTTTCCTCAAGAATGGAGTTCAAGTGTTTTCTCAAAATTATTTTCCATCTAAGATAATAAAGGGTTATGTTTATATCCCTATTATTACATTGATTGGATTATGTTGTGATGGAATTATTTTTATGAATTATTTTATCTTATATGAATTGTTTTATGATGTCACGAAGTTTACGATTCACATTTTTATTACATGGGTTATGTTATGATGTATGGTTTATGATTCTGTGGCACACATAAGAATGGTATCATTATGAGATGGGTGGGACCTATATCTCCCTCCAATTCATTGGGTAAAGATTTTATATCTCAAGAGATAGACATGGCTGGAACGGCAGGTTAAACCGGTTCAGTGAAACATGACTGAAACGAGGAGTGAACTCGGTTCAGAAATGGTCTTTGTCCACTAAGATAGTATTGGAAACGAGTCTTGCGTAATAAGAAATGATTATATATGATTATGTGTGTATGCCACAATGTTTCATGTTTTAAGTTATGATTATTGGGATTACATTTCACTACTATGATTTATCCCATGTTAATATGATCTCTTTTGCAGGTTAAGATTTTCAAAATGTTATGTTCTTATGAATATGATGTGATAGATATTTCTTTTGTTTACCCTTACTGAGCATTTGAGCTCACCCTTTTATGTTTTCTTTTCCCCAGGAAATAAATAATGGTTTTAGGTAAAAAAAGGAAGATCTTTATGGGAGATGTTTAAGATCTTTCACCACGATTAGAAGATTATATTCTGAGTTTCCAAAGACACTAAACTATTACGGTCCTTGTGTGTGTGTGTTTGTTATGTACTAAGTATTCCACAAAAGTAATGTAATGTCCATGTATGTTAAGCTTCGGGTCTCTACAGTTGGTATTAGAGGCAAAGGAGGTAGGAATATATCTGATCCTTGGGAACTCTCACATGTGAGTGTTGGACGAAGCATGGCTCTCCGCCCAAGGGCTTTATGAGGAAATGGCTTCCACTTGGGATGGTGGTGTGTCCCGCCCAGGGGGAGTATCTGTCCATGGAGTGCCCTGATAGGTATCAATTATAGTCCACTGGAAGTAATTCCAGACCGTTAGAGTATGTATCTCAATTATCAATATATATTGTTTTAATAAAGGTAAGTCTACATTTCATAAATAAAATGAGTTGTTATAAAAAATATTGGAGCCTTGAATGACATGAGGGTAAAAAATCATGTACTATAAAAAAGAATATATAATGGAGCTAGTAATTGTTCAAAAATTATAATATGTAATATGTAATTTAAAAAGCACATCGAAATCTTGGCTTCATACCGAAGGTCACTAAACAAAAACAAACATTTCACTCCCCAATAAAAGTTCCAATGTGTCACTAGACCAGGAAATATGGTTGATTCCGCTTTGTTGAGAAAATATTACATATTTATATAACTCAACTAGCACTACTATGAATATATATAGAAGATTAGATACCTTATGTGATTAATGAAGGATGATATTTAAAAATAAGAATATTGAATTTACATCAGTTGATAATGAAAAGGTCATGATCAATTTTAAGGATCCTATATAACAAATATTCCCAAAAGTAACATGGGTTGATCATATAGATAAGGTAGTGAAGTAGGTAAGAAGGAACTAACTAGTTTGGGTCAGGTATACAATTTGGATCTTCCTTGGATGGATAAAACTCATTGTTCTTATAAGCATCCATCAATCTAGGAACATAAAGCCCAACAACATTGGTAAGAACAAACACAATCTATTAGACCTAGAGTGACTTTCTCCAATTATGTTAGGTTAATTTGGTTTCAATTCCCCGAATCATGGTCATGAAAAATAATATGATAAACACGATTTCAGAAACATAACCTTACCCATATGGCCTCCAATTGGTCGATTTTTAATTTCATTAGGATTACTCCATCCCTAATCTCACCCCAATCCCTATGTGGGTAAGCTACACATGGAAGTGATTGTATAAAATGAATTAAAAGAAAATTATTTTCATATTCATAATGAAATTAATTGTTAATTAGGAAAAATATTAATCATGTACTTTTATGGATTGGATAAAAAAGAATAATGAATAAATTTGAATTAAATCCAAAATTTTCTAGAAAAATGATTTTGAAACACAATACTCCAACGAATTATGTGATGAAATAATTGAAAAATCAAATAAAGATTTAATAAGACATAAAATAAGGTTAAAATGAATGTTAAAGGTTGTAATAATGAAATAAATATTCAAGAAGTGATGGAGGAATTTGAATGATAATACGATGATAAAATCGTGATGAGTATGGTTTTAATTATGTGAGTCCTCATTTACACCATCCATCATAAAAAATCAAATCATCAGTCTTAATGTTTTATTCTTCATGGGAATTCTAAGTAATTTGATCCTTTTATCGAATTTAATTTACAATATCATTGGGGAGCACCATTCATGAGACTCTCACGGTGATAATATTTTTAAAACACTAAATATTCATTGGCCAGATGATTCATGAGTTCTCAGAGATTCTCGAGATCTAGGTTTCTTGGAAGGATGGACAGGTACAATGGTCGACACATTCATGTCATGAACAATATTTATGACATATACCTTCATTATTAGGGACATTCACGAATAATATTTCTTTCATGTATTTTCCTTCATCTTGGTGGGGGATTATATATGATGAATACACATCATGAGTTGATTTTACAACATGAAAAGTCTATAATTTATATAATTTATAGTACCACATACATTGGATAATTAGCTCCGATTTCAGGTAAAAACTAGTCAAAATGCACAACATCAAATTATAAATCATGAATAAACCTCAATGAATAGGACAATATATATAAATATATAAGAATTAAGGGTATCAAATGTTCTGAGTGAGTGATTAAGACATAAAATTTATGTTTTACCTTAAGTGATGAGATAATAAACCAATTTTGTGGTAGATAATCAATTAGAATTATAAATAATTTTATGTTATGATTAATTAATGAAAGAGAGGAGAGGCTATAAAAAGTTTCTTGAAAAAATTCAAATACATTTCTTCTAATGAGGAGTTGATTTTTTTTTCAATATATGGAACATGAATTTTCAACCCCCAAATTAATAAATAATTAGTTTTATTAATATTTGGATTTTTAATGTTGGTTGAATGAAAGTTTCCTTTCTAATCCATAATTATTATTTTTTCCTTGAAGAAAATAATTTTTTAGGTACCATGAATTTTATGGGATCATATTTGTCTTACATTATCCAAAATTAATTTAACATTATTTAGATGTCTATTTTATTCAATTCAAATTATTTATTTATTTTCATATTATTTTGTTATATAACTTTTTATTTTTTATTTTTAGAAAAATAACTGAGAATATATATAACCATTAAATATATTTAATTGAGATTCAATTTTTGGTATATACTATATATGATGAAATTACATAGAAGACTCTGTGAAAAAAGATGACTAACCCATCTAGACCTCAACTCTTGTGGTGTAAAACCACTTAGGCATACCACATTGGGTTAGATAAGAAAATAATGTTAAATTATATTTCCCATAAGATTGGTTAATGAAGGGAATGTCATGAAGCTGTTCAAACAAAAATGTGGTTTGTCTACAGAATACTGAGGCCATGTTGGTCAACATGGGACCATGTTTTGAGTCAATGTGTATATGGGAGCGCATTCCAAATGGAGGTTTCTTAGACATGTATACAACATATTGTATTATATGTTAGATGTCATCCAATCAGATTATCCATATGTGACATTCTAAACACCAATTAGTACTCATGTTTACTAAAATTACATGATCACATTCCTGTTATTCAATCATATTCTAGTTACATAAGTCATGAACATTCTATTCCATAGAATACATAAACTATTTTTTATTTTTTTCTTGATCGATGATAGTGATCTCAGTCAGTAATGGAAAATCAACCACCATTATACCGCTTCCAAGGATATGTTTCATAGAGACATAGAGAGTCCAATTCAATGAGGATAGATTGTATACATTTGCATCCATTGCATCATTGTAACAATAGATGATAATAGAGAAGACAATGATGTGGTGGAATCCAAACGCTAGTGAAATAAATTTCTAACAAATTGGCGTGGGGGTGGGGGTGTCAAGGGGTTGGGGATGTCCCGGGGGTGGGGGATTTCCAAGGGGGTGGTGGTTACTAGGGGGTGTCCATGGGGGTGGGGGGTGTTGGGGTCCAGGGGGTTAGGGGGTTACCCATGGGGGTAGTGGCTGTCCAAGGTATGGGAGTGTCTGGGGGTGTCTAGGGTGTTGGGGGGGGGGGGGCTATCCATGTGGGTGGGGGTGTCCAGGGGTTAGGGTGTCCAGGGGTGAGGGGGTTTCATGTGGGTGGGGTTGTACTAGGGGTGGGGGCTATCCGAGTGTGTGTCTATCGGGGTGCATGTGTCCAAAGGGGTAGGGGTGTCTAGGGGTGGGGCTCTCTAGGGGGTGGGGCTATCCAGGGGGTGGGGGTGTCTTAGGGGTTGGGGGTTGTCCAAGGGGATATTCTATCCCAACGGTTTCAGGCACTATCCTTATGGTTTCACATCATTGGGAAAAGTGTAATTTTCAGTACTTAATGTATACATATTTAAATATTTATACTTCATATTTCTTATTTATAGAAGGGTGAATTTGGTATCTAGTTGCACTGGGATGTATTCGTTGTGTTCCTTAAGAAGAAAGAATCCAATATGGATTCATAAAGTTATATCATGATCCATATTAGATATATGTAATCCTAAATTTATTTTCATACAAATATAAAACTATTATATATAACTATATTTTCTTTTTAAAATAATTTTAAAGCATATCATTGTCAAATACGCATATATTTGTTTTATATTTCAGAATTGTTTTACATTAAAATTATGATATTTTTAATATAAATATAAAATTGGGATATCATAACACGGTTTATGATTTTAATATTTGTTATATGTAATAATGATTTGAATTTGGATTACGTCACATCGAATGAGTAATTAATATGAGGAAGGTGTTGATTACTTTTGGGAATTTTCTTCATGAATTATTCAAGCAGTGACATTTTTTTCTGTCCATAACTGAAATAATTGAATATGGAGAAGATGAAAAGTAGAGAGATCAATGATCATCTGATTTGTCATTTTTTTTTCTCAGTTAAACTCCATGGATTTTTCAAGGTAAAACTGGGCAGAATTCCATATCTATTAATGATGATGATTTCAAATATGTTAACTCCAATGTAATCAAAGAAATGATTAATAATATTATAGTATAACAAATAGAGATAGAACTGACAGTTTCACATCTATGTGGTGATGCTGAAAAACCGTTTCATCCTTGTTATACAGATATTACGGTTTTTTCAGCAGCGTTAATATTGATGAACCTGAACACGGAACATGGATGGAGTGGTAGAACTTTTATAGAGCTCCTACAATTATTAAAAGACATTATTCTAAAAAACAACGATCTTCCATATTCACATTATAAGTCCAAGAAAATATAATGCTCGATGGGATTGGGAAACAAGAAAATAAATACCTATCAGGATGACTGTATGATATATAGGAAGGAATATGAATTTCTGTCAGAGTGTCGTAAATGTAGGACATCACTGTATAAGTTGAATGAAATTACACAGAATGATGTAGAGATTACAGGAATCCCTGCCGTTGTATTTTGGTATATTACTATAATTCATCATTTGAGATGTTTATTTTCTAATTCACTTGTTGAAAAAAAAATTGATGGAATGACGATGAGTGGATATGTGGTGGAAAAATAAGTCATCTAGATGATTTTCCAAAAATGGATGAAAATTGATGAGAAATATCCTACATTTCAAAATAATATTAGAAATCGCATACTTAGGTTGTGTAAATATGGAATGAATCCATACAGAACCCTCAGTAGCGCACATAGATCATGGAATCTTTTATTAGTAATTTACATCCTCTCTCCGAATGATTGTATGAAGCACAAATATGCCATGTTGAGTATAATGATTTCTGGTCTGAAGCAGCTCAGAAATGATATTGAAGTTTTTTATCACCATTTATTGATGATTTGAATCATTTATGGGAGGATGGTATTAGGGTGTATGATTATTAAAAATTGTAATATTTTCAACTTCATGTAGTGCCTATGTTTATTATAAATGACTTCACAGCATATAGAAATTTTTATTGATATAGTGTTAAGGGTAATAAAGCTTGTCTAATTTGTGGACAACATACTTAATATTGCCAACAACATCATAAGAGAAAAATAGTATACATGGTTCCGTGAAAGGTTTTGCCTATGGGTCACTTTTATAAAAGACTACAAAATGAATTCAATAGATCACACTAATTTTATATTTATCCAAAACCATTATCCCCTAATTTGTATTTTTAGAGTGTGAATAACCTTGATGTGACATTAAAAAAGTCACATAAATCTAGTAATGATATACATATTTTGTTGAAAAGGCTAATATATTTTGAGCTATCATATTTTAGATATCATGACATGAAACATAATATTGATGTCATACATGTGGAGAAGAATATCTCTGACAGTTTGATTGGAACATTGTTAGATATTAAAGGAAAGACTAAATATGGGTTGAATGCATGATTATACATACTATCAAAGAGAATATGTTTGGAGTTAGCTCTCACTCCTAATGGAAGACAATCATTTCTTCCCCCGGGTTGTCATACATTACCCAAGAAGGAGAAATATGCTTTTTTTGGAGTCTTCAGGATATCAAAGTGCGTCAATGTTATACGTAAAATGTAAAAACAATTTTCACTTTGAAGGATTTGATGTTGACAGGTATAAAATCTCTTGATTATTACATCATGATTCAATAAATTATACTAGTTTCATTGCGTGCAATATTTCCCATCTATGTATGAATATCTATAATGAAGTTGTTTTATTTTTTCAATTCAATTTGTAATGTGGTGATTGATGTGAATTCATTGAAAATTTTGAAAACAGAATTCAATTTCTATACTTTTTCAATTGGAAAAGTATTTTACTCCATCTTTTTTTGGTATAATGGTGCATTTAATGGTGCATCTTGTTGGAGAATTAATACATTGTAGATCTTTATATCTTCTTTGGGTGTATCTTCTTGAAAGGTATATGATAATATTGAATGGGAATGTTAATAATCCATATCGACCTTAATCCTACATTATTGAAAAGTATATTTGTGAGGAGGTAGGGGATATTTATACAAGCAACTTAGCTACGATAGAGCACATAGGTTTGCCTCCATCTTTCCTTGAACGAGTTAATAATGTGGGCAAGGGGATTTGTGGCATGAAAGTTAAATCGTTGTCAGCTGAACATATAATGACGGTAGAATTATACATCTTAAATATCATAGTTGATTCTCAACCATACAATAGATTTCATATTAATGAGTTGATGCAACATCATCCCAAGAAGAAAGAAATGTGGATTTTGAATGAGCACACAAAAATATTTTGGCCATGGTTTAAAAAGACCTTACTTGGATGTTCAGATGTACCAGAGACATTAAGATTATTAGTGGGTCATCCATGTTTAAGTGTGATAACGTGGTCAGAGAATGACATTAGTGGCTATACATTTCATACAAATTCTCATGACAATAGAAGTGATGTTTCGAATAGTGGTTAATTGGTGTTTGTAGAAACAATTCATTTTCTGAGTTGTAAAGAAAAAAACCCAATTTCTACATCTATTTAATATTATGGAGTCATTGAAGGAAATGGAAGGATGATTAAATTAAAATTAAATTTCATGTTTTCAATATAAAATGGTTTATCAGTAATAACAATGTCAGAAATGATGAATTTGTAATGAGAATTATTAATTTCAATAGATTGGAAGACACATCAGATTCTTTTATAATGGAAACACATAAAAAAAGATTTTCTATGTAGTTGATCAATCATATATGCAATGGTCTATTTTCTTACAATGGAAAACAATATGTTGGTGAGGATCGACTTGATGATAATGCTAATTTATGTGAAATACCTACTTCCATGTAAAGATGAGTAGAAAATAAAGATAAGCATGTTGATGATGTGGTTTGTGCCATAAGAAACGATCATGGTGAAGGAATTTAGAAAACAAATCCTTGTATACATTCTTAATATTACAGGTAACATATGTTTGTTTATATTTATTGTTTACATAAAATGTTAAATATTTTATTTTTTTACTTTATTAAAAAACAAATAAAAAAAGAAGTTGAAACTTTTGTTTATTTTAATTTTTTTATTTTAGATTATCATGTTTACAATTACGTAACATATATATCTTTGGATTTTTTTGAATGAAAATTATATTATCATGATTACTATGATTACCATGTTTACTAATTTTAGCATAGTTTACAATTGATTACAATTATGTAACTTATATATTTATATATTTTGTTGAATGAAAATTTCACTACCATGTTTCCCATGTTTTCCATCTTTACAATTTTTTAATATGGTTACCATAATTACCATGTTTACTATTATGTAACTTAGTTCAATTTTCCATTTTTTACATTAGTATTATAATATTTGAAATTGTATATTTGTGAACTAGTTTATTTTTTTTGGATTTTAATGATAATGAATGATCAATCAGTTGATCCACCACTTGATTCAGGAGATGAGTATCAGGATCTTGCCTCTGGGGGGGAAAAATCACATGATCCTATTGATATTCCCCAAAATTCCTCATGTGCTCATATAAGGACAAAGAAGAGTTTAAGAGTTGGTAAATGATGCAGCAAAAATTTACCAAAATTATAACATGCCAGAAGCCAGGACTAGAGTATAGTCGTTGAGTTTTATGAGAATGATATTCTTAGAGGTCAAAATGCAAAATATGTTAAGAGTTTTGTATCAACTCAGGTTAAAAGAAAAGTATGCATTTTGTATGATGATTGGAGAAGTATGGACAAAGAAAAAATATCTTAGTTGTGGGAGACGATTTTGGTAAGATATTTTGATATTGTCGGACTAATCCTTAATGATTATAGTATAATATGTTTTAAGTATTCTTTATTAGATTCCATTTTATATTCCTAACAATGGAGGAGTCATGATGAAATGTTTATCAGTGGCTGCTAGGATATAGAGGGATTTCAAATCAACCCTCACATCTAATTTAATGTTTTTTCAATGGAATCATGAAAATCCATGTCATATATATCTTTTCATAGATGAAGACACAAGGAGAAAATTTCTTGATAGTAGAAGAAAAGATTCATTTTTGTAAGGCATTGTAAACCTTTAAAAGATTTCTTATATAAATGATCTTATTAATTTTTTTTATGATTTACAATTCTTCATTTACATCATACAATGAAATCTCCTTAAGAGATCCAATATAAAAATGTATACCCTTGTTGTTTTTATCCGGGATGGTATACATTATTGGAAAAACAAATGATGGTAAAAAAATTACAAAAATTGAGAGTTTGGTCTTCAAGCTCTGGAGAGGTTTCCCCGCCATCCCCTCCATCTAGACATGAAAATGGAAGAGAGATCGTATGGGAAATAGGGGAAATATCTTTATGAAGAATTAAGAATCATATCTGAGAGGATTATAAGTTATTAATTTTATTTATTTAAGTTAATTATATTATTTATATAATTTGAATCATTACAGAAATACTCAATTTATTAATACAATGATCTCTTAAGGGGAAGATCACAAATGCGGTATTTGTAGCTTCTGGGAGGAATGATATTTTATCTGAAGTATTGGGAAAGCCTGAACACCCCTGTCGTGTAGCTCTCATTCCCTCACCTCATCCCACTGACCCCATTTTTTATCCTACCCCTCTGTCATAGCTTTGTACTTATTGTGAGTTGTATGTTGATGAACCTCACCTGCATAGAGTTTCACATGTACTGGTATATTGTATATGACATACAGATCATCATAAACAGTTATAGGTAAAGCATCATAGGGTCACGGTACAAGATATTATAGATATATCAGCTCATGTACCATTACCTACTGATTAGGTGATGAATGTTGGACATAGTATTGGCTACTTTTTTTGTCCATCCAATCATCTGTGACTCATTACCATAGAGGTATATATGTTATATCTTTTATTTTATTTTTTATTAAATTTTTTTTAAAATTAGAAAACTAATACATTTTTCTATTTATGTTGATAGGAATACATCATAGGTAAATAAATATTGTATACATAAAAACAAAGAAAAATGGCTATGACATCAGATACAGATTCTAGCAGTCTTAATATATTATAAAGATATTAAAATTTTTTGGCGGATCATTATGAGTTTACAATGGAAGATCATGTTTGTGGACGTTGAATAAATATGGGTACTGTGAAAAACAATATCATGGAGCTTGTTACTGATGATATGTTGGAATCAATGTAGTATATATATTTTCCATGTATGTCTAAACACCTTCTAGTGAATTATATATATTAAAAACGTATACATATGTCTATTTTTTATTATTTATATTTATAACATGTGTGAAAAGAATGAGCAGACATATGTATATTGATTCATGGACCCACATTCGATTTCCCCTGAGGCACATGCATAGGATGAGGAGAAAAGTACAATTTATATTGATGAACGATTTGAATAGAATATAATCACACTCTTTTGGATGGTAGGTTTTTTTCAAGGGAGAAAACAATTTATTGGATATGCTCTGTCCATGAAAATGTGTGGGGAGATTTTATGAATGTGTTGGAAATTATGTTTCAATTACTTAATAGTTGTTTATATTATAATGAATTTTAAATTTATACCATTTTTATTATTTTCTAACAGGTGATAGGTCAACTTTCGAAAAAACAGAAAGAAAAAGAGTACCAAGATCAAATATGTAAATTTTAAGGTAAATATTCATTTATAATTTATACTTTTTGATGTATAACATAAAAATTATATTTTTAATTGACATTCATTTAACCATAATATTTATGAACAACAAGGCTTCGTCGAATGCAAATAATGTATATTAAGATTTATGTATGAAATAATTACAACAGTAACACTTGTGAAGTTTTACCTGGTAAGGTTTCCTTATAAATGTTTTCATAATATTTCATTTTATTTAATCATTATACATGTTAACAACTATCCTTTTAATTTGTATCTATTTGATGACCCTCAACATTATAGTTTTCAAGAGGTCAATCACTTACAAGTGGAACGGTAAAATTATTTTAAATGTTTGATTGGATTTTATTTTGTTTGTAGAGTAAAATGTATTTATAATTGTGTATTTGGTAGTGATATTTGTTGTATTTAGGATTTTTAGATGACAATTTATGTTTTTAATGTTATATTTTTGAATGTTTAAATCTAACCTCTTATTAATTTTTTGGTCTATTTATGATGTCTTATCGGTATTTATTTCGGTCTTGTTTCTACGTTTTTCATTATATGGGAGATAAAATTAATGGTTTCATGGGGGTGAGTGTGCCCTGGGGTGTTGGGGGTGTCCACGGAGTAGTGGTGTTTAGGAGGTGGGGGTGTCTAGGAGACAGGGGCGTTCCATGGGGGTGGGGTAGTTTCTAGGGGTGGTACAATGTCCAAGGGTGTAGGGGGTGGGAGGGTGTGTAGTTGGGAAGTCTAGTGTGGTGGGGTGGTGTCTAGTGGGAGTTGGGTTATCCAGGGGAGTGGGGTCTTTCCAAGGTGTTGGAGGTGTCTAGGGGGTGGTGGTGTCCAGGGGGTGGGGGCTATCTATGGGGGTGGGGTGGTGTCTAGGGGGTGGGGGCTCTCCACGGGGTTGGGGGTGTCTGAGGTGTGGGCTGTCTAAGGGGTGGGAGCTGGTCCATGGGGGGGGGGGGGGTGGTGTCTCGAGGTTGGGATGGTTTCCAAGGGGGTAGGGGTGTCCAAAGGGTGGCACTGTCTAGTGGTGGCGGTTGTCCATGAGGGGTGGTGTGGTGTATTGGTGGGTGAACAATGGGGAGTATGGGTGGGATGAAGTCTTGGGGTGGGGGATGTCCAGTGGGGGGTTGTGTCTAGGGGTAGGGGGTGACCAAGGGGGTGGGGGTGTCCTGGTAGGCGGTGTCTAGGGGGTGGCAGGATGTGTAGGGGTGGGGTGTCTTGGGGGTGGGTGGTTGTCCCGTGGGGTGGTGTGGGGACAAGGGGGTGGGAGGGCGTCATGGGGGGGATGTCCAGTGAGGTGGGGCTGTGTCAAGGAGTGGGGGCTGTCCAGGGGGTGGGAGGGAGGTCCAGGGGTAAGGTGGTGTCGGGGGGGGGGGGGTTCAAGTTGGTGGTGGTGTACATGGGGGTGTACATGGGGTTGGGGGTTTTCTAGGGTGGGGTGTCGGGGGGGGGGGTAAATAAAGGGGTGGGGGTGTCTAGGGGGTTGGGTGGGTGTCCAAGGGGGAGGGTGTTCAAGGGGTGGGGGTGTCCACAGGGTGGGGGCTTTCTTGGGGGAGGGGGTTGTCCAGGGGGTGGGGGTTTCCAAGGGTGGGAGGGTGTCTAGGGGGTAGGGGGTGTCTAGGGGTGGGGTGCCTAGGGGCTGCTAAGTGTCCTGTGGGTGGTGGATGTTCAGGGGGTGGGACGGTGTCGAGGGGGAGGGGGTGTCTAGAGGAATTGGTTGGTGTCTAGGGGGTGGGGGTGTCCAGGGTGTGGGGGGAGTCTAGGTTCGGTGGGGGATGTCCAGGGGGTTGGGGGTGTCCAAGGGGCGGGGGGGGGGGGTGTCCAGGAGGGGAGCAGGGTGTCTAGGGGGCGGAGGGTGTCCAGGGGTTTGGGGCTGTCCAGGGGGTCGGATGGTGTCCAGGGGGTAGGGGTGTCTAGGGGGTGGGGATTTCTAGGGGGTGGGAGGGTGTCAAATGGTGGTTGGGTGTCCAGACTTGGGGGTTGTCCTGGGGGTGGGAGGGTGTCCAAGGGATGGGGGTGTCCAGTGGTGTGGGGTCTGTCAAAGGTGGTCGGTGTCCAGGGGATAGGGGCTATCCAGGGGGGGGGGGGGGTTGTCCAGAGGGTGGAGGATTCCAATGGGGGGAGGGTGTCCTAAGGGGTGGGGGTATGTCAAGTGGTGTGGGGGGAAACCCAGGGGGTAGGGTCTGTCCAAGGGGTGTAAGGGTTTTTCGTTGAAATTTTAAGGCTCGAATGTTATGTATATGAATGTTTAATAATGATTTGGTTCATCGTGGTTTAGTCTAGTTCTGATGTTTTTCTGGTATCTATTCTGGTCATGATTTGCTCTTGTTTTGGTCTATTTTCTACTTGTTTTAGGTCTTCATTGGAAGAGCATAGTAATGGTTGAACAGTTTTATTAAAAAAATTGTTTTTTAAGTCAGTAATTTTATAATAAACATAATAAATGCATGGGAATGATTTTTTACGTTGATTATTAAACAACTAATGTAGTATATATGTTTTCATGTGGGTTAAACAATATCCAACATTAAAAAATTCTTTGTAGACTATTTTATCACATCGGTTAGGAAAGTAATAGAAGTGATAAACCTTTTTATCACGTCGTTTATTTAAAACCCGATGCAATAAATAAAAACTCCGAAACACTTTTCACATTGGATTTTTAAGAAAGGATGGAAGAAAAGCTTCGGATTAATTTTTTTATGTTATTAATAAAAAACCGATGTTAAAAACAGTATTTATAATGTATCCTATAATAACGTTGTCCAAAAACCAATTTAAAAAATGAAAATTAATAGACTGAAAGATTTTATTTTCTCAAGTGATATTGTTGTGTTATAGTCGAAATGGTTGGAAATATGATTTGAGCCTTAGATATCAACATTGAAATGTGTCCAATAGTAGAAAAAATGATTGGTTGTTGGATTACCACTATTTTAGGGAGATACTGAACTTAAAAGAACACAATATTTATAGAAAAACAAATGAGTGAAGTGTCTATGGAATGTGGAGTGACACTGGGAGTGGGTGAATCAGGTGTGTCTGATTTTTATAAAGTCTTTATCACCATTGAATTCAATCCTCTATCACCTGTTAAGATTATTTGATCATGAATGCATTGAGGAATGTAAATGTAGCACAAGTCACAATATTTTTACAATATTTGTTATGAAAACCAACATATTTAACATGTTTAATAGAACCATCAACATTGATTATCCACTATAAAAATTTTATCAATTGAAAGGGGTCAAGAATAAAATTTTTATACACCACATTAATTGATCCCCTAGTTGATTCATGTTATCCTTCCCCAATTCTTTTATTCTCCCTTGGTTGGATTGAAACCCCAACTGATCCATTGGATAGGCCACCCAGTCTCTCTTGGGATAGTTTAATAAATGTTAAAACTACCCCGCCTCTCTCGAGCCTCTTCAGAAACTAGTTAGACCCCAATCAATAGCCCTCTCTTCTTTTTATAATATCGGATCCACCGATAGGGTGATCACTTTGATCTTACTCCATGGGATTTATGTATCACACTATCTCATGTAAAATTCAATTAAGTTTTCACTAGAAATATCCTTATTCAAAAAATTTAGATCATTGAATATAATTAGCTTCCTAGGTAGAACTCTTCTCAGGTATGAACTCAATCTTTTATAGAAGAACCAACCTCATAAAAAACTGACAACTCAAATAAAAAGACCTACTAAAAAATTGGTATAAATATTTTCCCAAATTTAGTTTCATGTAATGACACACTAATTATGAAATATAAATTGACTGTTCTCCTGTTCAATTAGAATTCATGTATTTGATACATTTCATGGCATTCTCATTTTATTAAACTATTATTTCAAGTGAATTCAAAATATATAATTTATTTTTCAATGTTTGATATGTTGAGAACTGACTTTAAATACCACAAACTTAAATACAAAAGATAATCAATTCATATAAATTCCTTAACATCATTTTCATATATACTAACACATGCATCGTAAAGTGTTGGGTAAATGCTTCACATGATTTTTATCTTCTTGTACTCTCACCATTCAAAAGCTTTGCACAATCACTATCAACACACACAATGTTTTTTCTAAATGTGTGTAATTTCACAAATTCCTCGAACAAAGCATGAATCCCCTTAATATATTAAAGAATAAAAATAAATTAATATATGAAACATTCCTTATGCTGTGTATGAATATATTCTAACTGAAACTATGAAATCACACTATTATCAATACAATATTATTATACGCACACCCAAAAGGGTTGAGACGTAGTGTGCCCAACGAAACTCCAATAGATTCTCTCCAACACCCATTTTATCTGACCATTTTATGAAAAATATCACCTTTATTTACGTAAGAATTATATTAATATTAGCAGATAAATTCCAAATATAATGGGTTCACTATTTCTTCTCAAATGACAAGGATGGATGCTACTTTTATTTTTCATAGATAATTAATGATTCACATAAACAAATAAAAAAGTAAATACGAATATCAGGATTCTTGAATTTCTTCACATAACCTTGTTCATCTGAAAGCTTTACTAGTGTGAAAGTATCACATCGTATTCTTGTGGGATTAATTCCACTTAATAAAAAATGGTGTCTTCATAGATCTCCTTCATGAGATAGGGTGATTCACGGATACTCAACATCAATAGAATGTATATCTATAAAACTCGAAAAAATATGAGTATTGTTTTGGCTATTTAAAGGTAGATAATCACAGACATATCTTTTATGCACTAACTCACTTCCACAATTCTTAGTATCACAATCCCAAAATTTCAATCATTTTAAACTTACTTTATTTCTTATATTTGAGATTTACTAAATGATTCACACGTAGTTTCATCATATTTCTATCATCTTCGGATTTTTTGAAAGATAAAATGATGAGGAGAGGCCATTTATAGTGCTACAGAGGAAATTAAAATGGATCATCTGGGGAACAGGACTTATCTAATGGAATGATAGAGACTATATCATTGGTGAATAAAACATATAGTCCAATTGATGCTATTAAACTGATCAAATAGAATAAATTGATCAAATGGAAAGGATGATCAGATGTGCAAATCAAATGGTCATAATTTATTCAGTGCTGTTGTGATGCACTTAAATATATTCCCACATTCACTCAGCTAGATTTTTTTGTTCCACTATAATATTAATTGTCATGATAGTTGACCAAAAGTGGTTATATTTCCTCTCCCAACACTGCATCTATCTGCTGCCATTCCACACCGCATGGGGCGCCACACAACTCATATTTTCTCTTATAGTCATGTGCCTCTTCCAATTATACTGCCTTCTAGCTTATCATGGGTGGTCTCCCTCAACCATGTTGGGCCCTCGGAGGCCCCACTTAGGATCTGTCCAAGCACGATAGGGAATGTAATTTGGTAGGAATTTTTTTATTTAAACTCTATTAAAAATAAATGCACATTCCACAGAAACTAAAAACCAACCATCTCAAAATTAAACCACAAACAACATAAAAACATCATCATGAACAATAAATCATTTTTCATGGAATATAATAATTTATATTCGAATAATATTTTTAAACAATTTGTCAATATATACTACCTATGAAACATGTCTTTAGAACTTCATACTATCTCCACAACCATAATAATTTTCACTCTCAATTAGAACTCAATGACTTTTTCATATTATCATGTAATTGAAAACAATTTAAACTTTAATAATCCATTGGGGTTCTTCAGTCTACCCCATTTTATTTTATTCAATAGCCACTTTTTAAATATTCAATGATATCTTATATATTTTGTTGGTAATAAATCCAAAGATAAAATTATGGTAAATAATTATCATTTCCAAAATCAAAATTCAATGAATTTAATATTATCTTCTGACATATATTACCAAATTTATTTTTGAGGATGATGGAATAACTAATAGAATTAAAAATGGATACAATTATTCATCACTATTTCTATAGTATTAATTCTCTTTCTAGAATGCAGTATTGATGAAATTTATCTTTAATTTTTTATTAAACTTCCATCATGTTGTACCAACAACTCAAACTAATTTTTAGTAGTTTCTCAATGTAGTTTCAACTAATCCCCTATATAATTCCCAAAAAAAATAGATTAGAAGAATTCCAGTCCCAGCATGTTCTTCCACTTTTAAATTAACCATCCCATTTTTCATGAAGTAATAAATAACTCCATTTTTAGAATTTATTTCTTATAATGAAAATGGGAGAATGGAACCAACATACATCATTAATGAAAGGCATCAATTTCCTAAAAATTATTATTTTCTAAATTATCATATATATACTTCACTAAAACATTGGATATTCATATAATGGAAACTATGATAGAAATATATGGTGGTTGTATGATAACCCTGATTTTATTACAAACTTAAACATGATTTATTACATAAACTATTCACTTGATAAAACATGGAAGATCGAGAGGTATAGTGTATTTAAGTCTTAAGATCATTACAAAACAAATTAAAACATGAAATACAACATCTTTATTGAAAACATCCTTTATATGACCACTACATTCCCTCGTACTTAGCATTGCTTGGGATAACCTGAGGACATGCATAAGCAAAGGGGTGAGGTATAAAGCCCAGTAAGGGAATAAACATGGAATACACGATGAGTAAAATACATGTTAGAAAATAGAAATATCAAAAGAGAATAAGATAAACATGAACATAAAATCATGATAAAGCATGATAATCATATCATGGAAATGTGGCAAGAACACCTAACATGGAATTAGCATCAGCCAAGTCTCATTGCACATGGAGCATGAGTAAATACTCATTGCACATGAAACACGAGTAAACACTTGTTGCACATGAATTAGAATGAGTCAATAGTCATTTCACATGACATATCAAGATAATATACTTTACCCAATTCACTGAAGCGCTATAAGGGCACACATTTCTTAATCATTTCATTTCAAGCATAAGTGTGCCACATGGATCATAAAACAAGGGTTCATTATACATAATCATTTATTCCACGATAAAGTAATGTGGAATTCATAAATGTAACTTTATAATCAATAAGTAAATGTGCATAAATTTGAATACCCTTGATGGATAAATGGGCGTGGTATTCACTACACAAAGGCATTGGCTTATAAAATTGGTGCAATTTCGGCAGCGTAACGGCGTGACATATGAATTCATAAAAATGGTTGATGAGAGAGAAAGGGGTTTCTAATAATATTTACATGAAATGTACAGGAAGGGGTTCATATATATACATGTCCCAACAATTGTAATGGAATTTAGATTCACTATGGAAAATTATTGCATGAATATAAATGTGGAGACAGAAGTTCCTTTCGGAATTTCGGCATAGTAACGGGTGTACATGGGAGGAATTTAATGAGAGAGAAAGGTGTCTACCATCATTCAAAAAATAAGAAGGCAGTATGGGGGAGGTGGGAAACCATACCCCAGAATTTATAATTGAAATTAAAAGGGCATAACAATAATATGAAAATTGGACAAAAAGGTGAAAGGAAGAAAAAACCCTTACTTGGAAGTGTGCTTCCAAAGGCTTGAGAGAGGATTCTTCGGAGCTTGGGTCACCTTGGGAGGATTCTATAGAGAGTAGGTCAGAGTTTGGATGAACTAAAAAGGCTATAAGTTAGGAGGATGTAGGAGCTTGGGTGGGTTTATATAGGAAAGGTGAGTGAATTCCTTATTATTTAGGTTTGGGACCCCTTACCTTAAACTAATCCAAACCACAAATCAGCTCGTTGTTTTTGCCCATGATTTTTGGAAAAGGGAAGAGGAAAACTATATTTTATAATTCCAAAGTCCGAACTTCTTAAAATAATAGGGTTACTAATGTGGATGTGAGTCACACTCCCATGGAAAATAATTTAAAAAGACAAGGTGTTTAATAAGTCTTGAGGAGTCCATTAATGCTTTGTAAAATAAGTCAAACAAACCCAAAATCCAATTATTTTAATGGTAAAACATATATTGTCCGAATATAAAGCTTATAGTGTTTTATTACGTCGCTATTAGTTCTTTATGATGTCATAAAACACATTATATATTTAAACGGGATTTAATTTTTACCCAAAATTTTGACTGTCTCAGAAAATTATGAAAATTTCACCGTTTGATAATTTCGGCGTCCAGATTCTAGAATTAAAATTTATTTTATCTAAATGATTTTCTATATATGTTAGTTTTCACTTTTAAAATAAAAACCGACTTTTATTGAAATTTCACACGTTTTGACAAAAATGGCTTTCAAACCTTAACAAAAATTACAATTGAATTCATAAAATTATAAGATCATTTATATTTATTAAAAAATCATTTAATAAAAAAAATTATTAAAAAATTATTAAATTAAAAAATCCATTAATTCATCAAAATAGATTTCTAAGTTCCATATTAACTAAAAAAATACTATTTGTGATTTAAAAAACTATATACAAAGTGTAAATAATGAAAATAAGGGATATTCAGTATTATATACAAAAAATAATATACATGAACATAGTACTAACGATTTGTTACATAAACCCTTAAAACCATAGCATAAGTCCTAAGGGTAAGGTGTTCTATGGTGAAAAACTGTTGGGGTGGCTTAGATAACGTTGCTCGGGTGGTAATCTCTATCAACTTCTAATTTTCCCGTAGACGGTCCCGTTAAAGCTTCACATGATGAAGCTAAGCTTAGGTTAGGTCAAGAGCGAATCCCAATGACCCCACCTATTTTCCGAGCTCTGACTAATGGGCTTCGTATGGAGAAATTCTATTGGATGTGGCCATTGCATCCTTTGTCTGAGTAAATTGGTTTTGTTAATGCCCTATATTTATACTAATCATTTGATCACTGTTCAATGACTATATTAGCAACGGTAAAAATTCTTAACATAAAACCAATGAAGTTGACATTTTATATAAACATTTTACATAATGAGACATTTAATTAGATCAAGTGGGATTTCTGCTAATGAAACATTGGGTCGTTACAATATTCCTACCTTAAGAAATTTCACCCTTGAAATTTCCTTTTCCCACACTAAAAAAGATGTGGGTAACTCATATTCATCATTTCCTCCAATTCCAAAGTCGCTTCTTCAAACTTGTGGTTTCACCACAACACCATGATGAGGGGCATTGTCTTATTTCATAGAACTTTTTCTCTACAATCTCTGATCTTCATTGGTTTCTCCTCATAAGAAAGATCGTCCTCCAACTGTACCAACTCAGAAGAGAGTACATGTGAAGGATCTGGTATGTACTTCCTTAAGAGGGATACATGAAAGACATCATGTACTTTGGCCATGGTACGTGGAAGTGCCAGTCGATAGGCCACAGCCCCGACATGATCAAGAATCTCGAAGGGGCCGATGTACCATGGACATAACTTACCTTTCTTTCCAAACTTCATGACCTTATTCCATGATGATATGCGTAGAAAAACCATGTCTCCAACTTTAAACTCAAGGTCTCATCGACGATTATCCGCATAACTCTTCTTTCGACTATGGGCTACCTTGAGATGCTGCTGAATGGTTTTCACCTTCTCCACCATTTCCTCGACCATTTCTGGTCCAAACAGCTTACATTCACCAGCCTCATCCCAACACGCCAGTGTTCCGCACCTTTTCCCATAAATGGCATCATATAGTGCCATTTGGATGCTCGAGTGGAAACTATTATTATAAGAGAACTCAACCAGAGGAAGATGTTGATCCCATACACCTTTAAAGTCCATTGATAATTCTCTCAACATGTCCTCAAGTGTTTGTATAGTCCGCAAGGATTGGACTTCAGTTTGAGGATGATAGGCCGTACTGAAGTTCAGTTCAGTATCCAGAGCTAGTCGAAGACTCTTACAAAACATAGAGGTGAATCATGGATCTCGGTCAGACACAATAGATAGTGGTAGTCCATGCAGCCTTACCACTTCCCTAATATATATTCGTTCCAGTTGATCCAATGATAAGTCTTACCGAATAGCATTGAAGTGTGCAGTCTTGGTAAGACGATCCACCACAACCTAGATTTCATTATTGCCTTTGGATGTCCTCGGGAGTACAGTGACAAAGTCCATGGTGATTTTCTCCCATTTCCATTCTGGTATGGGCAATGGTTGCATCATCTCCATAGACTTCGACCTCCATGTCTTAACTTTCTAGCTCACCAGGCACTTTTATGTATATACAACGATCTTCTTCTTCATATTATCCCACCAAATTTTATTTCGGATATCTCAATACATCTTTGTTCTCCCTGGGTGAATAGAGAAATTTGAACTTTGTGCATCATACAAAAGTTCCTTCTTCAGCTCCAGAATTGACGGAACACATAGTCTTTTCCCAAATCACACAATTCATTCTTCATTAACATTAAAGTCTGATGATTTCCCTTTTTCGATAGCTTTCAGTTTTTCCTAAATTCCAACATCATCCTTTTCAGCATCCTTTAACCTTTATAAAAGAGGCGATTGAGCAATCATTTGTGAAAGGATTGATGATGTTCAATTAGTTATGATTCTCATGTCCATCTTCATCAATTCTAAAATGATTTGATCCTTCTCAATTCTCCTCATTGATAGAATCGTAGGGTCATTTCTACTAAGGGTATCTGCCACCTTGTTCACCTTCCCAGGGTGGTAATGTATTGAACAGTAATAATACATGATGAGATCTTTCCATATTCTCTGGAGCATATTAATCTCTTTCTGTTTGAATATATATTTAAGACTCTTGTGGTCAGTATATATCTCACATTTCTCCCCATCGAGATAGTGATGCCAGATTATCAAGGCAAAGATCACCGCCGCCAACTCTAGATCATGTGTTGGATAGTTTTGCTCATGGATTTTCAACTGTCTTGAGGCATAGGACATCACTTTATCATTCTGCATCAGCACACAGCCTACGCCCTTCTTCGAAACATCACTGAATATCAAGAAAAGGTTCCCCACTTGTGAGCAATGTTAGCACGGGCACATTGATAATCCTCATTTTCAACTCTTTGAAGCTTTCATAGCATTCATCACCCCACTAATACTTTACTCCATTTTTAGTTATCTTGGTAAGAGGGTTGGAAAATAGTAATAAATTTCTCACAAATTTTCAATAATATCCATCTAACCCCAAGAAGCTACGGATATCCGTTACCGATGTTTGCCTCACCCATCCATCAATTGCATCTGTTTTAGAGGGATCCACAGATATCCATTTGCTTGTGATGATATGGCCCAACAATGAGAAGTCCTTCAACTAGAACTCACACTTTCTGTACTTTTCTTAGAGCTTCTCCTTGCGCAAATTCTCTAGTACAGTTCTTAAATGCTCCTCGCGATCCTCCTTGGGTTTTGAGTATATTAGAATATCATCTATAATGACAACAAAAAATTTGTCAAGGTAATCTCTATAGACTCTATTTATCAAGTCTATGAAGTTTTCTGGAGCATTATTGAATCCGAAAGGAATTAATATGAATTCATAGTGCCCGTATCTTGTACGAAAAGCAGTCTTGGGGACATCTTCCTTCTTCACCCTTACTTGATAATATCCCAACCGCAAATATACCATGGAGAAGTATTGTGCTCCACACAGCTGCTCGAACAAGTCATCGATCAGTGGTAGAGGATACTTGTTCTTTATCGTGATTTTGTTATGTTCACGATAATTGATGCAAAGCCGCATTGACCCATCCTTCTTCTTGATGAAGAGGACTGGTTCACCCTATGGTGAAGCACCTGGGCGTATAAACCCTTTATCCAGATTCTCCTATAGTTTTTTCTTCATCTCTTCAAGCTCCACGATAGCCATTCTATATAGATTCTTGGATACTGGTAGCACCCGTGGTATAAGATCGATTGATAATTCAATGTCTCTTTTAGGATGATGACCATGCAGTTCCTCGGGAAACACTTCATCAAATTCCCTCACAAAAGGCATTTCTAAAAGGATGGTTTCATCCTTGTACTCAATCATCTGAGCCAGATACGTGTGCTCATAGGGAAGTAATATCCATGCTGGAGATGATGGGGCAAAATTAGATTCATCTTTCCCCTTAAACATATAAAGAATTGGGGTTTGATTATATATATTTAGTGTGACTTCCCTCTCCCGACAATTTATGTTGGATCTATATAAGTAAATCCAATCCATACCAAGAATTGTATCAAATTCCACTAGAGGGAGTATAATGAGGTTCGTATAGAAATTCAATCCATAGATTATGACAGGGGAGGAGTTATATTCATGGGATTCAATGATTGCCCCATTTTCCGTAATCACCAAAATCTTCACTTCCATGATTTGTGTTGGTTCTGGGATTGTTCTAATAAACGTTCGAGATATAAAAGAATGCATAGAACCTAAATCAAAATGTACTTTTGCAATTATTGAAGGAATAACTACCATACATATCACCACTTCGTTTTCGGGTTTCACTTCAGTAGAAGTGATGGAAAAAGCTCTTCCTTGCTCCCTTGAAGTTTGTTGGTTGCCTCCGAAAACCCTTGGATTAGGGAACTGATTTGCAAAATGCCCCAGTTATTTGCAGTTGTAGCAATGAAGAATGCGTTGAGGTTCGAACGGAGCATTACTCTCCTCTGTCACATCTGCTGGTCTTTCTTCCCGACAGTTAATAGCTAGGTGCCCATCTCTTCCACACCGAAAGCATTCCTAGTCCCATTGAGCCGATTTCCAGGGTTCTTTTTCCGCACTTTTGGCATGTGGGGTGCTAGTTCTTCTTAGCACCGTTTTATTTATCCACCGGACCACAATAATTGAATTCCACCTTATGCTTATTGTCCCCATGATACCCATGTGATTCCCCAATCTCCATTTCGACCTTGAGGGCACATCAGACAATTTCCTCATAGCTGTAGAACACATGGATCGGTAATGCTTTCTGTAGGCTAGGATTTAGCCCACCAAAGAAGCGGTCAACTTTGCATTCAGGTGTAATGAAAAATATGGAAGCTTATCGTGAAATCATTGTGAAGTTTTCCTCGTACGCTCCAATAGATTCTTCATCTTTTTTCTTGAGGGAGTGGAAGTCCCTTTACATATTAAGCCAGAGGGTGCGCGGAAAATATTTATCGAAAAACATATTATGGAAATCCTTCCATTCCAATGCCTTGATCTCCTCCTCAGGCTTCATATTTTTTATCAACATCCACCATTGAATAGCTTCACCCTCCAAACAATAAGCTTCCAGGAGAACCTTCTCTTGTTCATAACACTAAAGGATGAAGAAGATATTTTCAATGGAGTTGATCCATTGTTCAGCGATCATGGGATCGGATGATCCACTAAAATTAATAGGCCTTTGTCTCATGAAGCACTCGATAACAACTTATTATTTCTTAGGGGGGGGGGGGGTGAACGTTCCTCTTGACCCGTGTATCTATTAAAATCTTGAGTTAGTTGAGAGAGAATCATGACCATGTTATCGATTCCTGCTCCCATTGGATTGGGCATCTCATTAGTATAGTTATCACACAGATCTTCACATCCATTGTTAGCCCGAGTCCTCCTATTACCGCCCATTAGCTAGAATAAAAGGAATGTTAGCGGTAACACATAAAGGGTAATCCAAATACGAATGTTGATAAATTATAAATAAACTTTTATTTCCTTAAATCATGAGTCTATAGGCTTCAATCTGGGCTTTTCATGATCTATTTTCTAACATATATTCTTAGAGTAATTTTTAAAAAAAATCCTTTAATAAGGGTTCATACTAAGTTTGTGAATTTATCAAAACACATCCCCCGGAAGTGTCGTAACCAAGAGTGCAGCAAGTCCCGTTGTCGTGCACCAGTTCCCATTCAATTCTATCCGAAAGCGATGTTTTCAGGTTTTAACCCTATGATACATCTGTTTCAGAGCCGCCTCTACCTACTCGTATCCAGACAGGGATTTATTTTCTTTATAAACCACTTACTCACTACTTACCAAAATTTATGGATGTTTTTATTATACATAGTCTTGTCTCTAAGGCTTTACTGGGGTTTTATAATCCTAATCCCAAAAATAACTAAACCTATCCTTTGATACCAACTATGACAACCCTGCTTTTATTACAAACATAAACATGATTTATTACATAAAGTATTCACTTGATACAACATGGAAGATCGAGAGGTCTAGTGTCTTTGGGGATTAGGATCATTACACAACAACTTAAAACATGAAATACAACATCTTTATTGAAAACATCCTTTACATGACCACTACATTCCCTCGTACATAGCGTTGCATGGGATAACCTGAGGACATGCATAAGAAAAGGGGTGAGCTTTAAAGCCCAGTAAAGGAATAAAAATGGAATACATCAGGAGTAAAATACATGTTAGATAATAGGCATATCAATAGATCATAATAGAAACATTAAAATAATGACATGATAAATCATTATAATCATCACATGGAAATGTGGCAACAACACCTAACTTGGAATTAGCATGAGCTAAGGCTCATTGAACATGGATCATGAGTAAATCCTTATTGCACAAAAATAACTAGTTAACCCTCGTTGTACATTCATTAGCATGATTCAACACTAATTGCACATGATGTATCATGATACTATACTTTACCCAATGAATTGGAGCTCTATAAGGGCGCACCCTTCTTAAACATTTCATTTCACGCATAAGTGTGGCACATGGATCATAAAACATTGACTCATTAAACATAATAATTTATTCCATGATAAAGGAATGTGGAATTAATACATGAAATTTTATAATCAATAAGTAAATGTTCATAAAGGTGAATATACTTAATGGAGAAATGGGCATGGTATTCACTACACAAAGGCATTGGCTTAGAAAATCGGTGCAATTTCGACAGCATAACAGCGTGACATAAGAATTCATAAAAATGGTTGATGAGAGAGAAAGGGGTGTCTCATCATATATACATGAAATGGAATTTAAGAGGTCATATAGATACATGTCCCAACAATTTTAATGGAATTTAGATTCATGATACAAAAGTATTTCTTGAATGTAAATGAGGAGAGAGAAGTTCAATTCGGAATTTCGACATATTAACGGGTGTAAATGGGAGGCATTTAATGAGAGAGAAAGGGGTATCCAATCATTAAAACAAAAATATGGAAGTATGGGGGAGGTGTGAAACCATACCCTAGCATTTATAATGGAAATTAAAAGGGAATTACAATATTATGAAAATTGGACAAAAAGGGGAAAGGAAGAAAAAACCCTTAGTTGGAAGTGTGCTTCTAAAGGCTTGACAGAGGCTTGAGTGAGGCTTCTTGGGAGCTTGGGTCACCTTGGTAGGATTATAGAGAGAGTATGGAAGAGTTTGGATGAACTCAAAAGGCTTTGAGTGAGGAGGAAGTGGGAGCTTGGGTGGGTTTATATAGGAAAGGTGAGTGAATTCTTTATTATTTTTGTTTGGGACACCTTACATTAAACTAACACAAACCACAAATCAGGTCATGTTTTTTTCCCATTGGTTTTTGGAAAATTAAAGAGGAAAACAATATTTTATAAGGACAAATTCCAAACATCTTAAAATAATGGGGTCGTTTATGTGGAGGTGAGTCACACTCCCATGGAAAATAATTTGAATAGACAAGGTGTTTAATAAGTTTTGAGGGGTCTATTAATGCTTTGTAAAATAAGTCAAACAAACCCAAAATTACATTATTTTAATGGTAAAACATATATTGGCTGAAAATAAATCTTATAGTATTTTATTACATCACTATTAGGTTTTATGATGTTATAAAACACATTATATATTTAAACGGTATTTAATTTTAGCCAAAAATTTGACTGTCTCGGAAAAATATGAAAAATTCACTGTTGGATAATTTTGATGTCCTTATTCTATAAATAAAATTTATTTTATCTAAATAATTTTTTGAATATTTTAATGTTCTCTTTGAATATATAAAATGAGATTTTTCAACAATTCACGGGTTTTGACAAAAATGGCTTTCAATCCCTAATAAAAATTACAATTTCATTCATAAAATTATAAGATCATTTATATTTAATAAAAATTAATTTACTAATAATAATTATTTATTAAAATATTATTTAATTCAAAAATCCATTAATTAATCAAAATAGATTTCTTAGATAAATATTAACTAAAAAAATACTATTTGTGCATTATAAAAAACTATTTTTAAATGGTCAATAATAAAAAGAAGGAATATTCATTATTATATAAAAATAATAATATACATCAACATAGTTCTAGCGATTTTTTTCATAACCCCTTAAAACAACAGTATAAGTCCTAAGGGTAAGTTGTGCGATGGTGAAAAACTCTTGGGGTGGCTCAGATAACATTGCTCGAGTTGTAATCTCTATAAACATGTACTTTTCCTATAGATGGTCCCGTTCGAGCTTGACATGATGAAGCTCAGCTTGGGCTTGGTCAAAAGAGAAGCCCAATGATGCCACCTATTTTCCATGATCCGACAAATGGGCTTCATATGGAGAAATTCTACTGGATGAGGTCATCGCTTCCCTTGTCTGAGTAAATTGGGTTTGTTAAAGCCGTATATTTATACTAATCATGTGATCACTATTCAACCGCTATATTCGCAATGGTAAAATTTTTTAACATAAAACCAAAGAAGATGAAATTTTATATAAATTTTTTACATAAAAATAAATTTAATTAGATCAAGTGGGATTTCCATTAATGAAACTTTGGGTCGTTACAGGTTGATCATATGTTCTCCCCTTCCATAGATACATTCAATAATTTCTTCATCAAGAAAAAGAATCATAAAATAATTATCTCCATGTGTCATTAAATATTATTTGATATTTTTCAAGAAGATAACATAATTCCAATAATATTCCATGGTGGAAATCTATCTAAGTATATGATATTAAAATATAACTATAAGATATTAAATTTTTTTAAAGAGATAAGATGATTCCATTAATATTCCATATGTGAATACATTCCCTAGGAACTTAATTAGTCTTCTATTTGAGTGAATACTTTTTTCTTCCAAAACTAGAAGTCTCAAGTGATTTCCCTTTATTCTTTATGAATTCTCATATTTAAGGAAACTTTTCACACAACTACAAATTTTCGCTATAGCCACGGACCTATAGCCAAAGTTTTATAGGTCTGTGGCTATAGATTTTATATTTCCAGGTTAATTTTCATCTCCATGGATAAATCAAGAATACACCACAACGTCATTTTTCCCCCAATCTCTATTGGGATCTTCCTCCTCCAATGATCTGCAGCCCTCTTCCTTCTCCCTAGATTCGCACACCGCATAGCCCTCCTCCCGACAACGTCTCCTCCTCCCTGCAGCCCTCCTCTCCTCCCCCGATTCACATCCCTATCGCCGTGCATCCCTCCTCCCCAACGATGTCTCCTCCTCCCCGCAGCCCTCCTCCTCCCCCCGGTTCATAGCCATATCACCGCGCATCCCTCCTCCCCTATGACGTATCCTCCTCTTGACGATCTGTCCGACGATCTCACCGTGCAATCCTCTCTCACAGCGGCGCCATCCTCCCGATGAACTCTCCCACAACGACGCCCTCCTCCCCGACGACCTCTGCTCTGCGGTTTCACCATTTGTTGGTAGAAGCTAATCGCTCTTTATGACCCTAGCATATTGTCTAAGTGCTAGAATCTATCATTAGCTTTGATGAAGCACTTTTATAAATAGAGGAGTCTGTGACTGCTAGACAAGATAGGTATTGGCTTTCTAAATTGAAAAAATGCAACCCCTTTTGTTAATCTTCACATATTTGATTGGTTTTTCTTATGAAAAATTAAATTAAATATTGGTTTGATTATATGTTGTACTTCCAGGATGCATGCTAAGCTCATGTATTGGTTTAATTTTTGTCGATATCTACCTCTAATCAGCAAGGATGGGAAAAAATTTGTTGGATGTCAATATTTCTTAATTATGTTTCATGTGAGAGGATAAATTTATCATCATTGAAATTATGAGATCATGCATTGAGTGCCGGAATTATGCGCCCAATGTATCTTATAAGTGAATTTTGGATGGATAACCTTTCTTGAACTTACCTCTTTACATCTTACGTGATGAAGTGATGATTTTATTCCATGTAAAATTCAAACACATATATTGATCTATGTGTTGGGTGAGCTGGAGAGAAATCAATACATAGAGTTTTTGTTGATATGGTGGGTGCCATTGTATTGCGACTATACATGGTGATGGGGGTGTTGATACATACTATATGCATGCAAAATGGAGAAAACCACACATTCTAAACAAATTGAAAGGTCTTGTGGTAAAATCTGTTGCATGGAATAGGCAGTAGATCACTAAAGGCATGTTTTTTAAATTATTATTTTCTCCATTTTCTGGTCATCGCTGTTTAAGAAAGATTTTGATAAAATATTTTCCTTGGGTATATATGTCGAACACAGCATCTACAAAAGAGACAACTCATGGCACCGACAATGGAATACTATATGAGATGGTCGTGGATGAGAAGGATAAGAAGGAGAAGTACATGAAGTTTCTATTTGACTTGCAAGAACATCCAGGGGATTTCATGGGTCTACAGGTACATCTTCCTCAACCCTTGTAATTTGGGGTTACAGTTTTCCTTCATATCAAAAGCATTATGGAAGAGAGTTTTTTCAAAAGTGGGTTGTATAGGTGAGATAGAAACATTTGAATGGTAGAGGGATAACCTATTAATATTTTGAATTTACGTTGAGGGGATGTTTGGTACACTGGAGAAACCCTTTCAGGAAGAGCTGATTCCAAGGGTTTCCTATGAATATATGCTTGGTTTGAAGGAATCACATTTCAATGGAAAGACTGATTCCAGAAAGGGATGAAAAAGGGCTTCCATAATTTCCTTTTGGAAAGGTGTTTCTAGTAGATTCCCATCCCCACTTTGCTTCCTACTTTCCTAGCCACCCGATTTGCAGACCATGCATGCCCTTAGTGCAAGGGATCTTGATGCGTAGGCTGTGGATGTCTAGATAGGTTTGGAGGTTGCTGGAAAATCGATACCAAGTTTTCAATTTCGAGTAAACTTTGCGCTTCTCTTTTTCATTCTATGTCATTTTACAGATGGAAATAACTGTTTTCACTGATGGGACAAGATATTATGTGATGGGTGTTACTCCTACATGACTATATTATTTCACTGGTATTGGATCTCTGGAAGTAAGTTCTCTTCTGAGTAGCCTCTCAATGTGGGACTCAGAATTTGTTACTATTGTTTTAGAAAATACGAAACATTTCTGTCATACCATACTATACATCAATATGATGATATTAAATGAAATTATCATGATATGCTTCAACTTTTATTTATTCAATGCAAACTTTCCATGAAAATAAAATGTGTTATGAGAATGGAAGTAGAACATGTTGCACTACCAGACCATTATTTCTAATATTTGGCTATTCCGTATGAAATATTAATGCTTATTGATTGCTGATTGATTTGCAGACTCTTTTTCCTTGTTATTTATATCGAGCTGTTCATTTCCTAGAACTTCCTGGTGAAATACCAAACAGGTAGGTTTGGGGATTTGTTTTTGGTCTCAAGGTATTAATAATCATAGATATTTAAATTTTAGTAGCTTTAAGTTGAAATACATGTTTGAAATGACTAGAATTTTTTTAAATGGTTCATGTTTTATAAATTTGAAAAACCCATTTATAAATGAAAAACACCCTTTTGTTGAATGCACATGAAAATTAAGGTAGTTTAAAAGGTGAGGTTTCCAACTCAGAGTAGATTACTAGTTCGTTTATGCCCATAATATTTCATGTATTGAATTGCATTTCTTTATCAAGCAACGAAGGGCTGTGCATTTTTCATTGCTTTCTAGAGGAGGCATCTAACATGGGAACCTGAAGATGTTGCCCCGCGGATGTCACTGTACTGGGCCCACACGTCGTGGTCATGCCGAATTCACATCGTGGTCACGCCATGGTCACACCACGGTCATGCCGCAGTCATGCTGCGGTCACACCGCAGTCACACCGCAGACACATCGCAGTCACACTGCGGTCACGCCGCAATCACGCTTCGATCACGCCTTGATTTGACCCTGCTCCAGGACGACAGCCTGTGGTGGTTCGTAGTCCTGTCGGGATACTTCTCCTTTCCCTAAGCCACACTTCTCAAAACCCTCGGGGCCAATCCCATACTCCTACCATCCTCGCCGCCGCTCCCATATAGACCACCCCTCTCTGCCGTTACCATTCCAACCACCCCTCACCGCTCGCCGATCACCGCTCCCAGCTCCCCGCTGCTCTCGAGGGTTATAAATCTACTTTCCAACCGGTCATCTTATCTTTGATTCAAGTAATTTTTGTTCATTTACTTTTAATCAGTATGTATGCCTTCATTTATTTTTGATTTTTTGGGTCCATTTCACTGCAATGTACTGTCTATTATGATCCCCTTATGAACACAAGAAATATATTATATTAGGTTGCTGTTTTGTTGTAATTTACCTGTATAGAATCATTTTGATTGATATTGAAGAGGTCAAAATGAGGTGGGGGAGGGGGGGATGGGCATGGTTGAGGTGAGGAGGAGGGGGGATGGACCGGGGGTTGGAGGTGGATGTGTAGGTGGGGGAGAGGGGGGGGGGATGTGCTGGGGGTGAGAAAAGATAAGATATGGGGCTGAAAGAACATCCATGTTGATGGCACCACTAATACATCAACGACTATAAAAACATGATCATCGATCAATAATGTCTCCAACTAATCATCTATCAACAACTCATCCAATGGGGTATATAAAAGAAATGAATAACCAATGAAATACCAATGGTCCTGACAAAAATCATAAAAGTTTTACATTAAAAGGGATCTATAGTACATGATTGACCACTCCACATGGGCATTATTAATTAACATCTATAGAAAACACTGGTCACTCAATCAGTAACAAGCCCACTATTGTAACCTCAAGAGTCCCTTTGACGCATATAAATATCTTCATTAAATCCGACCATAAATTCTATCCAACAACATCATCCTATCCTAATGGTTCCAATAGTTCCAATCCTAAAAAAAGGTTGTAATCCTCAACTGTTCTTACCTTGAGAAATAGGTACCAACATTTCAGGATAAAACAATATCTCTTCATATATACTACTTGATTATAATTTTCAGGATCTATATGAATGAACATTGAGAAAAACTAGCTTAGATTTTACAATCCATTCCAACTAAAGATCTCATAACCCTCACACATGATTCTCCTCTCACAACCCAACCTGCTGGAGGATTCTGAATCCAATCCTTGAAGAAATCCTGATAAAGAATTATTTTAGTCCAAAACACCATAAAGACCACATTCAAACACCAAAAGTATTCCACTATGGAAATTTATATGAAAAACTGATCAAAATTGAATACTCATAAGTCGAATTTTGACACCAGGGTTAAAATTGGGTAAACACAACAAGGAGAAAAAACTACCCAACTAGTACTTTAGGTATATGATATGTAACCCAAAATGTCCCCTCGTTCCATGTGACATAGACTGCTCAGTGTGTAATTTTACAAAGCACACATCATGTGTTACGGAATATGGTAGCATCATTATCAAACAAGTGTCCTTCCAACACCTAATCACTCAAGGTGTTGGAATTCGTTAAGATATTTCACTATACCTCTTAGAATGTGTCACACAACATGTGCATAAAATATCAAGGGAATTTGGTCCATATCATAGCTCACCAGCTGGCGTACCACGATGAGGGCCACGATCACATATGATAAATGGTTAATTTTTATGAGTCTCCCTACGGATCATCATTCAAATTTCAATGGATACAAAAAATCATCTATGGAAGGTATATACAAAAATTGTAATATGTTATGTATTCTCGTCTTCTTTTCCATAGCTACTGCTATATCAGTTTTATATATTCCAGCAACATACACCTTTCATTCAAGGTTTGATAATTAATCTCCTATTCTAATTTATCTACACTCATTCTAGGTGTGGCACAATGTATTATTTTGTTCAAGACATTTCCTATTAATTCATATAAATTCTCAGGATATTGTTCCATGATCTTATCCTTTTAATGTCTGTGTTGTGATGTCCGTTATTGTGTGGTCTTATAAAATGGTTCAGCTAACTCCCCAAACTCCATGCCCATTGTTCTTTCTTTTGATCATTACCCATATCTGGAATTATGGAATGTTTCTTCCTCTTCATGGCATGGATCTTTGTTAATAACTAGTTCCCTTAATATCCAACTATTCCCATCTCTATAATTTCTCAGCCTCATTCACCATGGAATGGGGCAGGCTGTTGTGAAATTTTCATTCACCATATAACTTTTATCTTCCTCCCGATAATTCATTGTAAGCTCCAAATCCTTCCAACTAGTGATTATTCTTTAATAAACATAATAAAAAACATCATACAACATTTGACTTTCCACCTCCACATGTGCATCCATATACTTCCATGTGAACCAATTCTCTATATCTCATTAAGAATTCTTTTTTTTATAATGTCATTAATATATTCCTATACTTTAACAATTTTATATCATTTTTTATTTTTTAAAAACCAACACACAATCTCTTTGGTTACAAAATTCTCCCCATTTGGGGTTCGTTCTCAGCCCTACTCCCTCTTTCTCAAGAAAATTCTTTCAAAAGATATATGATGGAAAAAACAACTTTTCATGCCCCCAAATATGAATTTCATACCTTAGTCCCCTTGTTGGATAGAATAATTCCAGATTTTCTTATTTTTAAACTTAGAACTACTTTCTTTAAACCCACCTACACATTCCACAATAAATTACAATTAGAGAATTATACACATTGAATTGAGTTTTAGACATATCCTATAGGCCTTGTGTGTTGTATATTTATGTATGAAATGATATTTTAAGCCAAAAAACTTGTTTGTTATGTGTCACTCACCTCTTTGACCTACCACATGAATAAATGGACAATTATTTAAGTGTTTATGCCTCTTTTTCGGTCCATTTCTTCAATCATTCATGTATTATTATAATATTTAGATATGAATTGTCTAGTTATTAAGTAGTTTATGGTATTGCAGAAGTGAAGGGCTACACTCATCATCAGTTCTAGGAACGTTCAAGATTGAGGATGGTCCCTATTATTTTTTCATGCTGCAAATCCTGCTTGGTAAGCTCTCTCAAAGTCTATATAGTCAGGTATGTCCTGTAATTGCAGGATGTTCAATGCAGTAGCTTCAAGAATCTATTTTTCTTTATCTTTTACGATGATTTTGATGTGGCAGTAGGTAGGGGCAGGGGTCATGTCCGGGTTTGGGGGGATCTGTCCGTGGGTGGGGGGGGGGGACATGAAGGGGGAGGGTGTGGGAGGGCAGTGGGGAGGAGGGCAGTGGGGAGGAGGGAAGTGGGGGGGAGGGTGTAGGGGTGTCTGCAGGGCATAGGGGAGGGGTGTAGGAGGGGGGGGGTCTGCAGGGGAGAGGTGCAGTAGGGCATGGGGAAACTGGCAGGGAGAGATGATGTAGGAGGGAAGGGGGATGTCTGCAGGGCAGTGGGGAGGAGGGATGGGGGGAGTGTGAGGGGTCTGCAGGGGAGAGGTGTATGAGGGAAATGGGTGAACTGGCAGTGGGAGAGGGTGCAAGGGGGGCAGGGGGTGTCTGCAAGGAAATGGGGAGGAGGGCAGGGAGTCTGTAGGGTAGTGGGGAGGGGTGCAAGGGGGATGGTCTCCAGGCCATGTGGGAGGGGTGCAGGAGGGAAGGGGGTCTACAGGGGAGAGGTGCAGGAGGGAAGGAGGGAGTGGGGGGTGTCTAGGGTCTGGAGTGGGGAATTATCAGGGGCACGAGGGGACTGGCAGTGGTGGGGGATGGCATGGGGGAATGGGCAGGGGCAGGGGGGTGCTTGGGGAAGGCAGGGGGTAAGGTGGGGAGGGAAAACTGGTAGAGGGGGAGGGTGGAGGAGGGTAGGGGGGTGTCAGCAGGGCAGTGGGGAAGAGGGAAGGGGGGACTAGTAGGGTGTGACCTATTTAATGTTCTATAACTATCTTATGTACATATTGCTAAATGATGATTCAAAACAATTTCATTTTGGTCGAAAACCACCAAAATTAACCCAAATAATCATAATTTAATTCTTATCTAATGATTCATTCACATGGAATATCATATAATTTATTATAAGATCATTTAAGCTTCTAGAATATCATTAATAACATGAAATATCATTTTTGGATGTTTATCCACGTTCTACATGAAAATTAATTTAAGAATACAAGTGAACCACTCAAGAATACCATAAAAATTAACATTCTTGAACAATGTTATTAAACCATATAACTCATCAAAAGTACCATTAAATAACATAATGAAACTTGACCAGTCAAACACGTCACATTCACGTCGTGGTCACACTGCGGTCGCGCTTCGGTCACGCCGTGGTAATGTCGTGATTTGGCCCTACTCTAGCCACATCCAGCCCACACCATCCCCCTTCCACCTTCATTTCATCCCGCTTCCACAAACATTCCAACCCGCAACAGCCCCCCATGCCACCTTCGAATCAGCTGCACCATCCCCCCAGCACCTGCAAGCAGCACCCTTCCACCATCATTCCAGCCTTCTCCTTCTCCCTTCGAACCTGGAAAGAAGATGCTTCCCCACAAATGTCGCTGGACCAGGCCAACATGTCACAGTCACGCCACGGTCACGTTGTGGTAATGTCGTAGTTTGGCCCTGCTCCAGCCACATCCATCCCACACCAGCCCCCTTCCACCTACATTTGTATTCTCCTTGGAAAAATCTTCCTTTATTCTATTTCTTGCATTTATTTTCACATATAATCAAGGCTTGTTGGCATGAATCTAAGTATTTCTACATCTTTAATGATAGAAGAATCCAATATTAGTCAACACAAACATTAGGAAAGACCATTGAACTCTATTATTAACCTTTTTGAAGTCATGTTTTGATGGAAAAATTCATTGTTAATATTTATTCTTTGTTTTCATATATTAAAAATTTTCATGGGAGAATATATCATTTTCATAAATGAGTCTTTTAGGAACAATGGAAATTTGATTTTCAGAAACAATAGAGGAAAGAAATGGTCGTATCTGATTCACTGAAATTTAGGAGAATATAAGTAAAATTATAGAGGCCAATGAGTCTAAAATTATTGACCAATGATGTTTTTTTATTTTTTGAATAAGGGTTATAAGAGTTTCATTGATCGAGTGAAAGTAGTCATTTCCCACCCAAAGAACATATATGAGACCCAAAACATTCCTTCCAATAATTTTCTTGAACTTCGTAAAAAAAGGATTGGAAACCATCAAAAACTAGTGCTTTCATTGAATAGTTCTGGTTAAGTTCATTAGGATCTCATCATCTGTAATATCACACATAATCGACTTATTAAACTCCTCTAAAACAAACAGTATGAGTTGTTCTTTATATTAGGCGAAATTTGAGACTACCCCACTATACAAAGGTCATGGAAAAAGAGAAAAATATTATTACACATATCAAAATGATTTGATACAGAAAATCCATCAGAATCCATAAGGAAAAAGATGTGGTTATTTTTGTAATGTTCATAGGCCTTTTGGTGGAAATAGAGGGTGGTTGCATCAACATACTTCATAGGAGCATCTCTCGCTCTCGAAGACCAGAAAATCTCTATTCTTTTGAGGGTAACATTGATTTCGGCTTCCATTTTATAAATACATGAAACTCCAGCATCCATGGGGGCTTTTGAAATAAGAGAACTTATTCTTTTATCAATATAATCACATTGAATATCTGGATGGAGATATTTTGTGTAACTATATTGTTTATGTTTAGCGGCCCCCTGATAAATATTATTTTTAACATCATTGTCTTCTCTAGACCCCCCCCCCTAAGTAGACCATATCTACACAGTCATCCTCCCTCACCAAGAAGACTCCAAATCTAAAAGATCATTTAAATATGGGTCCCACATCCCCGTGAGAGAAGTCAATGAGGATTGGGGTATGGTCAAAAGTAGTAAATGGGAGATGAGAATCCTCAATGGATATAAAGATTTTGATCCACTCATATGATCCCAAAAATTTATCAAGGCATTCTTTAATGTGGGTTAGCACATATAATCCCCTAAATTAGATAAAGGGGTAGCATGAGTAACACAAGTCCCTTAGATCAGTGTTATGGGTTTCTTTAACGAAATCCAACACCACCAGCGATTTTTGGTGAGAACCCCATTTTTTATGAGTTGTACATATTTTCATTGAATTATCCACCAATCAGGAGGGGTCTCTATGAATCATTACAAAGTCTATTAATAGGGTTCAACTACCATTATTTTTTCTTCAGGGTTGTCCATTTTAAGAATCCCATGAAGTCCCATGAGGGGGAATCATGTTAGTGGATTGTAGAAACAATATGGGTCGGAGAATTTTTTTTTGATTTTGACTACTGTATTATCCCTTCTAATAAGGTAGAGAACCCATACATGGAATTACCAAGACAATGGGAGGAACCCTTGAATGTCGACATTGATCGCCCCATTTTTTATGTCCTTGCATTCCAACATGTTTTCAGATTGGAGACCCCTGTCAGGGTGGCTTTTCCACACCTACGCATGAGAATTCAATCATTTTGCGGGTTTCCAAACCCATGAATGTTCTAACTCAATATTTTAATATCACTATGTGGTGATAGTTCATTCCAGCCTCAACCTTTGATCATTCAATAGTAGAGACATTTTCTACGATCCTCGGACATTTTGGAAGACGTTCATCTGGAATTGAAATTGAGGCCTCATAATGTTCTTTTGAGCAGGATTGAACTGTGTTAGGGATTTTAGTACTAGGGACTCCTTTGGTGATCCTACTACATGATCGGTGTTTTTTATCCCTAGGCCTCATCCCATAATCTTATTGTGGTCATCCTCTAAGAATGAAGTGTATGATTCTGTGAGAGTGGGGGCTCCTAGTATGGGGGGTCACAACAGGTTTGTTTTGTTTTCTAGAGGTTATGGGCATACCCAATGGATCAAATTGTGGGAATTTTTTTGATGCTATCTTGTTTTAATGGGGGTGATCATCATTAGTTAAATAATCCTTGGAGAGATGGAGAAGGGTTGGGGGCCTCGGGTGGTTTGATGGGGGAAGGGGGGGTTTGGAGTGGGCTGGGGGGAAGTGCAGTGCGTAAGGGGGAAGTGCAGGGGCAAGGGGGTGCTTGGGGCAGAGTGTGTGTGCAGTGGGGGTGCAGTGGGCTGGGGGGAGGTGAAGTGGGCTGGGGGCAGGGGTGTGTGTAGTGGGCTGTGGGGGAAGTGCAATGGTAAGGGGGAGTGCAGGGGGCAGTGCTGGGGAAGGGGGCAGGGGGCTGTTTTTTTATGGAATGGGGGGACATATAGCCATAGTTTACAACCGTGGAAACATGCCTATAGCCACGGTTTAATATCGTGGAAAGATGCCTCTAGCCATGGTTTTAAACTGTGGAAATATATATTTCCAGACATAGGATTCTTCCACGTATTGAAAATCGTGGCAATATGCTATTTCCATGGTTTTAAACCGTGGCTATAGGGCTATATCCACAGTTTTAAACTGTGGTAATAGGTTTTACCCTATAGCCACGCCAATACTAGCAACGATTTATGAAACTATGGCTATATCCTATAGCCCCAATTTTTAGGCCTATAGTCATGGTTCCAAACCCTGTCTATAACTTTATTTTGTAGTAGTGTCAATTTCATAATCAGATATGACTTTTATCAAATAAATCATATTATTTCATTTTTGGATAAATCATTTTTCGGTTACATTCATGATCCATTTAATAATAATGATTATGACCAATTAACAATAGTCCATTATTTAACCATTAAAATCCAAATAGAAACATATTTTCTTTTGTGAGACACACTATACATAACCTTCAAAAACATCTTGGGGTATTTCTTAACAGACTTGTTATTTTTTTACAACCCATGAATGACCTACCATTTTAAATTATTACTTTCTTCAATTATTTGTGGTGTTATATTAACATAAATATAAGATTTGTGCATGATTGTTAAATAGAATACCTCATCATAACAATGACTACATTTGTTGAAATAATCAAAAAAATTATCAATGTAATAATATCTGTTCTTGAAAAAGTGTTTCTCAATTTGTGAGATCATCTTCAGCTGTACCTTTTTAATATAATCAGTGGTTTTCTCCCTTAAAAATAATGTATTCTTTAATTTTCATACAATTACATATTACACCAATAATTAATTTCATGATTCCCAAAATTCCAATAGATCCAACATTAAACAAAAAATACAAACTTCTTCTACTATAATAGATTCATACAATCAATGACATTTTGATGCATTTGGGTATCACATTTATTGTTCTATGCATAATTTGGGGAACACAAATTTCACACTAATTAACATTCACCTGTGAAAATGTAATGAATATTTGAGTATTTTTCTTCACCAATGATTTGTCAAATTAAAATGTTAAATATGTACTATCCATCAAAATAACATTAGTACCCATAGATTCATCTAGAAAATGGTTACCTTATTCAATGAGTTAGTAGTATATTTTTACTTGGATAATATAAATATATTATTTTCAATACATTCAGTCATTTTAGAATTGTTACTCTTATTATATGACTCAGGTACAATACTTTTTTCCTCAGCAACTGAGGAAGTCTCAGTTTGTGTCACTTAAATAGGTCACAACATCACTTCTATTTCAAGATATGTTATGTTGAGAGAAATATTCTCATATTCAACACATTTCATAAATTCTTCCCAATAAATCATCATTTTATTAATCTCATATTAATGAATCTAATTTAATTTAAGTGAAACAATTTCATGCTTCATGATTCTACACCCATTATCAACTAGCTTTTCATATTTGACATAAATTCCTATATTATGCCACTTTTCAAGAGCATGGATAACTTATATTGGAAAATCTCCAAAACGTATTTCCCCCAAAAATTACATTCAAAATAACCAATATCTCAATTATATAATTCATTGCAAAAAGTTACTTTTTATTCTTTTTCAATCAACAATTTAATAACAGTGTTGGTCATAACAACCTTTTTACACATTTAATCTTCCATTTAATTTTCCTCTTAATATAAATATAATTTTTCATACCAATGTTTCCATGAAAACTCTAGTCATAGATGTGACCACATATTTGGGATGTTTCGTTTTATGATTTGTGATTCCATAATTGATCATATCATGATCATAACATGTACTTGATTCCTCAAAATTATAACAAACTAATTTCACTGAATAATTTCCACTATGTGTTTCTTTAGCTTGGATTTGATGTATATTTATCATTTTATTATTATTATTTATATAATATAAACATTTATTCTTATTTTTATTAGTCTTGGTCGAATATTTAACATTTTAAAACATCTGGACAAGAAATATTCTTTTCATATATTGATTTTAGGAACATTCTTTAAACTAAAATATTCAATGAATATGATTCCAACAAAAACAACTAAAGAATTATTATAGATCAAATCAAAAGGGACCAATTATATGATACCAATTTAAGTTTAAAAGGATTATGCAGTCACACTAAGAAGAGTTTGAATCAGGTGTGAGTTATTTACTGAATTATTTTTCACATTTTAATTCAATTATCTGTCACCTATTTTGGTGAGTGGATCATGAATGAAATGCAAAAAGTAAATGTAAAATAGCACAATCAATTTTCTTATGTTTTGATACTATGAAATATATCACTGACATGGTTTTTAGAAAACCCATCTTTGAATACCTACTACAAACCATTTATTAATTAGAATGTTTTCCAGATGAAACTTGTTATACATCAATGTAATTTATCCCAAAATTGATTCTAGTTAAACCACCCAACGATCAAACTTTTCTTCCATAATGGGATAGACACCCCAACCTTTTAACTGGTCAGACCCCAGTATCTCTCGATCCTATTTAGTAACTTTTTAGACCTATAATCACAAGTTCATTCTTCTTTTAGAATATCTGATCTACAATGAGGATTATCTCTTAGATATTCTTACACACACTTTCTAGATCACACAATCTCATATACAATTCAAATACCTTTTCAATGACACTAGTATTACTCAAATAATTTTTATAAATGGATATAATAATGTTCCTTAGTACAAAACTACTCACGAAAGAATTATTTCTACTATAGAAGACCCGACAACACTAAACACTGAAATCATTGATACAAAAATCTATTGAAACAAAGATTGAAATATTTTACCTGCCTCAGTCTAAAATAAATTCTCACTGATTTTACAATATAAATTTCACATTCCCTTCTCCAAATTTCATGAATTTATTTAATACAATGTATTGTCTTCTCATTTTATTCTTGAACTATTCCATCTGTATAAAAAATGTCCCAATTAATTTGCCAATTCTTCATATATCACACAATGATTTTCTTTCCCAGTAACAGAAAAAAATATTCACATCATATGCATTAAATAACATTATGTGTATACGTACTTCTACATTTTTCATTAAATGATGTTTAAATGGGTTTACACTCTTTTATCTTATTATAAACTCACATTTCACATGATTTTAACAATCACTTTCTACAAAAATATTATTTATTTGTAAATGTGTCTACATTCAAACATGCATCAAAAATTTCATGAAACCCCATAATATATTCAAGTATTAATATAAATTCATGGATGGTACATTCATCATCTAGTTTATGAAAATCATCTATCATAAATAATGCAGACCCAATACTTACAATACAAGCCTCTTCTGTGAAAACTCAAATATGTTTAGACTTAGTGTAAAAAACTCTACATAAATATATTCTTTCAAACATCCATTTTACCTTTCATGTGTATGAGTAACCTTAATTTTATTCATGTAATACTTTTAATGATATTATAGAATTATTTTCACAATCCATGGGTTCTCCGAGTCATCCAGCAAGAAAAGGAAGGACGATATGTTTATTCCTCCAGGATTCTTGATTCGTCGAAAAAAACTTGAAAATTAACGTACAGATATAATGACTCTCGAATATATTCCTTGAGCCTTGATAATCACTATTTTCTATAAGTATCAAAACCACATATCATATTCCTATGGGATCACTTCTACTTTACACAAAAATGGTTCCTATATAGATCTATTTTATGAAACAGATTTTTTCATGGAGACTCAAATTCAACAGTAACAAAATATATCAAACCTGATCAAATGAACATGAGTGTAGGTATTTTTATTTATAGTAAACAATTCCGTGAACTAGATTCTATTCACTTCCTCACTTATATGATTCTGAGTATCATCATAACTAATTATCAATCGTTGGGAACTCACTATATTTACTCGATTTGATCTTCATTAAATGCTGAAAACATAGTTTCATTATATATCAATCATATTTGGATTTTATGAATTTTGAAATAATAATGGGATACCACATATGGAGCTTTAATTGGTATTGCAATGGATCTTCTGTTGAACATGTCTCCTCTAATGGATTGTTGGAGAAAACATCATAACTTAATTGAACAGGCCATCCAGATTATGTGATTGAAATGATAAAATAGATTGAATTAATATAACTTCTAGGATGATAATATAAGTAGATAAAATGGTAATAATTTTTTCAATGCTATAGTGATACACTTAAATCCATTTCCACAACAAATTAGCGTGATTTTTTATGTTCCTTTATAAAACATGGTATATGGGCACCTGACCAGAAGTGTTTATCGGCCCACTCCCATCACTACCCCAACTTGAAATATCTATAGGGCTAGTATATTTCAGTATCAGAAACATTAAATTACAATTGAATAAATAAAATAATACATCTTTATTGAATACATATTTTACATGACCACAACAATCCTTTGTACTTAGCCTTTCATGGGATAACCTGATAACATACATAAGAAAAGGGTGAGATTTAAATCACAGAAACTGGATTAAAGAAGGTATAAAATGAAGAATATAATACATGTTAGTAAATTGACATATTAATAGATAATAAGAGACACATGAACATAAATTCATGATATAAAATGATTATCATAACATGAGAATGTGGAATCCACTTAAAATATTGCATCATTAACATAAAGGAATCTGGTAACCCCCATCCCAACATGATGGAAAATGACCTAAAAACAAATTAGGGAATCCCCTTTCCCAAAATGACGTATCATGATACTAACCATTACCCAATGCATTAGAATGATATTAGGGAACACCCTTCATTGTCATTTCAATCTCACACTTAAGTGTGCCACAAAGATCATATAACATGGATTCACTCAAAATAATAATTTATTAAATGGTAATGGAATGTAGAATAAATAAATTATAGCCTATAATCAATTTTTATATTGTGATAATGACACATAAATGTTTTACATAAATTATCATGGTATTCACAACACCCTGATTTTGGCATGGAAAATTGTGGTGGAATTTCGGCAGCCTAACGACGTGTCATCAAAATTCATAAAAATGGTTTATTGAGATATAAATGGGTTTATCATCATATATAAATAAAATGTATAGGTATGATGTCATATATATACATATAACAACACAATGAATTTGGAAATAGAAGGCGTAAAATAATAAATAAACTAGAATAAAGATGAGAAATGGAATAACTCTTACAAAATTTCGGCATGGTAACAAGTGTACATGGGAGAGATTAATGAGAGAGAAATATTTATACCATCATACAAACATAATAAAAAAACTATAGGGGCGTCATGAAAACAAACCCCAACATTTTTATTTTGAAATAAAATTGGGTGACAACATAGGAATGATTTGATAAAAATAAGAAAGGAAGGAATGTGGGTATCCCTTACTTGTGTGTTTGTATTCAAAAGCTTGAAGATGGGATGTACGAGAGCTTAGGTATCGTTTGGAGGATTATAAAATCATACGATTGATTAGGGACATACTTCAAGGATTTTGAGTGAAGAGATGTGGGATATTGGGTGGGATTATCTAGGAAATTAAAGGGTAATTCATTAATATTTCACAAACGTAGGTTTTGGAATCAATCTAATTAAATATTCAAAACCACAAACCTTCTGATGGTTTTGAACAATGTTTTTTTTGAAATATAACATGAAAAAATTATTTTATAACCCCATTTATGAACATATTAAAATATTATCCATTCATATGTGGAGGTGTACCACATTATTGAAGAAATTAATTTATAATCCTAACATATATTATAAATTTTCAAGGATTCAACAATGCTTTATAAAATAAGTTAATAAAATATAAAATAACAGTTTTATATTGGGAAACATATATTGGGCCAATAATACCCATTATATTATATATTACATAATTTTGTTATCATTATGAAATCATAAAACATATGTTTTATTTAAATGGTGTAGAGACCCAAAGCTTGACATACATGGGCAGTACATTACTTTTGCAGAATATATAATACATGAAAAAAAACAGACGTCCAAATATCGTATTAGTTTAGTGTCTTTGGAATCACGGAACGTAATCTTCTAGTCATGGTGAAAGATCTTAAAAATATCCCATAAAGATCATCCCCTTTTGGTTTTCTTACCTAAAACCTTTATTTATATCCTAGGGAAAAGAAAACATAAAAAGGTTAAGCTCAAATGATCAGTAAGGGTAAACATAGGGAACACAAAACAATCCATTAACATTTGAAGGAAAAAATGTGAACATAAAATCTAATCATCGGAATCTTGAGCAAAGACATAAATCCTGGAAGTATGAAAGGAATATATCATAAAGTAACATAAAGCATGATAAAATATCATGGAAATAAAACATTTTATTTTGGAAACCATTAAGACCATGATGTGATTTCCATAGTATCAAAGGCATTGCTGCCAAGACCATCTTAGTGGACAAAGTCCTTTTCTGAATCGAGTTCACTCCTCGTTCCAGTCATGTACTACTGAACCGGATTAACTTACCGTTCCATCCATGTCTATCTCATGAGATATAAATCTTTACCCAATGCATTGGAATGAGATATAGGTCCCACCCATCTCATAATGAAATCATTATTTCGTGTGCCACAAAATCATAAATCATACATCATAGCATAACCCATGTAATAGAATGGGATTCTTAAACATCATGCCATCATAACATAATCCATATAAAAAAATGGATATCATTTCATCATAAGAAGAATAAATCCATTTAAATAATGGATAAATTACACATGAAACATAACCATATTAAACAATGACATTTTAGATGGAAAATAGTTTTTATAAAACACTTGAAATGAATTCTTAAAGGAAATATACTTTCTTCTTCAAAATCATTGTTGTTTCTCAAAAATGCCATGATGTATTAAAAGAAAAGGGTTTTTTTGAAAATAATCATGCAATCTTTTCGAGGAAACTTCATGAAAATGAGGCGTTATGCAACCGTAAAAATCCATTCATGCAGTATAAGTTAAAAATAACATTCTCCTCATACTTTTGTTGAAAAATTCAAAAAGTTCCTCGTATGGTAAAAAAAAGTAAGATTAATTTAAGAAAATGTGGTAAAATTTAAAAAAATGTGTAAAAATTTCATTAAACATACATGAAAACATTTTTAGAAAACAAGGACATGGAGGATAACAAAAACCCCAGTAAATACTTACGAATAAACAATATCGGATAAGAGAGAGATTGGAATAGTTATCCATTACCTTACATCTAATATGCATTGTATGTATCTGAACCTTAGGTATAATTATTTAAATAATGTCATTGTCTTATTAGAGAGTCATATTCATTGTTATGATATCATATATGGTTCACTTATGACTTTATATTACCCGTTCTTTTGTAAAATCCATGTTAAAGCATCATTTTGGGTAAAATCGTTTCATTTATCATTCGTGTTTCGACTTGTTGTTCTTGATATTATTACTTATATCATGATTTACTTAATTAAATAATGTAAAACATGATTTATATATATATAATATATATTCATAATATATATATATATATATGATAGATCGATAAATAGAATGAAATACACAATTCATGGAGACGGTAGGTCGTACGTACGCATGACCTCTGTTTTCGTTTCCTTATTGAATTGAATGGAATTAAGTAGATGAAATACATATATATATATATAAATCCTATATCATTATTATGTCATTTATTTCATTATTATTCATTATATATACTTTATAATCATTCATGAATTGTTAACATGGAGAATGAGTCTCATCACGTCGTGGAGATGGTAGTCTGTACGTACGCACGAGCGATGATATCATTCTCATGATTATGGAATTATATTTAAGTGTATGTATAATATTTCAGGATCAATATAAATTTAAAATAATCATATATAGTTATTTATTTACACCACTATACCCATCCAAGTAAGGTGGTGGTCGAAAACAGATTACACCACGACGTGGCGGCGGTATTCCGTACATACGCACGCGCGGTGATTTCATTTTACCTAGGATAGATATAAGGTTAAATAGGGTTGTTTAATATTTATAATAACATATTATTATATATGTAGTAATTAATTTAATTCATTATAATGAAACAACTAAAGAAGAGGAAGTAGAAGAAGAAAGAAACTTGAAAGAGTCGGTAGAAGAGATTACCACTTCCTCGATGCACCTCCTTTATACTTCTTCTTAGGAAAGCACAGTTGGTCTTCTAAGAAGTCCAAAACCTCCAGAATGTTTCTAGGGAAGTGGATAATAGAAATGGTCCGGGTTTGGCCGAGCTTCAAGGATCAAAAGGTTGTGAAGAGAAGAGGTAAGGGGTGTCATTTTTATAAGCGATGAGAGGGGCACCTTTGAAAAAACTTAAAATATTATTTTATAATAATGTCATATTCGGCTTATAATAGCTCCAAAATTGATTTATTTCTAAGATAAAGTGGGGTTGGGTCGAAATCCTCTCAAACAATAGGTTTTAGACACGTTTAGGTTACTATTTTAACCTTATCGTTTAGATTTAACTCTAAGTTAAATAATTTAACTTTTACCATGTCTTCCTGTTTTCATACAATATATGGTTAATAAACTTTCTATAACTAGCCAAAAGAACCCCAAGTGGTTCATTATTAATATATATAACTATATCTAAGTCATTTGGCTGAACCGTAGTTTTTTAGGAATATAATAACAATTAATAATATAATATTTGTTTTAAAAACTATTTTATGTCAAATTTGACACTATTTGGTAATTGATTTTTTGTGAAAATCATAACACCATGATTAGTTCGAAAAAATTTAATTAAATCAATAAAACCATGTCATATTAACCTATAAAATAAGTGGAATTTATAAAAAGTCTCAAATTACAATTATTTGGGTATTTATAATATCAATTATTTTAATATTTCATTATTTAGGTAATTACTGCATCACCTTTGTGTCATAATTAACATAAATTATTTAATGTCTAAAAATTATTAAAAAATACCATTAGGTAGGAAATATTTTGATATTTATAATGAATATTTATAATCGAATTTATCTTTTGTATTACCCTATATTAAAAATTTTTTAGTTATTAAACATTGATTTTAACTATTTTAACTCTTTTTTAAAATAAACTAATAATAAATGTCCTAATCTACTCCAAGTGGACCTAAATGATAATTTTATATTTCTAAGGTTGTTTTTGGTCTAATTATACATATACAATTGAATTAGTTCATGTGTTAGGGTAATAATAATATCATTTTTACCCTTAATTACCCTATTTACTTTTAACCGTGGTAAATAAAAGTAAACAGTTACTATTCATCAAAAATTATTTTTATCTTATTGTCCCACATTTTGCTCCTTGATATTAACTGTGTCTCTTAGATTTTCGAAATTCCACTCAGAGAAGTGGTATAATTATGTTTTATGTAAATTTTCAAATTCTCCTAGGAGGTGGGTAAAAGACGGTGAAAAGTTCAATAAAATTTTTATATATCTAAAATTTTTATAAAATGACTCCAATGAATTACATTGAAATTTTATAGGTATTAAGTATCAATTTTGAAATAAAATAAATTTAAAAAAATTAAAAAATTATTTAAATACAAATTCGGTTTTAAAATTGTAACAAAGTGTTTTCACCATTCATAAAAAATTGAATGTTTTCAGAAAAAAGACCAAAATTTCACCCTAGGCTAATTTCGATATTCCGAATCCAAAAATGAAGTCCATTTTGAAAGATAAAATTTATGAAATTCCAAAAATTGGGTATTACTATTCATAACGTCTAGTTTATATAATATTTTAATAACATATATTTGTTTAGTGAAACTCGGTATTGCGTACAACACACGCTATCATGGAAGGATGTGATTGCGCGTAATGTAAGCCGAGTCAGGGTTGCGTGTAGTGCAAGATTACATTGTTTTTGAATATAAACTAATCCAACCATATTTAATTTATACATTGAATATATATATATATATAGACACTCAATGTTGCGTAGAATAACTACTATCAAACGAACTTGAAATTGAGTGTAACTCGATCCCAGAATAGTGTTTCGTATACAGCAAGATAATACGGTGTTGCGTATAGTCTAATCTAATCTGGGAGTAGTGTATAATAGGAGAAATAAATGAAATTAAAAATAATATATCTCATAAAATCTCGGGGTGTTACATTCTACCCCCTTAAAATTAATTTCGACCTCGAAATTCTTCGGGCTTATAAATGGTTTAGTACTTGAAAGTTTCTTTCATAGAAACCCACATTGTAAAAAAGAAATACCAAAACTTATCTTTAAATAAACTAAAGTATGAAATGTAACATTTACCCAAATTAAATAATCACTAGGTTTACACATAGCTTAACATAGGTGAAAATACGGATATAGAAGACAAATCTAACCATCAAGTTCTGATGGAGAGTGGTAGAAGACATGGCTATAATAAAGCCAACATTCACAAAGCCATAAATTTGTGATGATCTAACGTACCATCTGATTCATCGGATATAAGGGCACTAGGACATCATTTTTGGTTTTCAAGGTCATTTCCCTAATGATGATGAATTTGAATTAAAAGAAATTCTTACATTATTTCGGTATAATCTCACTATTGTTCGTGCCTTGATCAATTTCCACTTCATCTCTAAAAAAATGAAGTCAAATTTATCATTCGTTAAGTGTTAGCAGATCATGTGATAGAATTATGGGTCATTCCATATATCTCAGAGAAAGGTTAGCTAAAATTATCAAATATACATAAGTCCATCTATGGTGAGTTTAATCGTATATGATTCCAAAAATGGACTTATACTTTATCTATCATACCGCTTAATAAAATAAAACTAGTTTCGACTGACCAGGGACTTCCTGTAGGCTAGAGGTAGGTGATAAAGGCTTGTCGCACTTCGGTTGTGGGTTCGACTCCCAAAACCTTGTCCGACGCGATGGGTGTTCGCCTGTTCTGCATGTTGTTCTTTTTCTAAAACTATACTATCATAAAATTTCAGAAATAAAAATTTATATCCTTGACCAATACTATGTGATGTTTGTTCCAACATTTAGTCTTATTGAAAATACTTTTGTCCGATTACTTGAAATTTCATCTACCGAGCATGTGAATTCCTTCATTTTCCCCCATATATCATGAGATATATCTTGTTGGTCACATTCCAAACATGTGAATACCAAAATCATGTATTCTTTTGAAACATGAATTACCATATAACCTTAGAGAAAACATTAATTCTATCAATAGTTAACTCTTTCCACATACCAAAATCCCAAAAAAGTATATATACTCAAATCATGTTATCACTTTTTCCTTTTATCATCCATGAGCTCATGAATACTATCAAACACATTAATTTCTCCTTATCCCTTCATTATGCGCATATCATCTTCTTTCCAAAAAAATCTATGAATAACCTTTCATGGTTTCCGGTACCATTCAAAATATACTTTCAAATACTTTAGGAAACAAAATAGTGTACCAATACTTAGATGTTACTTTATTCAATATTACAATTAAATTACCTATACAACATAACCCTTGATAAACATTCAATCATTCCACTACCTTCTTAAACCATTGTCCAAGCTTCAACACTTCTTTAATCTCCTATATCAATTATAGTCTCCTCATCATCATCCACATAAATACTACCCATATGACCCTACTGATTCTCTTCATGAGATTTTCCCTTAGGGAATTAGTTTTCATAATGCCCATACATTCCACATTTAAAACATCTGATCATTGTTGATATCGTAGAAATACAATTATATTTCTCCATGGTGTTAACTGATCCTTTTCCTTTTCACTTAATGGATTTGTGTCCTTCTTTTCCGCACCCAAGGCATCTTCCAGTTTCTTTGAAACTTTCTCCTTCATGCCTCTTCCCACATGATTTACATTAGAGAAATTGAACTTTCATTCCTCTATGATCATCATGAAACTCCATCTTTCTCTTAGTAGCTGAGTCGGGAAACTTACAAAGGTTGAAATTATTGATCATATTATGATATTTCTGATTAGGTATGACAACAATATTTGGACTTAAAAATCCCATTTCATTTGGTTTCTCATGAAGAATATCATTCCACTGTCCATCATATCCTCCATTATCATGAATCTTTCGGTTTCTATCCATTTTCTAAAACCCAAAATGTATAGTTTGAGAGGAAAAAACCATGCTAGGGAAAGAAACATAATAAAGGGGGATTACAGTCAATATTTAACATCTTAGGTTAAATTCTATGGCCGTTACCGTAATTCTAGGACTATAACCTATACGCAAACTTATCCTTAGGGGCATCCCAAGACATACCTTAAATATTTCTATAGAGCTCACTAATGTTTTCGTATCCTAGTTTCCAAAGGAAAACTAAACCTTTGCTCTGATACCAACTGTAGAGACCCAAATCATGATGTACATGGAAATTACATTACTTTTGAAGAATACTTAATACATGACAAAAACAGATGCCCAAGGATTGTATTATATTAGTGTCTTTGGAAACTCATAACTTAATCTTCTAATCATGGTGAAAGATCTTCAACATCTCCCATAAAGATCTTCCGCTTTTGGTTTTCTTACCTAAAACCTTTCTTTATATCCTAGGGAAAAGAAAACATAAAAGGGTGAGCTCAAATGCTCAGTAATGGTAAACATTGAGAACATAAAACAATCCATAAACATTTGAATGCAAAACATGAAAATAAAATCTAAACATCAAAATCATGAGCAAAGACATAACTATTGGATGTATGTAAGGAATATATCATAAAGGAACATCATTAATAATAAAATATCACAGGAATAAAACATGTGATTGTGTCAACCATTAATCACATGATATGATTTCCATAGTAGCCATGTCATTTCTGCCAAGACCATATTAGTGGACAAAGTCCCTTTCTGAATCGAGTTCACTCCCAGTTCCAATCCTGTATTAGTGAACCGGAATAACTTACTGTTCCAGCCATGTCTATATCATGAGATATAAATCATTACCCATCATATCATAATCCATATAAAAAATGGATATCATTTAAAAATAAGAAGAATCAAACCATGTAAATAATGGAGACATTATACATGAAACATAAACATATTAAATAAAGTAATTTTAGATGTAAAATCGATTTGATAAAACACTCGAAATGAATTTTTGAGGAAAATATCCTTTCTTCTTCAAAGTCATTTTATTTTCACAAAATTCCAAGAAATTTTAAAAGAAAAGGGTTTTGTTGAAAATAATCTTGTAATCCTGTAGAAGAAGCTTCATGAAAATGCGGCATTATGAAACTGTAAAAATCTGTTCACTCCGTATAAGTTAAAAATAACATTTTCCTCATACTTTTGTCGGAAAAGTGAAAACGTTCCACGTATGGTAAAAAAAGTAAGATTCCGTTCATGAAATGTGGTTAAAAAAATGGGTAAAAAGTCCATTAAACATACATGAAAACATTTTTAGAATATTGGTACATGGATGATAATAAAAACCCCAGTAAATACTTACAAATAAACAATCTCGGATAAAAGCGAGATTGGAATAATTATCCCTTACCTTTCGTCCGATATGCTTCATATGTATTCGAAACACCTGTATAATGATTTAAATAATTTCATTGACTTATTACAGAATCATATTAATTGTTATGATATCATATATGGTTCACTTATTACTTTATATTATCCATTCTTTTGTAAATTCCATGTTAAAGTAGCATTTTGGGTGAAATCGTTTCATTTATCGTTCGTGTTTTGACTTGAGGTTTTTGATATTATTACTTACATAATGATTTACATAATTAAATAATCTAAAACAACAATTTTATATAAAATATATATTCATAATATACATATATATATATGATAGATCGATAAATGGAATGAAATACACCGTTCATGGAGACGTTAGGTCGTACGTACGCATGAACGTTGTTTTCGTTTCCTTATTGAATTGAATGGAATTATGTAGATGACATACATATATATATATATATATATATACGTAAATCAAGTGTCATTATTATGTCATTTATTTCATAATTATTCATTATATATACTTTATAATCATTCATGAATGGTTAACATGGAGAATTAATCTCATAGCGTCGTGGAGATGGTAGTCCGTACGTACGCATGAGCGATGATATCATTCCCATGATCGTGGGATTGTATTGAAGTGTATGTATAATATTTCAGAATCAATATCACTTTACAATAATCATATATATTTATTAATTTACACCATTATACCCATACAAGTAAGGTGGTGGTCGAAAACAGATTACACCACGGCGTGGCGACGGTATTCTGAACGTACGGACGCACAATGATTTTGTTTTCCGTAGGATAGATAGAAGGTGAAATAGGGTTGTTTTAAATTTATAATAACATATCAGTATATAATTAATACTTATGTTAATACTTTATAATGGAAAAACTAATGAAGAAGAAGTAGAAGAAGAAAGAAACTTGTAAGAGTCGGTAGAAGAGATTACCTCTTCCTCGACACACCTCCCTTAAACGTCTTCTTAAGAAAGTATAGTTGGTCTTTTGAGAATACCAGAACCTCTAAGAATATTTTAGGGAAGGGGATAAGAGAAATGGTCAGGGGTTGGCCGAGCTTCAAGGCTTAAAAGGATGTGAAGAGAAGAGGGAAGGGGTGCCTTTTTTAGAAGGGAGGAGAGGGGCACCTTTGGAAAAGCTTAAAATATTATTTTATAATAAAGTCATATTCGATTTATGATAGCTCCAAATTAATTTATTTCAAAGAAAAACTGGGTATGGGTCGAAATTCCATCAACCAATAGGTTTTAGGCAAGTTTAGGTTACTATTTTAACCTTATCTTTTATATTTAACTCTATGTTAAATAATTTAACTTTTACAGTGTCTTCTTGTTTTCTTACACTATATGGTTAATAAAAAACACTATAACCAGCCAAACAAACCCAAAGTGGTTCATTATTAATATATATAACATTATCTAAGTCATTTGGCCGAACCGTAGATTTTTAAGAATATAATAACAATTAATTATATAATATTTGTTTTCAAAACTATTTTATGTCAATTTTGACACTATTTGATAATTGATTTTTTGTGAAACTTATAACAGCATGATTAGTTCGAACAAAGATAATTAAATCAATACTAACATGTCATATTAACCTAGAAAGTTTTTGTAATTCATAAAAAGTCTAAATTACATTTATATGGGTATTTATAATATCAAATATTTTAATATTTCATTATTTATGTAATTACTGCATCACCATTGTGACATAAATAACATAAATTATTTAATTTATAACAATTTTAAATAAAATACCATTAGGTAGGAAATATTTTTATATTTATAATTAATATTTATAGCCGAATTTATCTTATGTATAACCCTATATTAAAAAAATTTAGTTATTAAACATTGATTTTAACTATTTTAACTTTTTTTTAAATAAAATAATAATAAATGTCCTAATCTAATCCAAGTGGACCTAAATGATAATATTATATTCCTAAGGTTGTTTTTGGTCCAATTATACTTATACAATATAATTAGGACATGTTTTAGTGTAATTATAATATCATTTTCTACCCTTAATTAACCTATTTACATTGAACTGTGGTAAATAAATGTAAAAACTACCTTTTCACCAAAAATTATTTTTATCTTATTGAACCAAATATTACACCTTGATATTAACCGTGTCTCTCATATCTTCAAAATTACACTCACAAAAGCGGTAAATTTATGTTTTATGTAAATTTTCAAATTTTCCCAAGAGGTGGGTAAAAGACGGTGAAAAGTTCTACAAAATTTTTATATATCTAAAATTCATATAAAATGACTCCAATGAATTAAATTAAACTTATATAGGTATTATGTATCAATTTGTAACTATAATAAATTTAAAAAAAATAAATAATTATTTAAATAAAAAGTCGGTTTTTAAATAGTAACCGAGTGTTTTCACTATTCATCAAAAATTGAAAGTTTTTAGAAAAATACCAAAATTTCACCCTAGGATAATATAGATATTCCGAATCCAAAAATGAAGTCCATTTTGAAAGATAAAATTTATAAAATTTCAAAAAGTGGGTATTACTATTCATGAGGGCTAGTTTTTATAACATTTTAATAACATATTGTTGTTTAGTGAGACTCGGTAATGTGTACAACACATGCTATCATGGAAGGTCGTTATTGCGTGTAATGTAAGCCAAGTCAGGGTTTAGTGTAGTACAAGACTCCTTTGTTTTTTCTTATAATAGAATCCAACCATATTTCATTAATACATTGAATATATTTGTATATATACACTCAATGTTGCGTAGAATAACTACTATCAAATGAACTTGAAATTGTATGTAACACGATCTATGAATAGTGTTGATTATATTGCAAGATAATACGGTGTCAGTTATAGTAAAATCTAATCTTGGTGTAGTGTATAATAGAAGACATCAATGAAATTAAAAATAATATATCTCATAAAATCTCTGGGTGTTACAAACGGTATTTAATTTTTACCCAAAAATTTGAATCTCCCATGAAATTATGAAAAAATCATTGTTCCATAGTTTTTAAATCCTAATTAAAAAAATTATATGAATTTTATGTAAATAATTTTCTAAATATCGGAATGTTCACTATGAAAATGAAAATTGACATTTATTTAAAATTCACAGGTTTTGACAGAAATAGATTTCAAACAATAATAAAAATTAAATTTGACTATATAAAAATTATACACTCATTTATTATTCATAAAATTAATTTGATAAGAATATATTATTAAAATATTAGTTATTTAAGATTTTCATTTATTCCTTAAAATAAATTAATAAAAAATACACTTATTGTTTAATCATATAAAAAATACAACTCTTACCAAACTGATTAACTAATTATTTAAAGAAAAGGAACTGTTATAATCATCATTTATAAGAATTGTTTTTATAATATTATGAATAAAATACGTAGTTTAATTAAATAATGTATATATATCTCAAAAGTACCATTTTTTTCCTGAGGATTAAATTTATCAAATTCATCATTTTTTAAGAAAGAATATTCTGAAAAAGGAATTAATGGAATAAGACTTTAATTATAGAATGTGATTACACAAATGTAACCAACAACTTGTTATGTAACCCCGATTAACACATTTATAATACCTCAGGGTAAGGTGTGTGATGGTAATAGACACATAGGGCAGCACAGAAAATATCGCCCGGGTGGTAGTCTCTAATAACATTATAATCACTTATAGGTGATTCTATTCAAGCATAACATGTTGAATCAAGGATTCATATTGGTCAACTGAGAATCCCTGGGATTATACCTACTTTCCCTACTCTTACAAAGGAGCTTCGTACATCCCAAGTCTACAGGAAGAGGCAATCCTCTCCTTTTTCTATGATGAAAGGGTTTTTTAATGTATAATTATATCAAGTGATGTGATCATTGTTCAAATACTATATTATCAACGATAGTGATACAGAAAATTCATCAAAAACTATTTATAAAAAAACAGTGAATGTGTTTTCTATATCCATATGTTGTTAATATAATAGAAATTTTATTCATAAATGATCAGGGTGTTACAACATTCATTGCTTATAAAATTTCTCCCACCAAATTTCCTTTTCCAATAATAAAATAGAAAATGGTAACTCTAACTCATCACTTCCACTGGTTCTTTCAATGCTTCTTCAAACATGATGTTCCTCCACAACACCAAGATGAGGGGAATCATTATATTTCATTTAACTATTTCTCTATGATCTAAGATCGTCACCATCTTCTCGACATAGGAGAAGTAATTATCCAATGGTACCACTTCTGGATTGAGTACATGTGATGGGCGAGGTATGTACTTCCTCAAGAGTGATATGTGGAATAAATCATGTATTTGTGATAGGTTCGGTGGGAGTTCTAGTCAACAAGACACTGATCCAATGTGATAGAAGATCTCAAAGGGGCCAATGTTCCTTGGACTAAGCTTTCTCTTCTTCCAAATTCACACAACTGTCTTCCATGGCGATATGCAATGGAATAACATGTATTCAACATCAAAATATAGGTATCATCAATTATTTTCAGCATAACTCTTTTGTCGACTCTAAAATTCTTTAATATGATACTAGATGGTATTAACCTTCTCCACCACTTCTTCGACCATTTTTGGGCCAAGATGTTTTCTATCCCCAACTTCATCCCAAAAGTTTGGTGTTCTAAACCTCTTCCCATAAAGGTCTTCATAAGGAGGCATTTGGATGCTTGAGTGGGAACTGTTATAGTTAGAGAACTCAACAAGAGGAAGAAGTTGATCCCATCCACCTTTTAAGTCCAATGAGCATGCTCTCAATATGTCCTCAAGTGTTTTGATAGTCTTCTCATATGGGACATTAGTTTGAGTATGATAAGACATACTAATGTTTTTCTCAGTATTCAATGTGTGTTGGATACTCTTTTAGAAGGGAGAGATGAATCATGGGCCTCGACTAGACACAATCGATAGTGGTACACCTTGCATCCTTACCACTTCTTTGATGTATATTCATGAAAGTTCATTCAATGATAAATCCCCACGAATTTCAATTATGTGTCTAGTCCTTGTAAGAAGATCCCCAACAATGATGATATAATTGTTTCCATTGGATATCTTTGGAAATCAGATGGCAAATTCCATGGTGATTTTTCCCATTTCTATTTTTTTTGAGTAATGGTTACATCATCCCCTTGAGTTTTAACATTCATCCATCACATTTTAACATACCAGGCTCATTGATGTAAACTCATCGATCTCATTTTTCACATTATCCCACCAATAATGATCACAGAGATCTCAATACAAATTTTTTGTTTCATGGGTGAATATATAAATTTGAACTATGTGGCTCATCCAAAACATCTTTCTTTAACTATGTATTTGATGGAACATATAGTCATGACCAAAAACATAAAATTCCATCATCATTTACATTGAACTCTAAGGATTTCCATTTTTTTCACATTCCATTGGAATTCCCACATAATCATTTTGAGCATCCATTAACCCTTCCAAATGAGGAGATTGAGAAATAATTTGTGAATGGATTGATGATGATACCTTCTTTATTATTCATATGTTCATCTTCGTCAAATATATGAAGATTTGATCCTTTTTAATTTTCACCAATAAAAGAGTTGTTGGATCCTTTCATGTAAGAGTGTCTTCCACTTTATATGTTTTCCTATCTGGTAATGAATTGAGCATTCATAGTATATGATCAGATCAAACTATCGTCATTAGGACATATTAACCTCTTTCTAGGTGAATTTATTTATGATGCTTTTGTGATTCATATATATTTCAAAATTTTCCCAAAATAGGTAATGTCGAAAAATATTCAAAGTGAAGATCACTACAGGAAACTCTAGATCATCTGTTGGATAGTTCTTCTCATGACCATTCAATTACCTTGAAGCATAGGTAATGGCTTCGTCATTTTTCATTAACACAAAACTCATTATTTATTCAAAGAATCACTGAATACCATGAAATTTTCTCCACATGTAGGTAGGGTCAGCATAGGTGCAGTGATGGGCCTCATTTTCTACTCCTTAAATCCCTCGTCACATTAATCATTCCATGTTAACTTGCCTCCCTTATTATTTATCTTGGTAAGAGGGTTGGAAAATCATGATACTTTCTCAAAAACTGGTGATAACATCCATCTATCCCAAGGAAGATATGGATATATGTCACAGATGTTGCTCTCAACCATCCCTCAATTGCATTTTTCTTGGAGGGATCCCCAAATATCCCATTGTTTGGGATGATATACCCCATGAATGAGACATCCCTCAACCAGATCAGACAATATTCATACATTTCCTAGATCTTCTCTTTTAAAAATGTCTCTAGATCCGTTTATAGATGCTCTTCATGCTCCTCATTGGTTTTGGAGAATGTTAGAATATCATCTATAAATAGTACCCCAAATTTATAGATGTAATATCTATAGAATAAATTCATCAATTATAGGAAAATTGTTGGAGCATTACTCATTCTGGAAGGCATTACTATGAATTCATAGTGATGATACCTTGTATCAAAAGTAGTCTTGGGGATATCCTCATTCGTCATCCTTATATGGTAATATCCTGACCACAGATCCACCATGAAGATGTATTTTGCTCCACATAGCTGATCGAAAATTTCATCAATTAATTGTAAATGATACATGTTATATATCATAATTTTGTTGAACTGGTGATAATCAATTAAAAGGTGCATTTAACCATCCTTCTTCTTGACGAAGAGGACTGGTGCACCCCATGGTTAAGCCATTGGGTGTATAAAAACATTATCTATGTTCTCATGTAATTTTTTCATTATCTTAACAAGCTCTACAACCACCATTCTATATGGTGTCTTGGAGATTTGAAATGTAGAAGTTATAAGATGAATCAAGAATTCAATATATAATCTATGATAAAGACTAGAAAAATCCCCAAGAAACACATCAACGAATTCCCCCACAATAGGCATGTCTTCAAGTATGGTTCCTTCTATAGACCCAATCATCAAAAAAATATATTCATTCTCATAGGGAAGTAATATCCATGGATTATATTATGTTTCTAAATAATATTAATCCTCTTCATCATACTCGTATAGAATTGGGGGTCGATTGACTATATATAGAGCGATTTACCTCTCAGAAAAATTTATATTGGCTATATACAGGGAAAGCTAATCCTTGATAGCAATTGCATAAAATTCCACCATAGGTAGTATCACAAGGTTATACAAAAATTTCAATTCATAAGCTGTGAAAAGGGAGGAGTTATATTCAAGGGATGCAATATTTGTCCCATTTTTCATTCCCACCAACATCTCTACATCCATGAATTGTGGTGGTTTTTAGATTGTTCTAATAAAAATTTAGGATATAAAAGAATGTGTAGAACCATTTAAGATAACCCAACATTTCACTGTTTGATTCTGGTTTATCTCTATCCTATATAGACATAGTAATGAGTATCATAAATAGTAAATCACATAAAGGGTAATCCAATGAAATTATAGGGATAAACTATAAATAAAATTTATCTCATTATCTTATGAATTTCTATTCTTTGATATTTGTTATCCAGGTTCTACATCCTATCATATATTCTTACGGGATTCTTTAATTAACAATAGATTATTCTTTGCTTATGAATTTACTGAACCATATCCTATGGGAGTGTTGAAACAAGATTACAGTAAGGCCTGTTGTCATGCACAAGTTCCCCTTTTAATATAGCTCAAAGTGCTTTTGTGACACCCTGATTTTTTATGAATTTTTTTTGATTAAATTAAAATTTTCATTTTTATCTTGGAACGAACTAATTCAAACATTACATTGACACTAAACAGACTTGTCGTATGTTACACACAATACTGAATTGTTGTACAATACACGTGATCCTGAGAATATATTTTTTAATGTATAAAAGAACTATTTTTAAATTATGTTATACACAATACCAATAAAAACTATCACTACTCGAAACTCAAATTTTCCTTCCATTACATGAATGAGAGGCCTTCCTTGATAGCTTGTGTTGTACACAATACCGAGTTTCACTAAACAACAATATATTATTAAAATATTATTATTTAATGGTATATAAACTTTATGTTTTGAATAGTAGTAACCATATTTTGAGTTTTATATAACATTAAAATACATCTTATGTATTTTCTAGACATGATACAAGAACAAATTCAATTTTTTGTATAAAAGCAGTATTTTTTATGAAGTACAGTTTTTACACCTTTTGATGGAGCAGCCATTTCAAATATAGTTTTTAAAACATTTTTATATTCTTTTTGAAAAAATATGTTTTTTCTTTAGAATAATGACATGAAAATTTACTTTGGTGGAATTTGTGGTATTTTTCTGAAAAATTCTATATTTTAATGAATAGTGAAAACCTTTTATTTTAATTCCAAACTGCCTTTTCAAATAAATTATTTATATAGATAGATTATATTTTTAATTGGTTTCAAATTATAATTATATTATGTTATTATCATTTAATCCAATTTTGGTCATTTCATGTAATTTCACATTCATATTGGACATAAACAGATGTCAATCTTTTGATAGGTTTAACTTTTTAAAACTACCCTTTTTAGTTTTGACAATGGAAATTAATTTTAAATTAATTTCATCCAATTCGGTGTTTTTAATTTAGAAAAATTTATTCCATATTCTAAATCATAAGGCCCATATTCTATAAATAGGAACCTTTTATTTTTTGTATGTTATGAATAGTAACGTCAGTAATTATATTTATTTACCATTGTTAAATGGTAAATTAGGTAAATAAGGGTAAAAATAAAATTATAATAATATAAAACTACCCCAACACATTTATTAATCCTATTGGATGAGATATTTCTGACCATTATCATCCTTGGGTCTATTTTAGGACCTCGTGGAGCCACATGTGTATGATATTGACAATTTATAAAAATTAACTAAAATTAAAGGGAAATGTAACATAAAAGTGTATCTTTTTATAAAAAAAATTTATCTTGGTTAATATAAATTATATATTTTAATGGAAAAATTAATTATAATGAAAATATTTTAAAACAAAATGTATTTTAAATATAATTTTTAGATATTAAATAAATATGTTTATTTATGACAAAATGATGATTCAGTGATAACATTATTAATGAAAGAAAAAAATAAATGATATTATAAATATTATAATAAATGAACTAATAACATTTTATTGGATGAAAATAGTTTTTTGGATTATTATGACATGTTTTCTATTAGTTAATTTAATTATTTAGAATAAATAATGTTTTTATGACATTAAAAAATTGAAATACTTTATAGTGTCGAAATTGAAATTAATGAGTTTATAAAAAAATACTATTTTATTAAATGATATAATAGTCCTAAAATATAAGATTCGGCCAAAAGACTTATATAATTTCATAAATTTCATTAATGATCCACTTGTTGTTCTATTTTCATTTTATAGTAATTATACTAACCATATATTAAGAAAATATAAGACGAAATGATAAGAGTTAATCTTTTTAACTAAGGGTTAATGGTAAAATATAATGTTACGTTTGTGAGATAAAATTCTCTAAAAACTATTGGTTGAGATTTTTTTGACCAATAATCATATTTAATTTTAAATAAATGAGTTTGGGACAATTATAAACCGAATGTACATTTAAAATAAATTAATATTTAAATAATTCTCTAAAGTTCCCCATATCTCTCTAATAAAATGACACTTCTTCATCACTTTTATTCACAAATCCAAAGAACTATAGATCCACCGAACACTACCCAAAAATCCTTTAAACATCCATCCCTTCCACTTAGAGGAAATAATTTGGGATTAAAGCCATCCTATGCATTCGTTTTGTGTATTTCATAAAGAGATACTCGAAATTGGGGTAATTGTTTTATCACCTCTTTCAAAATTCTTTTCATCTTAAACGTTCTATTCTCATATTTTTTAATAATAAAGTAATAAATAAATTATCCTAGACATGATGAATGTGTTATTATAATTATTGGACAACCTTATACCTCCTTTAAGCGATCATATGAATAAATATCTCACGATATGTGCATACGTACGACATAACATCTCCACGTCGTGGTGTAATTTGTTATTCAACAATACATAATTTGGAAGGGTATATTGATTAGTATAGTGGATTTATATAATTAATATAACATTATATTTTGTATTTGCATTTAATGAACCATCCAATTCCATAATATTTATCAATTAAGTGAATGATATCATTTATCGTGTGTACGTACGACTTACTATCTCCACGACGCGATGAGAATCATTCTCCACATTAACCATTCAAGAATTGTTATAAAGTATATATAATAAATAAGAATGAAATATATTACATAATAATGATAATGGATTTATATATATGTATATATATATTATTTTCATTCATACATTAAATCAAATAAGGAAACAGAAATAGTTTTCATACGTACGTACGACCTACCGTCTCCCTAAACGATGTCTTCCATTTCATTTATCTATCTGTTATATATATTTTCTATAAATAATATTTATGATATATAAAGAATTTTTTACATTATGGAAGTAATTAAATAATCATATAGCTAATAACATCAGCAATAACCAATCAAAACTCTTAAGGTAAATAAAACGATTATTACCCGAAATGTTGTTTTATCATGGAATAGATAAATATTCAGGTAATAGAGTGTCATATGTGAATAATATATGATATAATAAATATTATTATGGTTTTTTACAAGTTAATAATATGTTTAAACCCACTATATATGTTATTGGATACATATAGATGAAATCAGACCTATGGTAAGGGATAATCTTTCAATCCCACTATTATATGAAATTATTTATTCGTAAGAATATATTTGGTTATATTTATCCTCCAATTCAATGTTTCCTAAATATATAATATTATTTATATTATTATAATATTTTGTAAATTAAATTTTACCACTTGGTTAATATTTATAAAAAGGTATGAAAATAAAATTTCTTTCATTTTTCATAAGTTTCGATTTTTGGCATTTCTGACAAGAGTACTAGAAGAATTTTTTTAACTTATATGGCCTGAACACATTTTTACATCTTAATAAAAAATTATTTCCATGAATATTCAGATAAATGATTTCATATTTATTTTCATCTATTTTTTTAATTTAAAATCGTGCGACATTTTGAGAATAGAAAAAAATTAAAGAAATGAATGTTTCTTCATGAATTAGGACCAAGTGTTTTATCAAAATTACATTCCATATGAGGTGGAATAGGGTTATTTTTCTATCATAATTATTACATTTATTTAATTTCATTTATAATGCAATTAGTTTTATTAAATCCATTTATTTTGTATGGTTTGTTATTATGGAGTGATGATTAATAAACCCATTTTATATCATGGGTTATGTTATGATTAATGATTTTTTTGTCACATGTGAGAATGATTTCATTATGAGATTGGTGGGAACTATATATCCCACAAATGATATTGGTATTAAATAATATCTCTCGAGATAGGCATGAATGGAATGTAAATTACATATGGTTCAGTAATATAGCATAGGAATGGAATGTAAATCTGGTTCAGTAATACATGGCTAGAACCGAAATTAAACCCAGTTTAGTAATGGAATTTTTCCAATATGGTGGTCTTGAAATTAATTCCTTGGATACTATTGAAATTATATTATGTGATTATTAGTTTTCAGAAATCCCATGTTTTATTCCAATGATATTTTATCAAGGATAATATTCCATTATTATATATGCCTTATATAGTGCCAATATTTATTCCTGAATCATGATTTTTATATTTAATCATTATGTTCATGTTATTACATATTTAATGGAAAAGTGAGACCTTTCCCAGAAAAGGAAGATCATGTTTTTATTAAGAAAAAAATCATGGGTCGGATGGTAGAACATATAAAAAGATCCTTCCTATAAAGAGGAAGGAGATCACTAGGCACTTGATAATCCCAATCATAATCATTACCATTGAAACATTTATTAACAAGAATAATAGCCAATGGATTTGCCTCTCTATAAGCATGAGTAATGAAATGTTCCCTTGAGTAGAGAATTTCGAGGATTCTTTTCAAACACTTATTGAACCTCCGTGAGAGATATAAAGAACATGTTTGGATGGAATGAACCACCACCGTAGAGTCGTAGTCGAGACAAATATTGTTCCAGAGACAATGTTCAGCTTGAAAAAACACCACAATAATAACGATCATTTCCGCTTCATGGGAATAGGAAATACCACATGAAACATTATTAAAACCAATAGCATAACCCTTATAATCCCTAAAGATAGCACAAAATCCATAGATTCCAAGATTACCCCTCGAAGCTCCATTAGAATTGATCTTAATCTAGCCATGAAATAGACCCTTTCATACGACTTCTAATGTGCCATATGGAGGATGGAAATTTCCCCTAACACTAGTGAAGAAATCGTTTTTAACGTCACCATTTTTATGTCAGTTATATATAACTGACGTGGTAAGCTGTAATAGGTGGGTTTTTGCGTCGATTATTTTATAACCGACGTAAAAAATACTAAGAGTAAATTTTTTACGTCGGTTATTTTAATATGTGACGTTAAAAATCGCGCGCGTTCGTTTTTTTATTTCGGTTATAAATTAACTAACTCAAAAAACTATGATTTCTGATGTATTTTTTACGTCGGTTTTTCTATAGCCAACGTAAAAAACCAACCTGCATCTTTTTTATGTCGGTTATAAATATCCAACTTAAAAAAAGTGGTATCTGATATATTTATAACGTCAGTTATTATAATAACTGACTTAATAAATGAAAAAAAATAGTTTATAACATCAGTTATTAAATAACTGATGTTATAAAGCATTTAAAAAATTAACACGCCCCATGGATTGACATTTTTTATTTTTCGATCGACAGTCCGACGACTCATCTCTCTCGCGTGGAAAACCCTAACCGACTCTTCTATCTCGTTGTGTTAAACACATTTTTCCATCATCATATATCATCTTTACTCTCCTTTGATCTATCATCTCAACTCGAAACACTCAGGTAATCCTCCCACAACTTTATTTCGTTTGTTTTTTCCTGGATAGTCTATATTTACATTTTGCGATTTTTTTGATTAAACTAGTTAAGTTTCTTAGATTTCGAACCCTCTTACCTAGTATTTTCATCATCATATTATTCATTACAACATATCTATTAGATCGACTCGCAATATTCCCGTAAGCCTCACCTACTTGTATATCGTTTGATTTTGTTTCCCAAATGCCCGACATTATTGGTAATTTTTGTTGTCATTGAAAACTATTGATCTCATTCACCTATATTACTGAAATTTATATCTAAACCATTGTGTTACACCCATTCCATGAACTAGTGTGATTTATTTTATAAGTATATATGGTTCTTCATGGTGGAATGTTTGTTTTGGATCCTTGGTTGTTTCTATTTTGTGTATCACTTTTTGTTGTTCCATTATCTATTTTTGTCGCATATTTTCGTGGACTATTATATGTCTTCATATGATATTAAAACCCGATTCATTGCAAAATAGATCATTTTAGACTAGTAGGAGATACAATTCATGGTTCTCATTTTGAATAATGGAGTGATACCAAAACTAGTAGCTTGAGGTTTAAATCTTTAGATATGCCAAAACTAGTAGCTTTAGGTTTAAATTCCATTGTTCTGGGGGACTTTCAAGAGGGTTGGTGGCTGTCCAGGGGGTTGGGGGCTATCCAGAGGGTTGGAAGGTGTCCATGGTGTCCATGGAGGTGGGGGGGAGTCCAGGGGTGTGTGTGTGGGGGGGGGGGGGTCCAAGGGGGTGGGGGTGTCCAAGGGGGTGGGGGCTGTCCAAGGGGGTGGGTTGGGGGTGTCCAAGGGGTTGGGGAATGTACAAAGGGTTTGGGGGTTGTAAAGGGGGTTGGGGGCTGTCCAGAGGGTTGGGAGGTGTCAAAGGGGGCAGGGGTGGTGTCCAGGTGGGGTGGTGGTGCTGTCTAGAGGGGTGGGGGTGTCTAGGGAGTGGGGGGGATGTCTGGATGGTTGGAGGGTACAAGGGGGTAGGGGGTGGGGGTGCTGTGGAGGAGGGGTGGGGGTGGGGTGCTTTCTAGAGGGTGGGGGATGTCCTGGGGTGTGGGGGCTGTCCAGAGGGGTGGGGGTGTGGTCTAGAGGGGTGGGGGCTATCCTGGGGGTGGGGGGTCGTCCAGAGGGGTGGGGGCTATCCATGGGGGTGGTGGTGTCACGGGGGTGTCCAAGGGGGTGGGGGGATGTCCAGACGGTTTGGGGGTGGTTCGGGGGGGTGCTATCCAGAGGGTTGGGTGGTGTCTGTGGTGTTGTCCAAGGGGGTAAGAGGTGGGTGGTGGTGTCCAGGAGGGGTGGGGGGCTATCCAAGGGTGTGGTGGTGTCCATGGTGTGTCCAAGGGGGTGGGGGTGGTGTCTAGGTGTGTGTGTGTGGGGGGGGGGGGGGGGCTGTCCAAGGGGGTGGTGGTGTCCAGATGGTGTCCAAGGGGGTGGGGGTGGTTTCTAGGGGTGGGGGGCTGTCCATGGGGGTGGTGGTGTCCAGAGGGTGTCCAAGGGGGGTGGGGGATAACTGTCAGTTGGGATTGACTACCGCATCGTGATTTCTAAGATTATGAAATGATGATTGTTCCGTGATGATTAGATTTACAGTGTGATTTTATCCATATGAGTTTTTATTTTAAATTTCATTTGATTCTCAAGATTACTCCATTTTCTCCAATTTTTTATCAACCATTTTATGACCCATGGTTTTCGTTGATTCAATGGAATTTAAACCTGTTATATCAAACTATATTTTGTTTTTAAAATAATATTCAAGCATAATTTTTTAAATATGCATAGATTTGTTTTATATTTCAATATTGTGTTACATTAAAAGTATGAATTTTTTCCATATAAACATATATTTGTCTTATCATAATAATATATATAATTTTGATATTTTTTATTGGTAATAAAGAGTCTAAGTTGGATTACATCACATCGAATGAGCAATGAATATGAGGAAGGTGTTGATGCCTTTTTGAAATTTGCTAAAAAAATGTTCCAAGTAGTGACATTTTTGTCTATCCTTGCTTGAAATGTTTGAATATGAAGATGTTGAAAAGTATAGAGATAAAAATAAACTGATTTTTAATGGTTTTAATCCGAGTTTCAACCCTTGGATTTGGCGTGGTGAAACTGGACGGAATGTCACTGATGATTATGATTCGCAAGATGGTAACTCCGATAGAATTGAAGAAATGATTCACGATATTTAAGTAGAAAAAAAATGGGATAGAACTGACAGTTTCGCATCAATATGGTGATGCTGAAAAACCATTATATCCTGGCTGTACATATTTTACTATTTTGTCAGTGGAGTTAAGATAGATTAACCTGAAGGAAAAACATGTGTGGACTGAGAAAATTTTTACAGAGATGATACAACTGCTTAAAGAAATTCTTCCAAAAGTTAACGATCTCCGAGATTCACATTATAAGGCCATGAAAATATTATTCTTGATGGGATTGGGATACAATAAAATGCATGCCTATCCGAATGACTGCATTATATATAGGATGGAATATGAATTTTTGTCAAAGTTTCCTAAATGTGGGACATCATGGTATAAGGTGAAAGAAAAACCACATGCTGATGTAGAGATTGCAAAGATCCCTTCAAAGGTATTTTGGTATCTTCCTATAATTCATCATTTCAAATGTTCATTTGCTAATTCACATGATGCAAAAAGGTTAAGATGGCATGCTGATGAGAGGTTTTGTGATGGAAAAATACGTCATCCAGATCATTGTCCACTATGGAAGAAAATTGATGTGCAGTATTCTACACTTGGAAATGAAATTAGAAATCTCAGAATATGGTTTTGCACATATGTAATGAATCCATACCGAACCCTCAGTAGCACACATAGTTCATGGCCTATTTAATTGGTTATTTACAACCTCTCTCCTGAAGTTTGTATGAAGCACAAATATGTCCTATTGAGTATAATGATCTCTGGTCCAATGCAACCCGGAAATGATATTGATATTTACTTGTCACCATTGATTGAGAATTTGAAACTATTATGGGCTAATGGTATTAGGGTGTTCGATTCTTATAAAGTGTAATATTTTCAACTGCATGTAGTGATTCTGTTCACTATAAATGACTTCCCAGCGTAATGAAATTTATCTGGATACAGTGTTAAAGTGCATAATGCATTTCCAATTTGTGAACAACAGACGTCATATTATCAATTGAATCATGGGAGGAAAATAGTGTAAATGGGTCATTGAAAGTTTTTTCCTAGGGATCACCCTTATATAAGACTAAAAAAGGCATTCAATGGATCACAAGAATTTGATATTTCTCCAAAACCTTTATCCCCTGATCTGTATTTTGATAGGGTGAAAAACCATGATGTGACATTGGGAAAGACATAGAAATCGGGTAATGATAGACATATTTGGAAGAAAAGGTCAATATTTTTTGAGCTAACATATTGGAGGTATCATGATGTTAAACATAATATTCATGGCATGCATGTGGGGAAGAATATTTGTGATTGTTTGATTGGAAAATTTTTAGATATTAAAGGAAAGGCAAAAGATGGGTTGAATGCAAGATTTTACTTACTATCAACGGGAATACGTTTGGAGGTAGCTCCCACACCTAAAGGAAGATGAACATTTCTTCCCATGGCTTGTCATACATTATCGAAGAGATAGAATATTATATTTTGTCAGTGTCTTCATGATATCATAGTGCCTCATGGTTATTCATAAAATGTAAAAAATATTGTCTCATTGAAGGAATTGAAGTTGATAGGTAAGAAATCACATGATTGTCACGTCATGCTGTACCAAATTCTACCAGTTTCATTGCGTGGAATATTTCCCATCCGTTTCTGAAAGTCTATAATGAAGTTGTGTTATTGTTTCAATTCAATTTGTAATAAGGCTATTGATGTGAATGCTTAGAACATTTTGGAAAAGGATGCACTTTTTTTACTTTGTCAATTGGAAATGTGTTTTCCTCCTACTTTTTTTGATATAATGGTGCATTTAATGATTCATATGGTTCGAGAAATAATGCTTTGTGGACCTGTATATCTTCGTTGGATGTATCCTTTTGAAAGTGATATGAAAATATTAATGGGGTATGTTAAGAATCCATATCGACCTGAAGCCTCCATTATTGAAAAGTATATTTCTGAGGATGTAGCAGAGTTTTGTACAAGCTACTTAGTTTCAGCGCAGCACATATGTTTGCCTCCATCTCGCAATGAACGAGTTAATAATGAGGGAAAGGGGATTCGTGTCTTGAAAGTCAAATAATTTTCAGCTGAACAGATGAAGAATTTAGAATCATACATCTTGAATAACATTGTTTATGCTCAACCGTATATCACATTGCATATTAATGTGTTGAAACAATTGCATCCAATGAATAAAGAAATATGGATTTTAAATGAGCAAAAAGAAAACATTTTTTTCTTGTTTTAAAAAGTCCTTTATTGGTAGATCAGATGTATCAAAGACATTAAAATGGATAGTGGGTGGTCTATGTTTAAATGTGATAACATGGTCCGGTTATGACATTAATGGCAATACATTTCAAACGAAAGCTCAGGACAATAGAAGTGCAGTTCAAAATAGTGGTGCATTGATGTTTGCCGAAGCAATGCATTTCACAAGTGCTATGGAAAAAAACGAAATTTTTGCATCAAGTGCATACTATGTAGTGATTGAAGACATATGGGAGGTTGATTACTTTAAAATTAAAGTTCCTGTTTTTATCTGTAAATGGATTATCAGTAACAATAGTGTCAGACACGATGAATTTGGAATGACACTTGTTAATCCGAATAGATTGGAAGGCACAACTGATTATTTTATAATGGAAACACATGCAAAACAAATTTTCTATGTAGTAGATCAATCATATATGCAGTGGGCTGTTGTTTTACAAGGGAAAAAACAATATGTTGGTGAGGATGAACTTGATGAAGATGCTGATTTATGTGAGATACATACTTCCATAGAAAGATTAACAGAACATAATGATGAGCATGTTGAAGACATGGTTTGTGCCATAAGGAACGATCACGATGAAGGAATTTGGGAAAACAATCCATTTGTACATTCCAAAAATTACAGGTAACATATGTTTATTTCTTTTTTTAAATTTATTTCATTCATAAAATGGTAAATATTGTATGTTTTTTCATTACTAAAACATGTATTAAAACAACATAAGAATATGTTTTTGTTTGTTTTATGTTTTTTTAGTTTTCTTTATCATGTTTAAGATTACATGAATTATATATCTATTATTTTTTTCAGTGACAATTACTTTACCATGTTTACCAGGTTTACCATGATTACTATGTTTACCACGTTTACCATGTTTACCATCTTGACCATATTTACCATATTTACCATATTTACCAGTGTTTAATATGCTTACCATATGAACAATGTTTACTATTATGTAACTTAGTACAATTTTTTATTTTTCGATTACTGTAGGATTAAAATATTTGATTTTGTATATTTGTTAACTAATGTTTGTTTTTTTGATTTGAAGGATAATGAAAGATCATTTAGTTGATCAAACAAATGATTCTGGAGATGAGCATATTGGCCATACCTCTGGGGAAGAACATTCACATACTCATCTTGATGATCCCCAATCATCCTCATCTTCTCCTATTATGACAAAGAGTTCAATGGTTAGTAAACGTGTGTGCACACGTTTACCAGAATTAGCACTTTCCCATACACAGGATCAGAGGATACTCATTGAGATTGATGTTGATGATATTCCTAGATGTCCAAATGAAAAATATTTTCAGAGTTTTGTATCAACTCATGCTAAGAGTAAATTAAGCATTCTGTATGATGACTGGAGAAGTGTGGATGAAGCGATAATCTCTCAGTTGTGGGAGATGATATTGGTAAGATATTTTTCTATTGTTTGACTATTATTTAAATGTTTCCCAAATATAAAATATGTTTAACCTCTTCTTTATCAGATGACATTTTATATTCCTGGCACTGGAGGAGTCAGGAAGAAATGCTTATCATTGGCTTACATGAGATGGAGGGATTTCAAATCAACCCTCTCATCTGATTCTGATTAATGGTCATAGGAGTCATGAAAATCCATGTCGTATATATACTTTTATAGATGAAGACACATGGAGATAGTTTTTTGAAAGTAGTATAAAAGATTCATTTTTTTAAGGGAAATGTAAACTTTTATATGCTTTCTTATATAAGTGATCTTATTAATGTTTTGTTAATGATTTCTTGTTCTTAATTTACAGCAATCAAGGAAATCTCATCAGGAGATACAATCTAAAAATGTATACCCTCATAGTTTATCTCGGGGAGGGTATGCATTTTTGGAAGAACAAATGATGGAGAAAAAATTTCATCAACTAAGAGATGAGTATTCAAGCTCTAGAGAGGTGGCCCCTCCATTTAAATATAAAAAATGGAAGAGTGCCCGTATGGAAAAAAGGGCAATATATTTCAGAAGAATCGAGAATCGTAGCTAAGAGGATTGTAAGATATCTAATATATTTATTTAAGTTAACTATTTTCTTCATATAATATCAATCTTAAAGAAATGTTCAATTACATAATATAGGACAATCTTGACGAGCAGAGTTCACATGGGGCATTTACATCTACTGGGAGGCAAGATATTTTTTCTATAGCATTGGGAAAGCCTGAACATCCTGGTCGTGTAAGAGGATATCCGGAAGCTGTATCGGTAAGAAAAGTGTTTCCAGGTTCTTCAACTTCTAATGTTTAGGAAGTTTATAAAAAAATAGAATCCTTACAGGCTGATGTTTATAATAATAAAGCGACGATGGAGGAAAATATTAGAGCGTCGGTACAGTCTATGTTTGCAGACATGCAAAGACAATTTCAGACTGCAGCTCCAACTCCTCCATCTCCCCCTGCAGACCCCATTATTTATCCTCCACCTCTGCCACTAGGTCCCACTCCCCCACCTTAGCCTGCGGACCCCATTTTTTATACCACCCCTCCGCCGCATATTACTACTTATTGCGAGTTGTATGTTGATAATCCTTAACAACATATAGGTCCATATGGGTTGGTATATTTTATAGGAGATACAGTTCATCATCAACAATTAGAGGTAGAGATTCAGAGGGTCAGTGTACATGATATTATAGATAGATCAGCTTGATTTTCATTTCCTACATATGAGGTGACAACATTTGGACATAGTATCGGCCATTTTTTAATTTGTCCATCCAAGCATCTTCAACTCATCACCATAGAGTTATGAATGTTATATCTTTTTTTAAAGTTTTTTTATCATTTGAAAACAAATATATTTTTCTATTTATTTTTACAGGAATACATCAAAGGTAAAGAAATACTATATAGACAACAACAAAGACAAATTGTTATGACATCAGATACAGATTATAGTAGTATTGATAGATTTTCAAGATATTCAAATTTGTTGGCGGGTCATTATGAGTTTCCAATGGAAGCTCATGTTTGTGGCCGTGCAATAATTGTCAGAATTATGAAAACTTATATCATGGAGCTTGTTACTAGAGATAAGTTGGGCATAAATATGGTGCAAATGTTTTCCACGTACGTCTTAACACTATTTCCTTGCGTTATATTTATTAAAAATGTATACTTATGTATGATTTTTATTTGGTAACTTTATATAATTTGTGATAGGAATGCACTGACATATTTTTATGGATTCATGGACCCGCAATTGATTTCCCATGAAGCATGTGCATTGGATGAGGAACAAAGAATGCCTTATATTGCTGAAAGACTTGAACAGAATATAGTCACACAATGTTGTATGCTCCCTTTTTTTGAGAGGTATGAAACACATCTCTCTCAAAGTGTTCATTATCTTTTAATATAAAAAAACACTAACCTTAAAACTCCTTTTATTGATGTTCATTGGATGTTAGGGGTTTTTTTCCCTTGGGAGAAAACACTTTAATGCATATGCTCTGTCCATGATGATGTACGGGAAGTTTTAAGAATATATTGGAAAAGTATGTTTCAATTTCTCAATAGTTTTATATATTATAATGAACTTTATATTTTCCCCATTCGTATAATATTCTAACAGGGGATGGGACTACTTTAGAAAAAACACAATGAAAATGAGTGCAAAGATCAAATATGTAAACGTGAAGGTAAATATCCATTTATAATTTCTAGTTTTTGATTTATTACAAAAAAATAATATATTGAATTTACACTCATTCAAATATAATTTTCATGAACAACAAGGCGTCATCAAATGAAGATATTATATGTTATGTTTTATGTATGAAATAATAAAAACTGGGACATTTGTGAATTTTGACATGGCAAGATTTCCTCTTAAACATTACCATAATATTTCAATTTGATTAATTCATTATACACGTTAACTACTATCCTTTTCATTTGTAGCTTATTGATGACCCTCAACCCTATAATGCTCAAGACATCAATCACTTACAAGTGGAGTGGTCAAATTAGTTTTACATGTTTGATTGAATTTTAGTTGTTTGTAATGTAAAATGTAATTTTGAATATTGTAGTTGTAATTGTGTATTTGGTAATCGTTTAGGATTGATTTATTTTATTTTTAAGTTGACAGTGTATGTTTGGAATGTTATATATGTGAATGTTTAATTTTTCTCCACTTCATGTTTTGTTCTACTTATGATGGTTTTTCTGGTATGGATTCTAGTCTGGGAGAAGGGGTTCCAAGGGTGTGGGGGTGTCCAGGGGTCTGGGAGGGTTGTCCGGTGGGGTGGGGGGGGGGGGCAGTCCAAGGGGTGGGAGCATTTCCAGGAGGGTGGAAGGGCTATTGAGGGGAGTGTGAGGCTGTCCAGGGGGTTTCCTGGGGTGTGGGAGTGTCATGTGGGGTTAGGGGGGTTTCTAGTGGTGGGGGGGATGTCCCGTGGGGGGGGGGGGGGGTCCAGGGTGTTCATGGGGATGGGGGGGGGGAGTCCATGGGTGTGGTGGGGGTTGTCTCGTGGGTTGAGGGGGTTCTGATCTGTTTTTGGTGACTTTTTGGTCTGCCTCAAGGGAGTGGTAGGGTTGTCCAGGGGTGTGGGAGTGATATCAATGGGGGGGCCTACAGGATGGTGGGGGGATGTTCAGGAGGTGGTGGTGATGTCCTGGTGTGGGGGGGTGTCCAGGGGTGTGGTGGGGGTAGTCTAGTGGGGTGAGGGGGTTCTGGTTTGTTTTTGTAACTCTTTGAAATGTTTCAGAGATGTGGGAGGGCTTTCCAGGGGTGTGGGAGTGCTGTCTAGGGGGTGGGGTATACATGAGGGTGGGGGTTGTCCAAGGGTGTTTGGGGCTGTCCGGGGGGTCGGGGGGCAGTCCATGGGTGTGGTGGGTGCTGTCTTGTGGGGTGGGGGGAGGGCTGTCCAGGGGTGTGGGAGTGATGTCCAGGGTGTGGGAGGTATACATGAGGGTTGGGGGTTGTTCCGGGGTGTTTGGGGCTGTCTTGGGGGGTCGGGGGGCAGTCTAGGGGTGTGGTGGGGGCTGTCCAGTGGGGTTAGGGGGTGTTGTTCCGGGGGTGGTGGGGGGATGTCCAGTGTGGTATGTATTAAATGTTATCAATGTAAATGCATAATTTTGCATTGGTTTTTGTTTTGATATGCTTCTGTTTTTGTGGTATGAATTCTTTATTTGGTTTGTGGTTGTTTTTAGGGAGAGCAGAAGACTGCATTTGATTTTTTTTAAAACATTGGTCTTCCACGTCGGTTATTTTATAACCGACGTGATAAAGGAATTGGGAAGGGTTTATGAGGTCAATTATTTAATAACTGACATGATAAAAGGTATGGGAAATGGTTTATCATGTCGGTTATTAAATAAAAGAGGCGATAAAAGGCCTGGGAAATGGTTTATCACATCAGTTATTAAATAACCAACATGATAAAAGGCATGGAAAATGGTTTATCACATCAGTTATTAAATAACTGACGCGATAAAAGGCATGGGAAATGGTTTATCACGTCGGTTATTTAAGAACTGACATGATAACCCCCCCCCCCCCCCCCCCCGGACTGGTTTATCACATTGTTTATTATTTAACCGACGTGAAATACTATTTCCATGGGGTTTATCATGTCGGTTATTAAATAACCGATGTGATAAACATCCTCCACACGATTTTATCACATCGTTTATATAATAACCAACATGATAAACTCCCCCCCTTCGATTTATCACGACGGTTATATAATAACCGACATGATAAACCCTCCCCCTGGGGTTTGCATGTCGTTTATTAATTAACCGACGTGGTAAACACCGTAATGTTATGTTTTTATGTCAGTTTTTAAATAACCGACATAAAAAACAATATTTATAACGTCGTCCATATTAACATCGGCTAGAAACCGACGTAAAAAATGAAAAATAACTATCATAAATAAATTTTTCTACACTTGTGTAACTCGAATATGAGTAAGAATATATGGATCATGAAAGGAATTATGAAAAAAAAATCTCTCGGCACTTTAATCTCGTGAACAGTAGAATGCAGCCTGGAAAAAGCATCACCAACATGAAAAATCTACAGTTCATGTAATCACTTATTCCATTAAGACCATATGCTATGAATGAGCACCTCAGTTGTAGCTTGTAAGAGATTCCATACCTGCGATGACACATTCAGATCATTCCGCCATTTTATAAAATCACATTCCAATGTAGCTTGAGGCAAAGACACTTCAGAAATGTCAGAAACTACTCTCCACAACATGGAGGGAGCTGCACTCTGAGAAAGAGATGATCCACATATTCCCTATGCTAATGAAATAATGGATATATTGAACAAATGTAAATTCGACAGATTTGTTGGAAGGCATCTGTTGGATGTTTTTTTGGAGCTAATAAACAATTGAGAATGGATGGAGATGACTTCCATAAATTGTAATGTGTGTAACCCATTCATTTGAATTTTTATGTGATGCTAATAGAGTGTTTATAAAAACCTTTGGTTGTATGAATCCCATTGGTATCATGATTCCATACCCATAAATCACCCTTGGAAGATCAAAAATACATTTTAAAATATAAGTAATGTCAACTGGAAGACTCTCTATATTACCAAGTTGATCATTAATTGATGAGTCAAAATCTAGATTTTACGACCCTTAAACAACCAAGTCAATAAAGTGATTCCCAGTCTAGTTAAATTTATATAATTGAATATAGTATTCCTTAGAGACCAACCATTGAGAGTCAACATCAATTTTAGGGGAAATACTCTTGAAGGAAGACCATACAGAAGAGTTAAACTAATTGAAGTTTCCAGACATGAGGCTTTGAGTGAATCTCGCTCCAAGGAAACAAAAAGCCTCATCGTGCACATTTATAACCCTCCAAATGAAATCATCTTGAAAAGAACCATTGAAACCCAAATGAATATTTATGCATAAAACCCTTTCATCGTATGGCTTGAAAACAAGATTCCGAGGAACTGTTGCTAGTTTTCATTCTGTGAAGCACCCACACCATATGATGTTATTAATAGAGACATTGATGCTATTGATTAGAGTAATCAGCCATTTGTACACCTCAAAGAATACAGAAATTTAGAGGTGATGATGGAATTCAAATAGAAAACCCTACCAGCCCTAAAAAGAGATTCTCCTTTCCATGAAAAAATCTATCTTCTAATCATACTTACATAACAAGGTAAATTCCATACATTTGGCCTCCACAGAACATGGGAACCCCTGGCTAGATAAAGGGGTTGAGACCCCTATGGAATTATCATTTCTTTGATGATGTCATTTTTTATGGGGGATGAAAACATCCTTCCAAATTAATTAGAAGATTTAATCTAACTAAACACTTGTCTAGAAACCATCTCATAATAGAAAATAGATCGCTTCTATATTTTGATGTTGGTATTGACCCCTTGAGTGAAGATAATGATATCATCTGCATAAAAAATATGGGAAGGGGGAACAAGCCCACTACCAGCCTGGATGACCTTCATCTTTCCACTGTCAGCCATGATATAAAGAATCCAACTAAGATATTCCGCAACAATAGTAAAAATAATTAATGAGAAATGGTCACCCTTTCTTACAAGTTTCGAGTAGTCAAAATATCTTTCATAGGATCCATTGATAAGAACTGAAATGTGATCAAATCTTAAAATAATTTTCACCCAATAAATGAGAAAATAATCAAAACCATACATGGTGAAGATCTTATAGATGAAACCCCAACCCACTATATCAAAGGATTTCTTGACATCAAATTTAAGGGAAATATTACAACCTATAATGGATTTTTTGAGAAGATTAACAAATTCTAAATTGGAGATAAGACAATCCTAGATCAATCTCCCTTTGACAAAGCCAAACTAATCATTCGAAACAATCTTACAACCAATAGAGGAAATTCTCTTAACCAGGATCATTTGAATGATTTTATAAATAGTATTAACCAGGGAAACATTCCTGAATTAATTCATTTAATTAGAATTATCCAATTTAGAATAAAGGATAGAAATTTAGCATTCAAATTCATAGGAAGGGATATTCCTCTGAAAAAATTGATGATTGCACTACAAAAATAGGCCTGATGGACATCCCAAAAAAATTAAATAGGAAATTACCCAAACCATCAGGACAAGATGACATTTTAGGTTTGAGTCTAATGATATCCTCCTTAATCTTTGTATCAAAAGGGAAAGCAATAAGAATGGAATTCTCCTATTGATTCACTTGTCCCAGAATAACACCATTTGTAGGATCCTTAGTGGGATGTGAACCATTGAAGAGGTCATTAATGTAGGATATCATATTCTCTAAGATATCTGCTATGTTAGAGAGAATGTTGATTGATGGTGGGAGTGGAAGACATCTTATTAAAATCTGGTGAAGGAGAATCCTCATTTTTCTAGCCTTATTACTGATTTCATAAATGGATTCATTTAATCATGAATGTGAATTTTCCTTCCAAGATGATCGTGGCTCCTCAGAGAACATGATAAATTTTATTGATTCTCAATAATCTCTATTTTTGTAGAATAATGGATTGTTATTATCAGAACCACTATCTGGTTCCATATATCAAGCCAAGGATAAATCATTGAGATCCTCCAAAGTCTCTCGACATGATAATGAGGGTTTTTCCTTAGTGGCAGATACATAGGTCCATCATCAAATAATAAACCATTACATGTACTTGATCCTCGGCCACATCATTTACTAAAATGGGGACCAAGACTGGTCCAATGCCGATCTCAAGAGTAGAATCTCTAATTTTTGTGGTAATCATTACTTGAGGATAATACCTATTGGGAGAGGTTTTTTCCATATTATTATCTAATCTAATGATGCACTGACATCTTCCAGGGGAGTTGACAATTTTCCAATGAAACCATGAATTTTAAGACTTTTGGAATGGAATGTCACTTTCAACACCTTCAACCTCAAGAAATTCAATGTGGAGATATGGATAAGACTCTAGGGTTAGACTTTGTATATTAGCATCCGAAAATTCTTGATGATAATTCCTCTTGTGTTGGAACAGAAATATGAATGCATGAATGGAACTTGTAGGTGGGACTGTGTTTTTATGATCATATGATGGTTGATGTTAATCTGTATATCAATCTTCCTACACATATTTATTTTCATCCCAATAGTAAGAGGTCTGATGTGAAAGTGGGGTATGAGAATGTTAACCCATTTTTGGGGTTTGAAAAAGGATTAGACCTACTATTTTCAATTTCAAGTTTCTTAAAAAGAACATCTATGCTCCCAAATCCATGGGATTTAATGATGCTAATAATAACAGGATGAACAAAAATATTTTTTCTGAAAAGAAGGGACTAACAATGGAACATGCTGGAACATCACAGCTTCTTGTGAGGATTCAACTAGACTCTATTTATATTCCTGGTAAGATCCATCATGTCCTATTCATAGCAATGAAATAGATATGGTTAGATATGGTTGAAGATGTGGAGACTCAAAATGATGTCGCACATTGTACCCTTCCCAGAATAGGACCTGGAGTGATTTACCATTCTAAACAGGAACCCAATGAAGATGAATCCTTGGATTCTGACATCTCAAATGACATTTATTACCTGGATTCTTATCTATAGAATGAAATTAAATAAGATATCATTACTCTGGTATTGACCACTGATTTTAGGAATATATTATTGATAATTATGGAAAAATCTATCTAAAGGAAGAACTCTTCTAAAAATAATATAAACTTGGTAGTATCTTCACATTGAGATATTATTAAATGTTTTTACGTCCTTATGTTTATGGTTTTTATTCCTCCATTATTTCCCTTATTGTGTATTTTATCTTACCCTTTTCATCATTTTTTGAATGATAAATGGAATTGTTATAGATAGTAAAACAAAAGGCGAAGATCATTATGGGAGATGTTGAATATCATTCCCCAATTTAGAAGATTATGTTCTAGGTTTCCAAAGCCACTAAAGAAATTTGGTCTTTTGGTGTATATTTTTTGTAATGTATTATATATTCTGCAAAAGAAATGTAATGTCCATGTATGTAATCCTTGGGTATTTAGAGTTTGTTTTAGAGAGACGGTGTAATTAACAATTGGAAACTGGGATATGAATACGTTAGGGAGACCCCTAGAGATATTGTTATGTTTTATCTAGGGATTTCCCAATGGGTAAGTCTAACTATAGGATACAATCCATGAATTATGGTAACGATCATGAAAATGTATGGTTAAACCCAAGATGTTAGATATTGAATGTAACCCCCCCTTGATTATGTTTTTTGTCATGTATGATTTTTTCCTCTCACACTATTCTTTTTTGGGATTAGACAATGGATGGAAGCTGAAGAAACTATGTTAATGATCAATAGACTAGGAAATGCAATGATTTTCCTCATGAGAAACCAAATGTTATTGCTTATGTAATAAAAAATATTATTGCTATAATTACACTAGATATGTATCATTTTACACCTCTAAATGCGAAGAGAAAGGAACAATATTATGTTGAGTCCTTCATGAGGAAACATCCACTTTTTCAGTGGGACATCTGATATGCTTGTTGTTGAAAAATTGATCATTTACATTGAAATGATATTTTCTATACATCTCACATTGGAACATGAAAAGTAATTTTGGATATTTATCATTTAGAAGGTGAAACATACCAGTGGTGGACATTAATCAACAATACATGGAAGCAAGATGAAATGGAATCCATAGAATGGAACAAGTTTCAAAAACATATTTTTCAATTAATAATTACCTTGTACTCTTCGAACAAATATGGAAAATGAATTCATTGAAATTATGAAAAAGGATGATAAATTCGTTTTTACATACGAGGAAAATCTTACATGACTTTCAAGGTATGATTCTAGCTTTATCATCCAATATAAAAGTAAAGTTGGTCGATTCTTTAGGGGATTAAAACCAAGAAATCAAAGATAATTAGCTATTAGAGACGTTTGTATCCATGAAGAGATTGCATGTTTTTCAATCAAGGTAGAAATGGAAGTTGGTGTTACATATCAATCACATGGGTTTTATGTGAAAGAAAAGATGAATTTTAAGGGAAAATATAAAAAAAATGGTTAAAATAATATGAATGTTTCGTTTTTCTAAATGTGTTGATAGAGGCATGGTGGAGATTTCCTTGAATGGACTAAAACTGTTATTTGTATGGAAAAGTAGGTCATTGAGTTTTTGAGTGCCAAAGTAATGGGAAATAATGTTTGTATGACTTGAATACAGAAAATACTATATTAAATTAACCACCCTCACATCAATGCAACAAGTGCAAGGTAATGGGAAATTATGTTAATCAACACCCTAATCAAATTATTATGAATTCTTATCGATGTAAAGAACCTATTATGTACAAAGGAAAAGAATAATCACATGTGACCACTATTTTCGATGTTGATTATGGCAATGAAGTGGTAGAATGATTATGTTTTGACGTTATTCTAAAATATTGTTATAGAATATCTTTTATATTATTATGGAATATTGGTATATCAATGTATTGGTCCCTTGTGGTTTCCAATAATTAAATGGCACTGGTAACAATAAAAAAGTGACTTATATAATTTTTGAAAGGACAAGATATTCGCATAATTACAAGATAATGAGATAATTTGATGTTTGATAGTATTAATAACTTCATCACTAATATACAGAAAAAGTTATATCATGGTTTGATTATATATAATTTTTGGTAAGCGGAAAGAGTTCAATTCGGCAGAATGCATGTTTTCACTAAGGTTCTATGTGAATTCGTGTCATTATCATGTTTAAAGGGAATACAAGATTAGGTATTCAAATGTTTTGAATGTGACCACCAAGAACTACCTTATATGATATGGGAGATAAATGTTATGTCAATTTAGTTCACCTCTTTATAATGTTTAATTTTTTTTATTTTTTCGAAGGATTGAATTGTTATACATTTATGAATAGTATAAGTTTTACTCTGATTGAATATTGATAGATTGATTTATTATCTCATTAAAAGAGGACTTATAGATATTTTCATACTTGTGCCATCCTCTGGTAGAGAATGAGAGAATGACCTATCATTAAATTACATGATCTGATATCACATCAAGAATAAAAAATTAAAATCCATTTCATTAACCAATAAACGAATTGGAAATTGTACAAGGCATGATTAATAATGAATTTTTACAAAAAATCAAGGAACTATTTATTCTGATGTAAAAAATTTAAAAAAAATTGAAGGGATAATGTTGAATTTTTTTTGGGTCTTAGTACCTTCTAATCTAATGAATCTGGTAATCCCTTAAATCATCCCATGTTTATGGATTTTTGGTTGTTAACTTTCTCAAAACTGTGTTCTCTATCACTATCCATCAGAACATTATGGTTATATATTTCTTATATGTCCATGTTTTCACTCCCCAAATATTTTATCTTTTGTCGAGCCTCCACGATGGGTCATTTTGGATAACCATTATGTTTCAAAACATTTCTTTTTTAAATGATGTTTTTGTATTCTTTTTTAGGATGTGGGTTTCTGCGAAAGAATCATTCATGTAGTAACACATTTGTAACCTCGATGAATTTTGTGGGGGAAATTAATTTTAATGGGGGTATAATGTGACACCGTAGGTTTATATTGGATATTTTTTCAAATATATAAACATTTCCATTTACATCTTGAAATTCACAATGTCAAACATTCCATTCTGATTAAACAGTCTTTTTGTAAGTTACACGCAACACAAAATTTGTGTACAGTACACCCAACACTGAGAAAATATTTTTCTCAGTGTATAAAAGAACTATGTGTTGAATATTTTATTAACAACTATAATGGAATATTTTACTACATTAAATACTAAATAGGCTTTCATTACACGCATGAGCCACCTTCTTCGATAGCTTGTGTTGTACGCAATACATAGTTTCACTAAACAATGATATATAATTAAAATATTATTATTTTATGGGATATAAACTGAAAAAGATGAATAATAATAACCACATTTTTAAATATATATAACATTAAAATACATCTTATGCATTTTATAAATATGATATATGAACAAAATTCAATTTTTTATAAAAAACAATTATTTATCTAAAAATACAATTTTCCCGGCTTTTGGTGGTATTTTAATTTTAAATATAATTTTTAACACATTTATATATTCTATTTGAAAAGATATCCATCTTCATTATAATAGTGAAATAAAAATTTACTTTAGTTTAATTTTTGGTATTTTTTAATAAATTTCATATTTTAATGAATATTTACAAATATTGTATTTTAATTCAAACTGCCTTTTTATATAATTTATTGATGTAGTTACATTACATTTATATTTGGGTTTAATGTATAATTTGATTATATTATTATCATTTTATCCAATTTTGGTCATTTTAATTAATTTCACTTTGATATGGTACATAAACACATTTCAATATTTTGATAGTTTTTACATCTTAAAACCCACTTTTTGGATTTGACAACGAGAAATAATTTCAAATTAATTTCATCCAATCCTGTGTATTGAATTTGGAAAATTTTATTTTATATATGGAATCCTAAGATCAAATTGTGTAAATAGGTAGCTTCCATTTTTTGAAATTATTAATAGTAACTTGTGAAATTATTTTTATTTACCATGAATAAAATGAAAAATCATATAAATAAAGGGAAAAAATAATATTATATTAATTTAAAACATCCCTAACACATGTTATAATAATATTTAATGAGATATAGACAACCGCAATCATCCTCGGGTCTATTGTACGACCGCATAGAGCCACTTGGTTATGATAATCACCATTTAGAATAATTAAATTAATATAAATGGAAATGTAAAAGAAAAATGTATCTTTTTACTAAAACAATTTTACATTGGTTTATAAAAATTATATTTATGACTTTAAATAGTAATTTAAAATATAAAACAATATCATAAATCATGGTATTTGATTTAATATTTTTAGATATTAAATATTTAAATTTATTTATGACAAAATGATGATTCAGTGATTACCTTATCAAGGAAAAATTCAATTAAATGATATTATAAATATTAAAATAAATGTAATTTAATAATATTATTCCATTAAATAATCTTATGTATTATTATGACATATTTTAGTTTACATGATGTAGTTTATTTGAGGAAATAAAGTATTAATGACATTAAAAAAACAATTACTAAATAGTGTAAAAATTAACCTAAATGAGTTTTTTAAAATATTTTATTAAATGATATAATATTCCGAAAAATCTACAATTCATAAAAATGAATTATATTATTTTAAAAATGTAATTATTTATCAATATTTGGCTCTCTTTGCATTTTATGGGAACTACAGTTACTATACAGTTCGAAAATACAAGAAGACGTGGTAAAAGTTAATGTTTTTAACTAAGGCTTAAAGTTAAAATATAATGCTACATTTGTGAAATAAAAATGTATAAAACCTATTTTTTGAGAGTATTTACACACATAATAATATTATATTCTAACTAAAATTTATCAGGACCTTTAGAAATGAAAAATCAATTTATAATAAATTAATATTTTAATACTTTTCTAAAGTGCCCCTCACGTCTTCTATTAAAGGGAACTTCTCTTTCTATTTTATTCACACCTCAGAAGCCCTTTTTTGTCAAAGAAACCCTTAAAAAATATCATCCCAACATCTCTCTCTTCATCCTAGAGGCCTTAAATTCTAAATAAATCCATTCAATGGATAAATTTAATGAAAATCAAAAGGATATACTCAAAAAAGAGGTAACTATTATATCACCACTTTAGAAATTCTATTCTTCTTCAACATCATATTCTTATATTGTTTCAATAATAAACTAAAAAATAAAGTATCTTAAAATTATGAGATGTTATTATAATAATAGGACAACCATATTCATCTTTTTATACATCATATGATTTACAATATCACCATGTGTGCGTACGTACGACTAACCGTCTCAACAACGTGGTGTAATTTGTTTTTCAACAATACATAATTTGGATGTGTATATTGATGAGTATAATGAAATTAAATAATTAATATGGAATGATATTATTTATTTACAGTTCATATAACCTCCAATTCCATTCCATTTAACCATTATATGAATGATATAGTCGCTCATGCGTACATACGACCTACCATCTCCATGACGCGATTTGATTCATTTTCAACGTTAACAATTCAAGAATGATTATAATGTATATATAATAAATTTGAATGAAATATATGAAATAATAATGATACTGTATTTATTTATATATATATATATATATCATTTACTTTCATCCATTAAATCCAATAAGGAAATGGAACCATCATTCATGTGTACGTACGGCCTACAGTCTCCATGAAAGGTGTATTTCCATTAATTTTTCTACCTTTTATATATTTTTATATACTTAATATTAATGACTTATAAATCATTTTTTGACATTATTTATGTATGTAAATCATTATATGTGTAATAAGATCCATAATTACAAGTCAAAATATGCATGATAACTAAAATGATAATTACCCAAAATGTTTCTTAAGCATGGAACTGATAAATAAACGGGGAATATAACATCATAAGTGTAACAAATATTATATCATAAATATTATAAATCTTTTACTACAATTTAATAATATTATTAAACCAAATATACCAATGTTTCAGAAACATTCAACAAAATTGGACAAAAGATGAGTGATAATTTTTCAATCTCATTTATATTCGTGATTGTTTATTCATAAGTATTTACTAGGGTATATTTATAATCCGAAATATTCATTTCCTAAATATATAAAATTATTTCTATTCTTATAATACTTTTTAATATCAATTTTACCCATTTTTTATGTTTTATTAAATGTTATGGAAGGAATATTTCTTTCGTTTTCCATTACGTGGTACTTTTTTCAAATTTCCGACAAGTGTACGCGAGGATTGTTTGTTTTAACATATATGGAATGAAATGATTTTTACATAATCATATCACCTTCTTATAAGAAAGTTATTCTACATGATTTAAATTTTAATTTCAACTAATTTCTTTTATTTTAAAATTATGGATCGTTTTTAGAAAAGAAAACATGTTTTTTAAGGAAACAATATTTTCCTCAAGAATTGTTTTCATGTGTTTTATCAAAATTTTATTCCACTTATGAAAAAATATTGTAATGTTTCTATCTTAATTATTTCATTGATTTTATAGTGTTTATTATGGAAATATTGTTATTAGATCTCCTTATTTTTTAGATTATGTTATGTTGGAATGATGTTTAAAAACCCAATTGAATTCATGGGTTATGTTATGAAGAATGATTTATGATTTTGTTGGAAAAGTGATAATAATTTAATTATGTGATGGGTGGGACCTATATCTCCATCAAATTAACTATGTAATGATTTATATCTCATTTTATATACATGAATAGAATGACATGTAAATATAACTTAGGGATACAATAATAGAAGGACACCAAAATCCAGTTCAGTAATAGATGGCTTGAACGACATGTAAACCAGGTTTAGAAATTGAATTTGTCCACTATGATGGTCTTAACAATAATTCATTCGCTACCATGGAAATAATATTTTGTAATTATCAGTTTCCTACAATTCCATGTTTTATTCCAATGCTATTATATAATGGTTAATATTTCAATATGATCTATTCCATCAATTCTGCCAATATTTATTTCGTGACAAAATATTCTAATATCTAAACCTTATCATCATGTTTTTAAATTATTATATTTATGTTCTCTTTTATGTTCGTCATGATTATCGTTATTGATCATTTGAGATCACCCTTTTCATGTTTTTTTCCAGATGATATAAATATGTGTTTTATATGGAAAACAAATGGGGAAGATCTTTATGGGAGATGATGAAGATCTTTCACCAAGTCAGAATTATATGTTTTATGTTTCAATTTAAATTAAACTAATATAGTCTTTGGCTGTATATTATTATAATGTATTATGTTTTATGATAATGAAATTTAATTTCCATCTATGTCAAGCTTGGGTCATTATAGGTGCGTTCAGGTTTTCCCCTAAATTCATATTTGCCAGAGCCCCCTCTACTTGTTTGTATCCATACATGGATGTGTTTTCACAATAAACCACACACTCTTTAATCAACAATATTTAGGTATTTATCTCTTATACTTAGTATTATCCCTTTGTTTTTCATGAGGTATTTCTAATCCTAATACTAATAATAAATAAACCTATCCTCTGATACCAACTATAACATCCCAGATCTTTATCACACAAATAATCCTGATTTATTACATAAACATTTACTTAATACAAACCAAAAGATCAAGATGTATAGTTTAATATGTGAAAGGAACATTAAATGTAATATTCATACATAAAATACAAAATCTTTACCAAAAACATATTTTACATGACTACAAATTTCCAACGTACATAGAATTGATGGGATAACATGGGGACATACATAAGAAAAAGGGTGAGATATAAAGCCTAGTAACGGTGAAAAAAAGGAAAAAAACAATACAATAAATTTTAAGAAATAGACTTGTCAATTGAGCATAAGAGAATCATGAACATAAAGTTATTATATAACATGAACATTATAACATAGAAATGTGATAACAAAAAAAATTGCATTGTTATCATAAAAAAAATCAGGTAAACCCTTTTACCTACATGGTGAAAAAATTTCTTGAAAGTAATAAGTTAAAAAAATGTCTGAACAGGAACTATCATGATACTAAACATTACCCATTGCATTAGAGCGCTATCAGGGTTCACCCATCACAACCATTTCATTATCATGATTAAGTGTGCCACATATATCATATAACTTGGAATAATTGAACATCAACATTTATTCCATGATAATGGAATTTTGAATAAATAAATGAATTTATATAATAAATAATTATACGTTCATAAATTTTAATACATTTTATAGATAAAAGGGCATGGTATTCACTACACAATGATTTTGTCATGGAAAATCACAGTGCAATTTTCGCACCCTAAAAGAGTGACATAAAAATTCACATTAATAGTGGATTGAGAGATAAAGTGGTCTATCATTATATATAAATGCAATGGACTAAAATTGTATCATATAGATTCATGTCCCAACAGAAGTAATTGGGAAATAGAAGGTGAATCATAGTAATGAAATTTTGAGAAAGAGGATAAATTGAATAAATCGTACAAAATTTCAGAATGGTATATGATGTATGTGAGGGAGATTAATGAGAGAGAAAGAGGTAATACATTTTCAAACGTAATAAGGGAAGAATGGGTGAGGGTAAAAACATACCCCATCATTTTTAAATGAATATAGAAGGGCGTAACAGTATAAGGAAACTTGAATAAAATGAGAAAGGAAAGAAAAGTAGGATCTCTTACTTTAGTGGATTACTAATAATGATTGGAGAGGTTATTCTTGAGAGTTTGTATAAAATGAGAAATGAAGGAAATTTGTATAAAATGAGAAAGGAAAGAAATTATGGAATCTATATAATTAAATATTCAGAACCACTAACCATCCCATGGTTATTGCTGATGGTCTTTTCCAGATAAGAGTAGAATAAATTATTTTATGTGTCTAATTTCTGAGAATATTAAAACATTAAACTTTTTATATGTAGGCGATTCACATTATTAATGAAATGAATTTAAAATCAAAAAATATATTATACATTTTGGTGGAATCACTAAGGAATCATAAATTAAGTAAAACAAATATAAAATGGAATTATTTTAATTTAAAATGATATATTGGGCCTATAATATACATTATATTATTCATTACATCAATTTGTGGGTCATTATGATGTCATAAAACACATATATAATTTATATGATTTTTAATTTTTGCCCAAAAATTTGACTCTCATCGAAAATTATGAAACAATCAATGTTGGATTATTTTGACATCCTGATTCAACAAATAATTTTCATTTAATCTAAATAATCTTATAAATATGTGAATTTTCACTTTCAAAATTAACACCGATATTTATTAAAAATTCACAGGTTTCAAAAAAATTGTTTTTAATACTTAATAGTAATCACATTTTACTTCCCAAAAATTATATACATATGTATCATTCATAAAAGTAATATGATAGTAATATTGTTTTAAAATATTAATTATTTAAAAAAATCATTACATCCATAAAATAAATACATTGAAAACATATATTCTATTTTATCGTATAAATAATATAGCTCTTATAAAACTTATTACATTATTATTTAGAGATTATGAAAAGATTTGAACATCATTTATAATAATTTCTTTTTAATATTATAATTAAAAATCTTAGTTTAATATAATATTGTATATATTTCACCAATGAAACAATTTTACCTGAAGAGTCTATTTAAAAAATTCATCAATTTTTTAGATAGTATATTCTCATAAAGAAATTTATGGAATACGACTCTTATTTATTGAATGGAATTACACATTAAGTAACTAATAACATGGTATATAACCCCTTATAAAACCCATATAACACCTAAGGGTAAGGTGTGTGATGCTGATAGACTATTGGGGTGACTTGGATAACATCACTCGGGTGGTAATATATATTAACATGACCTTCTCTCATAGGTGATTTTGTTCAAGATTAACGTGTTGAATCTTAGCTTGGACTTGGTCAAGAGAAAATCCCGGTAATGCTACCTCCTTTCTTATCTCAGACAAATGAGCTCTGTAAGACTTGGGTCTACTGTATGAGGCGATCTTCTCCTTTGTTTGTGTCGAATGGTTTTTAAAGAAAACATATATTTAAATCAGTCGCCTGATCACTATTAAACAGAAATAGTATCAAAAGTAATGATACATACCGGTCATTTACACCCAGTAAAATTTTTTACATGTGTTTGATATATCCATAAGACGTTATAGGAAAGGTAATTTCATTCATAAATGATATACTCATTACAAATCCCTTGTAGCTCGACTTCTCAGCCCAATATGTCTCATTTTTTCTTGTTTTGGGATGTCTCTCGGAGCGGTTGTAGACACTATAAGGTGATACATAGGATCTAATCAACAATTATATAGATCGAAGTTTTTTTGGATAATTTTGTTAATGAAATCCATTAAAAATTAAAATACATTACCTAGAAAATAAAATCCAACTCTCACAAAATTAACCAAAAATAACATTAAATCTTCTTCAAGAAATGTAAATAATTTTACATGGAATATTATTTTTTAAATTAAAATAATTTAGAAAAAATTGGGTAAAATAAAAACACCAATTATATATGAATCTATAACATCTTACATGCTTTACAATCATCATAACGAGAACTCACAATTAGAACTCATTGACTTTTACATATTCTAATTTAATTGAAAATAAATTCAACTTCAATAATATTTTTTGGTTATTTAAAGATTATTGATGACCATTCCATTGGATTTAGAGGTTCCATAATAGGTAAGGGATGAAAATTAATTTGTAGGGTGCATGTGTTATGAAAATTGGGTAATGGCCAAATACAAGTGGGACATTTACAAGGATGTATACTATTTACAAAATGTATTTTTTCATCAAAAATTCAAAATAGAGAATCTTTCAGGATATATATATTACATAACAAGACATAAGTTAATTTTAAAAAGAAATATTATATTGGTTTATACCTATAAATACAAAATTTAAAATAATCCTCAAAAATTGGAGAAGGATGAGTCTTCCGTTACAATTAGAAAAGGATATATTTGTTTTGAATATATTGAAACGAACAATAGCCCCTATCTCATAAATAATTTTAAAAATTAAAATTGAATATGGGGGAGTTTTGGCCCCATAAACATTAAGAGGATATTTAAAATAATATAATTATATCCTTAAAATTGGAGAGGAAGCTACTGTGTGGGGGTTTGGATACCTGACTCCAAGAGGAAGAATGAAGTTGAACAGTGGATACCGATGTGAAATTATCATCCTTTAATAATTCATTTTTATTATTTTCAAATACACGCATGGATACCAAGATGTATAATGATTTTGTGCAATGTTATGCAATTTAAATTCGAGTTAATTTTGTGTTGGGAATTGTATTTGGTTGTAAATTATAATGGGATTCATTTAATTTATCAATTTATATTTATTATTTCAATTATTTCTCATGTATAACAATTTTCAAATGAGACGGGTTTTGTAATTAAATGTAACTACTAGGGACTCTTTTACAAGGAATGAATAATTCATGAGATTGTGGTCACTCGATTCAAAAATTTATCCAAACAACTATATATAACATAACCAAAAAATTCCATGGGGATATATGTTTTATAGAATATAGGGTGAGAACTCGAAGGGGAATCTCATAATAGATCAGTTCTAAGACCACATTAATTTAATAAATCACAAAATTAACATGAATATTATGAACATGGAAATACATATTCCTTGTATACTCATATAATAATTCTTAATACCGGATGAAATTAAACCTATTGTTTTTTACATTCCTCAAAATTTTGAAATTTTTTGTTCCCATTCTCTATGAGCCCCCAACGATTCCTACTATGAATATTTTTTTTAAATATAGAAATTATTAAAGAGTCTATACATTGACCTTAACAAGAGAAGTATCAACTCATTTAGGAGATGTTGGTAACTAAAGTTACTCTGGTTCATTTTCACTATATAAAAGATTTTAGCTTTTTTTATGACCCCCATTAGCACATATGTTATCTTTACAAATGAGATTAAAAATTGATATTTTGAACTGTATATATGTTCTTTGTAATAAAACCTAGAATATGTAAAAAATAACTATTTTTAACATTCAATTATTCTATCCTAATATATATATAGATTTAGTTTTTTTGGGTGATTCCATCAACGATGTTCGGATATGTCAAAAAATAGAACACATTTTTACTATTAGATTCTGGTTCAATATAATTTTAATCACTAGATAGCTTACTCTATTACATGTGTTCATAATTTTTATTTTTTAATAAACTCTCATTTTATGTCATAGTGAATCATTAGTGGCCCTAACTGGGCATATATAGACTATTTGGATATAAAAAAGTGATAATAATTATCATTTATTTATCACATTAAATATTTACACAATGTATACTAAAATTTGTTGCAATTCATTATGTTTCATATGATGTAAATTAAATTAAATATATTATGATGATTCTTAATCTAGTATGTTGATATTTATGATTCTTATACTATTAGTGATATTATTTGTTGTAGACCTAATAATTTCTTATCATATGGTATATTATATGCTTTACCTGGTTTTAAAAACAAGTAATTTATAATTTTTTTAAATTTTTTAAACCATATGTTATTTATTTATATATATTATTTTTAATTATCTCAATTATTTATTTTGTTAAATTTTATATCATTTTTTATTATCATTAATTTGAAAATCCAAGAATTTTTTTGATTGAAACAAAAGAACTAAATTTACCATTTATTATTTTGGGATTTTCAGGAATTATCTCTAAAATCAATAATACATAATAGTCTATGGCTATTGAATTACCATCAATGTAGCCTAAAAAAATTGGTATCAAAGACTAACTGTTATTAGTGATGAAGTCATCACTAATAAATATCAATAAACTCATTGAAAATGATCTTAGTTTGATGAGTATAAAAATGAGTGTCATATTAGTTATGTATTATTCAATGACTCTTTTTGTGGTGTAAAAATATGTATCATTATTTTCAACAATTTATGAACTTATTTTTCTTATGGTGATATACCTCATAATTTATTTTTTAAATCATATTGTGTACTTCTTTTATTTTTGGCTGATAATAATCAATGTAAGATAACTTATGAGACAACAGAAACATTTATATGGGCTAATTTTGAAGAAATTTAAATGATAACGTATCTTATTTTTAGGCTCTAGAAAAATTTAGTAATTTAAAATTTTAAATGAAATATTTCACTTCCGACCAGAATGAAATACTAATATTTAATAAAAATTTTATGACCTTGAATAAATAGATATTATGATTGAATATGATGATCAAACAATTATTATTTTATCATCAGTATATATTTATAGTATAACACATTTTATATAATAATTTATTGTAATGAGTCTTTGGCTATAGGAGATGTTATGATAGATATTCTATCAAATGAATTACAAATTAGAAACATAATAAAATATGACCGATATATTAATTCATATATAGGTATAATATAATATTTGTGAAAATTTTATATTAAATATAAATATAAGAGGGTATGACTATGTCTATGTCTTTAAACTATTATCACTATGGAATACTATATAATTTTAGGAAGGATTATCCTGAGAGAAATTACTCAAAGGGAAATGGAGGCAAACATAAACTAGTTTATCCTCATTGTGAAAATTTTTATTTTCTTTAATATATCTAGTGAGTATACAAATAGAATATTTTGGGGTTCAACTCTTGCTATTTATTCTTCATTTGTGTCCTGGGAGGTAATATATTTTTTTATATAAATATGGTTGATAATTTGATGTATCTATAAATGGTTTGACTAGAAGGGTCATGATTTGATGCCAAATTGGACACCAAGATTCATTATAGTACTTATATTATCACATGAATGATATTTTAAAGGTACCTAGAAATTAGGAATCTTTTATCCCAAGTAAGAAATAGTTAATGGGTTTTTTCATATGTTGGTATCAAGAAAACTTTTCATTTTTGTTTTCTTTACTCAAGGATTATAGACCATCTTTATGACTATGAATGAATGTGTTTTATAGTGGTAGAAGATTGAATGTTGATTAAACTATTTCATGGTTCAAGGTAGTTACTCCTCGTTGGATAAGTATTTTCTGGGATTTGGTTACATTCTAGTGGAAATAATGTATTCTGAGACATGAGACTTATATATTTTGTTGTGACTAATTATTTTCATTATATATATATTCTAATATATTTTTATATTGTAATTGTTAAATGAACTATTTCACTTTTACATAAATTATGTAACATTTGTTTTTAGGTTTTTATTAGAAAATGTGTACATTATTGTTTTGGACTTCTATAAGCCTCGGATATGTTATAAGTTCCTCTAGATAACATGTAATTAGTAGGATGTTAATGTATATGAAGCTAGAAAAAAAGGTATGTAAAGGGGAGAACTTTTTATGTATTTATGTTTAGAATATTTTCATTAAGATCACGTTTTAGTAGTGTTATTCGATGGACCTGATGAGGGGATGGGTGTATCAGATGTAAAACCACGTACGACATAACCAATAAATAATTTGACGGGAACTATTTAATATAATATTTATATTTTTTTTAATAATATCTGGATTCAATTTATAATACATTTAAGAACACTTTTCATATAGAGTATTCAAGTGTTTTATGAACATAGATATTTATGAATATTTATTTAATATAGTTTTCAATAAAAAAGTAATTTAAAAATGTATCTAATGTATTTGTATTTTATTTGATTGATTTAATTTATTATCAAGGATTACAATTATTCATGTGGTCTTTTGTAGCTAGAAATGCCATTTTGAGATAATTTTTCCTTGGGGTTTTCTACACTACATAGATATATTATTTTACATTGAACTAACATTATTCTCTGATAAGATATAATACTTTTTTTATTGCACATATTTTTATTAATTAATGGATTTAATTTTATTTGTGATGTAACTACTTCCCTTTGTCCTAAATATCATGAGTGTTTAGAAATCAATATAACAACTAAGATAGTAATTCACTTTTTCCAAGACCAATGATTTTAGTACAAGGATGTTTGAAAAATAATTTTGGCACAATTAGACAATAAATGGGTTTGGTGAGTTTTAAATTTGAATAAAAAAATCAATTTATATTTATATTTTTTATCTAGATAATAACTTTTGGCTAGATCTGGGAGTGTATATGCAATTTTAATGATATCCTAGTCTTGAAATGTTTTATTATTATTATTTTGATCAAATTTGTAAATGAATTAATGAGCATTTTTTTTCATTGTAGGTCGATATTGAACATAATATTGGTTAAATAAAAATAATAATAATAATAAATGATACATGAACCGTTATTCCTATGTGTATTAGAATATATCAAGCATTTGACATGACTTCTCAATGATAAATTATTCTGTAATAACTCTAAAAAATATCAATCAGGTTAAAGTATTATTATGCAATTCATGAATAATTCTCTTTCTTCAACCCATATATTAGTAATCATTTGAAACATAAACAACAGATAATACATATTTCTAACGTATATAAGAAAAATTATGTTGATGGGGAATTATGATTGTCTTCCAATGAATGTTGCACTAAATAGATTGCAATCTGGATAGAAATACACTAAAAGTAATAGCATGCTACTAAAATTGATATTAATTAATAATATATGATTACTTTTAATAAATTAAAACTCAATAATTAATGAATGTTCCACCTCCTCATGTCTTAATCACTAAAAGGGTCTTGTCGATCCACAAGAATGGTTACAACCATAATGTGGAGTAAATATCCTGCCTAAAACACGTAACTTCTTTTTCTATTCTTCTAAAAATACAATTCATTAAAAACCATCTTATCCCATCCTTTGGTTCATTCAAAAAACATAAGATTTTGTCTTCATGAATTTGGAATATTCTATTAGAAATTTTGATTTGACATTAAATGAACACTTTTAATTATTTTTAAATTTGATCGGATGAAACCTTGATTGTGAGTTTATTTTTGAATCTATATTTAGTTAATTATTCATCTATGGAGATCATATTTTATTAAACTTATTACTTTTAGTCTCTAAAAATAATCCGGATAATCTATAATGTAATAGTTTTTCTTTTTTTTTATATTATCACATAACATGTATTTCTCCTAGTTTGGAAATGCACATGATCTTATATATCTATACATTCCTATGTATGACTATTATTAAATTTTATCCTTATATAAAACCACATATAAAATCCCATTTATGGTCATATATTGATTGAATGAAGAGAAAAATATTAATTAGTTTCAAAAAATAATACATATTTCTAACTATCATAGGGATGTACACCTGTTATCATCCAAATCGTAAACTAGGAATTCATTAAATGTCGAGAATCTATTCTTATTAAACCATGTGAATTACTTATTTATATTCTGTAAAATTGTATAAATCTCTTTTAAGATCTTATGTATCACCAAAAGGATATTATGGTTCATAAGATCAGTTTTCTAATAATTTTTATATTCAGTCTGATTCATTCACTACAATAGATTCCCTTGCCTTTCACTATAATAACTGTATTTCAAGTTTTTATAAATTAAATTCCAATAATTATATATTATAAAAAAAGAAACAATATAATTATCATTTTTTTGGTTTTATGTCATATTTCAAAAATTTAATGAAATGATTCTTCTATTTCAGAACACTCAAAAAATTAAATTAATTAGAAAACATAAAAGAATATAATGAATTGATTATCAATAAAATATAATTATTTTTTTTTACTTCAATTCTAACACACATAAACTATGGAATCATATAAAAGTGAACATCACAAATTTTCCCATGTGTAAAATTCAAAACACAGTACAATGAAAATCCCTTATTTAACAATAATGTCACTCAAGAAAATCAAGCCACTTTCATTTTCATTATCCCATATTCCCGTTGAATCATATTCAATTAATTTCGTCTTATTCATTAAATTCTTCCAATTTATTCACATCCTCCTTGAAATATTTCTCCCATCAGTGAAAATATGAATTTCAAAAAAATAATTCTTTATTATAATATAATGCATGGTCAACACATAGTGATCTATGTAATTTTTTTATCATGAGGGAATTACAAATTTGTTTATTGATAATGGGTGGTAGGTTATAGTTTTAGAATTTCTAAAGCAGAAAGAGGGGTTTGTCTCCGAATTTTTTTAATAATAAATTATGTTAATTTTACACCCATGAATTGTATCCTCACTCTCTCACCATTGCAATGGTCGACCCCTATCGTTTTTGGGTTGTCTTGGAATATCCAAAAATAAATAATACTATAAATATTAAATAATTATTATCTATTTATAATTTATTTATTTTTGATTTAAAATTATCATATAATTTTTGTAACTCTCCAGTTATCATGAGACATTATATTTCTTTAGATAAAATGTATTTATTCTATAAAAGATTTCCAATATTTTAAAAAAATGGAATTTCAGTTTAAAATAAAATATAAAATCTTATATCAAAAATATTAACACATTATTCAGTTATAATAGAAAATTAATGTAATACTACATGAAAATAGGTTTACTGGTTGATGGATAGTAGCATACCACATATGATTATGTACATTTATATTTAATAAATTATAATATGAAAATAAATATAAAAAAATAATATCATGAAAACTCATAAATCCCAATGATCATTTTCATCCATTTTGATCCCCATTAGTATAAATAAGAATAAATGAGAATAAATAAAACAAATGAGAAAACAAGTTGTATAATGAAAAATGAAAATTGAGGCAATGTGATATGAGATTTTAGAGGTAATAATGGAATGGATTTAGAAGAATTATTTTTTGTAAAATGATCATCCTAAATGGAAATATAGTTATTATAAATTAGTTCATTTTAAAAATGGCGATTGTTAATATGGTCGCTATATATACAAATATTGAATAAGTATAATATTTTTTTGTTTTTAGTAACAAATATTAAATAATATAATGAACAAATGATAATAATGAATGATAAAAAATCATAATATTTAAGTACAATATATATTATAGAAATACTATCTGTTTCATATTATAAATAATAATGTTTGATATAATGTATGTATAAAATTCAATGAAATATTTTAATATGAAGGAATTAATATAATTTAAATTTTATAAAATAATCATTTAATCATATTCCTTAATGATTAATTAATATAAAATAGAAAATTTCAAAATATAAATTTCTAAGTGTTATACATTTTTAGGGGAATCTGTACTAATGAAATTTTATAACTATATTTATTAATAATATTGAAAACAAATTAAATAAAAATTTCTCTAATAGTTATTACTAGCCATACAAGGAGAATAAATTCATTTAATTTTTAAAGGATATTTTTTTCAAAATAAATATTATTTTTGTGTTGTCGATGATTATATTTAATTAATTTTTTTTCACCCCAAGAATGTTAATTTATTAAATTTTATTCATATTTTCAATAAAAATATCAAATTATGTTCATAAATGTTTTTCATTTTTATCATAAAAATGAGTCACAAAAGAAAGAATTAGTCACTATTGTAAATAAATTATGTTTCAAAAAAATATCAATATACATAGATTATATTTTATCAAAATAAATTAAATTAGCCTCTTTTTAACTATTTTAATATTATTTATCAAAATATTAATAATTATTTTAATAGTGACGTAATTTTTAATTGAAAGGTAATAAGAATAAAAATAATTACTGAAAAAATAATATATTATTATACAAACTATATTTTTTTTCCAATATCATACATTTTATCATAAACGATCATTTTATAATATTTAAAAAATTTATTTCCATACATGTACTTCAAATTTAGAATATAAATTTCAAAATAAATATTAGATGTTACATATTATATATATATACTAAAATAATAATTATAGGAGTGAAAAAATAAATAAAATTTAATAAAAAAATTGATAAAATAATATGGATTTAAATTTTCTAAAATAATTTAACACATAGACAATCTATGTAAAATAATTAGATTTAAATAAGGTTTTGTCAATCAATTAAATTTTTATGATAGCTTATCTTACACACAAATTCGTGTTTTAACAAAATCTAATATACTACGATTATTAAAATTAGCACTTATAACCTAGCCGTTAGATTTGGAGGTATTAAATAGAATAACCAGATTTTAAAAATTTGGTATATGAGTTTTATATAAGTAAAACATATTGATAAAAAGATACATAATTTTATTAATGATTTTATATGGTTTGAAAATACTATTTTCTTAAAAAATATTATTTCAATTAGTGAAAATATAAATAAAGTAATTTATTCAAACATATATTCAGTAGTTTTTAAATCTACATAAAAAAATTATCATCTAGTGATTTCTTTATCATATCTGATATATATTAATTTACTAAGAGTTGGAGAAAAATACTATTTTTTATAAAAACATCTTTTTCATTTAATGAATTTACAATATCTATTTTGTTTTTTTTATTTTTTTAAAATGATTATTAATTTAAATATTTATTCATTAATATAATTTAGGTTTTTGGATAAAATTTCATATTCTTTTTTTGGGAAACTGTATATATATATGAAAAGTTTCTCATTGGAAAACTTATTTTTGATCATGATTGTGGGTTTAATTTAATATTAAATTTTTTGACTAGTTTTAATGTAATTTTGAATAATTAAATCCTTATTTTGAAACATAATAATTAATATTATATTATAGGGTCAACATAAAATTTGGTAAAATTGAATAGTTAAAAAAATTTGAAATAAATTACCGTAATTATGTTAAAATATTTTTTTACATAAGTGTTAAACTAAAATGATATGGGGTAAAATGCTCTAGAAATATATCCTACTCAAATTTTACTGCAATATTTAGACGTTTTTGCTTTAATTTTCTCTTATAAGAAATTTTTTTCCTTTCTTATTTGGAAAAATAAGAAACCACGTTATTCTTTTAAAAAATTACATGTGTGTCTCCTCATCCATATATAAAATAGAACCCCATATCCTCTCCTCATTACAATTTTAAATTTTATTGGTTCTTCTAATAACTACCAAAATTTATTCTATACTACCCTACTCACATTCTATAGGCATTTTATTATAAGAATTTTATATTAGGAATCTTTTGGTGTAAACCTATGGTGTTTGTCTCATGATATGGTGTTGTTCGCAACCGATGTTTTGTACTTAATTTTTCCCCACCTCATTAAAATATTCTTCAATTATAATAATATAAAAATAAAATCATCTCTCATATATTTATATATTATCATTTAAATTTAATAACATATATTCACCTCCTCTTCCATCAAATGGGAAACTAAATAATCGATCATTTATAGGTCGGTCAACCGCGTCACAGACCGATGTAATTAATTTTTATTCACAAACTGTCGAGAAGGATAAAATGATGTAATGAATATATTAATATTAAATTTCCTACTTAATTATTTATCTATAGTGAGGATATCACATATACAATCTTAAATTCCATTTACTGGAAATATGATAATGTCGCCCTTGTGGACAATGGGCTATCACCTCAAGAAACATAGTGAATATTTATTATGATGTGAATTACATGGGTGGAAATAAAAATATATTTAAATAAAATATGGGATATAAATGAAATAAAAATTATCCTGTAATGGTATTATATTTTTCACATTTATTTAGTTTCATCCGTCAAGAAAATGGAAACAACGTTCAAGCATATGTATAGCATACCGTCTACTTGAAAGGTGTAATTAAATTTATTTCATTAACATTTATGGATTACTAAAAATAGGAATATAATTTACATATAAGATATTTATATCATGAATAAAAATCATTAGATGATAGAACTTTGACCTAAACAAGTGGACAAAATATACTTAAACAATATATATGAAATGAGATGTACTTATTACCTGAAATGAGATTTTATTAAAGAATTATAAATAAATATGTAATAAAAGGACATAAGTACGCCTTATATGGTATTATAAATATTATTATAGTACTATATTTGATTTATTTTAAATTAGTAATTATTATAAATGAGGATCGAATCAAAAGGAAAGAATTCCATACTAAAGAAAAGGGATTTTCATCTGCATTTTATGCCACTAGGACATATGATTTATACCAAATTTGATTATTTTATATATATATATATCCCATGAATTTATTTTACAATCCTAAAAAAAAATTAGAGTAATTCAAGGTTTTTAGGATTCAAAATATACCAAATTGTTTAAGGTTTTGTTTTGAAATATCATTATATATCTTTATTTTTTGTGAGTATGTTCCAATAATGGGTTGTTATGATCTACATCTTAAAAAAATCATTATTTTTATTCAACCATTATTATTTATCAAAATTAAAATTTTCCAATTCACATTCATATTTTTAATTACATATGATTACAAAATATGTTTTAAAGAAAAAACGTAATTTATTTCACTATTATGTCATAAACCATTTTTATTAAATTATAATGTTTGCTAAAAAAATTAAATAAAGAGATAAAATTATCTAATAATTTTTTAAATTTATTTACTTCCATTTTTTATTTTTTACAAGATATTAGAAAAGTAATCTTCTTATCATTTTCAGTTCAATGTATTTTTTTATTTTTATAGAAAATGTTAATGTAGTCATTATTTTTAGATATTTGAAAATAGAGAAATATTCCATGATCATGACCACTCAATTATTTGAACCCTTATTTAAAAATCATAAAAATTATTTTAAAATAAAATATTTCCATTAATATTTATGAAATATTATTATATTAAAATTTTCATCTCAAATGAGAAGGATATTATTCTAAAGAATTATTTAATGATTTTTAGGGAACATCTCTTCATCAATGAAAAAAACATTGGTGTTTACTATGTTATTCTATATATATGATATTATGATACCGTCCTTATTATTTATTTTTATCGACAATTTTTATCATTATGATATAAATAAATCTATGGATCTAGTTCCTTTTTTAATGGGTAATGATAACTTGGGTTGATGAAATTTTTATGAATCTTATATTTATTATATGAATAGTGGGACATATATAACACACCAATTCATTAGGTAATGTAATATATCTCACAAGATAGCATTGACAAATATACTGATATTCTTGATCCACTATGGGAAGGAGGTCAAAGGGAATGATCCACTATGAAAAAATGCAATGATTCCTAATATATAATTAAGGTTAAAATGGGTGTTAATTTATGATCCAATATTATTTGATCGTCCTGGATGATAAAAATGAAAAATGATATTTTTTTCATAATTATGACTATGAAAAAATTATAAGGAATGAAATTATGGTTCAACATTGATTTATGATTATTTATAACTATTATTGATCATTTCATTTGAAAGAATAATTATTTATTAAATGTATCATGATTACAACAAATGATAAATTTGGTATTGACATTATAAATTATATTTATAATCTCTTACCCCTATGTTTATCATATTATTCAATGTAATAATCAACTAAAATCATCTATCTTTACCTTTAATAAGCATCTCAGCTCACCCATTCTATTGTTTCCATTCTATAGGTTATAAAGTAATGATTATGTAGGTAGTTTCTGTAATTATTACTAAATAGTAAGATATTTTTTTGGAGAATTTCAATTTCATTAATAAAATTTGATTATTTGGTTACTAGTCTCCGATGACACTAAATCATTACAATCATTAATTGTGTATTTCAGAAATGCAATGAATATTAATCTATCAATAATTTATATATATGTATGAAAATCACGGTTATTTTTAGTATTTATAATAGGATATGTTTAGTTTAACATTTAATATTGGATGAGAAAATATTATTGAGATCCATAAATATATGTATAAGGATAAGTCAAAGGATATCTTAATGTACACTAACATATCATAGAATATTAATAAAGGAAATAGTGATTTATTTCTGATAAATTACATCTTTGTAAAAATAATACAGGGGGATGCATCTTTAAAAATTGGTACCACGGGTAATGAATCTGATAAGGGTGCATTAATATGGACTCAATCATCACATGATTTATGTAAACAGGCTATATTACACACCTATTTTGACACTTCATAGGGATATGTTTTTGAAATTAATAAACTCATTAAAAACCATCAGTAAGGATTTGAGTAGATGGTGACCAAGAATTTCCATAGTTAAAAATAATGTTTCATAAAATTAAAATAAGTTAACATTATGTTAACATCGAATGAATGTTTTATTAGGATTCCTCATTTGGATTAATTATTCATTTCATTCATTTTAACCAATTTAGTTTCAGAACATGAATTAAGATAGAATGGTTAATTTGGAGTGGTGATAGTTATGATAAATTATTGACGTATCTTATTTGATCATAGATATATAGATTCACATATATTATGTAATGTATCATGAGTTTCTATTTCCTGTACATTTTAATTAGATGATGATTTTTTAGTGAAAATCTCTATCTGAACTATGATCTCATCTCAGGTCTATAATTATTCTTTGGTGGAATTTTATGGAATTTTATTTTATAATGACCAATTATTATCCCACTAGTTTAATATTCTATTATATTATTCCTTGATACAATTTATCTAAAAAAAATTGGCATGTATTTCATTTTAAGGGAATTCACATTAGATATTATAAACTAACATATTTCTTTCTATTAGTGTGTCGATAAATAGAAACATTTGATGGAGATAACAGATATTATATGGGAATTCATTAACATTTAGAATGGATTTTATCTGTGAAGGTGGGGGATAATCTCAACACCAATGATATTACTATTGTGTTATACTTCTTTATGTCTCTTCATAATGTTTTCCAATTATTCCACCAAAACATGAGGTTTAGATCTCAATAAAATTCATACCAACTTCCACAACGATTTTAATGAATCCATATAGGATGGACCTGATTAAGTTACAAGAATTAAAGATGATTACATAATAAAACCCTAAAAAGGAATTAAATCAACCAATTAGGCTACCATGGGGATTAGCTATTCGTTTTGTTAAAAAAATATGTATCAGTGAAACTTTTCATTGTTTATTTTTAGAGGAACCAGATCGCGATCAAGAAAAAGTATCCTCTGCCCTGTATTGATTACATGTTTGATAAACATGAGGGATCTTAGAAATTTTCAAATATTTATTTTAATTCTTGACATCATGAATTTAGGGCCAATAAATAAGATATAAAAAATAAAAAATACATTAAAATCTATGAAAAAATATGAAAAAATAGGAATAAGTTTTGGTCTCACTAATTCCACTACTCTAATTTGGTATTTAATGAATAGAGAATATATATATATTACCATGATAATTTTGTGGTTCTAATTATAGATGATATTCATATATATTTCCTGTTAAGTGGTGAGAATTATGATCAATTTAGAATTATAGTGAATACCTGAATGAGGTATAAATTTGTTGCAAAAGTTTCCTTGTGTATATGTTGTCTAAAATGTTTTCATTTTTGGTCGATATGATCTCATGTTCGGGTATATCAGTGGATCCATAAATGAATGGGGATGTTGATCAAGTGAATAGTCCAACTATGGTAATTTATATCCTTTGTTTACATGGTTTGGATGGATATTAATGATTGTTTCTCATATAATTTCTCATGAAAATATATTCCACTCGCTATATCAACTCAAAAGGGATCCAAGTTCATCTAGAATGATGACTGTGAGATATAATTCAAGGAACATATGATTATATTATTAATCACACATGTACTTATATTTCCATTCAATTGATAAGGTTTCATAAGTTATAGTGACTCAACACATTAGTGGTTGGGGTTTATTCTCATAAAAAAGACATGGATAAATCATATGGATCATTAAATCTTAAGATTCATGTGAAAATTTACGCAAATCATTATTTGGATTTATGTATGGTATCATTTACATTAAATATTTTTATTAATTATCATAATGGAGAAAATATTGATATATATATATATATTTATAAATAATCTATTTTTAATTTATATATTCCAACAGAAAGAGTTGAACAAGTTTAAGAGAAGTTGGTTAGAGTTTATTGAAGATAACGACTGCTTAATACTTTACCCCATAAGAATGAAAACCTGGTTACAGATTCATGGAGTTGAATGAGTTATGTTTTCTTATCCATGATTATGATCAAAATAGATTATTACATCTTGATTTAAAATTTGAGTGTCTATAAATCATAAGGGAAGGGCGTGATTTACAACATTCCAAAATGAGTGTTCAACTATCTATATATGTGAGGATCAAAATGGAAAAAAACAATGACATATTAAAAGAATATTTTGGGAAATATTATAATTTTTTTCCTTAATTATAATGGAATGTTAGTGTCTGATAATAGTTTAAGAGTTTCATCTATACTAGATTTGAAAGAAAGATTTTTTGTTGGATTTTCTTAGTTATTCATTCTCAATCCATCATAGATGTAAAAATATGTTTATATATTTGATGGAATATTTGGTTTGGGATGTTATAAAGAGGGATATTATTGAGTTTTAATATAAGTTATTTGTTTTTCATCATTTAACGGTTTAGTGACAATATTATGATGTGATGTTAGAATCATTACCCATACCATAATGGAAATGGAAAAATTTAACCATCGATATTGTTAATATAATACCAAGAAGATCTACATGGAAAAATTCTATATGGGTTATAATCTAACATCATGAAAATTCCAGACAAATTATTTCTATCACAAAATATTACTCTGTGGAAAGACATTCGAGGATATACATTAAGGGTTTGTTTTGTTTTCATGGATTACCACATTCAATTGTGTTTCATCGAGGTCTAAGGTTTTTCTCAAGGTTTTGGGGATGTCTTCAATATGATATGATTATGGTGTGGATTTTCAGTATTTCACATCATCTATAGATAGTTTATAATTCATATAGAATGGTTAATGACCTTTAGGATATGATTATATATTCTTCTAGGGACTTTATAGGGGTTTGGATCAACACCTCCCTATATTTTCGTTTTCATAGAAAAACCACTTTACCTCAAGAATTAAGATACATCCTTATTGATAGCTATATGTAAATAGGTGTAGAACTCCATAATAATGGGATGAATGTTGGGAAATAAATTAATTAGTTTCTGAAATAGCTGAGGAAATATAAAAGAGGTTTAGTGACATTCAATAACACATAAGAATCACACACTGTTGGTTGAAATGTGAGGCTGATAATCTCCGGCATGATTTGTAATTTTATGATGGTGATTAGGGGATTCTATGAATTTATCCATTAAAAAATAGGAATATATTTGGATATTAGTTAATGTTATGCAATATTTACATCAATTTCATTTTAATTATTGATTGTTTTGGGATGATAACAAATTGATTAATAATTCCATAAAACCTCTCTAAAGTAGGTGATGTGTTCAATGTATCTCTACTAAGTATTTACATAACTGATCCTTACATGTACTAACTCATAGGTCATAAAACTATTATATTATATTTATTATGGGGTACAACTTGTTTATATATGTAATTTTGAGAGAATGTTCCCCAAAACAATACCACTGAAAAAAACTTTTATGCTAAAACCACTAATTTGAAATAGATATATGGGAACCAAATGATAGGATGAGGATGAAGTATTCTAATTATTTTTTATAAGAGTGATTAATTTAAAAGGATAAATTACATTTAAGGGGGTATAATGTATGACCTCATGATTTTATGAAGTTTTGGAATGAATTTAATTTCTTCGATATATTGTGTTACACACAACATCATGTTTTAATAAAGAATAATATATTATGAATATTATTATTGAATGTTATATACATGAAAATAATTTTGTTAGTATGAATTAGAATAATAACATTATAAACATTTCTTTTACAATTTTATATAATAAAAATATATTGAATATAATATTTACAGATTCTGTAAAGTCATTAAATGTTTCAAAAAAATTATTTCAATTTTTTTTGAAAACATAACATTAAATTTTCATATTTTATAAAATATATTTCATAATGTAAAATTTATTATCATAATCTAAAATTTATAATTATATTTTAGTGAACTGTTTATAATTTTCTACAATGATTATTATTTTGATAAATATTAAAAATAAAATTGTTTATTAAAAATTTTATTTTCATTTAAAGAATTAATTAGCTCATTATTTTTATAAGTTCCTAAAATTAAATATACTGAAATTATATATTTATCAATCCATTTTATTTTATTTTATTAAATTTTATAATGAATTTTGGTTATTAAAGCTTACAAAACCTAAATAGTTGTTCTACAAAGAAAACAGTTTTTCCGTCCCATCTATGGGTTTAATTATAAATTAAATTTCTATAATTATGTGAATGGAATTTGGAAAAATGGATTAAATATTTTTAATCATCATAATTAATAATATATTATAATTTCTAATTTATTTTCAATTTATATTTAATAGTATAAACAGTTAAAATTAATTAGTACGATTAAGGGTGAAACATGTTTAGTGGGGGTCAAACTAATAAGATATGGAATAAAAAGACCTATAATATCTTCCAAATATGATTTTAATGAATTATTTAGACCTTATATCTAATATTTTTTAGTAATAATCCATTTTGGATCCTTGTTTCATGTAAAAGAAATTGGTACACTATATTCATTTAAAACTTCTATGTGTTTCCCCTCCCCTACCTTTAGAAGGGAACCCTCGATCCTCATCACTTAACACATCTCAAAAACCATAGACCAAAAAATACCTACCCATATTGTAGTACCCCCGGTTTTGGGTACATAACCCCTTTCCAATTTTTTTTTAAAATGGTGTGTCTTTGATTGGGTTTCTATAAAATAGAGAGTTTCCATAAAATAGAGAGTTTCCATAAAATAGAGAGTTTCAATAAAATAAAGAGTTTCCATAAAATAATTAGTTTCCCTAAAATAGAGAGTTTCCCTAATATAGATATTTTCCATAATGTTGGTTGTTTCTATAATTATGGTTGTTTCCATAAAGTGGGTTGTTTCCATAAAGTTGTGTTTTTCCATAAAGTGGGTTGTGTCCACAAACTGGGGTGTTTCCATAAAGTGGGATGTTTCCATAAAAAAAATTGAGTCTGTAAAAAGGGTAAAGGTAAAGGATGGGAGAGTTTGGTGGCTTTATAAGGAGTTTTTATACCAAAAGGATTATTTAATGATCCATACATGGTAAGCTCAAACTGTGTGGTCAAACCTTAAGTGGATGTCAAATCTAGAGCTTTTTTTCTATGAGATTATTATTATTTGCACTATATTTTTTGTTTGGAATCAAAACGCCCTTATGTTGAGATTACTCTACCTAGACGGTTGTAGAACCCACCCCACATGTGTGGGAGCCATCCTAGAGCCTTCCCTTGTTGATTTCAAGCTCGATTATTGGGGTAAGTGCCAATTTTCATGGTTCTTTAATGTTTTCTTTAAAATCCCCCTTCTCTCCTTCTCTATTTCGTAGATCTACAAATTTTGTTGATAGATATAAGTTTTTTAACGTCAATTATGGAAAAATATGGTGTTTTTAATGATAAATGATGTTATCTAAGCCGATTTCTTCGAATATTGATATGATTCTTATGGTATGTCATAATTAATTCCTGATTTGTCACGTTTTGTAGATATTCTTAGATATACTTCTACGATCTCAATTATTTATCAGATATGAACCTGTAGTGAGTAGATCTGCATTTTTTATGCCAAATAATTCAATGTTGAGTCGTGACCTTTATAGGATAAGTGAACTATGTCTGTTCTTTGGGAATTGAGTCGTCTTCTTCTACATTGTACATCTATTATCTAGTTTCATCAAAACCATAAAGGTAGGTGGCTTCACTCTCATATCCCATTGCTAGAATTTATTGGCACAATTCCAATTTTTTTTATTTCAATGGTATTGAATGTGAAAGGCATGGAATAAATCTTATTCAGTGATGAATTATGGTTTTGCTGAAATTGTGAAATCGTGTTGAATTATTGTGCAATGTGATTTAACCTCTTGAAGATAAAATGATGATATTAAAGTATTTATGTTCTATAATTTTTAAATGGTTTGATGAAAATTGGGTTTTCAATAATAATGGTTTTTTTTATTGAAAATGTGTGTTGGCATGATTGTTGTACATATTGGTGTGTGAGTGCATATTTCATTTTAGGGCTTGGATTAAATATGACCTTGTTCTCAGTGCCAAATTTTAAAAAACACACATGATATAAATTTCATATTACATATATGAGTCCTGTTTGTACAATGACCTTCTGCTCAGTTCCAAATGGTTTGTGGCACATGGGAAACAATTACCTTGTGACAAATTGGTAGATCGATGAGAAACCACTGATGAGTATGGAACTATAATAACATGTCAAACAGGTTTGGTTTCATGTGTTTGTAGAATGGATGGGTATTCCAAGAAAGGAATATTGTGAAACTATTTTAAATCACGTTTAGTTATTTTTCAGCAAAAATTTCTTGCTGGGAAAATTGGATTCAATTGCAGTTGTATGCTTTTGGTAATGCATGTTTTTTAATGGTGTTTATATTTAGTAATAAAATATTTTGAGAAATTGTTTTATATAAAATGTTTTATATAACTTTTTCTAAAATATATTTCCTAGTTGCTTGAGTAGGGAATTCATTGGTGGAAAACATAATGTGTTTTATAATCACCCCTACATTGGAACTTTGGTGATTTTACATATTCTATCATCTGGGAAAAGGGAAAAAAATAATGTTTCACACATGTTTTGGACATCCTCATGATGTTTGGGCTATTCAGATATTGCGGAGCTTTGATATTATGGAGCATGGAGTCTTGAGGTACTTGGAGAGTATTATGTATTTTATCCACTTTGTACTTTGATACTTGGTTATTCTTCTATTGTTTCTTACATTGATGTTGTTTTGAGCTACATGAATTTTTTGAGTTGTCTTTCATTAATTAATGAATCATATAGTTAATATTAGTTATGGTTGGTTTCTTTATTGGTATATTTCATAAATGGAAAATCATACCCCACAAGTATTCAAAACCCTTTATTATTTACAGCCAGCCTTTGGTGTCTTGGTTATGTCACATAAGACCTAGTAATTACTCTTTGTAATCTCAAGCCAATAAGAATTTGTGGGTCATTAAAAATGGTATCAGTTTGTTCGGTCCTTTCTTAATAAGTATTCATCGATGTTCCTAGTTTTGGAGAGGAAATCCCTTATAGTCTATTCCTTTGGTGGGAATCATAGAAAGGAGTAGGATTGTTGAAACATGAAATGTATATCATAAAAGGATGTAGCTAACCCTTTTTGGTTGAACTTCATGTTACCATGGAGTTGGGTAAATAAGTGTTTGGATACACATTTAGGATTTTGAAATCTCATTGTCATTGGTTTAGGCAATGAGATGTGCATGACATGCATTGTAGAGCAATGAAATCCCACTAGGAGTTCACACATAATTTTGAGGAATGATTAATTTTGAGGAAAAAAAGAGTTAATTTGTGGAAATGTATGGAATTTGTTTTTAACTGAATTATTTTTAAGAAGATAATGCTTATCATATTTTTTGAAAATTTTTTAATTTTGAAAAGCATGTAAAGTGTTTTAAAAATTGGTTGAAGATGGGAAAAAAGTTATTTTGGAAAACAATGTTGTGATAGTTTATGTGATAGAATTTGAAATAATAATCCAATAGTTCCTAGAGAGTGAGATTGATAGAGTTTATTGTTAATTTAGAAAATGTAACCCAGTAGGCATCGTCGAAACCAACCCAAAGAAGCTGGGGATAAATTGGTTTCACCTGAAGCACTTGTGAACCAATAGATGGTTCAATGTATTGTGGAAACTTTTCAATCTGTGGAAATATGGAATCGGAGGAATGACCCACAAAATGTGGATTATACCATCTAGTTCATGAAGTATAATCCACTAAATTTATAGGGTGATTTTGAACCCATGAAGGATGAAGTGTGGATATGTAGGATGTATCTTATCTTCATCTTCATCGGCATATCGGTAGAGCTAAAGGTCAAACGGTAAACGTATTTTCTTGAGTATCATTCATGTAAGTGGTGGGATTTAGCGATGTAAGATAAATTTGAAGAAGGCCTTATATGGGAGGATTTTGAGGAATTGTTTAACAAACAATCATATCCTCACACATTCAATATCCCGGAAATGATGGAATTATTCCACCTGAAACAAGAGAGTATCTCTGTCATAGATTATATGTCTATGTTCATGAACTTAGTGTGATTTATACCAGATGATGCGAAAAGTGCCACTTTGAAGGCACTAATCACCGAATCAGGGCTACGACAACATATTTGATTAAATATTATAGTACTTTGTATTATTTTTTATACAGAGATGGTGAATAGATTGATTGTGGATGAATGTGATATCTCAGGATCTATGGGAGGAGGCATTATGATACTTACAAGAAATAGTGGGAACTCAACTACTATAAACAAGCGGAAAAGGGACACCTATATCTAAAGTGAAAATAGAAATTAGAACTATATAGCGGGATAAATAAACCTTCATCCACAACCCCAGATAAAGTAATGTTGTTTTAAATGTGGTTTTCTTGACCACATAATGTGTGATTCTAGGGACAACCTAGAGTATTTCATAATTTCAATAAGATGGGACATCTTCAGCGCTTTTGTCTTAGTTCTCTTAGGTCAGTTGCTCGAGACACTTCTCATGTGTCAGAAGCATCATATGCTTTTACTAGATGAGGATAGTAGAATTAGTCTCATCAGCAGAGCAGATCAATCCATGGGGATTCTAGAAATTACATGACTCCTTAACTAGGGAATCCTCAGTAATGAAACACGATGAATATTGTAGCAAGGAATCAAATATATAGAGAAGTGCAGATGGTTGTCAATGATCAGGATGAACCATCTATATTGAGAGGTACAATTATTTTGAATTCTACCTTTGTGCATGTTTTGTTTCATACTGATGCATCAAATTCCTTCATTGCTTCTCATGTGGTTGACTTGCTATGTCTAAAATTGGAAATGATGCCTTCTGTTTTGAAACTACAAACTAATCTCGGTGAATGATAATGTCAAGCCTTTGTGTTTAGAAAATTTACGATTACTATTGTTGGAGCTAAGATAAAATGGGACATCCCTTTGTTTTATATGGTTGCATATGATGTAATCCTGGGTATGGATCGGCTTACAACGTTCAAGGCTCAAATCGACTATTATAGGACAATAGTTAGTTTCATCATTGAGGAAGGAATCAAGAATCTTTTTAAGGGATAGGGGATTATTAAGAAGTGTGAGAAGAGATATTTTGAACCAATAGTGGGAACGATCTATTACCAGTTGGAAGCGTTGAAATTGGCATCAATAGAATAGATTGAGGAAAATAGTTTTTCAGTAGTTGTGGGTCAATTTACAGATTTTATTCCCAAGAAATTCTCAGGGTTACCACCTCTAATGGATGTGGATTTTATGATTGATCTCTTTCTAGGGACCAGTCCTATTTCTATTTTTTCTTATTGGATAGAACCAACAGTGTTGTGAGAATTGAAAGTGATGTTAGAGTAAGAAACTAAGGGTTTATTTTGACCATGTATGTCTTTGTGGGCAGTACTAGTTTTGTTCGTGAAGAAGGAAGATATAACTCTACAGCTGTGTGTTGATTATTTGTAAGATTAACCCAATTATGATAAAGAATAGATACCAACTTCCATAAATTGATTATCTATTCGATCAATTTAGTTGAGATCAGTGGTTCTCTAATGTTTAATTGCAATCAATATATCACCAATTGAGAATTTGGAAGGAGTATGTTCCAATGATAGCATTCAGATGTAGATATAGCCACTCTGAATATATATTCATGACTTTCATTATAACGAATTCATCGGTGGACGTCATGGAATTAATGAATCAAATATTTCAACAATATATGGATTATTTTGTTGTAGTTTTTGTAGAAGAAATTTTAGTCTTTTCAAAGTCAAGTGCGGACCATGAGGTTCACCAGTAAATAGTGTTAAAAAATTTGAGACATCATAATTTGTATGAAAAATTATCAAAGTGTGATTGTTGGATATAGGATGTATGTTTTTTAGGGCTTGTCATTTCTGAGATATGTGTTTCTATTGATCCAGAAAACATAGTATCCATTATCTCTTGGAAATCACTAGATAATTTTTTCATGATACAATGTTTTCTTGGTCTAGCTGGTTATTACTAATTCTTTTTCATGATTTATCATGACTAGATTCACAATGACAGCTCTGACAAAGAATAATTTTTCATTCTAATGGATAGAGTAATTTTAGATGTCTTTCAAAGAACTGAAAATTAGGCTTAAACTGGCACGTATCATGATCATTCCATAATTAGGATAGGGTTATGTGGTGTATTTTGATGCTTCAGGATCTGGGTTGGGCTATGTTCTCATGCAAATAGATCATGTGGTTTCTTATGGTTCAAGGCAGATGAGGGTGAATGAGAAGAATTACCCAACACATGATATAGAGTTAGCTGCAGTCGTCCATGGTTTGATAACATGGAAACATTATCCCTTTGGTAAGAGATATACTGTGTTTACAGATCCGAAAATCATGAAATACATTTTCTCATAGTGATATTTGAATATGAGGAAAATGAGAAGGATGTAGTATCTCCAAATGTTTGACTTTGACATGATGTACACACCAGGGAAAGGAAATTTTGTGGCAGATGCATTTAGTAGAAGGTAGTATGCTCAGTTGGTTAAATAAGATTCTGATAAATGGTAGTTTATGTCAGTATTAGCCGGCAAGAATGTGTACTTTGAAGACTGAGGTGATATTGCAGTTTTCTTTTCAACTACACTTGTTCCTGATTTAGTAAAAATGATCAAAGTGGCACAAACAACAGATGCATAATGTTTGGTTGTAAATTCAAAACACAATGGTGGGGTGATAATTGAGTGTCATAATATTGATGTGGGATCAGTTTTGTATTTAAGATATTTGATGGTTGTACCTATGGTCTGTTAGGAACAACCCCTTCATACATAGCACCATTCGAGATGGGCTATATATCTTGGTAAATAGAAGTGGTATAAGGTGTTTAAGGTGTAGTTTTTGGGGAGTGACATGAAATGGAAGGTGGCCAAGTTCATCTTGGAGTGCATAACTTGTCAGTAGGTTAAATAAGAGCATTATAGATCAGTTGGTATATTACAATCTTTTCCTATCCCAGAGTGGAAATTGGATCAGATAGAAATGGATTTTGTTACAGGTCTTCCAAGAAAGATACTGAAACATGATTCTATATCGGTGACAGTGGATCATCTAACAAAGTCATCCCATTTCATCCCTGTTAATAAATATTTTATGGTGGAGTATCTTTCAAAAATATATATCTAAGAAGTGGTAAAGAGCCATGGTGTACCTGTGTCCACAGTCTCAGATTGAGATCTGAGGTCCACATTTCATTTCTGGAAATCCTTATAGAAAACCCTTGGGACTCATTTGATTGTGGGCATAGAGTATCCTTATCATACAGATGGTAAATCCAAGAGGATGATAAAAACATTGGAATACATGTCTTGGGATTTTGTAATAGATTTTAGTCACTCAGGGGGGGAGCATATACCCCTAGGTGAGTTATCATACTTTAACAACTATCAAGCCTCGATACACATGGCTCCGTTTGAAGCATCATATGGGTATTCTTGTCGTTATCCACTATGTTGGGTGGAAATGTGAAAATTTTACTACTCAGGCAAAGCCTTGTCCAATAAACAACATAGAATATCTAGTTGATTAGAAAGAGCCTGGAGACGGCTCAGATTCGTCAGAATTCTTATGTAGATCACCATCGATGACAATTTTCGTTCGTTTTGTGTGATCATGTCATCTTGAGGATCTCTCCAAGGCATGGGAAACATTGTTTTTGGAATTAGGGAATGTCATATCTTAGATACATTGGCCCTTTTGAGATAATGGAATAGGTTGGTGAGGTGGAATAATTGTTGGAATTACCACCACAGTTTAACTCGTCGTATAATGTGTTCCATGTATCCCAGTTGAAAAAGTATCACCCAGATCCTGACCATGTGAACCGATGAGATCACTTTGACCTAGAACCAGATGAACCATTGGAATATTTCTCAGTTCAGATCATGGATAGACAAGATAATGTATTTCAGGGGGAAATCATCAGCCTACAGTGGGTTTTATGGAAACATGGTCATATTTAGGAACCGACATGGGAAAGTGAGAAGGAAATGACAGAGAAGTGGTCAGAACTCTTTTGTTCTAGTTAGGATTTTCTACATTCTGAGGACGTAAAGGCCAGTGGTGGGGAGAATATATTACCCTTGGTTTCAGGTATATAACCCATATACTATTTTTTTTAAAATTGCGTGTATTTTATCGTGTTTCCACAAAATAGAGAGTTTCCATAAAATAGGGATTTTTTATAAAATAGTGAGTTTCCATAAAATAGAGAGTTTCCATAAAATAGAGAGTTTCTATAAAATATATACTTTCTATAATATATATTGTTTCCATAAATTTCATTGCATCCATAATGTTGGTTGTTTCCATAAAGATGGATGTTTCCATAAAGCGGGTTGTTTCCATAAAGTGGGGTTGTTTCCATAAAGTGGGTTGTTTCCATAAAGTGTGATGTTTCCATATAAAATTTATTTTCCATAAAAATGGTAAAGGTGATGGATGTGAGAGTTTGGTGGGTCTTATATGGAGTGTTGGTACCAAATGGAAGGTCACATGATCCAATCATAGCTAGCCCAAACTGTGTTGTCCAACATTGTGCTGTGGTCAAATTTAGATCATATTTTCTAGGAGCTTACTCATTTTTCTCAATATATTTTTTTTGGATTTAATACACCTCTATTTATAGATTAATCTCCCTATAGGTCTTGAGAACCCTCCCCACATGATTTTGAGAAAACCTAGAGCCTTCCTTTGGTGATTTGAAGCGTGATTCTGGTGGTTAGTGCCAATATTTTTTGTTCTTTTCCATTTTATGCAAACTCTTCCTTTTCTCCTTCTCGTTTTCATAGATATAAACCTCATGTGGGTAGATATAATTTTTTTAACATCATGTAAGGATAAATATTGTTTTTTCATGATATAATAATAGATCTAAGATTCTTTCTTGGAATCTTGATCCGATTCATGATGTATGTCACCATTCATTCTTGATACGTCATGTTATATTATATCTGGTTAGATCTAGTTTTCCAATATCCAATATTTCTCAGATATGAACATATATTTGTTATATCTACGTTTTGGATGCCAAATAATTCAATGATGAGTCGTTATCTTTCTAGGATAAGAGTACTAAGGTCATTTTAAGAGAATCAACATGTCTTCTTGTGTGTTCATAATCTATTGTCAAGTTTCATCAAAACCATTTAGGTAGGTGGATTCACTCTAATATCCTTTTTCTAGAATTTATTGTCTTATTTTCAAATTGATTTATTTTAATGGGATTTAATTTGAAAATAATTTAATTAATATTCATCAGAAACGTTTTATGTTTTTAGTGGAATTGGGAAATCATGGTGAATTATTATTGTGCAATGTGATTTAGCATCATTATCATAAAATGATGAATTTAAATTATTAATTTTCATTAATTGTAAAATGGTTTGATGAAATTTTGAATTTCAATAAAAGGGGTGTTTTTATTTAAATGTTTTTTTGGCATGATCATTGGGTATATTGGTGTGTGTGTTCATCTTGCATTTCTGGGTCTTTGTTGAAATATGGCCTTGTCCTCTGTTCTAAATGTTAAATGGAACACTTTATATAAATTTAATATTGAATATATGGGGCTTGGATGAAATATGACTTTGTGCTCGGTTCCAAAAGATTAATGGAACATGGGTAACAATGACCTTATGATGACTTGGTAGATTGATGAGAAACCTCTCATCAGTATAAAACTTTCCTGTAATAGAATGCATGGTTGGTTGCATGGGTTTTTGGAATGGTTGGGTATACCGAGAAAGGGATATTGTGAAATGATTTTAAATATTTTCTAGATATTTTTATTGAAAAATATCCTTCTGGGAAAATTGGTTTCAATTTCACATGTATTCTTTTGTTAATGAATGGTTTTGGAAACTTGTTTAAATTTAACTATAAACTATTTTTCAGAAATTTTTTATTTAAAAAATTTCATATAATTATGGATAACTCATATATCCTAGTGGGGTGAGTAGAGAAGTCATCTGGGAAAACCTAATGAGTTTTATACTCACGACTAATTTGGAACATTGGTGATTTTATAGATGCTATCTTCCATGACAAGGGAAAAGGTAATGTTTTATAGGTATTTTTCACTACCTCGTGATGTTTGGTTTGTTCAGATATTGTGAAGCATGGAGATTTTGGACCATAGAGTTTTGAGGTATTTTGAGATTCTTATGTAGATAATCTGATGTTTATATTTATACTTGGTTATTCTTCCTTTGTTACTTACTTTGAAGTGGTTTTGAGACACATGAGGTTGTTGAGTTGTTATTAATTCATTCATGCATCATGTAGTAAATGTTTGGTTATAGTTGGTTGGTTTATTTTTTTATTTCATAATGGGAAAATCTTCCCCCAAATTTATTTTAAAGCCTTCGGAATTTATTGCTATACATTGGTGTCTTGGGGATGTCGCTTAAGGCCTATTAATGACTCTTTGTACTCTCAAGAAAATGAGAATTGATTGGTCGTTACACATATCATTTTCCTAATTCCCTCACCACATACATTTTTCCTTTTTTATCTTTTATCAATCCTATGAAATATTTCAATATAATCTAAGGAGATTATCCAAAGAAGGATGATCGTTATCAATGGAGAGTAGGTAATTAATTTCCTCTTCCCCATACCTAAAATATTCATTAATTATTCTAGTATAATAAATCAATGTTCATAAAATATATTATATTATATTATATTAATTTAATAACCATTATTCTCTTCCACTTTCATCAAATGGGAAATGAAACCATCGATTGTGTGTGCGGCGGACTAAGGCCGTGTGACCTAGTGTAATTCGTTATCCATCACCAATTATCATGAATGGACATTATGATGGAGTTAACATGTTTATATTATATTAATTATATTATTTTACCTTTATAAATATTCAATCACATATATCTAATTACATTTTATTCCATTGGAATATGATAATGTCGATCGTGTGTATGGAGAAAAAATGCCTCCCAAAGCGAGGTGATTTATTCTTCACTTACGCTTTTCATAGAAGGTAATAAGGACAGATTTAATGAAATTATTAAATATATATATATATTTTGAATTAGATTCTATAAATGTAATATATTATTTACCATTAATTTTTTTCACTTGATTAAAATGTGGAAATTGAGTCTATACGTGCGTAGGATTGACCGTCTCCATGAATAGTGTAATTCATTTTCGGTCTGTAACATTTATTGATTAATCAAATTACATGTAACGTCCCAACCCCAGAATCCCAGAGTCAGTTTATTATTTTAATATATTAGCATGATTACATGGAATCAAGTCCCGATGGACCAATCAATTTATCAGTCTTGGAAAATACATTACAAACATAAACATCACATTTGAATTTCGAAAATAAAATACAACATATATAATCCTTTGAGAATTAAATTATTATCATTCCTTAAACCACCATATAAATCATAATACACTTTTTCTTATCCTGTAAAAATAAATCATGACAAAGGGGTGATCTCAGATGCATATTAAGGAAAAATAACATAGTGAAAGCTATTTTAAATAATCATAACCATTTATCGTTAGGTATAAAATTTAAACAGAAGCCTTTTAAAAATTAAATTCAGAATTATATGGCAATGATAAATAAAATAATTACATTTACATTTTGACATGGATATTCTACTAGTCGAATAATTACATGTAACATTAATAACTAATCTCATAATGATTGAATGCATAATTCCATACATCTTAACCATTAAATCAAGGCCTCATGCCAAGAACCTAAATATATATTCTATCTAGGCCCTGTGCCAAGAAAAAATATTGATTCATGAGTCAAACTGATGCATTGAGGGGTTATTTCAAGCCCCACCCTTCACATACTAAGACGAATTCATTCCCCATATAGAAATTTTGAAACATTATAAAAACATTCAAATAAAAACTAGCATACAAAATGTAAATACTTTTACCATAGACCATGAATTGTATAAAAATATCACGTACATGGTCAAACATATCATAACTCATTAAATATAGTATGGATTATTGTATTATAACAAATTAACCTCAATCAGTGATAATATTCAGTAAAGGATGTTGACATTGTTGAAAATGATTAGCAAAACACTTTGGAAAAAAAATTTATTTTCTCTGAAATCATTTAAATGTAAGAAATTTATAAAGAAATTAATATAAAAGATATTTTTGAATAAAAGTTTCCAATACCAATTTAATCTTTTGAATGGAATTAAAATTTTAAGACAATCATGTGTTATAAATAAATCCTTAAAATCATTTTAAAAACATGATAATTAATTAAAAATATTTAGGAAAATAAATCATTATATCATTAAAAATGATGATATTGCTAAATATTCCCTTCGAGAAAACCATAAAATATTCATTTTGAAAATGTTTTTATAAAACATGGACATGGATTCTAAATATGTCCGAGTAAATATTTACACACAAAAAATCTTACATAATAATGGGATGGAAGAATTAAACCTTAATTTGTACTTTCCTTTAGCCCGGGGTACATTTAACCTCCTATATATTGACCACAGTATGTTATAAAATTATAACATAACTATATTATTATTTATGACATCCTTTATGATTCATTTATGAAATTTAACTAATCATTTAAAAATAATTTCCATGTTAAAGTAACATGTCAGTTAATAATTGCTTTCTTTATCATGCATGTTTTAACTTTTTATTCTTGATTTTATCACTTAGATCATTATTTACATACTTATAGAATATATAAAATGATTTATATATCATATAAATTCAGAATATAAATAAACATAATATATAGATATATGAAATGGAATACACTGTTTATGGAGATGGTAGGTTGTACGTACACGTAATCGATTTTTCTTTTTCCATATCGTATTGAATGGAAGTAAGTGAATTAGGTATATGTAAACACACACACACACAAACCCAGATATATATATATATATATATATATATATTCCTAGTATAATTATTATGTTAAATATTATATACTAGTAAACAATATATATTTTTATAATCATCATGGAATGGTGAACATGGAAACACATCTCATCGCGTCGTGGAGATGTTAAGTCGTACGTATGCATTAGCGACGATATCATATCCTTAATGATAAAATGATATAGAATTTATGGTATATTAATTATACAGAAACATTATCATGTTATTTTAATTATATATATATATATCTATAATCCTGATCATTATATGCATCCAAATAACATAATATTGTATAAAAAGTTAAACTACTGCATGAAGATGATAATTCGTACGTATGCACGCATGGTGACATTGTTATTCATAAGAAATATTGAATAAGTAATATCATTTTATCATCATTATAATAACATCTACAATTGTATAAGGTACATGATTTATTATTTTTGTATGGAATCAAAAACGAAAGATGATGTATAATATGAAAATAACATTGAAATAGGTCATAAAATAATTACATCTTCTTCAGGTGCATCATTTTGATTTTCAAAAAAGGACTCCATATGATGGATTTGTGCCCAATTTGTTTCCTCTAGAATTAATTTAGTGAATTTAGGTGGAGAATTGTTGGGGTTGGTAGATCCAAAGGGCTATGGAGCGGTGAATTAAAGAGAAAGGGAGGTTCCCTTTTTTAAGCGAGTTGAGGTGCACTTTATGAAAAACATGAAATATTAATTTATTATAAAATTATTTTTATGGTTATAATAGCTCAAAGTTGATTTATTTCTAAGATAATATGTGAAAGGTTCTAAATATACTCATCCAAAAGGTTTTATAAATGTTTAGGTCATAAAAATAACCTTTTATTCTAGTTTTAACATGTTGTGAAATAAGATAACTCTTACCATGTCCTCTTATATTATTTTACTAAATGGTTAATATCAATAATATAAAATGAAAATAGAACCTACAATGGATTATTTATGTCATTTTAATCACTATCACTATTATTTCACCAAACTATATATATTTTAGGATTTTTATATAATTTAATAAAATTGTATTTGTTTAAAAAACTAAATTAAATCAATTTCGACACTATTGAGTAATTGATTGTGGTTCAATTCATAACAAGTTTATTACTTCTATACAATGGAAATAAATCATAAATAATATTTCTATGTCATCCCTAAATTTATTTGATGGCACAGAAACAGTACATTTACAATAATTTTATCATTTATTATATCATTTATTTTAATCGCCATTAATCCTGCAATTACTACATAATCATTGTGTTATAGATAAATATAATTATTTAAAGTCTAAAAATTATAAATAAAATACTATGTTATGGGAATTATCATTATATTTCTAATGAATATTTATAGTCAAATTTATCTTATGTATAAATCTATATTAAAAATGATTTAGTTAATAAAACAATAATTTAACACTTTTAACTCTTCTTTCAATATAATAAATGTCCTAATCTAACTCATGTAGAACGAATTGGGTCATATTTTTGTCCAAAGGTTGATTTTGGTCGAATTACACTTATCTAGTTGAGTTAGAACAAGTTTTAGTATAACTTAATTTTATTATAATATTATTTTTACCATTAATTATCATATTTACCTTTAATCGTGGTAAATCAAATAAAAAGTCACTATTCATCAAACATTATTTTCATTATATTGAAACAAATATTACATATTGATGAAAATTGTGTTTGTCATATTTTCAAAATTCAATTCAATAAAGTTGTAAAATTACATTTTATGTAAATTTGAAAATGTTCCTAGAAGGTAGATAAATGACGTTAAAAAGATCAGTAAAATTTTATATATCTAATAATATTATAAAATTAATAAAATAAATTACACTGGGTTAATATATCTATTATGTATAAATTTTGACAAGAGAATAAATTTTAATTAAAAAAATTATTTAAATGAAATATTTGGTTTTTTTGTGTTAGGCATTAGTTTTCACTATTCATCAAAAAATGAATATTTTCAGAAAGATACAAAAATTTACCCTAAGATAATTTTAATATTGTGAATTCAAAAATGATTTATATTTTACCAAATTCAAATTTTAAGAGTGTCTAATTTTTTTCCCTATTGTTCACAAAAGGACATAAAAAGTAGTTCTTTTAAAAAATTAGTTATTCCAAATATATAACTATTTTAACAAAACATATAAATTTAGTTATAAAAATGTTTTAATTATGAAAAAACATTATAAATAAAATTTTAAATTTATTTTAAACTTTTTATATTAGAATAGTTAATTGGTAAATAATTATATCGTTTAAATAATTATAATACTAATGTATTGTTTCGCAAAAAATCAATCTTGCATATAACGTAATACAAGTTATTGTTGCATGAAATATAAGCTATTAAATTACATTAAATAGATAACTTCCTATAGTGTTATGAAAATTTAGGATTAATAAGAGGTAAAAATAAATTAAAAAGCCACAAAATTTTTTTGATTTCGAATAGAATAAAATTGTTGGTAATTTGAGACACATAATTTGTGAAAAATGTAAATATTTTTTGGTAGTGATTTAAGTCATCAATCACAATCATGCGAACAACAAATGGAAAATTGAGAGCCTCAAGCCAGAAATCTATGATGATTTAAAGTATCATTGGTTCAAAAAAAACATATGGTATTAAGATAACACATTTTCATTAGATACTATATTTTTTTGAATATAAGGGATTAATTTACTATCAATCTAATAACATAAGAAAACATACATGATTTCAATACCTATCACAATCATAATCTCATAATTTGGTTGTGTATCGATCTATTTTCAATTCATCAATTACACTAGAAAATGAATGTTTAAAAAAGATTTTTTTTACACCTGAAGCATGTTTGATAAATCATATGGTCCAAAAGTAAGCCCTTAATCCAATAAATTTTTACTGAAAACCAAAAGGATAGGTAAAGGTATTAAATAAATCAAACTTTAACCTCAAACAAAAAATCAGGTGTTCAACTTACTAAATTCCAACCCTTAGACATATCTGAAATACATGTTTCCAAACTCATAGTCGAAAACATATATGTAAGGTCAACCTATCATAATAAAGATTAGTTTTTTCAAATAAAAACATGTCAATACCTTCATCTTGTATTCTATTAAGACATGGTAACAACCAAAATTACCATAAAAATTGTTTGAATATGCATGTATTTCTTTATTTCTTCTGTAAAACATTGAATACATGATATACACCTTAAATAAATAATAATTTAATACTCCAACAATGATGGAAAAAACCATTAATCAGTTACAAGGTAGTCAAATATATCCAATATAATATATCTAAATCAACTTTGTCTTATTCCAAAATCACTAAATTAGTATTAGAACCATATTGCAGTTTTCTTCCCCTCGACCATGTATTTTCTCAGATTTATAACTTTCTATTGAGTCACTTTTCTGTGTACCACAGAATATTAAATCCTTAATGAAATAGTAATGCAGTACATTCTTTATATACTCTATAAATATTATAACTTGTATATCATTAATACAATACTCAAATGACACAATTTAGTAATAATAATTTAAGATCACTAATTATTCTTCTTCATTTGTGTTAGTATCATAACTTGATTATTATCCAATAGCATCTTATGGGTTATATGCTGATGATTGGTACATTGATTCACATATTTCCCAACTCCTTACAGATGAAGCGTTTTATATTTAAATCCTTTTTCTTACCCTCACAATGACATACCTTATGTCCTTTTTCTCTATACTTATAAAAAAATCCTATACCTATCAAGAATTTACCATGGTAATTCATTCAACAGTTATCACATGTGGGAAAATCATTCATTCCCTTCATCCCTTTTCCATCTTTTTATCTGTCATCCAGTTCTTCCCTGGATTCCCTTTAATGCCATAATACTCAAAGAAATTATTACTTATCTTATTAACATATGATACCATTTGTTCATATGAGGAGAATAATGGCAGAATATTTCCCTTCTAAATACTTGCATAAGACCATGAAAGATATCACCCTTATTACTCATTGGATCATGTATATTGCTGCAGTTATCATAACTTCTATTGCGTGCCATTTCTAAATGACGACATACATTTGTTTAGATTATATCATAATGTATAATAGAAAAATTTGAAAGATACCCTACATTAATTAATGATTTTCACACATCTGGTATCGTAATCATAAAAATAGTTTGTTATCTAACATATTTACTCATAAATCCTTCATAATGGATTATAAAGAAAATTTGATTTATACTTTTAATATCCATCAGGAGTGTCTAAATAATTTCCCATTAAGTCACATTGTCATGTACTAAGATGCCCCAGGTCAAGGCTGAAACACCGTGTCAGAGTTTTCACTCCTATGTACATCCACGTCAGAACTACATCCACTTTTAGTATCTAGAGATGGATTTATTCTTTGGTAAACCCACAAAATATCCACATTCCCAAAAATTTTGGATGATATTATATACAAATCCCCAAAGTCTATCTCATGGTAATGTTCTCTAATCATATTTTTTCAACATCTAGTTTCCAAGGTTATTGTTGGTCATCCTCTAATACCAACAGTAACACCACAACCCCATAAGACCAATGTAGGTGCATTATTTTAATACATTGACATGATTACAAGGAATCATGTCTTGGAGGAAGGATTAGTTTAGAAGTCTTGTAAAATTGACTATATACATGAAATTCAGATTAAAATCTCAAAAAAAAAATACAACATGGATAATACATTGAAAATTCCATTATTATCCTTGCTCAAACCTGTATATAAATCCTAATACACTTAAAATAATCATGGGAAAATAAAACATAATAAAGGGGTGATCTCAGATGCTGAGTGAGGATAAATAATATAGGGGAATCTATAATAAATTTTTCATAAACTTTTATAGAAGTGTATATATTTGAAACACAAGACCATTAAACATAAACATCAGAATAATATGGAAAAGATAAATCAAATAATTTAATTTAAATATATACATGTATATTCTATTAGTCAAATAAAAACCTAGAACATTAATAAATAATCTAATAATGGTGGAATGAATAATAAAATACATCTTAACCATAATGTCAAGTCCTCGTGCCAATACCCTAGATATAAATTGTTTCAAGGCCTTCTTCCAAGACACTAGTTAATCTCATGAGTCCTACCGATGCATCGAGGGGCTATAGCGGGACCCACTCATCACTTACTGTTTCCAATTCGTTTCTCAGATGATAATGTTGAACCATAACATCAACATTAATACTAAAACTATAATACTAAATGTCAATAATTTAATCACACACCATAAATAGTTTAAAAATATCACATCCACATTTAAACATATCATTACTCATTAAATATAATATTACAAATTTTATCATAATATACCAACCTCATTCAACGATAATATCTAGTAATGTATATTGATATATATGAAAATGATCATTAAAACTCTTTGAGAGAAATATCCCTTTTTTGTGAAATCCTTTTAAATTAACAAATTTATAAAGGAATTCATTTAAAATAGATTTTTGAATAAATGTTTCCCATACCACTTTGAAATATTTGAAATGAATTTTTATTTTAAAAAAATCATGTCCATATTTAAATCCTTAAAATATTTTCTAAAACATAGATTTTAATAAAAAAGATTTAAAAAAAATAATCATTAGGACCTTAAAAATGATGAACTTGATAAAGAGTCCCATCCACAAAAACATAAAATATTCCTTCTTAAAGCATTTTTATGAAACATGGACATGGATGATGAATATTTCATAGTAAATACTTACGCATAAACAATCTTGGATAATATTTGGATTGAGAAACTAACCCTTACATTGTACTTTCCTTTATTCGAGGGTATGCTCAACCTCATGTATAATTACCATAGTATGTTAATAAATTATAACATGACCATATTAATATTTATGATATCCGATATAATTTTTTTATGACTTTATACTACCCATTTAATAATAATTTCCTTGTTAACGTAACATTTCGGGTAATATACGCTTTCTTTATAGTATGTGTTTTATGTTATTATTAATCGTAACACATACATTAGGATTTAAATACTCCCTGAATATAAAACATGATTTATATATTATTTATATTCCAAATATAAATATGTATAATAGATAGATATATGATAGGGAATACACTGCATAAGGAGACAGTAGGCCGTATGTGCACATAAATGCAGTTTATCTTTTTCATATCGTATTGAATGGAAGTAAGTGAATTAGACATATTTAAACACACACACATATATATTTATATATTTTTCCATTAGATTTATTACGTCTAATATGTTATAATTTTTAATAATATATATTTTTATTATCATCATTGAATGGTGAATGTGGAAATGAATATCATCATGTCGTAGAGATGGTAAGCCGTATGTACACATGAGTGATGATATCATTTCCTTAATGATATGATGTTATGGAATTGGATGTTATATTAATTATAAAGAAACATTATCATGTTATTTTAATTATTTATATACATAATACTCATCATTATATCAATTTAAATAACATAAAGTTGAATAACAAATTACATTATAGATTGGACAAGGTGAGTTGTACGTATGTACACATGGTGACATTTTTATTCATAGGATAGATAGATAAAACAGTATGGTTTCACCATAATTTTAATAACATATCAGACTGTATAAGGTACTGTATTTTTTATTTTACTATGGTAACAAGAAAAAGAGGATGTATAATAAGAGAAGAACTTTGAATGATGTGATTAAATAATTAGCTCTTCATCAGGTGCTTCCTTTTGATTCACACAAAAGAACACTTTAAGTTGCCCTTATGCCCAATTTTTTGCCTCTATAATGAAGTGATTTATGTTGGTAAGAGATTTGGGTAATGGTTGTTTGAGAAAAAGGGATTTGGGGGTTTTGAATTAAAGAGAAAGGGAGGTTCCCTTCTATAAGAGATGTGAGTGTATCCTTAAGAAAATCTTGGAATATTAATTTATTATAAAATTATATTTTCTTTAAAATAGCTCCAAATTTTTTTATATTGAGTATATGATGATGATGGGTCTAAATTTTATCATCCAATAGGTTTTAGACATGTTTAGGTCATAAACGTAGCCTTATCTTTTAGATTTAACCCTTTGTTGAATAAGTTAACTTGGACCCTGTCCTATTATATTTTTATACTAAATGGTGAATATCATTACTATAAAATGAAAAGAGAACCTAAAACGGATCATTAATAAAAAATTTATCACCATCAATGTTATTTTTTTATAACTATATATTTTTATGATTTTTATATCATTTAATAAAATAGTATTTGTTTTATAAACTCATTTATGTCATTTTTACAGTATTTAGTAGTTGATTTTTGTTAAATGTCATAAAAACTTGATTCCTTCGATCCAATGGAATTAAACCTACCTCATATGTCAATGTTTTCCTGAAAATTGGTGTATGGAATCAAAACATTCAATTTATATTAATGTTAACATTAATTATGTTATCTATTTTAATATTTCATTAATATGGTAATTAAAACATCATCATTGTGTCATAAGTAAATTTAATTATTTAATGTCTAAAAAATATAAATAAAATACCATGATGTAGGAAATATAGTTATCTTTATAAATATTATTTATATTATAATTTATCTTATCTATAACCCTATATTAAAAATGGTTTAGTTATTAAAACATGAATTTAACACTTCTAGCTCTTCTTTAAATATAATAAATGTTCTAATCTTACCCAAGTAGATAAAAAAGAATCATATTATTGTCTTATGGGTTTTTTTGGTCTAATTAAATCTATCCAATAGAATTATAACCTGTGTTAGGGTAATTTTATATTTTTAGAATATTATTTTTACATTTAATTATCCAATTTATTTTCAATCGTGGTAAATAAAATTCAAATCCAAATATTGAAAAAAAAATCTTCATATTAAACAGATTTTACATCCTAATTACAACCATATCTATTAGAATATCTAAATTCAATTCCCAGAAGTGGTAAAATTTCATTTTAAACAAATTTTTAAATTTCCCTAGATGGTGGATAAAAGACTTTAAAAGGATCAATGAAATTATATATATATTTTCATATTATAAAATGAAACAAATGAAATAAATTGTAATAATATATGTATTTTTTATATATTTTTACATTAATGTAAATTTATTTAAAAATAATTATTTAAATTTAAAATTCAGTTTTGTTTTACTATGCTGTATTTTTCACTATTCATCAAAAATTGAATGCTTTTAGAAAAATACCAAAAATTCACTGTAGGATAATTTTGATGTTAATAATTCAAAAATGATGTCTATTTTAACAAAATATATTTTTAGGAGTGTCTAAAATTAATTTTATTATTGTTCATTAAGGGACATAAAATGTAGTTCTTTTAATAAAATAGTTTTTCTAAATTCAAAACTATTTTAACAAAACATATATGTTTCATTATAAATATGTTTTTATTTGAAAAAAATTATAAATTTTATTTATAATTTATTTTATACTATTCATATTAGAATATTTAATTGACACAAAAGTATATCATTCAAATATTTATAATACTAGTTTGTTGTTTCGCATAAATTCAATCTTGCATATAACGCAAGCCAAGTCGGTGGTGCGTACAATACATGCTATTAAAATACTTTAAAGAGATATCCTACAATGAATTTTAGGGCTGTTACAAAACATATATAATGAATTTATATAATATTTAAATAATGTTTAAAAATATTGAGATGATGAAACCATGGTTAAAAATGCACTAAAAATAACAACCCTAAACATACATGAAAAACAAAGTAGTTGTTAAACAAATTATGATTTTAGAAAATAATTTTTATAATGTCTAATAAATGGTGATAAGATAATAATATTTCTTATTATATATAATGGAATGGATTTATAATATATTTATAATAAACATATAATTATTATGCTGGATTTTTTTATGATAATGAAAGAATTCAATACTTACAGTAAATCATTTTTTCCTTGAATTTATTTCTTTGAGTCCCATGAATTATACATCACTTGTTTATCATTTTTTATTTTGATTGTTTATAGTTATGAATCCAATGTTGATATATTATTATTCACCTATCAAAAAACTCATGAAATTTATTTTTATATGGTCTATTCTTATGAATGTATTTGTTTCCATTTACATTACCCGTTTTAGGTAATCATGAATCCAAATGAATTATTTATGAAAAAAATAAATTTATTTATCTCTCCATTCAACCCCTAAATTTGTCCTTGTCTTCTTTTTATAAAAAAATTATGAAATATTTAATCATATCCAATGAATTTTTATGGAATTTTAACACACAATTGAATTTCTAGAAACATATTAAAATGTAATATTTTAATCATTTTCCCACTGATGTAGTTTCAAATTTTTATCATAAATGTGAATGAAATAATTTTTTTAATTTCTACATCACGAATTTAATCATCCACCATCCTAAAAATTAATTTTTTGAAGATTATATAAAATTAATTCAAGTATATTTGAAAATAAAAAAATCACAAATATTTAGGAATCTTTTATATTTTAATGAAATGATTTGAAATTAATTGGATATTTCCCTCAATAATGTTTTAATAGTCTTAAAATGAAATCTACTCATCAATTACCATAAAAATAATGTTTATTATATTTTATTTGGTATATGATCTCATGGAACCATACTTATTATTTCTTAGGATGCTTTATGTTTACTATTCTAATGAAGATATGTTTGTTCAACTCATTCCATGTCTTCCCATGTTTGATGTTATGGTATTTTACCTTTGTAATATGAGTCATTATATATATATATGATGATTCCATAATTATATGATTGAAAGTTAGGGATCACCATTGATTTACGATGATTTCTCACTCATATGGTTCATGACCATCGAAATGATTATGTTTCATTCCATGTTCCATGCATCGGATCCCTGATATATTTTTATATACTTTTTATGATTTATTTATAATATCATACCCTTATTGTTATATTATTATTCTAAATCATAGTCAATTGATATCTTCCATGTTTACACTTACAGAGCATCTAAGATCACCCTTTCATATGTTTGTATTATTCGAATTGTGAAAAAATGAAAATGTATTGTATGTCATCAAAAATTAATATATGTAAAGATCATTATGGGTTATGATGAATATAAATAATGAATTATGAATTCTATGTAAGAAATCTCCATATAAAGTAAATCATTACATTCCCCGGGAATGTATTACTTACATGTATTGTATATTCATCTATTAATTTTTAATATCAGTATACAAATATCATCGGTTTTTATATTATAAAAACCCTTTGTTTGGATTGGATAACATACCCACATGTATCAAAAACCAATTATATCCCAACTCACAGAACTCTAAGTTAATTTTTACATTAAAACATACATAACATTGTTTTCCAAGAAAAATTACCTCTTTTCACCAATATAATAATATCACCTCATCCAACTTAATGAAACACTTATCCATTGAATTTTGATTTTGAAAATTCACATTTTACCTCCCCTATGGACTTATTCAATGTTTGGATGATTGTGATTAATCAATGTGTCCCACATCCTCCATTACCAAAAATCAATTAAATAGAAGATTCACATAGTCAATGTGAGCATTGTTCCATCCATTAACAATTAATTTCTTGTAAGAACTCGGATCTTAATTTTTAGGTATTTTATTCATTTAGGGTTTCTTTTGAGGAAAATACTAGTTTCTGGAAATTTCAGGAGTACACGTCGTGTATTTATAAGTACACGCCGTGTACTCAGTTTCCACGAGTAGTCGTGTACTGGCTATGTAATGGACGAACACATGGCCATGTGGGGTGACCTGGAGACCATCTAAATTGGGGGCCAGTTAATGAAAGTACACATTGTCTACCTTTAAAGAACAAGTCGTGTACTTCTAATTTATTTCATTAAACGGACCGGGGTCAGGTCCAATCAACAAAACACAATTCTCCTATGTTCATCTCATCTATGAACAACCATACTGTGTGATGCTTCTATGCCCCCACCACTCTCCATCCTTTCTCTGAATCAACCACCATCGATTGTGTTGGAATCACCACAGTAATCTCTTACAACTTCTAGAGCCTTGTTTCCGGATTCCTCTTCTTTCGTGAGTTATCTGTGGTTGATCGTTTTTAGCATTTTTGTATATCTAATTACTTCTAGGTCTATTCAAGAGACTATGTCGGATTATCTTGATCGTTAAATGCCGAGGTAGGTGTTTTTTGGTTGTCTATAGTTAGTATTATAATATTTTGGGCAAAAGTTTCCAATACCCTAGAACGGGGTATTGCGTGTTTCAGTATTTTAGCCATGGTAATGCCTGTTATTCAATGGGTTCCTAAGTAGAGGATTTATGATTTCCAATAGGGTTTTTAACATTCTATGGATGTGTTTTCCATGTTTTCTTTATATTGAACATTTGTTCTAGCTTTTCATGTTAGGATGCGTTGTTTTTCATGCATAATATTGGTAGGATAGAGTGAATTTATCTAATATGATTTGAGATACTGTAGACTATTTAGCCAAGTAGTTCATGAGGTTTACATTGGCTTCCATATAACGTTAGTACATGATTGACTTGCACATGGAAATGGAAACCTGATTTAGTAGAACATTGGGTGAATGGATGCTTAGAGATTTCTTAGAATGTCTATTTAATTTTACATTATGAGACCACAGTAGGGTGGACTTTTTGCACCCTTAGAGTGTATGTAATTCCTCGTTGTCAAACCACAAGGGGGAATTGGACATTGAGTTCTTCCTCATAGTGTTTATAGATACCGATATCTGACCACAAGGGGAGTTGATAGTGAGTGCTTCCCTAGAGAGACTTGGATAAAGCTTAAACAGAGTGTTTAGACTCTGTGTACTTCCTAGAGGGTTTCTGGTGTTTAATTGGTTGAACTATAGGGGTTAGGGTGTGAAAAATCCTAGAGGGTTACTTTTGATTGTTGGTTTCTTAAATAATTAATGAAAATAGATGTAATTGATACATTAGTATTGTATAATTTTAGTACTTCCTTGTTTATTACTTCATTTTTTATATTTCCTAAGATATATATTCATTGACCATTAGGCACATATCTTTGGGTAGTTCCATACTTGGATTCGTCTCACAACTTATTTGGGTCATGATTTTTTTCACCAAACATATTATATTTTTGCAGGTCTAGAAACAGGAATTCACTCTACTACTTCAAGAAGTTGATTACTTTGGAGATGGAGATAATAGGACCAAGATCAACATTTCGATGCAGTTGTAGTTTATTTGTTTTCTTTGTATGTTGGTTTAGTACTGTATTCCATCTTTCTTACTTGTTTGGCTACTTTCTAAGACATTTGTATCATGCTTCATTTATATAGGTTCTGTAGTTGTTTATTTCTTTAGTGTGTTAGATACTTACTTGTATTGAATTATCACTTTTTCTGCTATTGTTATTTGTTTTATTCCTCTACATTACTCAACCAATGATGGCGTAGTTTCCCCACTATCACACCTAGGACCCTCATTGCTAGTCAGTAGCCTTTGGCATTTACGGAAATGCGCGTGAGGCCGTGTGAATAGAAGGGTATGGGGCACCTACAAGGAATCATTTCACACCCTATTTGGGTCATGATTTTGGTCCCAAATAGATTATATTGTCATAGGTCTAGATTAGGTCAATTTCCCTTCTATATCAGGTACATGATTGTAGTGGAGCTGGGGAGCATGAGACCAAGCTAAGGCTTGATATTTGTGAGAGTTTATTTGTTTTCATTGTCCATTGGTTTAGTAATTTATTCTAGCATTATGACTTGTTTGGATACATTATTAGATATATGTATCTTGCATCATTTATATAGATGCTCGAGTTGTTTATTTCTTTATTATTTCACTATTTACTTTATGGTATTATCATTGTTTCCACTATTGTTATTCGTTTCCGTCTATGACATTACTCTTCCAACGAGGGAATAGTTTCCCCACTATCACACCCAAGGCCCTCACTTCTAACCGGAAGCCTCTGGCAATTGGGGAAATGTGCTAGATGTCATGTGACTAACCAGGTATGGGGCACCTCTAGGTGGAACCCAGAACCAGGAGGTTACAAAGTGGTATCATATGAATTATTTTCATCTTAAATAACTATTTCTACCATATAGTAAGAGATAGGTTGGAATAGGTACTTGGTAATAAGATGTTTCCAGGATTGGCTAACCCATATACAGGGAGACGCCAATTTACCTTGTATGTTGTGATTTGTTCATATTTTTCAATTATTATAGTTGATTTGATTTCAATGTTGAGTGGTTCGCATAGTGTTTGATGTTATCATTGATATTATTGAGGTTCTATGTCTGTTTTAACCAGATGAAATTATTTTATTCCATCTCATGCATTATATAGAAATTTTCTAGATATCACATTTCATTCATACTTTCCATGCCATTTAGTGTGCAATATTGACTGCATGTTGTTCTGATAGATGCTGGGCTAGATATGCATTCTTTTGTGATAAATACCTTGATAGAATACCTTATTTCTTTTAGGATATTAAATTGTATAAGGTTTAGTTTTAATGAATTCCAAACATTGGTTCTTGAGGTGTTATGGGCCCTCATGGATCATAATTTTGTGGATCATTGGATCGTTAGGCTCGAATACGACATGTATAAGACTCCACGCTTTCATTCACCAAGAGTATGGGACCTCATGGATCATAATCTGTCACATTAATGTTTGTTTCACTGTTTTTTTCAGATATGGAGTAGTTTCTGAGGCTTACTGTTCGGAAAAATCAAGAATACATGGCGTGAAATGATAAATACATTCCATATCCTTCTGTTCAGGAAGGAAATTTTTTTTAAGTACATGTCTTGTACTCTTTGTACACCTTGTGTAGTCATTAACAGTGTTACTGCATGTGTGGGATGAGACACGGGGTTGGGAAATCATTGGTGAAACACACCGTGTAGCTAAAGCACATACCATGTGTATAGACCCTATGTCCAGTCATGTGACCGACGATACGGGTGAATAATGGGTAGTTAGTACACACCTTGTGTGGAAAAAACAAACGTTTCTTGATTTCCATGTAACCTGCCATGTGACTAACAACTCGGGTTGGTGAAGTTCGACTTGTACATGTCGTGTCTAGAACATACCCACCATGTAGTCTTGCTCTAGTGGAACATCATGGGTTAGTTGTGTAGAATAACTAAAGAAGGGGAAAATGATTCATGTACACACTGTGTATTAGAGAAAAATACCGTGTGTATTGGGTGTTACATAATCTGGGTTAGATGGAGTACACGCCCATTTGAAGGCTTAATAGAACACGTTGTGTAGGGGTTATACATGCCTTGTATCCACCTCTTGAAAATCATGAATTATTTATTTCTCTGGTTCCCTTCATACACTTATAAGATTTAGTCCCTGAAAATGATGAACAATGGTGTGCGCTTGACCTTGAAAAGTCATGCCATGGAAAAGTCCTCCAGTTGTACGCCAGTTATAGGGTAGTGTTCATACACCAGACATGACTGAACAAGGACTACCAGTAGATCCTCCTGTAGTGATCGTTTTGGCACTAGTCATTATTAATGATGCAGGTGACGATACATAGTTTCGAGAGGCCTTTAGGAGGTTAATGCAGACCTTCCTAGGAGTACCACATCCTACCCCATCTATGGAAGAGCTAACATGAGTTTTTCATCCGCAACATCCTCCCACCTTCACAGGGGATGGAGGACCTCCTATTGTATGTTAATGATTTCATGCCTTGTTATCTATCTTCGAGCATCATGAGATGCCTCTAGAGAGGAGGGTAAATCTATATATATATATACTTCAGTATTCCACCAAGAGATGGTGGTATGTGATCTCACAGGTGGGATACCAGCAGGTTATGTCTTGTGATGGGTTCCAGCATGCCCTCTATGATTAAATATACCCAGAGACATTGAGGGCCAATTGATACTGAGATTTCAGGATTTTGGAGAAGGGTAATCTCTCAGTCACGGAGTACTCTTCCCGCATCATAGATTTGCATCAAATTATTCCTATTCCAATAGGCGATGAATTTTTTCTAGCATGAATTTTGAGGGTCGTCTCATGAATGACATCTGATCTTAGGTTAAAAACATCAGGTTGGCTTCCATCACCTATATTAACAACCAAGCGCTAATAAAAAATCAAAATCTAAGGGATTCTGGAGCTATGAGAATGGTAGGCTCAACATCTGGAGTTGGTACCCCTCATATAATAGTAGGAATCACCATAGGGTGTCAACACGAGGGGATCTAAGGAATCATGATACTTATTATGGTGGCCAGGTGGTGTGTTAGCAGTGTGGAATGAGTGGGAATTTGAGGCCACATTGTCTGAGAGACCCCGTGGAATGCTGATCATGAAACAAGATTGTTCATCTCTGGCATCTCTGTCAGATCTTTCCACAAGCAGCGAGTGACAAACATTCTTATTTGACTCATCATTCAGGAGAAGGATCAGTAGTTAATCAACAGTCAGGGAGCTGGAGTTCTTCTGGATGTGTTATCCATTTGGCAGGATTTCAGCGACAATAATGTGGATCATCACATAGTGTTTAGGCATGGTCACATGGTCACGGTACAAGACATAATATTGATGTGGGGCAGACCCAATAGGTGCAGGATCTCAGACCCTCTACAGTCGAGGTACGATCCTAGATGCCTCAGTTTAAGCTTCAACGCGTCTCGATATAGGGGCTTCCCAATGATTCATATCTGTGGATGTTGTGGATATCGTTGGGATCTATATAATTTATTTATCTAATTTCTTGATGATGGACACTATGTTGGGGGACAAGAACGGCTGGTGTACGGTAGTACATGGCGTTCCCTCTAGAGTTTGGTGGGTTTCACTTCTTATGGGACTACTATGTCTTAGAGATGAAGGGCTATGATGTCATTCTGGGAATGGGTTGGTTATTTCACTTATAGTTTTTTGTTTACTTCTATCTCCATAGGTTGTGTTTAACATCACTAGAGGGTGGATCATTTCATCAGAATGTGGAATTTTATGTCCAGGCGAGTAGTGCGGGACCTGAGCATAATGGGTTGAGAGGAGTTACATCCCAGATTGCTAATATTTATCTGAATGAACAGGGGACTTCACAGTTGGACTTTACTCTAGTTGTTGATCATTTCTGGGATGCCATTCTTGTTTTCTTTCTACGTTTTCCGGTAATGTGAGAGGCATACTTCTCTATTGAGATTATTCTAGGAGAGTAACGAGTGTACATTCCTCATTATAGGATGGAAACACTAGAGTTACAGGATATCAAGAACAAGTTAGAGGAGTGGTAGGAAAAGGGTTCTATCTGACCCAGTACTTCTCATTGGGGTTTGTGTGTCCTGTTTTTGATGAAGGAATATGATACCCTAAGACTTTGTTTGGACTATCAGATGTTGAACCAGTAGATGGTCAAGAACCGATATCCATTTCCAAGGATTAATGATCTCTTTAATAATCTTTCAGGTGTCTGGGAGTTCTTGAAGATTGACTTGAGATCCGGATACCATTAGTTGCACATTAGACCATCTGATATACAGCTTATAGCCTTTCGGAGTAGGTATGGTATATAAAAATATGTGGTTATGTCATTTGATATCACGAATGCACATTCTGTTTTCATGGAAATATTGAACCGAGTGTTCCATCCATACTTATATTCATTCATGGTAGCTTTCTTGGACAATATCATGGAGTACTCTCACACTTGACACGACCATGATACCTATCTTGAGATCATTTTTAGTACACTTATAGATCATTAGTTATATTCTAATCTCCAAAAACGCCACTTTTGGATGGAACATATTCACTTCTAAGGTCATGTTATCTCAGAGACAGGACTATCGGTAGATCCAGAGAAAGTGAGAGTAGCAGTTTCCTAAGAGTAGCTAAAGAAAATGTTTGAGTTACTATGTTTTCTAGGTATAGCGAGTCAGTACAATCATTTCAAACAAGACTTTTCATGCTTAGAAATGCCAATGTCGGGCCTGAATAAGAAGGGTACAAAGTACTTGTGGTCAGATTCTTGTTAGTCAGCCTTTTAGGAGCTGAAAGGGAGGCTGACGTCAGCACTGATACTAGTATTTCCAAAGCTGGGAAAGTGCTATTAAGTTTATTGTGATTCATTAGGTATCAGGTTGGGAGTAGTGCTTATGCATGAGGATGAAGCCACTACGTTCAGGTCTCGGTAGTTGAGGCTACATGAGAGGAATTACCCAACGCATGATATTGATTTTGTTACTGTTGTTCATGCCATATGATGTTGGAGACATTATCTATTAGGAGAGTATTTTTGGTTTTCACTGACCTCAAAAGTCTCTAGTATATCTTCATTCATCATCATCTGAAGCTGAGACCGTGAAAGTGGGTTGAGTACCATCTGTCCTTTGCATTGGATCATGCCTACATTCCTGGAAAAGGAAACCAAGTGGATGATTTGTTGAGTTAGAGGACTCATATACAAATAGTTTAGAAGGCCAGTAATGAGTGGAATCTTATGGATTTGTTCTCTAAGATGCATTTGGAGGAGCCCGACAGATAGGGGAAGACATCCCTTTCCTCTATAGCTCTTACCTATACTCTATATGATCGTGGGAAAAAGAGGAAACTATAAGATGATAAATGCATAATTATACGGGAGAGTGTGTTAGGAGATGACCCTCTTACTGGATAGATAGTAGGTGAGGATGATATTTTCATTTTCATAGACGTGTATGGGTGTCATCAGACATGCATGAGGAGTTGATGTAAGACTTTCATTCCTCAGTCTGGGCAGTTCATCTAGGTGTCACCAAGATGTATCAAGATATGCACTGTCAGTATTGGTGTCCAGTATGAAGGGAGATATTGATCGGTTTCTCATGAGGTGTTCCACCTGTCAGCATGTAAAGGCGGGGCATCAGTAACCAGCATGGCACTATCACCAGTAACCCATTCCCCAGGGGTAGTGGAATGATGTCATGATGAACATGGTGACAGGTTTACCGAGGTCTCCAAGGGGGAACGATATTGTTTAGGATTTCATTAACAGTCTCACAAAGTTTTCTCAATTCTTACTGATCAATGAGACCTTTAGTTTTGATGATATGGGAAGGTTGTAAATTAAGGAGATTGTATGTCTATATGGGGTTACATACTATATTTTTTTATATAGAGATGCTCATTTTACTTCTCATGTATGGAAAGGATTACAAAGGGCTTTGGGTACACAGGTACTTCTGAATACAACTTACCATCTCACGATAGATGGTTAGCCTATGCGTACGATTCATGTGCTTGAGGAAATGCATCGAGTATGTGTCTTGTATTTTGGTCATTCTTGGGAGAAGCAGATACCCCTTCTGATCTTTTCCAAAAAAAAAATGTTTTCAAACAAATATTCAGATGACACCTTACGAGGCTTTGTACAATAGCCCATGACGATCACCCCTATGCTGGCTGGAAGCAAGAGAGGTCGCTATGCTTGAACCACATCTTTTCTAGGAGACCGAAGAGCAGATAGTGTTGATTTGGAAGAGGATAACTATTACACTGTCACAATAGATGACTTATGTTGATCGAAAGAGAAGACCTCTAGATTTTGAGGTTAGAGATTAGGTTTCCCTTGTGTCACACTGAGGTTGGGACATTGGAGGGTTAAGAGACATGGAATTCTTTCACCGAGACATTTTGGAATGATTGTAGTTTTGTAGAGGGTCGGGCCGGTTGCAGATCATTTGCAGTTACATTAGAGGTATCGAGCTATTCATGAAGCCTTCCATGTTTCTCATCTACGAAGTTACTTCTCAGACCATTCTCATGTTTTTCATCTCGAGGAGGTTGAGTTGGAGGTGGACACATCATTCCAGTAGCATCATATATGGATTTATGATCGAAGCACGAATGTTCTCCATGGTTGGTATGTTCCACTTGTATGGGTTCTATATAATCATGGATCAGTAGAGGACAAGAAATGGGAGATGGAGACCAATGTACGATCACAATGGCCAGAGTTGTTCGAGGATTCATCTTCTACACTTCCTTGCTAAGGAAATTCAAGGATGAAATTCAATATAGGTGGTTGTTTTTAAGAACCCAGATCATATTTTTTAGGATGTCTTTCTTTTATGGTTGTTTTTGAGAAAAATAGGTGTTTTCGAAAATTTCAGGAGTACACAGCGTGTACTTATAAGTACACATCATGTACTCATTTTCCACAGGAAGCTGTGTACTAGCCATGTAACAGCTGAACATCTGGACATGTGGGGTGACCTAGAGAATGCATAAATCATGGGTCGATTAAGGCAAGTACATGAATTCTACCTTTTAAGAACATGCCATTTAATTTATTTTTGTTTCCTTAAATGGATTGGGTTGCATCTAATCTACATAACACCCTTCTTCTCTGTTCATCTCATCTATGAACTGACCATACGACACGATTCTTCTCCAAGCCCCCAACATGCCATCCGTTCTCTGAATCGACCATAGTCAATTGCATTAAACCTCCACGGTGACCTCTTCCTTCTTCTTGAGCCTTGTTTCCTTATTCCTCGTCATTCATGAGTTATCTATGGTTGTATGTTTTTCAATTTTTTGTAGATTTACTACATTCCAGGTTGATTCAAGGGCCGACATCAGAGTATCTTGATCAGGCAATTCTAAAGTAGGTTGTTTTTACCTTTTCGTAGTTAGTCATCTAATGTTACGTGCAAAAGTTCCCAATACCCTAGAACATGGTATTGTGTGTCAAGGAATTTTATCCCTATTAATTCCAATTATGCCCTTTGTGCTTAGGTAGAGGATTTATGATTGTAAATAGGATTATTTACCTTAATATTGATGTCTTTCCCTTGTTTTATTGATATTGACCGGTTGGCTTAACTTTTCCTGTTAGGATGCCTTGTTTCCCAGTCCTAGTATTTTTTGGATGGAGTGAATATATATGATATGTTATGAGATACTGTAGAAAGTTTATCCAAGTAGTTTTTGAGGATTAATTTGGCTGTCAAATATTGTTTGTGCAAAATTGACATACACAGGTCTGTGGGAACCTAGTGGAGTAGACCATAGGGGGAATGGACATTGATGGCTTTCCCAGAGTGTCTATTTAATTTTACGCTGCGAGACAATAGGACTGATTGGATTTTTTATCCATCAGAGTGTCTATAGTTCCACATTGTGAGACCACAAGGGTTATTGAATGTTGTGTTCTTCCTCAATGTTTTTATAGTTACCGATACGAATCCACAAGGGGAAATGACGGTCAGTGGTTCCTCAAAGAGTCTTTGTTAAAGGTGAAACAGAGGGGTTAGACTGTGAGTACTTCGCAGAGGGTTTCTTGTGTTTGATTTATTGAACTAGAGGGGTTAGGATATGAGTACATCCTATAGGGATACATATTATTATTTGTTTCTTAAATAATAAATGAAAATTGATATAATTGGAACTGTAGGATTGTTTACTTTTGATTACTTCCTTATTTATTTCGTCATTTTCATATTGCATGACATATATATTCACTGAATGTTAGGAACATATCATTGGGTGGTTTCCTACTGGGATTCATCTCATACCCTATTTGGGTCGTGCTTTTGGCCCCAAATAGAATATATTGTTTTAGGTCTATATTAGGGAACACTTCCTTCTACATCAGGTACTTGATTGATGTGGTGCTGGAGAGCATGGGACCAATTTGAGTCTTGTGATGTTGTTAGAGTTTATTTTTTTATTTGTAATTTGATTTAGTATTGTATTCCAAAATTGTTCATGTTTGGATTCTTTTCTTTTCATATGTATCATGCATCATTTATATAGGTGCTCTAGTTGATTTTTTCTTCAGTATTCCTTTGTATACTTGAATGGTATTATCACTGTTTCAACTATTGTCATTTTTTTTCCTTTCACTATATTACTCTTACAACGGGGTCATAATTTTCACACTATCAAACCCAGGGCCCTTACTATTAGTTAGAATCCTCTAGCATTTTTTGAAATGTTCTTGAGGTCATGTGACCAACCAGGTAGGTGGAACCTCTAGGTGGCACCTGAAAGCAGGACTTTACATCTATATTATTTTCTCTAAAGTTATTATAAACATTATTATATAACAAAATAATATCATTAGTATACTAAATATTGTTTATATAAATGTAATAACCTTTTTATACATACCTCTAAACCATTTATAAAATGAAAATGACACAACTGTTACATGGGGAGTACCCCCCCCCCCCCCCCCATGTATAAAAGTTTTTTTATTCATCACTATCATTCATGGATGGTTCAAAAAAATGTATTTAATTAATAAATATTAATATAGTGAAATTATTAATACTCTTAAAATATTAATTTTTTATTCTATTAATAATATTAACAATAAGATACCAATGAAAATTGATCTGTAAAAAATTTGCATACAATGGGGAAAAATGATTCCTTCCTTGAAAATATTAGATTCTTATCGTAAATTATTTATCCAACCTTTCTCAATTATTATTTTACTCTATATTAACTCTTAAATACGATCATTTTAGTTATATAATAATTAAATTATATCCACATTACCTCATAATAGAAGTCATACATTTATTATAACAGTTTCTTTTTTATCTTTACTGAATCACTTACATGAACAACGTTATAAATATATGTAATGGATGAATATGGGTTCATAATAACTATTATGATTGTAATTTAAAGAGTAAATAATGTTTTCACAAATTTTTTATTGGAAATATTTAAACTTAATCATGTTATTAATATACCAAATTTTGTTCAAAAAATATTTTTGAATGAAGATTGTAACTATATTCACATTCCAAAATAATAATTAAACTCTAATGGAATGAAATTAATACATCATAATTAAATTAATAATATATAATATAGGACTTTATATAATATTAAAATTATAAAAATTTAATAATTTTATAGGGATTAATATAGACCATACAATGCGTGTGTGGAGATATCAGGTTCACAAACACCTCACAATGAAAATGAATAGTAACTGATAAATAAATATATAATAAATGATATTAACATAAGAATATAATTTACCCTATTTTAGATTAAGGTCAAAAAATAATTTATAAAAAATTTCATGTTAAGTATATAATCGGTTAATGTTTCTTCATGATGACAATATTAAATGTAATAGTTTTTACTAACTCTATTTATGATCATTACCTTATAATTATTTTTTTGAACAACATTCTTATATGTCTGTAACATTATATATTTTTATTGAATTATATTTTAGTTCTTATTATATTTATAGGGAATTAAAATGTTTTCTCATGAAAACCATTTAAATGGATTATTAATTAAATTATTTATAATAGATGTAGGCAATTCTTCATTAAAAAAATATTTATCCACATTGATAGACATTTCTCACTGAATTTCTTATTCATTATTTCTACAAGTTTATTACATTATTATATTTAATCTCAAATATTTTTTCCCTCGTGTGATCTTCTTATTCCTCTTTACTAGGTGTAATAAATAATTTTTTCATCCTTTTTATCATGTGAGTTTAAATAATGGTATTTTAATATAATAAAATAGTGTTTTAGTACTATACTCATAAACATTTTCATCTACACCAAATATAATTTAGAAAACATTTTTTTCATAAGGGACCAAATATTGGAATTTATTTTAATGTGGATTTTATTAAATGGTTTCATGAATCAATATCTAAATACCAATGTTATATATATCTTATAAGTTATTGTAACGATTTGTAACAAACGATCAAACTCTTGTTTTAACATTAAAACCTACTATTTAAAAAGTGAAAAACCCAATTTTATTTCTACAGGTTTTCCATGATATAATGTATGAAATAATTCATGTAGAAATTATCTTGTGATATGTGTGTCCTCTAATAGTGTTAAATTTATTATGTACTGATTTATATCTCATGGGATAACAATTTGAAAAAATTAATGATACTCGGTCTACAAGGGGAAATTTGATTTTATTCATGATCCACTATGGGAGATTGGTTGTGATGCCTAATCCACTAAGGGAATCCTGATCTGATTTTGGTTTAATATATTATAATTTACATTCATAAGTTATTAAAAATTTCTATGTCATGTGTCCAAGATATAACATTTGAACCTTGGTTTTTTCTCATGTCTCTACTTTTTATAACATTGTATTTGTATTATAATTTGGGTATATATGTTTATCAATAATAATTGTTAACATATCATATTTATACATATCATTTTAATCAAAAATTTCCCTATTTATTTTGTTTTCTCAAATGATTAATATATAAACCCTTTAAGACACCATTAAAAGTTTTCTCATACATTGTGTTAAACCACTCCCCTTCTTAGATTTTTCATTCCATAAGTTATGAAGATGATTATAACATTTGACATGTCATGTACAAGGTCTAGTGGGGGAATTTATGGATAATCATTGAAAATTATGTAAAATAATTTTTTGTTAATCTAAAAATACATTAAACCATTATGTTATAAGATTGTAAAATTATTATGAGATGTATTTCATAATTAATGTGAATAATATGAAAAAACTAGGTCAAAAGGATGTTCATAGTCAATTTTTATTTTTCACTAGAAATGGGAGTGTTTACTTGGGGATCTTCTCTTTGTATTACAGTAGTAATTAGTTATTTTGGGGAAATATATTATTGAATAGTATTCAAAACACTGTGGATATGTCTAAATATAGATAAATGTTATTTTTTGGTAAAAGTGTATGGTTTTTAGTTTTTTATTAATTGAATCCATTTCTGGATATAACTAAATAGATGCAGGCAATGAATCCGATGCAATCAGGTTTAATACCCTTGAAAATTGTTGGTTGGATATTAAATTGATCTTTACTTGGTGAAAAACTAATAGGATTTTTTAAACCTGGTTTGACACCTCATGAGGATATGACTTGGTTTGTTTATATGCTCTTTATGAACCATTATGATGAATTTTTATGGAAGGAATTTTTTTAATATATAAGAGTTTAAGAAAGATAAAATAATTAATATATGGATATACATAAAAAACATTGAATCTTATAGGATTATATAGTAATGAATACATTTCATTTATTATTGAAATATATTAAGATATTTGGTTTCATCTTATAAATTTAATAATTTATTCATTATCTAACTCTATTGTAATTTATTTAATGTAGTGAAAAATCATAGATGAACTGAGTAATTAGTTGGTTCTGTGGACAATGTGGCGATTTTCCTAAAAGTAGAATCTGAGAAGATCTTGAGTGATAAATCTTCTTGTAATTCTTAAATAGATATATCAACTAATTATTTACAATTTAATCCTAGTTGAATATAATATCACACATAATTATAGAAAAGTAATGTTTCATGTACAGTCATGTGATATAGACCTTAAATGATTTAAAAATCATTTTTATAAATATCATGAATTTTATATCAATAATCCATATTCATGTATCAATATAATTGGAATATATATTATTTGTGGTAAATATGGAATTCAAGAAGTCACCTATAAAGTAAAAGTCAAGAGAACGATTTAGAACATAGGGTAAAATAATGTCCTTCTAATGGTATAAAAAATATCATTCTAGATTAAATGAAAGGTGTTTATAAATTATGAAAATAGATACATCAAAAAGGGATAAAAAAGAAAATATTCATCTGTATCCTCAATGTCTCTGGAAACAAGTAAGAAGCGATTTAATTAATACCGTTCATCTGGAACATGATAAGTAATTTACACATATCCTTAACTATTATAATAGATTATGATTCTCATCTTTATATTATATCTTATAAGTTTATTACTTTCCTCATAACACCCTAAAAATGAATTTATATTTCATATGAATTTTATGATTATGAGAATGTGATCTGTAAAAGTCTTATTATTCATCCTTTAGATGAATTGAATATTATTATTTAAATGGATTTTCTATCTCCACATAGATAATATGTTAACTACTAAAATAGGGAAATCAAATACCATCTTCCAAATAAACCTATATTCATTTTTTTGTAATGATGAATATAAATCCAATTGGTAAATTATTTCAATTATATATTTTTTGAGAAAAAAATGTTCTGGGTTCTGCTCAAATAATTAGATAGATAATAAATATATTTGATAAATATATTATAAGGGGATGTTTTTTCTCTAGTAATATCCAATATTTTTAGGAAAATATACAATTAGAAATTATACCTAAATCCATGGTAGTATATACAAATTAAAAATCTATTATCATCAGTGGATGAAATTAAAACTATGTGGGTGCTACAACCATATTAATGACATTCACATTTTGCTTGAGTGAATTTTTTTTAGATTATTTTCCATCCATGGTGGTCCATGGGGAGACTATAAGATACTTATATAGTATGTCCTTATTGTTTAGTGAGGGGGTTAATCTTGTTCGAGGGGATTTTATTGGGATATAACATTTTAGGTCTCCATTATTCTTTATTTTCAGTGGTTTCCAGTAATTTAGCTTATATTCTGGAAACACATTCAAAATTAAAAAAAATAGAAATAAGAATATGTCATTAATTCTAGAAGAATTTAACAATTTTTTCACAATAGTTAATCTTTAGTGGAGAATAAGTAATAAAATATACGATTCCAACTAACAACACATTTTTAAAACATAATTTATGCTTATATAAAGATTAAATGAGAATAAATATATATTTCCATGGATGGATACAGACCATATATGATAATAACCATTAAATGTTCATAAATTAAAATTGAACAATAAATAAAAAATAGTAGTTTGTTTACAACTAGAAAATCCATGGATTATTTTCAGTATTGAGGAATAACATTAGTACAACAAATCATATAATAAAAAATAGAAACAGTAATAGTGAAATCATGCTATAATATATAAAATAAAAAATTAGAGTGATTAGTGTGATTAAAGAGGTTGGAATGAAATGAATTTATTAAATGTGACAGTGGTAATATAGTCATTATAAAGGGAAATAAAGTCATTAAAAATATGTCTACTGAAAAATTATTTATTGAAAACAGTTCCCAATTGATATATATGTATATGAAATGTGTATTTATATTTTCGTATTGTTAATAATAAATTTAAAATAATATCACACCTAAATATGAAAAAAATAGATATATAATATTTTATTAATATATTATTTCAAAAAATCATGTATGGAAAAATATTTTTATTAATTTTTGGTACAATTTAATTGATAAAATCAATGAAATATTTAATTATTATCATATGTAATGAGTTAAATATTGGTAATATAAATTAATAGTAATATTTAGTGAATATTATTTAGTATTGAAATGGAATTTTCTAATAAAATGTTCTGTTATAAAGGATTTTTTTGTTTAGGTAATCTCGAGTAAAGAAATATTTTTTATGAAATATATTGATTATATATAAAATATAATGAACAACATACTTCCAATATTTTTAACAATGAATCTATTTAGAAAAAATTCATTTTATTCTTAAATGATATCTCTCAAATTGTTTTTATATATTCTGTATTCTTATATATTGTTTTATTTATATAAAAGTATATAAATACATTATATTAAAATGGTTATCATATTTTTGAATAAGAATATATAAATTTTATAATATGTTCATTTTATTTTTTAGAATATAATTATTTTCACTATTTTTGTATTGGTTAATAGGGTAAATAATATATTTTACATAGAATAGTTTTTATAATAATTGTAAAATTTTAATATAAAAAATTAAATTAACATCATTTTTATAACTATATAATGATTTTTAAACATATAAAATTATATATTAACATATTTTAAAATTTTAATTGATAGTAATAATGATGGAAAAAGTAATATATAAAAGAAAATTGTCTACATAAATAGTTAATTTCAATGTATTATGAATTAAAAAAAATATATTTATAATATTTAGTAATTTAATTATATTATATAAATTCCAAATTTAAAATCATCACATAAAAGTTTAGTTATAAGGTTAACCCAATATTATTATAGATGAAAAATTACAAAGGTAAATGTTTTTGTCAAGGATAATACTAATTAAATGAGGTAAATAATTATGCATCAAATTTATTTAAATTACCATGACACATATACATTAAATAATATAATTTTTTTGAGAAAACTCACACCTTGATGTATTACATTCCATTTCTTACATGACTCTCCTAACTTCCTTGGGATTCCATTTTCCCATTTACATAACATTACTGTCAATGTAAAAGCCCCTTTTACACATATAAAAGTATTCAATGTCTACCAACATTTTGATAAACACATCCATAAAATATATATTAAAAACATGATCATTTTACAATCCCTGTATCCACATTCTATGTTTTTATTAACATGGTTAAAAAATTACTTCCACAAAAAAAGTTTATAATAAGTATTTATAGAATAGATTCAAATCAACACTAGGAGTACTTGACACTTCTTAAAATTATTTTATTTCATTCAAATATATATATTTTTTAATGATATTAATATAATTTAATATGTGTAATTTCTATAACTAAATGTTATTTAATTAATTTATTAACTATTTTCTACCTTTCTATTATCTATTTGAAAAAATGTAAAGGTCCATAGTGTAATGTGAGGACAACCACATCCATGAATAACGTTTTCATTATTCATAAAAACCATTCATAGATGGTTATAAAAATATATTTATGAATTAATATAATATTTCTGACATGATTATTTATTTTTAATGATAAATTATCCTTTTTATTAATAATATTAACATTATTTTCTCATTTTAAATTTAGCCACCTAATATGAACTTACCATGGGGAAAATATATTCATCATTTTTAAATATTAGGTTCATTTAATAAAATTTATATCCACCTATTCTATGTAATAATTTTAATTCATAAAAAAACCTAAATAATATAATTGCAGTTATGGAAAAACTTTATTACAAATAAATCACTTCATAATGAAACATATACATTGATTATAGAATTTTCCCTTTTATATTATTTAAACCATCTACATGAAGAATATAATAAATTGCTATCATGGATGAAATTTGAGAGAAAATTACATGTAATATTAGATCATAATTATTAAATAATTATTATTTTGTTCGACAAATATAATTTTAATATTCTATAAAATTATCCATCTTGATTCTCTTGTTTGAAAAAAAATTATCGAATCAAGCTCTTCATAGAGTTATTCTTCATAAATAATACATAAGACCTACAACAAATGTTCCTTAAACTTAATAAATAACTATGTAACATCTGTTATAGAAACAGAAATAATATATTAATTATTAACATGGAATCAAAATTTTGGTATCACCAATGACATTAGAATGAGAGTATGAAAAATTAATGATAACAAATTTCTAATGATGAAAATAAATAATTAACAAATTATTATATAATGAAAAGGTATAATTAAAGAGTAAACGATGTATTATATTTGGATAAGGATATGAAATGAGATAATAATATTTTTTGTTATATTAGATGTTGAAGTGTATTATTTTTTTCAAGAGTAACTGTAATGTTTTTGCTAATAAAATTCCTCTTAATTGAGTTATGATCATGAATTTGGAACATTTTTATTGTATTCCATTTACAAACTAATATATGATTGAAATATATTTTACATAATCTCATGTTTTGGAGGATTTTTTATTTAATTCCCATTAAGTCATTTTTATTTATTTTCACATCAATTTTCTCACATGAAAGACTATATTAAATATAAAAATGACCATTGTTAATAAAAATTTTCCACTAAGGTGACTATTTATCCTCAAAATGCATATTTTTTATATCAGAAAAAGTTGTCCCTATAATTTGTAAACACAAATATGTATTACCACATTTCGTGGACTTATATCTACTAACCACTTTCAAAAAAATGTGTATCCCTTTTAGGAAGTGGGTTTCAATTAAGTTATTATAACATATAAAATAAATCATTTAAATTCATGATCATATATATTAAGAACCACATAATATTTATAATAGAAATAACTATGAATTTTTCAAGGAATTATTATTGGTATTATTTTAATGTGGATTTTAAAAAGGGTTTACTTTTTATCTGTTGAAAAATGAATCTTAGAGCATGACATGTCATCATCAATTTATAAAAAAAATATAAAATATTTCAAAACAAACTAGTCAATGGGTAAGATTTATTTTCCACATCATTTGTATATATATTTATCTGCAATAGAGTTTTTATGAGCATGATCTTATAAATTCACTTATGAAATACAATTTTTGGGTTATTAGAATTTTGGTATCAAAAAATTTAACTCTTGATGTCAATTTATGTGAAACTATTTGAAAAGTGATATAAAAACAAGTCTCATTTCAAATATTTTTCATGATATGATGTTTGGATGATCTTATGTAAAACAATTTGTATAGATTATCATTATGTGATTATTGAGTAATATATAATATTCTAATTCATTGGGTAATGCTTTATATATTTTACGATAAAAAAATGAAAACAGACTAATTTTTCCCGATCAACCGCTAATTTTTGGTTGTTATTCCAGATCCATGAAGGGAAATAATTTGTGTTTATTGATCAAATATGGTAAAAAAAAATTTAAACCAAAATTTAATAATGTAAATAATATAAGATTCATAGTCAAATATGTTATTATTTATATTTTTATATTTTTCCACATTTCAATGCAATGTGCTGAAAATATTCCCCATAAATTATAATTAATGATTCATTGTTACCTTCATAACATTGTTGTATTTGTTTGATTATTTAGGGTTATATGTATATATGTAATCCATATGGGCATCTGTTATTTAACTATTTTCTATTAATAATATATTTCTATCATTATCATGTTGTCTCATATGATTAATATGAGACAACATGATAAACCCATGAATTTTTTCCCATACCGTGTATTTGAGATAACTACCTATAATGTTCTCTATTAGATATTTTATAAAGATGAGTATAAAATATTAGATTTATAGAAGGAGTCATATAAAGGTGAAATTATTGATTAATGATATATGTTAAGAAATATAATATATCATGTACCTAATCTGAAAATACACTAAAACGTTGTGTTCTAGAATTATGATATTATTCAAATACATAATTTGTTTTTAATATATATTATATGAATGTTTTCCATGGGTCATATAGCTTTGTATCAAAACTTATTTGTTAAAAATAAATTTTTATAAATGTACATTGGAGTGTAGATATGGGAAAAAAATTGTATCCTTGAGGTAGATAAAATATTTTGATCATAAAACATTTATGTGTTCACATTATACGATTTTTGAAGGAAGCCTATACTTTTATCTACCCAAAATTTGATGCATCTCTACATATCCCCTCATAAAAAAAGTTCCCCAAAACACAATTTCTACTATGATCATGAATTTATATTTATATTTTGGTTGTTAGGGATTTAATTATTGTAATGTGGATACAAAAACAAAATTTTTGGATATATGGGGATAATTATTGTCCACATATCAATGCTTGTTGGAAAATTTGTTTATAATAAAAAATAACTTTCCAACTTAAATTACGTATCAATAATTTTCTATATAAATTTCTTAATTCACTATGATTTTATAGAACAATCAACAAATTATTGTTAATAAATAAAGGATTGGTTGACTAAAGAAATTATATTGTTTTCAATAAGTTTTCAAATTTTATTTTGAAACCCCTTAAGAAATATATTTTAATTTTTTTCATTTTTCATGAAAAATTATTGAAAAGAATTTTTCTTTTAAAAAATTACATAATTTATTCATCTATAAATAAGTCCATTTAGTTTCCATTTTTGTTCATTTCCCTAGAGAAAAATTATTTTCTATCAAATTAATTATGTTTTAAATGTACAATGATATTAAATTTAAGATATAAAAGATTCAAAAAAATATAATAATAATACATGAACATTTAAAAACAGGAAAAAAAATTTAAAAAACACCTTAAAAAATATAATATTTCCCTCCATCGCATGTGAAAGATGTATTATCCTACATAAATTTTATTATATATGAAAATATTTCATCATTTTTTAAAAAAGTATAATTTTTATCATTTTCAAGGAATGATACATGTAGGTAATTTACATTGGTAAAATAGCTATACGAGTAAAGGATCATATCGAAGTGTGTCCATATGATGAAAAATAATTCTTTAATCATTTTCCATTGAAAGTGAATTTTTTTCTCTTCATCACTACTAATCTATACATAAAAATTGGATATACATTAATGACGTTAAAAGAAATTTTCTATAATGATGAAATTTATAATGATTTGGTTTTGGTCATGATTTGTAGAGAAATAAATAGTCTCTTGAGTGGAATGATAGGGTTTAAATCATCTTTTATTTTGTAACTCCTCTTACCACCTTATAAATTCTATAATATTAACATTATTCACTCTATATTTTATCCATCTTTTTATTCTGAAATATCAATTTTCTATATCATTCCCAATCCAAATTCATCTCTTTGACTTCCCCCTAATATTTGGGTATGATTTCACTTGGAAGATGATTGATTTTTACATCAATAAACTAGTAATGTTTTATTTCAAGTATGTTTTTGTTGTCTCTATTATAATATTAGAAGTCAAATTATAACTTTAGGCTCCCTCCATTCATATTTTCTTTGATAGTACATTATATAATTCTATAAATATCAATGTTTGAAATTTAAAAATGTCTTTTAGTCTACTTATTATATATTATTGATGAATTAAATTTTACACTATATTTGATATTTATGTTTCCATTATTTATGGAAAGGTGAGGGGTTCCTTGATCATGGTTGATTTCTAATGGTATTCTAAATCGCTATGATAAATTATCCTAAAAAAGATAAAATAATAAAAGAACCTTTGTTTTAAATGTCCTTTGATTCAATAGTTTTAGAAACATAATCAATATCCAATGATATTTATAAATATCATAACTGTATTATAAATGGTCACATACGATCATTTAACCATACATCATATATGGCATAAGAATTCATGCGTTTTTTATTAATGTGTTTCCATTTTCAAATATTTCAACAGATTTTGGATTGATAACATAACTTAAATAACTAATGGGTTCCATTAACCAATATCAGGGAACATATTCTATATTCTAATAATTTTCTTGTCGTTTATTTGGATCCAAAATTTCATCTATAACCCAATGTGTGGAAAAAACATGTAGAGATTATAGTTCTATTTCCTCGAAAACATTTCTAATAATTTATGAATTAAATATTTTCCAAATATTTGGATCATACCAAACTATAACTTTTAATCCGTCTATAACCCAAAAAACATGAAGAAAGATCATATTTAATGGAACATTAATGGTAAAAAAAATTAAAATATATTTGTAACCTAGTATCTATCCCTTTCCTATATAAATAAGTTCAGATATAATATAGTCAATAATTAAATATTTATCTTGAATTTTTCCATTAAGAATTTATGGCATCCTACTCTTGTGAAATTACGTTTTATTTATTCATCTTTTTTATCATTTAACTCTAAATCAAATTCTTATATCCATAACATCTATATTCAAAACATTATATTTGATACTACATTCATCATTCAATACCCAATTGCAGTATTATCAGAGAATAAATTCATGTTATTCCCAATAAGACCAGATTTTATTACATTTAATCAATAAAAAATCATTAATAACTCATTTTTAGTGGTTTTCTAGTTGTTATGAGTTCCATCTAGTGTTTAATATTCTTATAAATGGAATTGTTTCATCAATATATTTTCTAATAAAAATCAAATCCATCTTTATGGTGTCATGAATCACAATGTATCCCAAATGGATTTTCTTGATTTGGTAGATGAAGGAGATGTCAAATGTTTGGTTTTCACTAAATAATAAAAAAGAATTTTATATAAGGGTTATCAAAAATGACTTATGAATCCTTAAAATTTAAGTAAGAATGTAGTTGGTAATTTTATTAAATACATCAAAAAATCTTCTATTTAATATTACATGTAGTAAAATATGATCTAACATGTTTCATATAATTTATATATGTTAATAAATTGATGATATCAGTTTTTTATTTTCATCCTTCATACAATTTTGTTAAATTACATATTCATGAACAATGCATCTCTCAACCATAAAATTAATATTATCAATTGTAAACAAAAATATTAAATAAATTATTTTGAAAAATTGTAAATATTTCCCATTAAATAATCAAATGATTATTCTGTTAAATTTTTAATGAATATTAACGTAAATCATTTAATTGTATTTGGGAATTGTATAATCCAATTTGTATCCTTTTTTAGGAATTTCTTATATATGTACAACTGAAGGTTTTATTATCTTAATTTTCACGTGTAATGGGAACTAAAATATATCCTAATTTTTTATCTAAAATATAGTAATATATTTTTCTGGAGAATAAAGGAATAAATTGTTAAAAAAATTATAAAATAATTATTATTTTAAAAAATAGTTTCAATTTATCATTGTTAATAAAACTTATTAAACTGTTTTGGGATCACCTAGGTATCAATTAATTTCTTCCATCCCACACAAAAATCATAAAGATTCATTAGAAACTGTATAAATTAGACTTTTTTATAGTGATTTTGAATTCGTTAAAAATTTTCAACCTCCGATAACATTTGATTATTTTTTCTTCTTTTAAAAAAGACACATTTCTTGAATTAATCGCAACAATCATTCTATATTACATTAAATACACAAAAATTAAATCTTCTGTGAAAGGTTTTAAATCCACATATGGCTACTAGATTAAAATGGAGTTCATATTTTGTTTAATTAATTTTTTGAGATGATTTAATACACAATAGATGATGCATTATCTCTGCTCTTTCAGAATAGAAAAAAATACGTCATTGAAATTTTATGTATCATCAATATTTGATGTCTGTAGTTTTTCATAAGTTACTTCCAATTGTTTTAACATAATTTTAAAATTTCATTTTGATACCCAAATACAAAATTGATTTTAAAAAATTAATTTATCCACATAGATAATATTCATTGTATTTTTCATGTGTAACAATTAACTACTATTCATGGGGGGTATTTTTTAAAATCAATGATATTGAAGTGTACAATTTTATCTATTACAATTATTTTCATTGAAGATTCTGGTATATTAATTTTTTTATATTTTTAGTATATTTATTCCAAGAATATTGGGGATTGTATTAATTCTATGTATTCTTCCATGTTTAGAAAATAAAAATATATATCGATGATAAAAATTGGTACTCTTAATAGGAAATATTCATGCAAATCAGGTAACAATGTAGTGGAAATATTGTATAGTTGTATTACAAATTTTATTTGTTTGATATCTTCTATCAATAAAGAATAATATCATAATAGAGCATAAAATTAATATAAGAACACAGATCACAATATATATTTGTCAAATTGGTAGATCATATATTTTGTGGAATTAAAAATTTCATTTCATATTAACATTTAGTTAAAAGTAATAGATTGATCAATTCATAAAAATTACTTTAAAGAATTTATCTCTTATTCCCTTAAGGTTTCCTTTTATCACTGATCAATTCTTGGATGAAAATCTAGTGTTTCAAAATAATATTGTGGTTTTTTTGTAAAATTATATTGGTTTCAAATTTTTCAAAAGCATTAAACATTTATTTCTTTATTTCATCCACATATATATTAAATTATTTTACCATTTTGGGGGGAAGTAGAAATGAGATGATTTATTATTTTCACATTAGTTATTTTTTAGATGGTATTTCATATTATTTTTCAATGTTGTATATATTTTTGTCTCTAACTCTTCATAAATCAAAATATCAGTTTTTTAGAGACACGTTTGGGGGATTGGTAAATATACATAGTAGCCATAGTTTATACCACATTAACATTTCTTTTAGAATTTTGGAATTTCTGTTGAAGAAATTTTTCAAGGGGTTTTCAAATTATTATAACTGGTATTTTTATCTACTATTTTATTCTATAATATCACAAATAACATCTTTAATATATTTATAATATTTGTTCTCCATTTTTTCAATTACCTCATTTATGTGTGTTCATAAAATTTAATTTTTTTAAAGGGTGGTGGTTGGACGGTTTATTAATAATATGGTTGCTTGAGTGTTTTTGGCATGGTGAAGGTTGATGATTTTTCTTGAAATGATGGAGTCTCATGATTTTATTAGACATTTAGCATGAATATAAATTAAATCGCTCTCCCTATTATTGTTTTCAACACTATCTTTTCTAACAGGTCTCTAGATAACTGTTTGTTTCCCAAGCGTGATCACAATGGTCAATATAATTATTTGTTTGATAAATAAATACAATATACCATTACTATTTTCAGTGATCATGTTGCTGATTAAAGAATATAAATATAACTAAATTGGTGGGTTCATCATGGTATGATTCTAGTAATGGTGATTCATTTGATCTTAAATCATTGACTCATCTAGTTTCAGTACATCCTTACCAAACTGTTAAGTATTTTTTAACTTATTAACCAATCCATTAATTTATTTTTAATATTTAATAATAACTTCTCCCCCATATAATGATTCTATATGTTTTATATCACTATCATATAACCCTTTTTATAATAAAATAAAAAATTAATTATCCGTATAGTTTTGTATGGGTACCTTGAACAAACCATCATGAATCTATCTCAGAACTCATATAAAATTTCACACAACACATTACTTATTTTATAAATATCAATCCTTAAGGTAGTGATCTATGATGTTATCAAGAATCCATGAATAATATTCTCTAATTTTCAAAATATTATTTCACTCTATGCCTTTAAGGATTTATAGAAAATCATTTTCTTTTCCTTCTAATGAGAAGGAGAATTGCCTCCAATTCACTTTCCCCATAACCTATCCCCATGTATTCAATTGTGAAAATAGCAATAGAATTCCTTTGATGATATTATTGATACCATATTCTATAATACAATGAATATTATGAATTAACATGAACAAATATCTATTCATTTCAAAAAAAATCATCAAATTAGGGGAAACAAAATGATTATTATAATTTGTGAATTGAGGTAACATATATCCCATAAAGTATTCTAATTAGGTTTCTCATTATTTTATATGTAGAATTAGAGTGAAAATTGTATATCTCGATTGATTAAGATGTGAGAATTTTATAAAATATAAGGAATGTGATTTCTAAATTTTCCATTACCGTATATCTAGAAAAAGATGTTATATCTCTTTACATAATAAAATGTTATTTGGATCCCTAGAATCAAATTCCCAATCCTAGTTTTGTAAGAAAATAATTTATATAGTGGCCCTAAGACCAATATTAAATTACCCTACATAAGTATCTCATTACTAAATAAAATAAATAAAATATTTATTTTTATATATTCCCAATACATTTTCTGTTTAGACCATCTAAAAATAAATTTAAAAGATAAAATTAAAATACTTTTCTTTCCCAACTAATATATATTATTCTCACTATATATGAATAAACATATTCTATAAGGATCTTTCAACATCGCTAATGAATTTTTCAACACATCTTATATTATTAAACATATAAAATGTAATTATTTTATAAAAAAAATAGTGTAAGGAAATCATACTAAATGGATGAGCTCAAATTATATGTTTTGGAAAATATATAACTATTTTTTCCAATTAAATTTCATGATATTGAAAATTTTTATGAAATAAATAATCAAAATAATATTATAATATATAGAAAATTGGGTCATTATACATTAATGATAATTAAATAATAAATGGATATTAATAATACCGATCTCATACTAATATAATGAATAATTCCATATATATTGATCCTAGAGTCATGGTATCATCCAAGACATTTTTATTTCTATCATGGAAGTAACCAAGACATAATTCTAGTCATCGAGATAGTAATCAAGAAATCATATTAAATTTGCAATGTATACAAAAAATTCCCTTATTTATTTTTTCCTAGGTGGCCTATCGGTACATCTAGGGGGTTAATAATGTAGGACCCCACTTGAATTTTTTTATCTCCAATGGATTCATATTCTTGTATAATTGGTAAAAAATAATTATTCAGCAACATTAAGAGCTGTTATACATTTCCCAATGTCAATAATTGGTATAACATCATCATAACCCATCCAAAGGAAGAAGATGGATTGTTAACAATATATAGCCAACATGAAGACAACAATCCATATTGGAATAAAAACACATGGAATACCAATACATTTCCACATATAAATAAAAAGGGATAAATGTATTATAATCTATTTGGATGAATATGGTGGATGATAAATCCATACATAGTTAAATTTAAAGTAATCATTCATATGGGAAAAATATATGGAATGAAAATACATTTACCCTTATAAATAGAATAAAATTACTTCTATGTGAACATAAAAAATCAAAAATATGTAAACTTTCATGATTACAACCAATGGATTAATTAGTATTAATTTATGTCAAAACTATATTAACAATATCATAAGAAATCTATAGAATGTAGGTGGATAGTTTAAAATGAATATAAACCAAGTAATGTCAAATATTTGGGAATGTTTTTATGTGTTAAGAATGTATATCCATAAATAATAGTTATATAGTACCATATAGTGAATTCAATGTTCTGAATACACCCAACCTATATGAAATATGTTCAATATAATGATAATAGCACATTGAATTAAATATGATATACCAAACACTCCTAAAAATGGGGAACAAATGTTTCAATATCCATTTAAGGAATATAATTTGATGTGACATGTTTTAACAGATGAATTATAAATAAATAAATTAATAAACATTAATGGGATATTAAATTAATAGAAAATTTAAAAAATAACATGGTGTATAAATTGTAACACGTCTCAATGAATAATTATTGACACAAAGAAAACACATACAACATGAATATCATTTTACTCTATACTGATTGAATGATAGTTATTTTTATTAGATATAAAATTCCATTATTGAGAGATAATTAATCATATAATATCTCAAATTGGTATTATTTATGCCACCTAATTAAAATTAGTTGCAAAATACCATACATGATTCATATAGATAATGTTGAGACTAAATTCATTATGACTTTATAAACTTTTCAATTAAAATCCATTGAAATATAGTGATTTTAATTGAAAATCAAATAAAATAATTAAAATTTAATTCATGATATAATATCTCAAATAGTAATTACATAAACCCCATGAAAAAAATTAAGTGACTTTTAGAATGTGGGTCTCCAAGATACCTTAGTCATGACACAATCTACATAAATTCGAAATGACATGAATAACTAAATTAAGTTATTTAAATACATAACAAATAAAATTATTCAAAACTATGACAACACATATTATTCATTCATAAATATTATATATATATATATTAGATCATTTTTACTAATTTTTTACACAGGGTGTAGGGAATATTTATCTCTTTGTTCTAGTTTTATAAAATTCAAATTTGTATCTATTATTTATCAAACCATCCACACTATTAGAAAATATTTTATTATAATATTTATGTTTTATTATCATTTATAATATTATTATTTTATTTTATTTTAGTATTGGTTATGAACCTTGAATATAAAATTAGTGATGACTTAGTTTTTAGGATTCTTAACATGTAAATGGTCTTTTCATAATCAATGAGTTAAATGTTGACATAAAATTACTTGAAAAAAATATAAATATTTATGTCATATTATACCAGTAAAAAAGTAATCATTTTCATCCATGGAATATATTGGTAGCATTACTCTAGTATATGGTAGAACTAACAAAAATATGAATTTATTATCATTTATAGATATCAATGATATTGTTTAGTTTTAATATCTTTATACGATATAAAAAACTATATAAAATCTATTTTATTAGTCAAATATATTATAATTTGAATAAAATAAAAGGATCAAATATTTTAATATAATTTAATTACAAATAAGAAATGATCTTTTACATATAAGTTTGATCATTTGAAACAATTGATTTATGTTGATTCAATAAGGTTTGTTTATAACTTTTCCATTCCTTCAGGTTTTGAAAATCACAAAGACTTTTTCATAAGGAAAATTTATTCTCTCATATATTTTATCTTAAAAAGGTAAATTTTCCTTCACCAAGAAAAATTTATCCTAATCATATTTTCATTGTTCATTTTTAAGTATAAAATTAAGTTTTGTATCTAAAACCTTGGAATCATATAAATACAAGGATATAGAGCATTCTGTTTCATGATCCGAATTCAGGTTTGGGATTCCTCTGAATTCATAATCTGAATTCTCATAAATTCAGACTATGAGTTCTCTGAATTCAGACTCGAAATTATTTTGAATTCAGACTACAAATTTACATAAATTCAGACTCCAAATTATCTCGAATTCAGACTCGGAATTCATCTGAATTCAGACTCCGAGTTCTATGAATTTAGAAAACCAATTCTCACAAACTCAGACTCCGAATTCTTATGAATTCAGACACCAAAATCTTCTAAATTCGGACTCTAAATTCTCATGAATTTAAAGATTGAATTTTCGTGAATTTAAACTCTTAATTCTTATGAATTGAGACTCAGAATTATTCAGAATTCAGACTACTAATTTCCTTGAAATTCAGACTCTGTAATTCTCTAGAATTCAGGTTCTGAATTCTTTTAATGATAGAATCCAAATATTCATGTATTATAGAAAATGAATAGTATTTCTGTTGGATTGCAAACATTTATTCTTACACTCCAAATAATTGGATTTTGTTAAGAAAAAACATTTTTTCTTACTCTTGTTTGTGTTATGAAACGATGTCATGCAATCAGTTTCTAACTAACCGTTTTTTGAGTGACACGTGTACAGGTCCCACCAAAATTCATAGAAAAATATGACCATTGGAGGAGGGAGCTAACCGTTGAAGATGTTTTTATAAAAAGGATCTCATTTTAATGAGCTATGAACTTTTGAATTGAAGTTGATCAATCTAGAGAGTACATGCTGATGAAGTGATTTAGAAAGAGAGAATCTTTAATGCTTTGTGCACACTAAACATCTTGTTCAGAATTTCTCGTGCAACTCCGAAGGTTTCTGAGTACATTCGAGGGATTTTGATGATAGAAAGACAAAGTTGAAAACTACCTTGATGTTCAAGGGCTTGTGGGGATAGCGAGACAGACTCTGATGTTCCAATTGACGGCTTACCATGGTGTGGGTCAGACAAACATTCTTGAAAGTATAAATCAATGGACCTTTATCCAAGGTTATTGGATACCCTTCTCTTTGGGTTTAAAGATTTACTACTTGTTATTTGTAATTGTTTCATGTTTTACACTACATTCCAATTGATAAAGAAAGTATAACTCTCTTATAGGTTCTTGTACTTGTATACTCTTATTAATTAAGATTCTATACACTTTAAGGTAGAATCTTTTTTCTTTGTAAACGTTTATTATGTTTAATTTCTGAAACTAAATTTCCAGAATTACATTCTTGGAATCACATTTCCAGAATCAAGAAGGTTTGTAAAAAATAGCGGTATTGTGAATTACCTTTTGTAACTTTGTTAAACATTACCATCTTTAAAAGTTCCAATGGAATTTTTTATAGTATACAATTCACCCTCATATTTTATATTGAGCATCTACATTAATCTTTTCGATCCTACATTTGGTATCAGAGCAAGTCTCTATAATACATATATTCACATATAAGTTTTATTGCTCACTTTTTTCATTGTTCTATGTTTTCCTTACTTAGGATATTTTTATCCTTATTTACAAACTTTTATTAATGAAACATTTGTGTGGAAAGTTTCTTTTTTCTTTCAGATGGAAGGAGTTAGTGTTGGTTAAATTGAAAATCTTATTCCTACTAAAACACCTATTTTTATTGGAATGATTATGAATATTGGGGAGATCGTATGACGATGTTTTTCATTAATATTGGAGTTGACAACTTTGTTATACTTATTGGGGATTACAAGATTCCTGATAAGGATGTAAAAACATTTACTAGTCAAGAGAGGTCAGAATATCAACTTAACTAAAAGGTATGAACTACTTTGTTGTGTTCTATTACTAGGAATATATATATCTAGATTACTTCTTGTGAAGGTTGATTTTTTATTAGGAATAAGATTGAAATAACTCATTTTGGAACATCCATAATTATTGAAACTAGATGAGCTATGCTTAGAGCTGAGTACCATGGCTTTTTCTTTTCTTATGGAGAACGTATATGTAAGGTACAATAGAGATTAATGACTATTGTCAACTGCTTACAATCCATGGGTGATAATGGTTTGGATGATGAGGCACTTGTAGAAATGATTATAGGCATCATGCATAATGAGTGGGATTCAAAGAGAATAGTTATTGATGAGAATAGGAAAGTCTCACAGATCTCTCTTGATGAACTTTTTGGAAATCATCGTCAACAAGAGACTATAATGAAGGGTGATGGTGACAATGTTATGAAGAATAATGGGAATGGAAGTGTTTCTTTTACAACTACATAAAATCATATAAAATCCAAGACTACTGAGAGCGTTACAAGATCTAAATCTAAGAAGGTTACTTTATTATATGAATCAAGTGAAAGGGAATATTCTGAGAATGAACTAGATAATGTTTCTCAAAGGATGAAAAAGATAGTTGGGAAGAATGTAATTTAGTATATATATAAGAGAAAATAAATAAAGGATAAGAAAGACTCTGATGTCACTTCTTATGATTGAAAAAGAGGGGGACATATAATGCCAGATTGGCCTATAATTAAGAGAAAAGATAGAAAGGAAAAGAATTCTGAGAGAAATAGAAAGAAGTACTACAAAGATAATGAAACGAAATTTTTTAAATCTAATGACACCCAGAGTACCAGTGGTGGATACTCTTCTGGTGAATCCTCATATTACGAATCATCTAGACAGAAGAATCGTGGTTTACATGCGAAGTTACCTATTGAAAATCATTGTTTAAGGGATAAGGTACACAATACTGAATCCATAACCAATGTATCCTTGAATTCTAATTATAGTGAGTGTAAATATTATGAATCCTCAGATGAATAATATTCTTTTGATAAAGATATTACTTTAACTACCTATGAAGAAGTTAATAGTTTTTCTAAGCTCCTTGAGAATGAAAATCCTAAATTCAAGAAAAAACATGATAAGGAAAAGTCCAAAATTTCTATTCTTAGTATTGAAATATTAGATCTTTCAAAAGATCTTGATAAGAAAACCCTTGATTTTGAAATTATATCAAAAACCCTTGAGGAAGTAAATTCTGAAGAGGATAAACTTTATAATGATCTAGGAAAAGTAATTTCTAAGAAAATAGTTTTTAAGCCTAACTCTAGTGATAAAGCTAATGTTTTGGAAGATAAGATAATAGTTATTAGACTAATTTCAGAGATATTTTCCTTGAGGAAGTGTTTTTCAAACCTTACCTTAGTTAAGGAAAATTTTGATAAGATGTATTCTCAAATTCAACCTCTAAGGAATAATAATGGACATGGTAATACTAGTTCAAAACTGATATTTAGTAACAATTATTTTGTTCCTAAATGTGATGATTTCTATAGTAAGTGGTAGAGTGGTGGGAATTGGGAAAAAATTGTTTCTTAAACAAAAATCAGTCATTATGTTTTCATAAAGCTTATTTTTCTAAGAAAATTTGGATTACTAAAATTTTTCTTTCTGATGTTTCTAGATCCATGAATATTTGGGTTCCGAAAGTCCAACCCTCTTATTTTCAGGATAATAATGAATGCATTGTACATAGATAGTAATTGTTCCCAGCATATGACTAGTAACAAAAACTTATTTTAAAATATTATCAAAATGAAAGGAGGAGAATTATCTTTTGGAGATAATGCTAAGGGATAAATTATTGATATTGGTAACATTGTTCTTCTTAGAAAAACATTGATTTCAAATGTTTTATTTGTAAAGAAGATATCATTAATAAATTTTTTGGATCACAAGATCAACTTCCTGATATTTTCAATAAATCTTTACCATCGAATATATTTTTATAAATTACAGAGAAGTTATGAATGAAAACTGTAAGGTAATCTTCCTTATTAAATTCTTGTTAAAACCTATCCCCTTACAGTAAAAAACTAATTTTCATAGGGGGAGTACATTTTCCTGGCAGTTAGTTCAAAAAAAATTTGTAATGAAAATTTTAGTAATCAGTTTTACAAAATTGTTCATAGTCAAAATTTTTGTAATGATGATTTTAGTTCTAAATTTTTTCATGATGAAAATTTTGGTACTTAAAATATTCATAATGATGGTTTTGGACCGTAAAGTTTTTAAAATAATGATATTTTTTGTCAATTTTATCACAGTAAATGTTTTTTGGAATCTAAATATATTCAAGAAGAATTTTCCTCATTATGAATAATCTTCATGGAAATCCAAAAGGTATGTTTCCATTATTTAATTTTTGTAATCATCTTTTACTTTTTGGTATTTTCATATATTTTTAAAATTTTAGTTTTCAATTTTTCTTAAAACCAAATGTTTTCCCTAAGAAAACCTTAAAATATTAGATTCTATCAAATTTTCTTTCCATTTATTATCTCAACCATCAGATCTGATCAGAAGGTTTTTCCACCATTGTATTGAGTAAAGAATTTGAACCATCTCCTCAAACACCTATATAAAGTACCTACCAATGGTTGTCCCACATCGAAACTGAAGCCTTCACGTGCTGATGCTCTGCCCTCTTACATAAGTCCATTTTAAACTTCTCAGATCATTCTTACATCTGAATGTCTACCAAAGTCTCCTCTTAGAAAGTTATTTCAACTATCAATCCAATCTCGACATGGAATATATACATATAAAGGTTAGTTGATCCGACGTTTTTCGCAATGTCTGATTCTATTATCTACAATAATTTAAATCTGAATCGGTGGGAACGTGTTTGTATTTAAAAACCAAAAGCTTAGGATTTGGTTTATCCAAAATTGTTAATATAATTCTATGAGTAAGTAACTTTCTTCAAGAATGAAGACAGGAGTATGTTTTATTTCAAGTGTTATGTAATGTCATATTCACTTTCTTACACCAAGGCTGCAAGCTTGGTTGGTTTACCTTATGAAAGAGAAGCATAGTTCTGCTCACATAAGCTGCTTGAGGTTCAAGGATGTTTTGATACGGTGAAGGTCATGGAATGCCTTGGTCTCTAAGAGGTAAATACTTCGATTAATCTTCACCTGTCTACAAATTTTTGGATTCTTGAATTGTCGGTTCAAGGATTATTCATACCGATAAAAGGAGGATTGGATACATTGAAGAAAAGTGATATGTACATTCCATATTTCATAGTAATCCTAAGGAAGATAAACTTGATTAAGCACATCTTGGTTCTGATTGAGAACATAAAAAATGGAAATATGAATGCTATGATTATCATGTTTCCTCCATTCTTTCAAAGATGATTGTTCGGTGTCTAGAATCCTTCAAAATTCCATGCAGATCTAAGTCTAGGAAGTGAAAAGTTATGTTGATAATTGATGAAACATAGAGAAGAATGAATATAGGTTTTTTCATAGAATCTAAAAAATTTTACGACTTTCTTGAAGAGGAAGTTAAAAATCTTTCAAAGAAACAGGATGTGGTTGAGACCACTAAAAAGGTTGGAAGGAAGAGGAAGCTGAAGGAAGTGGAAGAGAAGGAAAAACCATCAGTGCCAACGGAAACCCAATCAGCACCACAGAATCCAATGAAGAAAAAAGACTATCCTAATGTGGTTGGGGATAAATGGAGGGAAGATAAGAAAAACCAAAAATAAGGGGATATTATGTTTGGATTGGACCCTGAAAAAGAAAAATATTTGAATCAAAAGGTAGAAGAAGAACTTGAAAATAAAGAGTAAGAGAAGATAAATAAGAAAAAGATATCTGAAGATGATATAATTCAATCACTTCTGAAGGCTGCTGAGAGAGCTTCTGAGAATATTCCACTACCAGAATCCTTCCTGATAGAACATATAGCTGAAACTATAGGAATGAAGATTATAATTCAGGAAAAACAAAAAGGAGAAGTAGTCCTTCAAGAAAAAGTTTTTGAAAAGAATAATTATAAGAAGATGAAGAAGGCAATGGTGATATCGAAGATCTTATAAAGAAAGTTGATGACTTTCATGAGAAATAAATATCTTCTTAGAAATTATCATTCTGAACCCCTCATGTCGAATCATCAAAGCTTGATACTCCTGGGAAGGATGATGAAAAGGCTGAAGATGATGTAGACAAACCATCTGTAAAAGAGACATAAATAAAGATTTTATCCACCCAGAGGGTGTTGAGGAAGGAGATGAAAAGGAAGAATTTGATGAAGACAAAATTTTGCAACTATCTAGTTGTGAACATGAATCACCCAACCAATAAGAAGTCATTACGAAAGCTAAAAAGGTAAAACATGTGTTTTTTGATACACCTATCAGAGTGGTGGTGAAGAAGAATGAAGTTGGTGCTTCATCCATGAATTAAGCTGCTGATATTGAAAAATAATCCTCCCCCAGAAAAACCTTTTATTCGGAATCGTCCTCTCTTATTCGTGACTTTTATTTTCCAATCCTTGAAAAAAATTTGGAAATATTCCATTGTTTCCAAGTATAGTCTCGATATGTAAGATGATTTAGAATTCATTGCATCAAGAAATTGGATTTAGTTTCCATGGTGATTGATAAGTGTGTCCAACTCAAGGGAGACTTCAAGAATTCACTTATTAGTTATTAATCTCATAAAAGATCATATAAAAAGATGACAATATGGTAAAGGAATATAGTATAAGAGATGATAATTCTTGATGAGATCCAAAAAAGTGTAAAGGATGCATTTCACACTGAACATGTGAAGATCAAGGATCTCACAATTAGTGTTCAGGAAAAGCTAGCTCATGAAAAGAATTCTAGGATGAAAGATGTGAATGATATGAATGAGAAGTTGTATTTAGTTTCTCAGAGTTGGAAGAGGGAAATAGATCTTAGAATCGAACTTGTGGAAAACTTTTCTTAGTAAGAAGAAGTTCTAAAGGGTCCGGCAGAATCCCTTCAGGCTGAGGAAGAAAAAATCAAATCCTTAGAGAAGAAAACATAAGATCAGGATCAACTTGTCAAATGAGAGAGGATGATCACAAAGAACTCAAGAAGCACAAAACCATAGTGAAGAAGTTGATTCCAAAGGAAATGGAAGGATAATCTTGTTTAATTCTGATCATTTTTGTATTCCTTGTACAATTTTTTCTAATCTTAATGAAATTTTGGGCTTCTCATCAAATATTTTGTTGTCTAGTATAAATTTTCCGGGTACCATATTTTCTTTTACATTCCATTTAACCCCTTTTGAAAATAAATAAGTTAGAGAAAGGAAAATAGAATAGTAAGTAAAGAATAAATTTTCATAATAAAGTGGGAGTTCATCTAACAGGAACATTGTATCCAAAAAGATTTTCGTATGCAATAAAATGATAAGCCTCAATCTAGAAATCTAGAATACGATCCTTAGTGATTCAAAATCCTAAGGGGGAGTTAGTCTTATTCATCATTTCCAATGTGTTAAGGGAGATAAGTTTTATTTTCAAAGTAGAGAAACATATTTTCTATATGCATATATTCTCTTTGGTATGTATGTTTGTGATTTCCAAAAAGGTGGAGATTGTTGAGTCGATAAGGTTTCCTTATGACTTTTCCATTCATTCTTGTTTTGAAAATCACAACCACTCTATCTTAAGGAAAATTTATTTTCTCTTATATCTTTTCTTAATATGTAAAATTTTCCTTCCCCTTGAAAAATTTATCCCAATCATGTTTTCAATGTTCATTTTCTATATATAAACTTTGGTTTCGTATCTAAAGTCTCGGAAACATATAAATACTAGGATATTGAGCATTCTGTTTCAGGATCTGAATTCAGGTTCTGAATTCATATTAATTAAGACTCAAAATTCTTCTGAATTCATACTCCTTGTTCTCTAAATTAAGACTCCGAATTCTTCTGAATTCAGACTCTGAGTTCTCTGAATTCAGACTTCGAATTCTCTCAAATTCAAACTCCAAATTTTCATAAATTTATACTGTGAAATCTTCTGAATTCAGAATCATAATTCTCATGAATTAAGGCTCTTAATTATTATGAATTCAGACTCCGAATTCAACTTAATTCAAACTCTGAATTTCATTGAAATTCAGATTCATGAATTCTATAGAAATCATGTTCTGAATTATTTTAAAGACATAATTTGAATATTCAAGTATTATAGACATTGAATTGTTTTTGGGTTAGACTCCAATGTTTTATTCTTACACTCTTAATAATTGTATTTGGTTAAACAACCATATTTTTTTATTACTCTTATTAGTGTTATGAATTGATGTCATGAAATAAGTTTGTAACTAACAGTTGTTTGGGTGACACATCTACCGGTCCCTCCGAAATTCAAGAAAAAATACGACCTTTGGAGGAGGGAGTTGACCTTTGAAGACGTGCCTATAAATATGAGGTCATTTGATTGAGCTCATAACTTTTGAAATTATTTTGAACAATGTAGATATTACATGCTGGTGAAGTGATTTGTAGAGATAGAGACCTTAATGCTTTGGGTATACCGAACATCTTGTTCAAAATTGATTCGTGCAACTCTGAATGTTGCTGAGTACATTCAAGGGCTTCCGGGGATATAAAAACAGAGGTGTCGACTACCATGAAGTTTGAGGGCTTGCTGGGACATCAAGACATACTTTGATCATCATATCGATGGCTTACCCCGGTGTTGTTAGGACAGACATTCATGAAAGTATAAATCAAGGGACCTTTATCCAAGTTTGTTGGATACCCTTCTCCTTGGGTTAAAAGATTTAATACTTGTAACTTGTAATTGTTTCATGTTTTCCACTGAAATTTTGATTGATAATGAAAGAATAACTATCTTATACATTATTTTACTTGTATACTCTGACTAAGTACAATTCCATATGCTTTAAGGTAGAATCATTGTTTTTGTAAAATTTTCTTAAGTTTCATTTCTGGAACCTCATTTCCAAAACAACATTCTCGGAATCAAATTTCTAAAATCAGGAAAGTTTGTTGAACTTAGAGGTCTTGTGAATTACCTTGTTAAACATTGTTAAACATTACTATATTTAAATGTTCCAAAGAAAATTTTAAAGTATACAATTCACCCTTCTCTTGTATATTTATAATCTATATTCATCTTTTCGATTCTACAATTTATAGATAAAAAATTATTGATAAAATAGTTAATAGGTTCTAAAATTTTTCAAAATAAAACATTAATGATTCCATAAATAATATTTCATCGTTAAACCATTATATGAAGCATTAATTTTGGGTGGTGCTGAAAAAAAAATTATTTCTTGTGGTGGTGGTAGTCGACATGTTCGTAAGAACAATGATTTTGTTTTTATTAATTGATTGTTTGAAAGAATATAAAATTAAAATTTCTTTTACATAGAAACATTAATTCATATAAATGGTACTAATATAATTTTATTATACTAGATTGAATAATCATTAATGAATTTAATTGTGAATAAAAGCTATGTAGTTGATAATACTCGCATCCCAGGACTTAAATTTTCATTGTAATTTTCCTTTGAAAATATTACTCCAAATAATGAATATATAATATAGGATAATATATGTGGCTTAAAGTTATAGGATGATAATATTGTAATAGTTTCAAAGAATAATTTTACAATTATGTTTTTCCATAATCGTAAGGAGTGTTACCATTTTATAAGTGATGAGTTGGTTACTTTTGGAAGAATCCTTAATATTTTAAATAATGTGACGTTTCTATTCCTAAGTCAATGGATAAAAAATGCAATGTATAAGAATATTATGTGAGTGTGTTTATAAACTCACCCTGCTACATGTTCTTGTGAAAACATTGTTTGTTTAATGGAAGTTATCTTAACTTTTTACCATTAACCCATATTTATATGTAATATGGTAATTAATGTTTGAGCTAAGTAATAAATTAAAATGAAAAAAATATAATATTGATAAATATACATAAATAAAACCATTATGTTTCTAATTTTGAAATAATTATTTAATTTAAAATTTCTATGATTTTAAAGAGTTATTTATATGATTATCCCATATAACTCGCAAATATTGATTTTAGAAAAATGTTATGTTTTCAGAATAAATTTTATATATAATGAATATTTATTAAAACTATCAATCAATATGAAAAAAATTATTTTAAAAAAATAGTATGGATTTCATGGAAATTCCAAATTGAATCTCCCCTTGAAAATAATTTCTTTAAGGAAACACCTGAAATATATTTTTTATAATATATCATTTAAATTTATTCTTAAAAATTATGAAATGTGTTTTGTAATATAAAATGATATTTTAAGGTGTTTAATGTTATTCCAAGGATTATATTTGATCAAATAAATATTTTTAAAATTATAATTGATCATTCATGTATAATGACAATGTTTTCAAAATTATAATTTTTAATAGATCATATTTTTCGCAAAAATAAAATCATTTTAGAAAAAAGTGAAAAAATAATAATTATATTTGGATATAAATAATTAGGAATGAATTTAATTTTAATAATTTAAAATTCCAAAATAAAAAAGTGATACATTTAAATAAATAATAATGTACAATGAAAAATTGTTTTAATTTATATATTACATTTTTAAATATTAATTATTATTATTCTTAATTTATATAATTTGAAAAACAAAACATTGATAAAAAATTATTAAAATAAAATTATTTTTATCATTATTAATCATAGGTTTCAATAAATACAAATACATATCTTATAAAATTTAAAATTTCAAGAAAAATACTTTTGGTAACAATAAATGATCTTGTTTATCGTATTAGGTAAACCAATTAATTTTACTTTATTGATATTATGAATTATTTTATTTATATATATATTTCATAATGAAAATACCATGATATACTCTTATTAATTCAATTACTAGTATTTATTGGTCATATATATGATTTTTTATTTTATGTTAATATATCCTAATTTCATTTATGTTTGGTGTAGTGTGTGAAGAAAGCTATTGAAACCATTGAATTATTTAAAGGAAAAAACGTTTCAAAATATTGGGGAGTTACATTCTCCCCCATAAAAAATCCATCGTTAAAATTTTCATTATCACTCATTAATGAATTTTGGTGAGGGTATTGTTTACATATTCATCATTCGGGGTATAACATCTAATATGAAATCTACAAAACTCCCTTAGAATATATCAAGTTAGTTATCAATATTCAAAAAACATTATCTATTAAAAAATTAAATTCCTAGTTATTTATATACACCAATTATATATTCTACATATAAATCCCTTCATTAAAACATTTTAATGTTCAACTCAAAATAAAAACAGTGAAGTTATATGATCCTCTTAACACCATCATTTCGCCTAAAATGATGTTTACCGCTAGTTTATGTGGTCATAGACAAGTAAATATGTATCATAATCGCCAAAATGTGGTTCAATTAACTAGAAACACTATGAATAGATTACCAATTACATGGTTCAAATGCCCTCAATCTTTTGTCTTCAAAAGAATAACATTTTTTATTATATCAACATGATTTATATGTTAAAAAAGTGTTATCAATACACAAGACATGTTCTATCCAATGATTCTCCATAAAAATGTAACCATGTAATAAAATATTTTTTCAAGGTTTTTAATACCATTTCATATATGTGATAACAACTTTATGTATAAATATTCATGAAAAATTCATCGACGCATCAGATAATCATCATAAATTTTAGCATTTAACACAATATCATCCGTTTGTATCAATAAACAATGAAATTTTCTAAGAGTATCATAATTTTATTTTTATTCAAATATCCACCTCCCAATCTTATTTAATACAATTAAACTCTTTTTTATCTATAATTATAATAATTTACTAAAATTACCAACCATTTTAGTATGATCCATTATTCAGTTATAATATATAGTGGTTTCTATATAAATTCCATTCATAATGTCCTTTGTTGATCCTATGTTAACCAAATACTAAAACTAAAATTATTATGATTACATCAATAATATGAATATGAAATACATAATACAGAGATTTATTCCCCTATAAAACATTCATTTTTAACATACAATACATTCAATAAGACTTATGACTCACTTTGTTCAAACCTAGGGTATCCATGCTAATTTTTTTATTACATGTTATTGTATAATTATTCAACATCACACTCAAACAATTTATAATATTTAATTAAATAAAATGTGGTTGAACATAATATATTCCCAAGGAATGTCAAAATAGATATCTAGTAATGTATATTTTTCATTAACATGGTAACAATCTAGTAAATAATCAATCCATTTTATTTTAGGATTTTTAACCATAGTGAACATGATGATTGATAATCCATCCACATATACTATTCAGAGAAGGTTGTAATTTCATTTATATCCACACAAGATCTATTGTACCAAAATATGAGTGTTATTTCTTATATTTAATGTGCTCTATTAGACTTATGCCAAGTGTTTTCACTGAAATTCCCTTATCTATTCCCCAAATAAAATGTGTATCACTACCATAATGGTGAATCATATTTTTTACAAAAGGGTTATATATAACTTTGTAATTTTTTTCAAACATAACATATCAACCTCTAAATTATCCTCATAAAACATCCAACTAACCAAATATATACATGAATTTCTCTACTAACAAACATGTCTCCTTATAACCATGCTCTGAAACTATGTTCCATAAATAGAGACCCTACATATTGAATTCTATAGTATCAATATATTATATGAACTGAAAATCAAACAAGTACATATCTTATTGATAATATTGTGTTATATAGATTCCAAATAGTTTTTTATATATTTTTAGAATTAGAAAAAATATATAAAAAAGAAAAACCCATGAAATTTTTTACAATTAGATATTTGTTCCCAGAGTATAAAAAAATTGTTAGTCAATACATCTTCTCCATTATCTCCAACAAATTCTTCCACATGTGATATAATTGCAAACATATCATGTGTACTATATTTTTCCATAACTCGATGAATAATAGCATACCAAAAAGTTGATATAAAATGATTATTAAGTTAAACATATTTTAGAGGATATAAAAAAATATAATAATGGCATTCATAATATTGTGGAAATAAATAATTTGAATGTCTCTATAACATGTGAAACTGAGATCATTTAATATTTAGGATAATAAATTAAAACATGGATATCAATGATATTTATCCAATGAAAATAGAATCCATTATTATTGAAAAATATATCATAAGATAAAGACCTCATCCAGTACATAATAATTTCCATCAAGGCCTTAACAAAAAATTAATTCTTATTATCATAACCCCAATCAGGAAATCGTGTTGAATTGTACATGGATACACAAAACACCCCCACATGTTTTTCTTCTGAAACCTTCCAATGCTTCAAGGGGATCTATATTTGTGTAACCCACCTATTAAATATCTAATAAAAATACTATAATTATATAACAAAATGAATAAAAACTTATAATCAACTATTAAAATAATCATCTTTATTGGTATACCAATAAAAAACACACCAATAATTTTCCTCATGTAATCAAAAGGGACCACATTATTATAACCCATCAAGAAGAATAATGTGTATGGTTATACAATACATAATATAATTTCTAATAATCATCTATATTTGAATCACACCAAATAGAATGATAATACAGTTTACTAAATAAATAAAAGGGACTAACTGATCACAACCTATCAAGAGGAATAATTTGGTTGGTTAAAAACATATATTCAAAAGACTAATAATATTAAATATTAGAATAACTACATCCTTGAATTAATAAATAATAACCATGGAAATAAAATAAAATTATATCTTGAGAAATATCATCCAATATAAATTATGTAAAATTAGATGTTCACCCAATATAGAGTAATGAGTATATGAATAATTCAATGCTAGAATGACTTGATAATAATCCATCCTGATAATTATGGTTGATTATTTCTAATAATTATATCCTAAAAAGTGAGAAATATTTTTAGAAGGGATTATATGTTAGGAATTTCTATCAAAAAAAGAAATTGATATAATACCACATAACAGAAAAAAATTCATTTTATAAACCTGTTATATGAAATAAGCTCCATGGGGTTATTATAAATCTGTGAACGAATGTTTAGATTCAAAAAAAAACTTACGAACATTGTAACACATGAGCCAAAATACATTTGAGGAAATGACGATAATTTGGAATATATTGTCCCATGAATTAATATATAATATTGGATAAAAATTCTTGGGATAGTAAATAAATGACACACCATACAATGGAAACATCAGGAATAACATGTAACATGTATCAAAAAATTATAATTGAGAACAAAAGATCCCATATAGGTTGAGTAATATTTAAATCAAATAACATAAAAATAGGTGGATTGAAATTGAAATTACAAAAATATGATTAAAATATAATTTATGATATTATACCGGAATAATTATTATTTATTACTCATAAATGAAATTTGTTTCATATTACAAAACATTTCTTAAAGTAATAAATTTTATACAAAAACACAAGTGACATTAGAAACATTTGAATCAAGGCTAGTTGAATATAGAGATTATATTGGAACATATAATACCTTAATTAAAAATTAATTCATGATACATTATCTAAAATAGGTATTATAGTATCTATATATCAGAAATTAGGTGAAAAATATAAATATTCTCTCAATGAAAAGGAGGTTGAGTTGAAACCCTCACATCAATCATGATCCATTATGCTCTTAATTTAAATGACCAACCTATTTTAATTAGCCTCATTAAATACATACAAAATATCATTATTTGTTTCATTAACCATGTATATGGACCATTTACTATCATTTTATATACAATATCAATTTTACCTACTTACAACACCGGTTATAATTTATCTTTATTGTTATGAACTAGTTTTGGAAAAATCATGTCGTTTTCTAATATTTTATCAGAGTCCATCAATATTAGAAAATAAGATGTATTATAATAGATTTTACAAGATATAATATAAATCTATAATTCAGATTCATGTTAGATTTAGTTGAGAACCATGATGTTGAAATCAACGATGATCATGCATTCATGATTTATAATGATGTGAAGGTGTTTTCACAACAAGTGATTTAATGGATGATAGTGAAATCGTATCCAAACCAATAAACGATGTCATAAATACTTATTATTGTTCATGTGTGTGGTTAAATAGAACCAAACATAAACCTTCCAAGATTAATAGTTAATTTATAGATTTTTTAGTTGAAATATCATTATACTAGATGCATAAATATTTTAATATTATTTTTTAGCATGATATATCATAATTAAAAAAGAATAAAAAATAGAAAACAATTTATTAAATTTGTTAAATATATAGAATATATCATATTCTCATATTTTGATAACTTTAAATGATTTATATAAAGGTAATAACTTGTCTATCATAACATTAATAGGTTTCCCAATTATTCATGAAAACCAAAATGATGTCACAAAAATAATATTTCCTTATTATGAAATCCTAAGAACCATCAATTATGGGTCATGACAAAAAATGCATTTTATTTCTCTTAGTTCCAATAGTCTCCATGCATACATGGACATGGATGATTTTCTTAACAGATTTTATATATGAATACACAATGATAATTGTCTTAATACAGTTAACATTAATGAATATAAATGATAACAATATCATTATATTAGTAAAAAATTAAGAAAATTTAATGGAGATAATTTAGAATAAAATACATGTTTTTGATAAAACTAAAATTTGGTACATCAATTCCACATGTAATTTTCCTTGATATTTATTTCCATATGTTAAATAATTATTACCAGATGATTTTAAACATCAGAGATAGTTTGAGGTGGAGTAAATTGGTTTATTTTAATTTTCCATTTCTATGAATTTATGATTCTTGAATTATGGGTGTTACAAGGATATCAATTTTGGAAGAATAATTAATAATTTTAATTATATAAGGTGTACATTCGATGTTAAAGGGATCCAAAATGGGAAAATTGATAAAAAGAGAGTTTGGGTAGATAACATCAAACCCTTTATATTGACATATTAGTGTGTTTCAAGGATTTTAGTTTCACATTTAACATTTTAGCCAAATTTACTTTTACTTTGGAAGTTTATTTTATAACATTTTAAATAATTTAGATGAAAAAATATATTGTTTCTTTAATAAAAAATGAACCATATGATTTAAATTTCTTAAATAATTTTATAAAATAAATGTAATCTATGTATAAAATTTTAATGTTAAATTTTTTTCACATAATGTGTAAAAAAATGAGGAATTTATTTTTTATTCATATATTTTATATATAAAAGGTATTTTTTAAAATTAAGAATCTCATTGAAAAAAATTGTTTTATTTTTTTTAAATAAAATCTTTTAAATTGTTAGTCCAAACTGAATCACAACATAAATATATTTGATTCATATAAAGAACAAAAAATTTATATTTTTTTAGTACAATTTTAGTAATTATTCGGAAAATTTGTAACATAGGTTTTATATTTTCAAATAATATTTTAGTACCCGAAATTTTATTCCATAATGTCTTATTAATCTCGTAAAATGTTTTTTAGTGTTACAAATCATTCTTATATAGTGATAAATTCAAAAAAATTAGATGTTTCATGAACGTCATATTTTTCAACTAAAAACCAACCTTTTTAGAAAATTTTTTAAAATACTCTAATTTTTTTACAAGTAATTTAAATCCTAATTATATTTTATTAATATGTTCTTTTAATATTTTTAAACAGAATTTTTATATAAATTAATAAAATATGATGAAAATTTGTTTTTTACTTAAATTGATATTTTCAATTATTAATTGTCAAATTATTATTTTATATCATTTTATAACTAAATTTATGTTGATATTTATAAATATAAAAAGTAATTTAGTATCATTAACTATACCTTTATAAAATTTGATTTTCATATTGCACAAAAAGTATTTTTTTGAAAATTAATTCTCTAAGAAATATATGATTATATTAGTCATTTTAGTTAATGAAGTTAAATTTCATTTATATTAAATGTTGAAATTATATAATTTATTCATATATTCTTTAAAGGGTTACACATATTCATTCATGTTATTATAATGGATAGTTTTTTATGGACACACATAATATTTATATTTTTTAGTAGTATCAATTTTTTTTTGATATTGTGCCTGGAGAATGAGATCCAATATATTTTCTTATTTAACAGAAATCCCAAGACAAAATATCGGGGAGTTACATTCTCGTGCTTAAATAAATTATGTTTTCATTATTTTAATTATCACTCATCAAACAATATTTGTGATGGTGTTCTTAACAAATTTATTATTTTAGGAATAATCTCAAATGCGGCATCTACTATACTCTCTTGGGATATATAAAGTTATATAACTTTTTTAATCAAAATTTCCAATTTATACACTCACAAACCCAATCATTTATATACCCTACCCATTTATTATACATAATAAACCATTCCAAGATTCATTTGAATCTCTAATTCTAAAGAACCACATTAATGTAGTTTATTCATTAAAAAACTAAAAAATTCTTGACCCAAAAATGTTATTAACAAATGGTTCATATGTTCATACACTAGTCAATATATATTATAATCCAAAAATTTGACGCACTTCACTAAAAATATCATAAATCAAATTTCAATACAAAATTTACAAATAAAATCTTAATTTTTCAATAGAAAAACATCCTTCATTTACTCAATATCATGTTTTTATTAATCCCATGAGTTATCCATACCTTAATCAAGTGGTCTCAAATAGTTATATACAATAATATATTCCTTTCATAAAATTTATTTTTGATGTTTTTATTACTATATAATATAAGATTATATAAATTTAAAATAAAACTAGTAAACAAAAATCATTATATTATTAACATAGTCATCATATCTTTTACATTATACATGAGTATCATTGACAAATATCAATCACTAATCAAAATATCTCAGATTATCCATATTTAATTCATATTTATATATCAACCACACTACCATAGGTATAGTATGCATATTCCCATATTTTCCTTCATAATAACCATATAATATAATTCTCTATAATCTATGTATGCTCCGTTATTCTAGTAGAGGACATAGTGGTTCTTGGACCCATACTTATCATTACATGATTTTGGTGATTCTGTTTCAATCTAAGACTATAACCAAAAATGACAAGATAACATAAAAACTATAAATATGAAAACCTATATATTCATTTTCTGTCCTTATTTTTATATTCTTCATTAAAATATTGTAATTCTTGTTCACCCTATGACAATTTTTTTTCAATCCTTGGTTTTCCATGGTTATTTCCTATATGTTTCTCTATCATAATTACATAAAATTAAAATCATATTTTTTTAATGTATATTAAAAGGAATTTGATTGACCACAACATATCCACTGAGAGTGTTAAACAATATGATTAGTTTGGTCTCATTTTCCTGGAAATGGTGATGATTGAGTTAATACCCAATTATCCCTTATTTAGGTTATTACCCTTAGGTATATTTGTGGCATAGCCTATATACCCTTATAGTATTTAGCTAGGGATGAAATTACTTCATTAACACCAAGAATAACTACTTCACTGAAAAACAATGATGTTATCCTATAAATATATTTCTTGTATGGACTTATACCTAAGTTTTTCAATGAATCACTCTTATCTTAATCACAAACTAAATATTATATAATTACCCTAATGTTAAATAATATATATTTTGAAAGGGTTATTTTTACCTATAAAATTGTGTTATACCCTAAATTATTAACGATAAAATTATTTAAAAAAAATCATAATCTCTTCATTCATCTAAACCCATCTTTGGTACCAACTACGAGTCCCCAGACATGGACTCTTGAAGAAAGATCTATAAACACATATTTTTCACACAATATTTAATGCCAATAGTAAATGTTCATATATTAAAATTTTAAAATTACAAGACCTAAAAAATAATTCATTACATATATTTCTATTCTCTTTTAAGATTATATAATTATAGAATTAAGACAAAATATAAAAATTAAAAAAAAAATTCTTTTCTATAGAGAATAAATAATTTTTATGCTAAATAAGTAACAACTTGTTCAGTAAGGATTATTCAACATCTCTCATCAATTCATCCACACGTGGTACCTTTATAAACATATCATGTGTACAACCTTTTTTCATAACCATTATAATTGAAACAGAAGAAATTTGTGGACACAAAAAATATAAAAGGAGAAATATAAATAATGATGTCAACAAAATAATCATGAAATACATAAAATGGAATAAGTAGTCAAATTAAATAATTCCATAGTCATCTGAAATAGTGATCATGTTGATTTCATGAAATTAATGTATAAAATGGAATCCATAAATACTGATTTCATTCTAATTGATAACATAATGTTGGGTGTCTTTATATTACGGTAAATACCTCATCCAACACATTTTCATTTAAATCAAAACCATAGTGAATACATCATATTTATTGTTGTGATCACCTTTATGAAATCATACTACATTTGGCAGTCATAAACCAAATACACATACATGTTTGTCCCATGATACCTATAAATAAATTAAATATATATATAAAATCAGGCCACACCCATCACTTATTTCTATTCAATTAGTTAATAATTTGAGAAAATATATAAATAATTAAACATAAAATTTTCAAATAAACATCATTATTGGCATAAAAACATATGGAACACAAGTACTTTTCTTTATGTCAATAAAATGTAAAACATTATCACAAACCATCTTGTGGGGGAAGGTAAATGGTTAAAAAATATGTTATCAGCTTTACAATAATCCTCCACATTGGAAAATAAATATAATTAATTCTAATACTTTTACTCAAATCAATGAGTTTTATGACAAGATCATTTCCCATACATAGAATCAAGATTGATGGTTAAACAATACATAGTATACTTCCCAATAATAATAATTATTAGAATACCAACACAATAAATGCCAACAATTTTTCCCTTGTAAATATAATAATTTGGTTAAATGTATACATAATATAATTTAGATTATGTAAAATTCAATTTTCACACCATATTATTTAATGAGAAAATGGATAATACAATTCATGAATAAAATTTTTATAATCCATCGATAGAAATAATGTGGATAATTATAATATATCACATCCCATGTAGTGAGAAATATTGACCTGGAGTTTATGTAGTAGGAATATATATACATTAGAACAAATGGAAGGTTACAAAAAAATAAAATAAATTTAATAATCTACACAACTTATATAGAATATGTATAGGATAAATATCATAACTCAAGGGATGATATTTCAGATACAGGGAATATTTAAATCTGGGGAAACAATCTGTGGATTAGTTCATAACATTAATTAAATGTATATATGGTATTGAAAATTCATGGAATAGTAAATCAATAGAACACGGTACATGTTTAACACTGTGTATAGATTATAATAGGTGTAAATGAATCAATTGAGAATAAGAAAACACATATCGATTAAGTAACATTTGATTTATATCATCTTGAAAGAGAAAAATATTAATTGAACTTATAGTACCATTATTAAAATATAATTCATGAAATTATATATAAAATATGTATTATTTGTGCCACATAACTGTAATTCAATTTAAAAAATAAAAAACATGTCTCAAAGATATGATTTTTTGATGAAAATAGTTTCCCTTTTATTATGTTATGAATCCAATCCCAATGAACGAGATACAATATATTTTAAATCCAAATTCCATGGCTAAAAAATTTCATGAAATAATTTCTCAAATATGAAGGATATACATTATAATAAAGAACATTAATTATTAATAGAATGCGTGTATTAAAGTATAGGAGTTTCAGTTGAAAACCTTACCTCAATTCTGATCCAATCAACACTAGAAAAATATTTCATGAATAATATAATTTATTTAATTAAATGAATTAGAAGGAAATATATTTTTACTTATAAAAATTTATACTCCTCATTTACATTTATTATATAAAAGGTATTTTTTACGTCTTTTCAACACGAGGTGTATGCGATCATTATTGCTTTGGACTTGTTTCATAAAATCCATGTTATTATAATTATTTATCTAAATATTATGAATATTATATCATCTACTATACTATGTAAATATTATAGTATAATTTATAAATCCATAATTTCATTTCGTGTTTTCTTTGGTTACGAACCATGAATATGAAATCTATGATGATTGGGTTTTTGTGATTCTTAATGAATGAATTTTGTTTTCTTCATTAATGAGTATTTTTTATATAATGATGTCACAAAATACATTATTTATATATCTAAACAATAATATGTTATTATGTATGTTTTCATAGTCATCCATGGCCTAAATGTACATTATTATTCAAGTAGGTGTTTATACAGTCCTAAACAAGAAACATCCATGATTAATTGATAATTATGAGATAGATTAATTATAATATAATTATACCATAAGAATAATTATTTTATATATTGTCTATTAGATTTATATATTATAATTTTAAAATATATACAAGGGAAAAATAGTTTATATAAAGTCATTACATAGAATGAATGTAGCATTTTTAACTTAGTTCACCTATTTTAAATGATTGGATTAATAGCAATAGTTGTTTTATGAAATCATTAATACGATCATCTATTTATACTTAAATAACATTAATTATGTTATAAAAATCTGATATACTAAATAAAAAATTCTAGGAATGATCAATTATGGGTTCAGAAGAAAAAAGAATTTTCTTTCTTGTGGCGGCATTACTCAGCACATAGACACAAAAGATGATTTCAATTTTCATAATGGATGTCATATATGAATATAAAATGATAATATCCATAGTATAGTAAAATTATATAACATAAATTAAAATAATAATGAAAAGATAAGTAGTTTATAATACTCATATCACACACATGAAATTCCCTTAGAATTTGCATTTAAAATAAAATAATAATGATAACTAATAATAGTATATTTTTTTTAAAGTTGAATAATTCCATGTAGAATCAAATTGAAAAGGTTTCAAGGATAAATTTTAAGAATAATGGGGTCTTATTGTTGTGTGAGATCATCATTTTTGTAATTGAGAAATGGGAACATCCACGTGAACCCTTAACATTTTCAATAATGTGAAATATTTATTCCAAGTACAATGTCTCCAAAGTAGAAAAAAATATATTTTAAACTGATTTTGGGCCTATAATAACCCCCACCACTCATTTCATAGTTTTTTAGTCTTTTAATGCTTTTATTTTTACTTTTAACCATTTAACAAAACATTAAATTCCAATGGTAATTAATTTTTATCCTTAGTTATTATTTTTAACGAACAAATTAATATTGATACAATGAACAAAATATAAATGTATAATTTTAGTTTTTTAATTCATTATATAAAATTATATTTCAGTCATTTTGAAATGCTAATTTTATGATCAGTGTATATAAATCATAAAAATGTTTTTTAGAAAAAGGATGTTTGTGTACATAAATTTTATGTGTCTTCTATAAATATTAAAAATTATAATCCCCATGATAATATTATGTTTATTTAAAGAAAAATTAATTGTATGCTTTTTTTATGTAAAAATTAAATTTCACAATAAAATTATGGACTGAACTAAAATAGAGAATAATATTTAGTAAAGTATCTTTCTAATTTAGTTTCTAACATGATTGAAAATATTTTTTAATTTCTGAGGGAAATTTAATATTTATAAATTTCTTCTATATATTTATTTTTTTAACATAAAATATATTTTATTCAATTTGATCATTATTATATAATTATAAAGTAAATAAAATTACCTAACTTCATGAAACTATATTTTTTGATTAAAAACCCACATTTTCATTAAAAATTATATAGTTCATACTAATTCAATTTTGATATGAGGTATTTAAAAAAATAATAATTAATTAATGATTAAAAAATTTATTATTTCAATTCTAGAATTAAATCATAAAACATGATGAAAATATGTTTATCAGAAATTTATATACTAAAATATTAATAGTTTTTATTCCCATTTCATACCATTTCCATATATATTTCAATTACTTATTATAAATAATAAAAATAATTTATCATCATTGATGATTCATTTCATGAAATATAAATTCTTATCACATTAATGAAAAATTTCAATAAAAACACTTTTCTAAAAAAACGTAACCTTTTTAGTCATTTTACGTAAACAAATTTAAATCATTTTAAATTAAAAGTAAAAATTATATTATTTTAACATGTATTTTATAATGAACAAAATAATTTTATTTATAATTAATTCCTTGAGTAAATTATAATTTATTTAGTTAACATATATATTTTGTCTTTATATATGGGGATTACATATAAGATTAGTTTTGTGTGTGGACATTTCTATCAAAGGCATTGACTAATTTAATTGTAATCATATTTTAAAATATAGGGGTGTTATAGGAAGATATGATAAGGGTCATATATAGTCATTAAAACTAATTTTTTTTATGTATTTATAACCAAAATCTTATCAACAATTTCATTATTTTGAAACAACTTTTATGTGAGTGAAAATTTCTATTTATAACCACAGTTCATAATAAAAATATTTTGATAAATATTTTTGACTTTAAATACTTGAATAATCATTTGGTCACAATTAGTCCAAAATAGGAATTAGAAAAATTAAAATAAGTATAACTAAAAACTATTGAAACTAATTTACCTTTATAAGATTATTTTTATTGATAATATAATGAGTGGGATAAGAAATTATAAACCCACCCAAGTCTCATGATAATTAATTATTCATTGAATTATAAGATAAGTGGACGAGTCTAACATCTATTTTCCATCACCATAGGTTGAGTTTTAGTTTTAGACATGACCAAATAATAATTATTTCAGGATCAGTACTCATTTTTATATGTGGGGGAATACATCTAGAAATCTCTATGACATCAAGATAATAAATTATTCATTTATTACTTATGAAAATCCTAATCATGTTACGGTATTCCATATAATTTAAATAATGCTTCACTACCTTTCACACATGAACCAGTATTCAGTAGATACTTTACCAAAAATAGTATTATTTAATTTTATACAAAAATATTACATGGATGTAGAATTTTGATTATCTACCTAAGTAACAAGAAGTAATTTGAAATAGTAAACAAAATATAATATTGCTCAAATAATACACTATTACTAATATTTTTATCAAATAATAGTGAAATTATTTTATTCAATGAAATTCAATATAATGATTTAAAAAATGGTTTCCTTCCCCTCATACAAACCACATGGTCTTTTTTATCCCTCCATTTGATTGGCCCTAAGAATTAAATGTAATATGAACAAAATGATGAAAATGCAATAGTAAAACCTAATCTGAAGAAAAAAATTATTCCTATCCCACACCGATAGGGCATTAAATGGATTTTAAATTACTTCCTTAATTATATTATAAATTCATGATATTCCCTGTTAATGAATTTTTAATATTCTCATTAATATTTTCATTTCCTTGAATATATGAGGATTGAGTTATTTTTACCCTATAATAGATGGAAGTTGGATTATAAGATTCAATATATACAAATTTGAGTTATGTATTAAATTATGAGGATCTTACCCTAGTCCCATTAGCATGATCTAACTCTTAATACCATAAAAATTGTTATAAAATAGCACTTATTAGGTTTATATTCATAGGGGAAATCCATTATTCTAGTTTAGAAAATATAATTTTATTATATATCTTATTATTCCATCATATATAACAATTAAAAATTTATCTAATGGAATCCCATATCATGAAATCACATTATGGCATATATCATAATTTTATAATGTGTGAGACCTTACGTGAGTTTTAAAAAATATTATGATTTTTCATATATCACATGGAAGATTATCTTCTCCCTACGAGAGGTTTAATAAACATATTTATATATTAAGGGCCATTTATTATATCACAATGTAAATTTATTACATATGAGCATTAAAATAATAATTATATCCTTAATTGTATTATATATCACTAAATGAAAGTTATGTATCACTGTGTGACTTTTCCTATACATTCATAATTCTTATTGAGTAATTCACTAAATCAGTTTTCCTTACCATTCGCCTTAAAAACCACAATTTAAGGTATTATTCATATATGTTAATTATTTTTATTCCATAAATAAAAAAATAAATTGAAATCACAATTTCGACGATTTTATGAAATATTCAAAATAATCATATAAAATAAATCATTCAATTTAAAAATATTAAAAACTCAATTTTTTAGTAAATTACCTGGAATAAAATGAGTTTATTGTCACCAAAATATAATTAATTAATTTCCTCCATTAACCAATCCTATCTGGAAAAATATCCCATGAAATGATATATTTCATTGATTCATAGTTCATTGGGATTGATTATGGTTGTCCATATATGCCCCAAAATCTTTATCAGTTGTAAACTATTTATGCAACATAATTTACGATAGCTATGCCTAATTATCTATAAAACATTATTAGTGAATCTTATATGGCTACTAATTATAGATATTGAAAAAATCTATGATTTCTCATCAATATGGTGAGTAATTTCTTTTTGGGATTTTTAGTGATTGAGATCATAAAACCGGTCTTGATATCCATGATAATGAGTCAATGATTAACAAAAGTATGATCCTATAGTGTTTTAATATTCTAGTGTGGCTTTTTTTTTCTCATGGTTTTAAAACAAATTTATTTTTTATGCCTACTTTGGTAATTATATAATCTTATATTCTTGGATTATCAATGGATTCATTGAAGGGTATTCGTGTTCTTTGTTAAAAAATTATAACTATACAGGTTTTATCGTTTTTTATCATTCAATTATATTATCCTTTTATAGATATATTTTAAGGATCTTTCCTTGGATTTATTTATCAAGGATGTGGAGAGTTGTTGAATCCATTACTCGGGTTTGAACATGAGTTTATATTTTTACAATATCTCGATCCTTGGACATTATTTCAAGGTTTCATAACATCAATATTATTATCATGTAATTTTATTTTAGTTTCATATATAATGAAACATCAATACCGCTACCCATTCATGTAGGATATGTTTTGAGTAAATCATGTAAAAAAAGTGTTGTTTTTTTCTTTTTTACTGATTTATGTATTGACTTCCAAAAATAAGTTGTAATTAAACATATTTCCAATATAGTTCATTGAATTAAATCTACTATTTTAATGATTTGTTTTTAACATTATGATTTATTTTTCATTTATAATTTTTTTATTTTTGTGAACAAATTTCATATAGCTATATAGTTATTAACTGATATATTAAATATGTATTCTCATATATAGATTAATAAGAATACGTTCAAAATATTTTATCAAGTCTATACAATTTTTTCAATCATTGTACTTTTTTATTTTTTACATTTTGTTGTGACATTTCTTTTTGGTTATATAATTTACAATCTTATGTAAATGGATAGTCAATCGACTCCTTCTTATATCATTTTTATTTCAATTTGACACTTTTTTTGTTTATATTTTCTCACAATATCTCTAAAATCAAAAATCCTTAATAGAATATGGCTACACAATTCCCTTCAATACAACCAACAAAATAAATAATATATTTTATGAAACCCTTGGTATTTCATACATTGGATTTAACATTACTAAATAGAATCAATTAATAAAATTATTTAAAATCTATTGTACTACATGAATATATCAATTTTTTATTAGAATAATTAATTTTAGCAACCACATGTCTATGATTTATAAATTTATCATGGTTTCAATATATTTTCAATAAAATTGTCAACATTTTTGTAGGGTATGATTCATCTATTTAGTGTGGTTGGACTAATATGGTATTCTGTATTTTCCCAAGATAATATTTTAAATATTGGATTTATCCCTCCAAATATTCATATTGAAAAAAACAATTCTATGATTTTATATGTCATGGTAAATATAGATACAATTAACCATGGTGAGACTATCAAAGTTTTCAATCATGGTTACCATCTTTTCCATGAAGACACCCTTATACTCGTTCACTATTTTCTCTATGATTATTTAAAAAATATCTTTAAAGTTTTTAATCCTCTCGTTTTATAAAACAATTCACATATAAATATGTTCACCTACAACTAGTAGTATTATAAAATTATTTAAATGACTTGAGAAACCTACAATTCTAAAATTAAAAATCTATAAGATAATATAACTCAATGATTTTTAAACTTATATCAGAATCAAACATGTGAAGAAGATATTTTTACATTCCTTTTGTGAAAAAATATATCTAATTTTAACATATAATTTTTTATTCTATAAGAATAATAAATGGGAAAATGTATTCATAAAATATTATGAATTATTATATTACCTTCATGTTGTGGAACCAAAATAACTCATCCTAGATAATCATGAATTCATAAAAAATGCTACAACTATATTTGCAGAAGTAAATTTTTGTACTTATTATCTCGGTCGTCAAAATTATTGGTGTTCTTAAGGATGATGAAAAACATTTCTCAAGGTTTTCAAGAACCCATTTAGAATAGTAATTATTAACACTAGATGTATCAAGATCATGAAGAATAATAAATGAATAAAATAAATAACAATGAAAGTTAATTCTTATAGTGTGGTATGAAATAGCACTAGTGACATACACAACGTACAATGAATTATTTCATTGGACATTATCTATAATAATTCAATAAGAATGAAAAATTAATTTATGAAATAAAATTCGATCAGTACATAAACTATATCATTGATATTATGGATATTTCCTTCTCAATTTATTTTTTAATCCCTAAAAGGGTCGAGAATATAGATATTTTATATATTACATAGATAAAAATGTACTTTTAGTATTGAATTTTTTTCAATAAATATTGCATGTTTTATTTTATTTTATTTTATGACTTCTTTAATACATATGTCTTAATGTTTATTAAATAGAAATATCTTTTTAATTGCTTCATCTAGATTAATTCAAACCATAAGGATATTTTTCTATTTGACAATACCAGAATGTAAAAATTTTATAATGATGTGAGTTTTTTTCAACCTTAAAATGTTATGTGAAAAGGTAATTATCTTTACAGGTAGTGAAAACATCATCAATGGAACCAACATATAAAAAATATTCCTTCCTATTGGGGTATTTATTTTATTAGATAATTCATTATTATATATGGGTGATATTATTAACATTTAATGATATCAAGAAAAATGGATATGATGTAGAGACTATTGATGTTAGTGGTGTAAAAACCCTCTATATAACATGATGTAATAAGGATTGAATGTTAATTTGATAGAACCTTTAACGGTTTCCATCATTTATTATTATATTAATGGGGACCGTCTCATTTTTTATACTTATCCTTTATTGAATATCATATATATTATAAAAATTAGAACCTACCCTTTTCCACTATTGAATGTGACTTCTAAATGATGGTTAAGATCATTTGTAATCCCATAAACCCCAATGGTTCGTTTCGAACATTCATAGATGATAAAGGATCATAACAGATAATAATTATACTATTTAACACATGTCAATATAAGGTAAAATAATGCATCACCAAATAGATTCAAAATGATATTTTTCAAATCTTATTCATAGAAATAACACATAGATCACATCGCTTGGATTATAAATTTGTCATTTTTAATATTGATCACAATCTATGTTACATTTGGAGATTATGATTTCCTCCCATGGTGGTTTTTAGTAGGTGGATGGTGGTATTATAAATAATAAAAAATATATAAAATTTGATGATGAAATGTTTTCTAAGCATGCTTTATTTATTGTATAAAATAACTATTAATGTCATTGAGGATCAATAATGATGAGGAAATTTGATTCATATTTACATGGTCATCCACTCTTCTATAATTACATTTTTAATACTAAAATATTAAATATTAAATATATTTGGATGATGCATCAACTATATGGTCCCTTATGTTCTAATTATAAAAAAAACCTCATTTTATAAATATTTCTTACCCGAATAGTAATCTCAATGGTATTATTTCATGTTTATTTAATCAAGAATATTGGTCTTTATAATGATGGAGGATATTACATACATTATTCATATTACTTTTGGATAAAAATAGTTTTAATATTGAATGACCTTTAGGTCATAATTTTACTCAAAATGATCAAATGAAATCTTTTATAATGCGATTAAAACATATTTCTAGACATATTTATTTTAAAATCAGTTTCTCATTTCATCATGGGGATATGTAATTTTCATTAAAAATATATTTAAATATGACCATAGTGATATCCTGAATATTATTATTTTAATTACATTATTTTCATAAACCAAATATTTGACAATTAAGATAATAATTTTTTTTGTTTTATATGTTCTAGCAGTACAACCACAAAAAGAAAATAATAATCCAAAAAAGATTTGGAAAAAATATTTTATTGAAACATACCTTGATCCTATTTAATCTTGAAATAATGATTGGACATATGTTAATATAATTATGTTTTTATTATAAGTTTAATAAAATGTTTAATTACATTAATGATGGAAAATATATTCACAATAAATTTAATATGAAGAAAAACTACATTAATATTTCATCTATAAGATTATATTAAAAAATTATACTGAATGATATATATATCATTAATTTTAAATGTTTATAAAATAAATATTTGGTAAATTAATTAATTTCAAATTTTTTAAAAAATTATACATAATGAGTAAAAATACACCTTTTCGAATAGATATGAAAGAATAAAAATAAATAATATTACATAAATTACTTATTACTCAATTGAAAAATGTGGAATAAGACAAGTACTAACACAAAAAACCCACATTAAAAAATGGAAATGAATCCATTTTAGATTTTGGAAATTATTAACCCTATGATAAGAGAAATTTCTGCGATCAAATTATTCCTCAACAAAACAACATACCATTTGTACATTACCATGATTAAGATGAAATTTCTTTAAATTTCACAAACAAGAATCATTTTGAAACCATTGGAGACCATAATTGATTGAACATGTGTATACAATGTGAAACTCAATGATACTCACCTAGACCAAGAAGCTCAAATAGTTGATGATTTATAAGATTTATTAAATTAACATAAATGGAATAATTCATTCTAAAATGAATTAAAATCACCTGATAAACATGATACATTATGGGTGATTTTGAATATTTTATAATGGAATAAACTTATTTATTTTAAATGTGTATTTTTTAGAATTATAAATCAAAATAATGAAGTTGTGTGATATAAGGAACAACTAGTTGCTCATGTTTTCTTATACTGCCCAAATATTTATTAAGATTAATATGCTCCCTTGTAATGAATAGTATAAATTTTCTATATCTCATGACATTTCATATATATAATCATCTTTAAATATATAAGATGAATGTTTTCATTGTGCACCAATATGGTACAATTCATAATCATGTGTATATAAAATCCAAGAAGGATTCAAAATACATGAATCATATTATGGATTTTTTGATGTTAAATATTTTTATACGGATATACAATAATATGAATTCAAATAGTCTATGAATATGTGGAATAATCATCATAGTTAGTATTTTAAGGTAGTGGATAATAAAAATGATTCAATTTTTTCATGCATCTTCATTAAGTGTGTGGATATTAATTTTTCATTTTTATAAGATATTTTGAAGACTTGAATATCATTACACAGTTGATGTGTTTTTTGAGGCTGTTTAACAATTATGGAAGAGATTTTATTTGAATGTATTTGGAAATGAGTTGTTCATCATAGGATTATAAATTAAAATATATAAATATTAATTACTCTCAAAAATCTCAGTATACTATAAAATTATTACAGTGGTATTATATAAAAAATAATCTATATTATGTTTTTTTAATTATTTTGTGATATCATGATCAGGATAGATATCATTCTAGACCATAATAGGATAATTATGTTCATATTGGTCCTAAAGTACCATATCTGTGTAATATTGGGTAAATACCCTCAATATAATAAAAGAATACATATATCATTTCAGGTTTGTTTAATAAGACAATACTTATCTTATCTAATATAATGATAATGGAATAACATCATTCATAAATTGAGATATATCAAAGAATCTATGGATTGATTATTTTTTCTATTAGTATATATATAATGTTTTGTTTTTATAATATTGGAATCTAATCGGATCTATGTAAATAAAAATTTCTAACTACATACTAATTTACATGTAGTGGAACTTTTATTTCATTTCATTTAACATAAAGAAACCATTTATTAAATTAAAATTATAATTTAGAGTTTGTTGTTATTCAATAATAAGTAAAAGAATTAAATTTCTTGACAATGTTTATTAAATTTCATAAATAATTATCAATTAGATGTGAATATTTATATCCTGGTCATATTATTTTATGATTCTGAATTTTTAATTACACAATTAAAAGGTGGGTATTTCAAATTTGATAGACAAAAATATTTTCACCCAAATTCTTCTTTACTCCAAACATAATAAGGAATGGTGAGAATTATATCTTACATATAAAAAATTGTATTAATATTTCCCATTTATCCCTAGGGGAACTACCCACTACAGTTTTTGATATATTGATTTATATAATTATAATTTTAAAACTACATCATCTATAATGAATTTTTTTGGTAGAGATCAAAATTCAGAAAAACAATGAGTAATGAACTGACTATAGTAAACTAATAACATAAACTAATCCCTTAAACTAAAAGTCCCTAATAACATTATAGATCTCTATGAGTTTTAAAAAATAAACATGGGAATAAATATTTTTTAATGGATGCAATATTATTGAAGAAAATAAAAAATTTAAAAGAGATCCAAATGAGGAACCTGACAAGATTAATTCTTACACTAGAGGAATCATTCATATAAAACAAATAATATTAAAAATTAATATATATATATATATATATATAAAATTTTAAATATAGATTAAAAAAATTCTAAAATTGAGAAAACATACATAAAAATAAATAATAATATATCAAAATTAAATAATATAATATTACATGAGAAAGAAATAAAATTATAAAAAAATATACATGATGATTTAAAAGGATTTTTATTAGAGGATTGGTCCAAACACATGACTAATATAAAAAAATAAATTACATTACATACACCATTCTCTATGTGAAATGAAAATAAGTGTTATTTTTACCCCAAATTTGACTAAATATTAGCTCATTATAATTTGATGAAATTAATAGTACCATTACTTTACTTTAATCAATTGAATTAAATTCTATATACACATTGAGTGTGTTTACGGGTTAGAGAGATAAATCCAAATAGGATTACACCAAATGCATATTTATAACCATTATATATATAATGTGATACCCATATATTTTATTATTTATTTATATTAAATATTATTTTATATAGATTTGATACTCACAACCTAAATGAAAAATAAACCATGACACATTTTTTGAAATAATTTATTATGATGAACAATGAACTCTAATAAATAATGATGTTTCAAAATGAAACAACATGATTTAAATTACAAGAAGAGTAAATTAATATATATTAAAAAATAAAACAATTATATTATAATTATAATCACACTTCTTGATGAAGATTGAGACTCAATCTAAAATAATGGAAATAAGGAAACCAAATTTGAATATAATGGACATAATGAGAGAGAATTTAAGGAATTATGTTTTGTGAAACATGAAATGAAATATGTAGGAATGTAATATGATCATTATATATATAGCCATTGGATAAATGTTCATTTAATTAATATATATACATCCATTATATATATTTTATTTATATTTAAAGAAAATATTTTCATAAAAGAGGATAAATCCATTTCAATGAAAGTGATATATTTTAATAAAACAAATGTATTTGTGTAACAAATTTTTTTTCATAAAATAATCACTATTGATATATGAATTTAATGAAATACATAGATTAATTATTCAATTAAATGAAATAGATTTAATTTTAATATGGTTTAAAGTAAATTAATATGTTTTTGTATTATTCAAAAATAAATTTTCATTAAAAACATGTTTAATTTATTTCTGTGAGAAGATATTATAATTAATTTATAAGACATTTTGAAACATAATTTAAACAGAGAATAAAATTTTTTAATTCATCATGTCATAAATATATGAGGACACATTTCATATAATAATATGAAATGTTTTACTTTTCAATCAATAGTGAAAAATATCGATTTCATGAGTATCCATATATCTGTTCATTAAATAATGCAATTTAAATGTCTTGATAAAATTGTTACTTTCTTATAAAGTGAAATATGATCCATTTTTCTATAATAATTTTCAATCAATATGAAATTATTATTATTTAGATATATGTTAATTTTTATAATAAAAATTTGTTTTTTAAACAATTGTTTTGTTGTGTTACATAGATTTATCATAAAATTAATTGCATCCCCTTCTATAAATTGATTATTGAGAACATAATATGATATGTGGAATCATGAGGATGAATCCTTATAAATTGGTACCCAAAATAGTTTATCATAATGAAGAGGTTTCTTGGTGAATATTTCTCAACTTAATGATAGTAAGGTGGGAAAAATAGGGATAAAATTTAAATGAGGTTACAAAATTGACCTAACACGTTAAAATATTTCATTTAAAAGGAATAATTCTACCATATAAATCCAAAATTCAAATATATGTAATTTTGATGTCATTTTCTACTGATAATGACAATAATATTATATTAAGTAATGAAAATACAAAAATTTCAGTCTCTTGACATTAATATCTCTAAATATTTAAAAAAGGGGATAAACAAGGATAATTTCAATTAGAAATGGTTTTCTGAAATATTAAATAATTTATTATCATTATTATTTTTAAAATGAATTATTAATGGAATAATTATGTTAAATTAGCTTGCAATGTTGACACGATTCTTGTGGAAGATGTATAAAAATAAACTTAATTGTTTTAAAAACAAAAAAATAATATTTTTTAGGTGATATATAGTATCCCAATATTTTTATAAATATATTTATCATATTAGGATTTTTAAAGGTTTATATTATAATTTAATTTCTATAATGTTGTAATAAATGTCAATCTAAAGGAATGGTTCCAAAAATAAATTTTATGATAGTTTATAATTAAAAATTTTATTATACACTATAAAAAAACTGCAAAGACTATACTACGCCAAGTGATTGGGATATAGTCTATGATATCATTCAATTCCCATGAATGTTTTATATTTACATTTAGTGTAGCATTTTTAACAACTATAGGGAAAGAGACATTGATATCATTGTAATTATGATGAAATTAAAGTTGGGTAAACATAAATAGAATTTGGTAAAGTTATAATATACATTTAAAAAAAAGTATTGGATTATTTTTTTACCCATCCTTATCTTAAATTATAATTATATCAATTTTTTCAACATTTACATGAATATTAATTTATATTAATTTAATACTTCCTGAAATTTTAAGAATTCTACTTCATTCGTATATAAAAATGATCAACATGTCTACTCAACTATAAAATCTATGATCCATTTGGTTCAGCCAAAAACATTTAAATTAACTACTTAAAACCCCACCAATTATTCTAGAAATTTAAATTTTTTTTGGAAAAATGCCAACCATAGAGAAATTAAGGTGTAAAAAAGAAGTTGTCCAATATAGAGGTATGACTTTTAATTTAATATTTTAATTTTATGTGTTATTCAACTTCAATAAAATATTATTCATACATAAAGTTATAAGGATCATATATATACATAAATTTTATTATTTCAACGTAATAACCTTTATTCATCTCCTCTTTCTTAAAATGTTAAATGAAACCATAAATAGCATGTTTTGCGGAATACCTCTTTGAAAACTGATTTTTTTCATTTCCCATAATTTCCTCTCATGTATGGTAATAATGATATATTTAATCTAAATATATTTTATTAATTACATTATTATAATTATAGAGTATTAATATAACATCTATGTTCTTATGTTTCCTTCTATTGAAAAATTATAACATCGTTCGGGCGTACTTGTGGATAACAACCTCCATGAAGAGATGTGATGTGTTTTTATTACACCATCACATGAAAATAAATATTAGTGTGTTTAATGAGATAATATTATATTTATAATATAATAATTATTAAAAAATGTTAAAATAAAAAAATATGTTATTTGTTTCTTGTTCATTGAAAAATGAATGTGTTGCCCATCCGTACATATAACCTACAATCTCAATAAGGGTGATGTGGATAGTTTTACATAATCATCTTAAATGGTTGGTTTAAAATACAAAACATTTATAAAAATTATAATTATTTTATTAATTTCATTATATAGGTAATGTATGATTTTTCTAGTAAACCACAGTCAACACCCTAGGGCCATTTAAAAATTTTGAGCTGAACATTCGAAAAACACCCAAATTGTAATTTTCTAATTATATAATTAAATATGTATTTAAATAAATGTTTCTTTTGTTATACGGATAACATATTAATCCTATAATTTATTATTAATAAATCATCTCATTATTTTAATTTTATTATAATAATGTTAAAGGACATTGATTGCTTGTTTGGACTCGAGGTAAGGGTCCCTCATCTCAATTGTTTTTTTAGACATGTTTGATGGTATGAATCTATTTGTTTTGATGAGTTGTATATATTGATACATTGAACTGTTATATAATGAATCCTTATTAATTTTTGGATTTTTATATAATCATATGAATTATTTTATTAATTTTTTTGATTTAAATGTTACCAACGATGTTAGGGTTTATTTCATAATCTGATCATTATTCTGGATGGACTTTCGTTAAGTATCCATGGAAGAAATTATTTGATCAATAAATAATTAAAAAATATATATTTTATTTCCCTATGGTTATTTCCATAAATTACATGTTTTTCTATTCATTTTTATTCTTTATGTAGTGAATATAAATTAATTAATTTTAAGGAAGCAGTCATTATTTTACATTCAATCCAAAATTTTTCTCTTCCATATCCTTGTGTAATAAAAAATGTGTTTGTGAATATTTTACAATAATTAATTTTAATTCATTTTTATAAATGATTAAAATTAAACAAAATCTTTTAATATATTATTAATGTCAATTTCCAAAAGAATATCTTTTTACCAAAGGTATGAAAACAATCATTATTTCAATAATTTCAGTATGAACATATTTTCAAACCATCATTATAAATAAATGATTAGAATCATACATTAATTGTTATTATGGTTATTTTAAATGATGATTAATATCATTATATTTTTTAAAAATTATTCTTTTATAGTGATTTTCTGTGTGAAAAGGATATTTTCTTCCTGAATGTTTTTAATGACCATTTTATGATATTTATATTAAAAAAAGATGACAACCATTTATTTCACATATAATATTTTTTGATGTGTTGTAATGATTCAACCTTATCATTTATATAGATGGTATATAATTAGTTTCACTTTAGAAATTATTGAAATTTCATATATTAGTTATTCATAGGGGGGTTTGGAGTCGATGTGCCAGTAAGGGGCTCCACATCCTAGGGTTTCTTTCTTCATATCTCCACCTTCAGATTTTTCGTCTCAGATCGGTGGCATACCATCTCCTCGGTGCTAATGTTTGTCAAGATCGTGGTGTGTGACCCCTCTTTCAATGGCGGCGTCGTGCGGCTTTGCAGGCGCGTCCACTCGGCCATGATCACCGTTGCTGGCTCGTCTTCTTCCCCTATCTGGCTAGGGTTTCCTTCGGCAGCATTGTGAAGGTCCAGTGGTCAGGTACAAACTGCTGTTTTCTGAGGGCTATATCCTTGTTTCATTGTCATATATGGGTCCGTTGGGAGTTTTGCGGTGGTCTTGGAGTGCGGTCTTGAAGGAGACAATGAGATTGTGGTTCTACTTGCGGTGATTCCATTCTTCTTTAGTGGCTTCCAATTCATTCGATGGTTGATGGTGGGTGTTCAACCGGTGTTCAAGGGTGTTTTTAAGAGTGTTTTTGGTTGGTTGTTTTTCATTGGGTTTTGATGGCGGTGGTGAATCATTTTTCCTCAATGTTCCGATGTTGTATGGCGTTTACTCTGGCCGACGACGACGCTAAGATGACGACGCTGCTTGGAGTAGACAAAAACAGTGATGTGGATGAGGGTGTCAAGATGATGGTGATGGTGATAGGATGTGTTGATTGATCCGAGATGTGATGATCGCACTGGGATGATCACGTGATGTGACCCGTCATGTCAGGATTCGTTCCACGTAGTGGAGTGGTCAGATTTGGTGTTACCGGATTCGAGGAGTCTTAAAGCATGGTTTGAATTTCCAACGTTTTCTCTACCGCGAAAATACAGGTATCATGTGATTCGCAGTGATATTTTTGAAGTGATTTATAGCTTTCAATTTGAATTCTTGGCAGGATTCTGAATTTTTAATTTTCCCGCTGTGTTATGTTGAATTCTGTGTGATGGTCTGCAGGTGCCCACTAACCCTAAAAGTGGCTTTATGAAAATTTAAAAAAAATGATTTGGAGTGAGTTATTCATATATAGACATTTAATTATTATTCTAAAATTTTTACTAGGTTATATTTTTTCTAATATATTAAATTGACCGGGCTTAGTATGTGTAGGCTATGGCCCCATATATACCCTCAATGCATTGGTAGATCTCATGAGACAAACTAGTTTTGGAATTTTTCCATAATCCTTACCTATTTACATATGTTATCAATTTATAAGGAATTGACATTATGATTATGATGTCCAACAATATTAGTTATATCATAATGAAGCTAATTATTATAATAAAATTGATAATTTATGTTTTTATGTTATCTATGGATTTAGTTACCCTTTATAATATTATTTATGATTCATATTTGATTATTGTTTATCATGGCCATATTATTCATGACTTATTAATTAAAAAATAACATCCATAGAATTTATTAATTTATTGTGAATCTAATGTCACCTAATTATTATTTTTCCATTCCATGATATATATATATATATATATATATATGGGACCAATGAATGAGGTTATGAATTTAGTAGAAGAAACAAATTTTTTTCACAAGAATCAATATATAATATTAAATATTTTTAGATGTAGTGTGAGAATTATGTATCTATATAGTCTCCCAAAACAATAAAATTATTAGATATTATAGTATGTGATCCATTTTATTTTTTTCATTATAGAACAAATCCATCAATTTGAGGTTGTTCCGATCAGGGCGATATAGTTGGCATTAGAAGCAGCTTAGTAGAATCCTTTAGAACAATACTTAAGAAAACACAATTCATAATACATAATCATATGAGAATCCAAGATAATATGTCTAATTAAAGGTTAATACCACAATGTTTTTGGGTATAGAAAATATAATCTAATTTCCATGAAGTAAATCAATGCTCAGATACTAAAATTTTATGCATTATTCATATGGATGAATTTAGGGGTAATAAAGATGAAATCAGTTCGTCAAGTATATTTCAACCATCATTCTGGTTCATGATTAATGTTACAATACAATGAAATTGGTTTGACACTCTATGCTTATTTTATTGGGTTAGTTCAAATTTTATCTATGAACTATTATTATGAATTAGGGGAAATAAACAACAGAAACCTATGATATTCCATATTTATATGGGATAACATAATGTTTCATTGTATGAAAAGTATAAGGATGATCATATTTTTAAAACTATATAGACCCATTTTAATGTTTTCTAAGATGTAAATTTAAAAATATCAACTACATTGTTAGAAAAAATTATTGGAACACAATCATTTTTTTAATGTTTTACAAAAATGGTTATTTGAAGAATAATGAATTTATAATATGGGGTAATGAGTTTAATGTTATTAACAACCATTAGGTATAATATGATCATTGATGTTGAGGTGATTAAGGTTGATTAGTGTAAAAGAGTTAGCACATTTTGGTATATATCTTATAGATAACCATAGGATTGATATATGATTTAGTTACTATGTTATTAATTTTAAGTACACTATACTGTTAAAATTATAATTTTGAAATAATTTTTTTGATAAATAATGATTAAGTCAATTTATGGAAAACTATATGATTCTATTGTGGCTATTGGGTTATTCATGAAATTTATAATAACAATTAACATATTTTGGACTGTATATGAATAATATATTTAAATTATTGGTATGTGAATATATGAGATATTTATAAAATTTGGAGATACTATTTAGATTGATCTAAGAAAATTTGATATAATATTTCATATTTTTATGATTCTAATTTGGTTAGACATATTTTAGTGAGTTCCTAAGGTTAAGTTGATCTTTGGGGTCATTGTTAAGGTTTTGGACATAAAATCATATTTTCATAAAATGTAAATATATCCATATTGGAATAGATGTTCTATTATTTTCGTTTTGGAAAAAATATGGGGTCTATATGAATTCATTTTTTATTATGTATTTTCTGACACATTAAATAAAAAATTTTGTGCATTAGACATAAAAATACTATCTTGAATATTTACTTATTTGAGTAATACATGGAGTGTAATCTTATTGAACCAAAAATAAATGATTAAAGTTTTCTTATGAAATGGAAATAAATAGATTATTTTTATTTTTCCATATCATATATCTAGTTGGTAATAAAAATATTATCTTATTCGAAAGTATTTTGAAATTAAAAAAAATATCTTATTACCAATATGTCATATAAATATCTATTATTTTTCCTCAATTTCTATATTTGTAATTTCTATTAATATTCATCAATTTGAAACCTATATTATGTGTTTTTCAATATGATATTCATATTTCCCATTATCTCAAACAAATGATAAGAATTATTATCCCTTTTAATGAAGATGGTTTTCAAAATAGGTATTTTGAAATTAAAAAACCATGATAATTGAGATAGTTTTCAAATTGTGGGAAGGAAATTTATATAATGTAAAATTTAAAAACCCATGTTTTCTTAAATTATTGTCATTTTAAATTATTTTAAATATATTGTGATTCTCACAACATCAATGTAAAATATACAATGATTAATTTGTTGAATTGAATTAACACAACCAAAGTAACCACTAATTCATTCTGATGTTACAATATTGAAAAAAGTAAAAGTGGAATAAATTAACATATATATAAAAATAACACAAACATAAAAAATTATCCTAATGGTTCACCAAGAAGACTGTAACCAAAATGAAACTATATAATTAAGTCAACAAATTATTAATATTATAGACATGATACAAGAGAAGTAATTGAATAATTTTTTTAAATCATGAAAGGAAATATATCGGAAATAAAAATGACCATTATATATATGGTTCTTTGAAACATTGTTTTACATATATATATAGTGGTTATATGTATCTAAAAATTGTGTTTTTTTAATCTGAGTTTGTTAGAAATGACAACAATAATTTTATGATTGAGGAGATGTTTTCAATATAACTACTTTTATTTTTTTTTAAATTTATACCAAATTAATTACTAATAATAAATTTATTTGATAATTTACTTAGATTATATATTCAATTGAGAGATTTTATTTTAATATAATTATTTTTACTATGAAAGGAATAAGTAATTTTATATTTCGTAAATAAGTTTTCATCAAAATCATTTTTGATTTGATTTTTGTAAGAAAATATTGTACTCTATATATTAAAATTTAAGATAGTGACCTTGAAAATTATTTTATCATTTTTTAATTTATCCTAAAAATATGTTTATATAATTATTTTTGGAAAATTTGATAAAGATTTTGTTTTTTTTGTGTAAAGTGAAAAATAAAAAAATTTGAAATATTTTAAATCTTATTCATTTAATAATGTTATTTAAACGTCCCATTATGTTAATTTTTTCTGTTTAAGTAATATATGATCCATTTTAATTTGAATAATATAAATTTAATTAGAAATTCAGATAATTTTGGTATAAGTTATCTTTATGCTCAAAACAAAAAACATTCACAAATATTTTTTTGGTCTCCCTTTTTATATTTATTACTGGATTGATTCCTTTCATCTCTAAAGATTAAATATTTTACAAATAATACCATATTGTGAATAATTAAGGTAAAATATTGTACATGGAAGCCTTTTATTTTTATTCGTTGTGCATTGTAATGATGGTAAATTGTTTTCAACTCATCAATGGTAAAATGGGTAAAACATGCATTAAACTACAAAATAAGGTCTCAAAATTAACCCAATACATCCATTAAATTTATTTTATGGGTTAAAATGTACCGTGTGTATTCAAAATTTGATTATATGGAATTTTTGTTCCATTTACCTATGATAATGTCATGTATATCATCTTTAGGAAAAGAAAATTTCAAAATTACACTTTTGATATTAATACCACCGAATTTATTTCATAACTATTAAAGGTGGATAAAACCAGTCATTAATTAATATTTAAAACATTATATAATTTTTTATCATGTTAATTAAATTTTAGTTTATTAATGATGATATTATTACAAAAAAATAGTATGCAATGTCGACACAATGCTTTCAGAAGGAGTATAAATATCATGTGAAATATAATGTACCGTGAATATAATAATATATCTGATATAGTGATGTTTGATGTTTTATATCTGTATAAAATCTCTCTCTTGGCGTCCTTAATATAAAATTAAATGAATCATTCAAAAAATGACATTAATGAATTTTTTTAATGAAATGAATTTTATTTAAGGATTTAAAAATAAAAAATAATATATTCAAAAATTTGAGTGGGATATGGTTCAAAACATAAAAAATAGTCCAATTACAAGCAAGTTATCCTTTTCTGGTGACATTATTGACACCTAAAGAATAAAAACTATGGAAAATCGTAATTATCAAAATGGTAAATAGTGCGTTAAAAAATAGATAACATTAAAAACATAATATATGATTCTAAAAATTTTATAATATGATATTATTTTTAACCACAATAATAATATATTAAAATTTTAACTATTTTCCTCGAAATGACATTGAATATTAATTAATATTATTTTAATAATTTAAAAAATTCTTATAATTCCCCTTATATCACATATAAATTAAACCTAATACCCTCCCATACATACACATAATGAATCAATTTTATTGGAATATAACTACAACAATATATAAATAAAACCCCTAACAAAATTCATGTTGATCATATTTTGGAAGTAATACATACCTTAGAGGGATTATAACTTATGGAAAAGTAGGTTGTCTAAATAAGATGTATATATTTTAACCAAATGTTTTTGTTTTATTTCATCTTCAACCTCATCCAAATCAGAATAATACTTTCCCAAATATTAAATATTTTATCATATATATAATTATATGTAATTTAATAATTTTATAAACTATATGCACCTCCTCTTCAATCAATTAAGAAATGAATCCATCTTTTGTGTGTGCGGAGGATTACATCTTCGCAAACTAATGCAATTCATTTTCTATAACTACCTCTCACATATGGTTATAATGATTGATTTAATGTATATATATGATATTTTTAAGATTGTTATTATTTTTTATTATAATATATCATATATTTTCATAATTTTCATCAATTGAAAAAAAAGTATTATTGTTCATGTGTACATGTGCATTATCACCTCCACGATGTGATGTGATTATTTTTTTTGTCATTACATACAAGGTAAGATATATATGATAATATTTAAATAGTTAATATTTTACATATGAAGTTATAATTATTCACTAAATTTATAAAAATTGAACACTTCTTTTACCATGTTTGTTAAAAAATGGAAGCCTTACCCATGCATACATACAACCTACCATATCAACGGTTGTAATGTAATTTATTTCTACTTATCATTATCCATTGTTAGAATTAAAATGGTAAATTATGAATAAAAATGACAGTGACTTATTTATAATTATTCATTAAATGATGTAATAATTACCCCTTTATCCATTTTCAACATGCCAAAACAATTTTACTATTATGAAATGCTAGTTTTGGAAACATGAAAAATAAACATAACTGATTATGTAATTAAATATGTCATTCAAATAAATAAAATAAATTGGTTAATTCTCTGTAATTATTCACAGACAAGGCTCTAAAATATTAAAATAATATATATTTGTTTATTATATAGGTGATAATGGAAATTAATATATGTTTGGACTCAAGGAAAGGTTTGTACTTCTCAAATTTATTTAAGTGAGTCATGTTTCATGTTATACATATATTTATGATTATCATGTGTACTTATTGAAACATTTACATGTCATATCATGAATAATGATTACATCATTTATTATAATCTAATATTAAACACATTTCATCCAAGGGGGTTTGATTTGAATGTAACCAAAGTGGTTAGGGTTAATTTCACAAATTTTCATTATTCATGACTGTAAATTCTTATTCCTTCTCAATGTATATTTTTTGATAAATAATTATTAACAAAATCATATTATTCTTCTACGATTATTTCTATAAATTACTTGTTTTTTTTCATTTTTATTTTTTTAACTACTAAAGAGAAACAAATAGTACATTCAATGGAAACCATAAATAGTTTTCTCTTATAATAATAAATCATTGTTCCTACATATCCATGTTTTTTATATTGACTTTTTGAGTGTTTTTTCCAGTTTTTAAATTATTTTTTATAGTAATTTTATACCATATTTTTTTTACCAAAAGGAATAATTTTTTTTTCATTTTTAAACCAATGAATTTTTATAGATGGTTTGAATTAAATTGATGGTTTAACATTTATGGATGATTGGAATTTCCTACCATAATGACTAGTCTATCATTTGATGCTTACGTTACATGATTCCCTAGATTCTAACATGGAATGTATTTCACATTATTAAATATATATTTATATTTTTATGTTTTTTTTAATGTGAAAAGATTATTTTTTTATAAAAATTTTTATGGATAATTATATGGAATATATAATCATTAAATATAAGAAACATTTATTTTAATAAAAATAAACAATAGGTATGTTGTAGTGATACCGTTTTTATAAATTCAATGTATGATTTATGATCATTTTTACTAAAAATATGTATCAACATTGTATATATTAGTTAATCCTATATAAATTGATTTATTTTTATTTTTATGGCATATTGAGTTTATTTTTAATTTATTAATTTGATTAATATAACGGAATTACTACGTAATTAGTTGGAATGTTATTTCCCCTTGATGCGTAGGTAGGTCTTTTGAGAGAATCTAGATTGGTAATTCGGTGTAGGCCTTACCTTTTAATTTATTGTTTCATGTAAGAATGAATTAAAAATAAGATTGTGATGTGTGACATTATACATAAATTCATTATAAAAAATCTATTGTTATATATTTTTTTATTTACATTGTTATGTTTTTTATGAATTCAGTCACCTCTTACTATATCAGTTGTATAGAATATTTTATTATTATTTTCTCTACACAAAATTATTCATTCATTATTTATTCGATCTACTCTATTCCTTCCCTTACCTAGTATTTGATATGGACACTTTATATTTTTAATTTACCTACACTACCAAAAAAGATATCAATAAATTAAATCAAGGATTTAGTAGAAAAAAAAATAAATTTATCCAAAAAATAATTATTTTATATTTTTTGTTTTTATATGTAATATCTGAATCTTTTAAGTATCAAGTATCCCATTTATACTAAACTATATGATATTTGTTTATGGTATCTCTTTTAATTTGTGCCAATGAAATAAAATAACCACTTAAATTAGGCTATGGGGGTTAGGGTGTTACACTAAACCATTACGTATTAATTATTATTAAATGTATAATAGAACTATTTTGGTTTATAGTATGAAAATAACAAGTTGAATATTTATCAACCAGACATCATTTATTGAAAATAATTATGCACCACCATTCAAACCATATATAGTTATTACCAAACTATGAAAAATACTTATATGAATAATCCATTAAAAATTACATTAATACATTAAAGGATTCCTAAGGTTAAGTAAACCATTTCCAATCCTTATGTAAGACAATAAATACCTATTTTATAGGGTTATAAGGTTATACTATAGGTTTTTATTTGAAAACTATAAATAGGTGACATCTTTTTTATGGTCATGGAAAATATTACTCATTTGAAATCATATAAACCATGATATATGAAATATTAAATGAGGGAAAAGCATAATAGTATGACTTAAAAATAATAAAAATAAAAATAAACTATGGTAAAGTCTGGAAAATTTTATGTAGAAAAATAGGATCCCATAATAGAATAATGGATATAATTATGATGTAAAATATCTATTGAGGTATGTTACTGATGAGATTCAAACAGTCATCACACCCGATTTTTATCTTCCTAGCATGAACCAATTAAATAATTAACATAAAAATAGTATTATTATCTACGGTCTACTTTCCCAAGTCACGTCATAGAAAAAATACTACACATTCCATTATTTTCTACATAGTTACACACAGTTCCAATATTATATAAATATAGGCAACTGATGAAATTTTCTCTCTAATTAATTTTTAATTTTTTTAGAATAATTGAAGGGGTTTATTTTGAAATATGAGATAGTAATTTTAATGAAACTATAACCCCAAAAACGTAACACCAAACCCAACTGTCACTTTTCTTTCTCCCTCTTGCATATGAGAACCAATTTATGATTATTATATTCCTTTTATCTCATTTGTAAAAATTAAAAGTAGAAATCATAACTCATTATCCAATATAAGGACATTTTAATGAAATAACCAACTAAATAAAAATATCTGGGTTTTCAAGGATCAAATAGAACGTATTTAAGTATTTCGTGGAAATAAAAAACCAATGCACCATGAATAATATGATATGAATAAAAAAACATAAATAAATTATAATTAATAACATGTATACCACACACAAATAATATATATCTCATGTCCTTGAGAAATCAATTTGTTAAATATCACTAAGTAGATACCAATGGGTTTCTTTTTCCTAGCTGTATCCATTGGTTAATGAATCACCTAATATTTTCTTAGGATCATATTTTTAGTCATGGAATGATTTTATCTCTTGTAGAAAAAAAATAAGAGAGGATAGATTTTATATAGTGACATTAAAGAATTCATAGAACCCATTTTAAAGGACATCATCTAATTTAAATATTTCACATGGTTTCTCTTTGAGGCTTAATAGATGTAACTAAGACATTATGAATTGTTGTAGTACTTCCCATCATTTTATACATTAGTTGCGCATATAAATGAAAATTAAATACAAAATAATTTATCTACATTTTACATTTATATTTCATTATTTGAAACATAAAAGGATAGTGATAACTTTATAGGAATGGTGATTCAAATATTAACTTTTAAAATTCGACAAACATGTTAAATGATCTATATAATTATATCATAACATTTCATAATGGAAAATCCAAATAGTATTATATTATTGGAAAATATAATGGTATGATATTTCAATATAACATGAAATGATATCCCTTACCAAGACATTCATTAATCTTTAGTTCAAATTATGTTACTCATTGTAAAATATATATCAACCCATTTTATATAACCAACACACATGATAAAATAATCATCACATTAAGTTATATCTTCAATAACAAATCACTTTTACTTAATCACTATTGACTTTTTTCAATTTCACCTCACATTGAATAATTTATACTAACTTATGACACCATATCAAAAATAGCATTTAGAAACAAACAAATCACATTCAGAAGGATATCATCATATATAGAACCTATCACATCATATTTAATGATTTTTTAATATTCATTCAATACTCATTTAACTTTAATAGTAATTGTTTTAAAATAACCTCAATGATATTCATAGATGAAACCCTTATTCAGTTCACTATAATGTGTGTCTCTAATGCATGATGATTTTAAATATAGATAATTATTAGTTATAGCTTATATGACTCGAACCATTGAGCATAGAAAATAATGTGACACACATAGATATTATCATATATGTTTTTTCAAATTATTTCAATTTATGTTATATTTTTTTAACATGCTATAACTGGAATAAATGAAACACAATAATATATTGAAATATAATAATTTAAAAATGAACATTATAACCTATCTACTAATTTGGAAGATATTATAGGACTAAATAAAATTTTAAAATTATATTTTTTTCACATGTATAAATTTTTTTACTGTTTATATAGATTATAAATAAAATGAGAACCATTGAAATGAAAAATATTTCTATCCGAATAAACACATATTTTTCTAAAAGGTGGTTTAATAGTGAATAGTTCACATGATTTATAATAAAATTTTAGAATTTTATTAAATTTACTTAAAACCCAAAACATATCTTGTTTTAATATATATTCCAAAATTATCATTGTGTGAATTATTTGGAAATTTTGGAAAAGAATTTTATTTATGAATAGTAAATATAATGATTTATAATGGAAACAAAATTTTCATTTTAATTATTAACTTTTTTTCTATATTTTAAATTTTTTTAATGTAAAATTATATTAATTATATTACAATTTAACTAATTTAGTTCTTTGGAATGAACTTTTTATTTAATTATGAGAAAAACATTGTAGACTTTTGCATGTTTTCTTTGTAAAATGTGTTTTTTACTCATCTTCATTTTTATCATGACATTAAAATTTTTCACTTCTGAGAATGGGATTTTGAAATATATATTTTATATTTATAAAAAAATAGTATTATTTAATTAATTATGAATAAATTATAACCACAACCAATACATAAAACAACATAAAATAGTCACCATGGTATTTGAAAAAACGGAATTCTAAAAGGATAAACTAAATATATAAGGGTCTAAAATGACCCAAAACGTGTCTAATTAATATTTAATGAAAATATTTAAACCTTATATCTTACATGGTTTTATAAATACCGATTTGATAGATTTTTTTTATATAATCATGGGTATTATATTTTCTTTTGAAAATTTTCAAATGTGTTCTCTCCCGTAATTATAAAAGGATAGCCCGTATCCTCTTCCACTAAAACTCCAAAATTACATCAGCTATGAAAAAATATACTGAGATATATTTTATTAGCCTCTCCCAAAATTCTATATTTATTTTTTTTTCTGTTATCAAAACCTCAAATGAATTAAATATTATCCAAATTCGACTCTCTGAAGAAGATGTAAAATTCATATACTTGTGTTTTTGTTCTTTTATTAATCCGAATCTTTAAAATTTTCTCAGAATATGTTAAAACAATAACACTGTTATCTCATATTTAATAATATGTTACTGTGTCAATGAAATATCATATATCCACCCACACTACAATCAAATGGGAAATGAATCCATTGATCGTGTGTATGATGGACTACCTCATCGCGAACTGATGTAATTTTTTTCATCACCGCCTTATAAGGATATATATAATGATAGATTTATAATATTTATATTCTATTTATGATATTATTATACTTATATAACTATTATATCCTTAATCCTTATTACTTTTCATTCCATGGGGGATTCAATAACATCTCTCGTTTGCACGGTAGACTGCCCCCTTATGAAATGATGTGATTATTTTTGGTTAAACATTACATGGAAGGTATTGAGGAAACATATATACTGAATATATGTTATACCTTTTAACTAAAAAATAATATATTCTTAAAATTTCATATAATACTTATTACATTCTAATCTATTGGAAACCAATAATGTCTCTATTTTTTACATATGGACTACCGACTCCATACATTGATGTGAAATGTTTTTAAATTTTGTTATTACATGGATTGTGATAAGGATTGATTCAATTTAATATTGATGATTTATATGAAATAATAATTATTAATTAATGTTTAATTTATATTTATTTTACATGTGTTTCATCCAATGATAAAATGGAAACAGTGTTCACCCGTACGTATGACCTAACATATCTAGAAATGGTGTAATTCATTTTCTATAATTAGATTCAATAGATTAATTTATATACAAATATAGTGAATATATATGATCTTTATATCATTTTTAATTTATATATATTATGCAACCGTGATCAATGTAAATGGACCAAAATTAGCTTGCCAAAACAGACATGAAAAATGATGCAATTTACACATGAAATGTTAATTTTAAAATCAATTAAGGGTTCATAATATATTATAATATTAAATAATATATTGTATTAAATACCTTGTGATGGTTATTTAATATAAGATTAAAGGATACATATATTAAGAAATTGGAACCTGTGTTATGTGTTTCTCTTCTCAGTTTTACTTCCATGGCACATATTCCAAATTCACGACTTAGATAATTTGTTTGATTTATACAATTCTTTATATATATGTGATGTAATGAACCCCTTTATATACACGATTTTAAGTGTCTCAGTATATTATTTAATTAATCTAATGATTAAAAAGTTACAAAAGTGGTATGAGATTATTACATAATCTCGATGATTATCAAAATTGTTTATTATTAAATTTATTATGATGATATTTTATTTTATATCACAATTATACTCATAAATTTTCTATCATCATTTTATTGAAGAAAATTTCATCGAATATTATCATTTTCCTTTCTTTGATTCATAAAATAATTGGGAATATTATTTTAAGAAAATCCCTCTATGATTCTCCGTTCAATAAAAAATATCATTCTTTTCCATGTCCATATTTTCATGGAAAAAATACATACCAGATTTCAATATAATCCAAATCATTTATAAGATAAATTTTTAGCCATTAAAAGATTTTTACAGAATTATTTAAAAGGAATCTACTTATCATTTTCCAAACAATGTGAATTTTTTTACTTTTTACCAAAAATGTGAAAGGAATATTAGTTTTACCTTTCTTGGAATGTATGGAATTTACATCCATCATCACCACATATTGATATAAATCGTACATTACAATCCAATAAGGTTATTTTCAATAAAAAATTTATTCCTAATATTCTTGAAATATTCTATTTTTAAAATATATTTGGAATGTAAAAAAATAATTTTCCCATGATTGTTTTTAATTGAATTTTATTTTATTTATATTCTTCAATAATATCAACCATTAATTTATATAATTTACATTGGGAATATATTTTAATGAAACCTTCCTTTTTATTTATTCACATGGTGTGTGATATGTTTATCTATCGATGTATTATTTCCAAACCATTCTCTATATTAATATAAATGGTTATGTATTGATTTTATTTATTTCTAAATGTATTAACATTTTTTAATCTTTTTTTTCAATCTTAATGTTTATGGTGATTATTTTTAACCCATTTCAAATGAAAAATATTTTTTTCTTAGTTTGTGATTGGGGGGCATTAAATACCGCCTAGATACATCAGTACCACTCATTATAAAAATTAGATTGTGTTTATGGATGATTCCTCATCCATTTATATATGATATCTTGGGTTGAGTCCATGATAGTATGGTTATGATGTAAATATTATTTAATAATATGATTATGAGATTATTTATTGATGTTCCTTGTGATTATTTGATTAGTTATAATATACAAGTTATGGTTCACTGTAATGTGATTGTTTATATAATTTTTTTTCCATCATTGATTTCATCCATCCAACATTAAGAAGTTTTATTTATCCCTGACATATTAATATCCATGTCGATCTTATTGATAATATTGAATGGTATTATGTTTTTTACCATTCCATATATATTATTTCTTATATATTCTTGATAGTTTTCACTATATGTGTAGACATACATAGCGTATATCTCACTACTTTCTTCTGTTATTATTCCTTATGATTCCATAAAACGATTTATGAATGTATTTTAAAGACATTCTATATGGAATGAAAATGATATAAAAGAATTTTTTTAAATTTATGATCTATAATATAATTTAAATTCTTGTCTATATCTAGTTTATCATGACTAGAAATTTATTCGGTCAACCAGGATGCTATTCCCCATATCATATGTTAGTGTAATAAAGTAACCAATAAATCTGGAATACAATTTTAGGTGTCATTAAATATGGTATCATAGAAATTTCTGTAAAAATAATCTGATATATATTTAGGAAATTATGGATTATATAATTTATATATATGACATGATTTGAGAAGAAGACTATGTATAAGATAACAACTTCAATTTTTTATTTAGATATTATGTGGGTTTCCTATAAATACATTCCTTTTTGGAGAATATAAATGTATGTGATATTGTAATAGATGTAAAAAGTAGTAATTTATCCCATTAAGGTGTTTTGAACATTACTTGAGCATTAGCTGGAACATGATAACAAGCCTTACATCAAATCTAGTTTGGCCCTCTCAAGGGATATTATTGGATTAACTCAAATTTTCTATAGATACCATTATAATGGATTTTAAAATATTTTTATTAATTTAAATAATTCACATCGAAATGAAATTAATGATTATGACATTATCCATTCATAAATGTTTAATTATTGATAATTGATTCACTATTCTAGGATTATAAATAATGTTTCATAATTTTATCATATAATATAGAGTAACCTTATATTTAAAAATTATTCAAAAAAGGAGGAATGAAAACCATATCAATATAAGTAACACAAGTATGTATTTACTATCTGGGAAAGATAATGAAGTTGGAGATGGTGATAGAGCTAGAAATGATCATTTTATAATAGTATTAGGTCTTCTAACATAGGTTTTGAGAAATATCCTTTCATCTAGTGAGTAGGACCATGATCTACCATATAGTTTAATAATGGTTTACCACATTATAAATTATTTTCCTCCATTATTTAAAGGGATTTAAAATTCATTTGTAACTAAGAAATGGATAACATCATTAGAGAAGATATTTTTTCTCTGTGAGGAAATGAAAGGGTGAATGTTTTAATGAATGTTAATCATATCTCAGAAGACAAGGATAACTAGTGATCATAAATTCAAAAAAATAAGGATGAAGAAGAAATCATGAAGATGGAATGAAATAATTTTAATGAAAACTAGTATACATATTTTCCATGAAAGAAATGAACGAATATGGGGAAATTCACAATGACTGAGACAATACCATCAAGCTTAGTTATAGGTAAAACCCCTGGACATTTATTAATATAAAAGGATAGTATAGTAGGAAGATGATGGGATGGAATCCTTGCCATATTCATCATAAAGAAGATTTCAAATCGTATTAAGATGAATCATTATCAAAACCATGTCCAATAGTTTCCCATTCAGAATTAGAAGTACCTGGATTGAAGTTCTTCAATTCGTCGATATCCATAATCATTAACATTACAGATCAGTTAATAAAATTATTTTGTATAGATTAGTAGTTTTTCCTCAACTTTTTATACGGGGTGTTAGAGATATATATTTCCACATTTGTAAAAATATATTTAAATGAAGCTTTACCTAGATTTCTGGCCTCAGATGGATCAATGTCAATCCCATGAGTCTTATCCCTCAAGTCATGAACAAGAATCAATAGATTATCTAGATGCATAAATCCACGCCCCATTAATTGCGGCTGGGCATTCATATCCTCATAAACTAAACCTTGAGGGGCCTGACCCTCAGATATTTTAGCATTCGACTATTTGACAGATCGAGTTTCTATCAGAAGTAGTAAATAAGAATAATACATGAGCCCTTTCATACTACCCTGTTGATTTCACTTCTTCCTTGGACCTAGAATCCTACTATCATGTAAAACATTATTAGTTGTGATAGACGCCCGACTAGTATACGCCCCATCATTAGGGACTCTTTGTTCATCTATAGGGTAAACCTGATGCTGCTCCAAAATCGGTATCTTATTCACCATCCCATAAAAGTGATTACAAAGATCAATATTTAGCACCTAATTCCAAATACATGACTACATTCCATTTGAAAAACTCAGCCACTATCAAATTTATTCATTTGATCCACTTGCCAACATTTCTCTTGTGGTATTATCCCACATCTCCTCATTGAAACCTAGGAGTTAAACCATATATTGATTCTCTCTGGCCACCAATGCTCCTAGTTTGAGCACCCGAAGGTTACATTTCATCCTATCAAACACATCATCACCACTCAGTTTCAATGAAATCTCCACTGACTATAGAGACCTGAGCCTTTTTCATAAAACATTTCATGATTTTAAATCATCAGAGTACAAGCCAAAGATCGATAAGTCTAGTTTCATGGAAGACTAGATACGTATGACATAAAACATTGGGCTAAAAAACATCATTATTTAATCTTCATAAAGAGCTTATAACTTTCTTTAAGCCCTTACACCTGTATAGGGTACCCATGGGAACACATGAACAAAAGGGTGAGCTAAAAATCCCAGTAAGGGAATGAACATAAGGAAACAGCTCATGCACATGAGTTTGGAGGCCTGGCATAATGATATCCAAAGCATGAAACTTATAAAATCATTTAATATATGAACGGGAGTGTATAAACATTGAATCAAATAAATGTGGTAGATTCATAAAACATTTCTTTAGTACGAGTCAAGGCTAACTGCCTATCCTTTTTCCCATTTCTGTACGGGTAAAGGCTAACCGCAAATCCCATTTCACATCACATCTCATGAGACTTATACTTACCCAATGCATTGGAGAACTATCTAGGTGCACCCATATCAACATTTTCATTAATATTCTCTCCACAAAAATATTCTTACAACATGTACAATCATACATAATAAACCATACATAAACAAAAGGGTACCCATTAAAACAATTGTGTACCACAATCATGACATAAATCATAACCAATGGGTGTATCATGAAAGTGTCCATGAAAGAAAAGTATTAGAACATACATGGACGTTACTAAGGTATTATAGACATATAACATGGTTTTTGGTAATAAATAAGTGTCATCACATAATAAATGTATTTTAGAGACATTAGCGTTAAAACATTTTTGTGCGGTTTTAAGGAAAACACTATAGATATTTTAAAATAGAAAGGAATACATATTTTTATATAAAACTACAATTGACCCATAAAGGTTTTCAAAATAAAAATTCTGAATTTATAAATACAATGGTGTATTAAAACCAAAGATATATTGCACTTGAAATTGGGCAAAAGTTCGGGATGTTTCATTAAAACAAGTGTGCTTATTGGGAAGTATCGGGGAGAGATTAACTTAAAAGCATTTATATACCCAAAAGGGAATGAGAGGTGGATCTTGGAACATGAGTGTGGGGAATATAAATAGAATTATGAATTTATTCAAAAAAATAAAAGAAAACTACATTTTGGTTAAATGAAAGTTAGAGAAACCCGAAGGAATTAAGAAAGTTCAGGTAGAATCCATTATGATTTATCGGCACGGTATCAGGTGTAACTAAGAGTGCTTGATGAGAGAGATAATGGGATTCTAATCACTTATAAAATAGTCTGAAAGTATGGTTAAGGTGTTCAAATATACCCCCATCACTTCTTATTACAAAAAAAAGTCATAACCTAGAGAACAATCTTGATAAAGAGTGAAAAGGGGAGGATCCCTTAACTTAAATCTTTTGGTGTTCTCCACTTGTTATTAAATATGTGAATAAAAAAATTATTATTATTAATTAATAATTCCATAAACTCTTATATATTCAATTTATTTATTATAACCCTTTTTAGTACATTCAAGGCCTTTTTTACTAGTAATAAGTTTCAATTTCATTGTCTGGCTCGTTTGTTTACTTGGCTTTAAAAGATCGGTTCACTTATATTCAAATTTGGATTATATGAATGATGAAAGTGGTTGTCTAGAATTCAAGATATATTCTTTAGTTCATATGAAGGAGATTAAAAGTTTTTAATTTTAATTAGTTTGCTTAGAGTGACGTCATGTTATTATATATATAACCATAGTGACATTCATTTTTGTTAATCTGTGGATTTGATTACAAAGAATGTGTTTTCTTTATAACTAAATTAAATTTGTACCAAAGGATTACAGAACCAAAAATATGATATATAAAATATAAAATAATATGGTTCAACCATAACACAAATGGGTTCATCACCATAATTAAAGATAATAATAGAAATTGATAAATTGTTTTCCTTGACTGTGCTAAATAAGCACATCTCAAACGGTGCTTTCATTTATTTTAAATAAATGGGTGGGGAATAGAGAGAAGATAATGAAATATACAAATATCATGAAAAAATTACATTTCATTCATGTTACTGGATTTATCATACTATTTTGGGGAAGGGATGTGAAGAAATATATAAAAAAAGAACATAAAAGAAAAGAAGAAATTGGGAAGCGGAATTTACCTCTTGAGACTTCCTCCTTTGAGAACCTCTTAATGGGAATGGTTTTGGTATATTGAGGAGGATGAGAGCTTTTTCAAGTGGGGGAGGACCTTGGGGAGGTATTTGGACAGAATAATGGCAATGAACAAGGATTGAGAGGAGTTAAGAGAAGAGGGACTGAAGGGGGGGGTTTATAATGGAGGAGGGGAGGGATTTCATAATATTATAATCATTAATTTATTATTTAATCACAAGACAAGGAATAGTAAGTATTCCATGACCAAGAATAGTTATTTTATCATGTTATCTAGAACCAAGTGGGATTACATAATTAGAACATCCTCGATGACTCAATTAATCCATTATTTAGCATTTATTGTGAATTATCATATTCTACTATTCATCAAATATTCTAGTATTTCAGAAAAAATCCCAAAAATTCACCCTAACCAAATTTTGACATGTAGAATCCAAAAACAAAGTCCATTTTTCAAAAAAAAATCTAAATATTATTAATTTAATATTTAATTAAAATCATAACTTATTATTAAAAAAACCTGTTTAAGAACATTCATTTATTATTCTAAAATATAGGTACATCATAATTTCACTTGAATATTATTTTTATACTGTCATAGGTATGGTTAATATTAAATCTGTAATATCACTATTCAAAAGCGTATGTTACTATTCATAATGGTAGGTTACTATTCACCAATTTTGTTTTGTTTTATTAGACTCAAAAAATCATCCTGAACACAACCGTGTATGTCAGATTTTTAAAATTCCGAACACAGAAGTGACAAAAATAAGTTTAAAGGTCACTTATCACATATTAGATCATTATGTTGTGTTTTCATGTGATTTTATGGCATAATTATGAGAAGGTAATTTTCATTGAAACACTTTGGGTCATTACATTCTTCCACACTTAATAAATTTTACCCTCGAAATTTCACTTTACACAAATAGGTGACAGTGTTTCTACTTCATTGCGCCCTCTAGTTCCCATGTTTCTTCATCAAACATATGTTTCCTCAAAAATACTATGACATGATGGGTTGTATTGTTGTGTAGAATCCTATATCTCCGATCCAGAATCATTACTAGTTGATCCTCATAGGAGAGATCGTCTTCGAGTTTCCCCACCACTGAGTTTAGTACATGTGAGGGATTAGGTATGTACTTATTCAAGAGTGATAAGTTGAAAGAATCGTGAACTCGAGCCATATTCGGTGGAAATGCAAGCCGATTGGCCACAACTTCTATGCGGTCAAGGATCTCAAACGGGCCAATATACCTTGGGCATAGCTTCCCTTTCATCCAGAATCGTATGAATCTCTTCCATGGATATATTGTAATGAAGACTTTATCTCGAACGTCGAACTCCAACTCCCTTCGACGGTTTTTAGCATATCACTTTTCGGACTATGAGTAGATTTGATTTGTATATGGATAACTTGATCCTTCTATGTCATCTCTTGGAAAGATCGGGTCCAAGTAGCTTTGTTTCTCCAATGTAATCCCAATAGGTTGGAGTTCTACATCACATTCTATACAGAGCTTTATATGTATCCATCTAAACACTCGAGTGGAAGCTATTATTGTATGAGAACTCAACCAATGGTTGATGTTGATCCCATCAACCTTTGAATTCTAGAGAGCAGTCTCTAAGCATATCTTCAATCATCTGAATAGTTCTTTCAAACTGGCCATCAGTTTGGGGGTGATAGGCCATGTTGAAACTTAATTCAGTACTCCAAGAATGTTGAATGCTACTATATAATTTAGATGTTATCCTTGGATCACGGTCAGAGACAATTGAATGTGGAACACCATGCGGTCTCACCGCTTTATTCGCATATATCCTTGCATGTTGTTCAAGCGAGAGATCTTCCCGAATAACGATGAAATGGGATGTATTGGTGAGTTAGTCAACCACAAACCATATTGCATTATTTCCCTTTGACGTCTTCGGGAGACCCATGAAAAATTCTATAGTAAAATTTTCCCCTTTCCACATGGGTATAGGATGTATGCAAAGATAGCGTCGATCTCCACTAAAGGATGCCTTAGGATGTGAAATGTGATCTCCCTTTTTCAACAATTGATGTTGGCCTTGTACAAAGATAGCCAATCCATGACAATGATAGCGTCGATCTCCACTAAAGGATGTATGCAAAGATTAGCTCGGAGGTTATGTCTATAAAAATTAATAGGGGAGGATTTATAAACCATTTATGAAATAATATCCCCATTATCTATTGTCACAAATATCTTTTCATCCAAATTTTTTGGTGGTGTTTGAATAGTTTTACTAATCATTGAAGATATGAAAGAATTTGAAGAACCAGAATCAAATAGTACATTCACTATTCTTGAATGAATAACAATCGTACATGTCACCACATCGTTTTCCAACTCCACCTCTGTAGTAGAGATAGCATACGCCCTTACTTATTGACATAGAGGTTATTTCTAATTCCCTCCGAAAACTCTTGGCTTAGGGCAATTGTTCTCATAATTCCCAAGCTCCTTGCTATTATAACACAGGACTAGAGGTTGAGTGATGATCTGAACCATCCTTTCTTCTTCAACATTAGTGGGATTTTTCATATCCCTTTGACAGTTCTTGGCCAGATGGAGAATATTTCCGCATTTGAAGCAATTCTTGGTTCCCTTGAGGTCGTAACCAATATGCTTCATCCCACAATTGATGCAAAGGTGAAATTGAGGCTTCATTCCATCATGGGATTTGTTTGATTATCCACCCATGTTGTTCTCCATTTTCCGCTTCTTGTCACTAAGCCCATGAGACCACTGAGATTATCCAATATCCATTTCAACCTTGAGCAGACAATGGAAAAACTCCTCATATTTTTTGAAGTCTCGAATCTCCAACACATCTCATAGACTCGGCTTTAGTATTCTAAAGAAGCAATCCACCTTGATTTTAGTGTTCATGACAAAGCCAGAGGCGTACCATGCAGGACTTGTAATGTTCACTTCATACGCCCTGATGGACTCACCATCCTTTTGCATGATTCTAATGAACTCTCTTTCCATCTTGAGACAGAGGGTTCAAGGAAAATATTTATTGAAAAACATCCTATTGAATTCCTCCCAATCTATGGAATCAATTTTCTCTTGGGACATTTTGTTCTTGATCAGTGTCCACCACTGATCAACTTCCCCATAAAAATGATAGACTTCTAGTACAAATTTCTCTTCTTCTGGGCACTAGAGGACAGAGAATTTTTTTTCAATGGAGTTAATCCATAGTTCTGCGAGGAGGGGATCAGAAGACCCTCTAAACATGGGAGGCCTTTCCCGCATGAAGGATTCTACAAAAACATGCTCCTTCTTTGGAGGAGGAGGACATTCCACCTGATTCAAGTTATTATTCATAACTCGATCCAGCTGATCAAGTACTTCCATGATGTTTTGAGCGCTTGCTTCAATTACATTAGGCATATCATTAGGGAAATCATCACATTGCTGATCACATTGGTTGTTGGAAAATGTTCTTCTATTTCCCGACATTATCTAAGAAAAAAACAAATAATTATTGGTCTTGAATACATTGCTATTTAGGATAAAAAGAATATTTGAACATAAAAGTATGAACTTATAATTAAGAATTATATCATGACTTATGATTAATTAATTTTATATCTAGGTTATCCTCGATCTATTTCTTAAATTATATTATTATGGGCTTCTTTTTGTCCCTTAATAATGGTTTGTACTAAGCTCATGAATCTACTGAAAAATATTCCTCAGGAGTGTCGTAACCATGAGTGTAGCAAGGCCCGTTATCATGCACCAGTTCCAGTTTGAGTCAAACTTAAAGTGGTGTTTTTTGGGTTTTACCCCTATATACATCTGTGCCAAAGACACTTCTACCTTCTCATTTCATGACAGGGATGTATTATCTTTCTAAACCACTTACTCTATACTCACTAAATTTTAGGACTTTTTCCCTAAACATAGTCTCATCCTTAATGTTCTCAATAAGGTTCTCTATTCATAATCACCAAAAATAACTAGGCCATCCACTGATACCAACTATAGTGACCCGATCCTGTTTCATAAAACGTTTCATGATTTTAAGCATAATTAATCTCTAGAGTACAAGCCAAGGATTGAGAAGTCTAGTGTCTTGGAAAACTAGGTACATATAACATAAAACATGGGACTAATAAAACTTTTTTATTTAATCACCATAAAGAGCTTCTTAACTTACATTGAGCCATTACACCTGCATAGGGTACCCTGAGGAACACATGAACAAAAGGATGAGGTAAAAAACCCAGTAAGGGAATGATCATAAGGATACATCTCAAGCACATGAGTTAGGAGGGATGACATAATGATATCGAAAGCATGAAACTTTTAAAATCATTTAATATAATCATGGGATAATATAAACATGGAATCATTTCAATGTGGAATAATCATAAAAAATATCTTTAGTATGGGTCAAGGCTAACCGCCAATCCTGATTCCCATTTCAGTACGGGTCAAGGCTAACCGTCAATCCCGATTCACATCACATCTCATGGGACTTATCCTTTCCCAATGCATTGGAGAGCTATCTGGGTGCACCAATCTCAACATTTTCATTAATATTCTTTCCACATAAATATTCTTACCACATATACAATCATTCATATTTGACCATACGTAAACATAAGGGTACCCATGGAATGATTTGGGTACCACAATCCTGACATAAATCATAACCAATGGGGGTATCATGAAAGTGTCCTTTAAAGAAAAGGATTAGAAAGTAAGTGGACGTTAATAAGGTATTATAGGCATATAACATGTTATGTGGTAACAAATATAAGTGACATCACATAAGAAATGTATTTGAGAGACATTAGCATTAAACTATTTTTGTGCGGTTTTAAGGAAAACACTATATAACTTTTAAAATAGTAAAGAATACATTATTTTATATAAAACCAGAATTGAACGATTAAGGTTTTAGAATATAAATACTGAATTTAAAAGACAATGGTGTCTTAAAATAGAAGATAGAGTGCACTTGAAATTTTATAAAAGTTTAGGAAATTCCTTAAAAAAGATTGTGCTTATTGGGAAGTATCGAGGAGAGATTCACATAAAAACATGTATATCCCCAAAAGATAATGACATATGGACCTTGAAACATGAGTTTGGAGAATAAAAATAGAATGGTAAATTTCTACATAAAAAGAAAAGATAACTACATTTTGGTAAAAATAAAGATAGAGCAACTTGAAGGAATAACGGAAGTTCGGTTAGAATCCATTATGGTTGATCGACATAGTATCAGGTGTAACTAAGAGGGATTGATGAGATAGATAAGGGGTTTAAAATAACTTATAAAACATTAGGGAAGTATGGAGAAGGTGTATAAACATACCCCATCACTCGTGATTACACAAAAAAGTCACAACATAGAGAACAATATTGATTAAGAGTGAAAAGGGAAGGATCCCTTAACATAATTCTGTTGGTGTTCTCAACTTGTTATTAACGACCCAAATAAAAAAATTATCCTTAATAATAAATAATCCTAGAAAATCTTATATATTCAATTTATTTATTATAAAACTTTTTTGATCATTAAAATCCATGTGGATTAGTTACAAGTTTCAATTTCATTTTTCGTGCTGGTTTGGTTACTTGGCTTTAAAAGATCGGTTCACTTGTATTAAAGTTTGGATTATATGCAAGATGAAAGTGTTTTTCCAGAATTGAAGTTATATTATATAGTTAATACCCAGGATATTACATTGTTTTAATTTTAAATAGGTTACATAGAGTGAAGTCGAATTATTATATATATAATTATAGTGACAACCATTTTTGTTAATCAGTGGATTCGATTACAAAGAAAGTGTTTTTCTTTATAACATAATTACATTTGTACCAAAGGATTACATAAAAAAATAGGATATATTATATATATAATAATCTAGTTCAACCATAACAAAAATTGTTTCATGAACATAATTAATGATAATAATATAAATTGATAAACTATTGTCCTTGAATGTGCTAAATTGGCACATCTCAAATGGTGATTTCATTTCCATCAAATAAAAGGGTGGGGAAAAGATAGAAGATAATGAAATATTACACTATCCTGATGACATTCCATTACATGTATTTTAATGGATTTATCATACTTTTATAGTGAAGGGAGCTGAGGAATGAAATAAAACAAAAGAACTTAAAAGAAAAGAAGAAATTGGGAAGTGGAATTTACCTATTGAGACTTCCTCCTTTGAGAACCTCTTAAAGGGAGAGGTTTTGGTATTTTGAGGGGTTTGAGAGCTTTTTGATGTGGGGGAGTACCTTGGGGAGAGATTGGGTCACAATAATGGGAAGGCACAAGGCTTGAGATGAGGGTATTGAAGAGGGAGTTAAGGGGGGTTTTATTGTGGAGGAGAGGAGGGATTTCAAAATATTATAACCATTAATTTGTTATTTCATCCCAAGAGAAGGAATAGTAAGTATTAAATGACCAAGAATAGTGATTGTATCATGTGATACCGAAACAAGTGGGATTAAATCAGCAGAACATCATTGATGACTCAATTAATCCATTAATCAGAATTTATTGTGAATTATCGGATTCTACAATTCATCAAAAATTCACATATTTCAGAAAAAAATCAAAAATTAACCTAAACCATTTTTTGACATGTAGAATCCAAAAATGATGTCCATTTTTCAAATATAATTTTCAAAATATGATGAATTTAATATTTAATTAAAATAATAACTTATTATTAAAAAACAAGTTTTAAAACATTCATTTACTTATTCTAAAATATAAGTACATCATACATTCACTTGAATATTATTTTTATACTATCATAGGTAAGGTTACTATTAATTAGTATATATCTCTATTAATAAAGTTATGTTACTATACATATGGGTCAGATTCTATTCACCAAAAATTATTTTTGTTTTATTGGACCACAAAAAACATCTTGAACACAACCGTGTATGTCATATTTTCAAAATTCCAAACACCGAAGTGAAAAAATAATGATTAAAGGTCACATACCAATTAGTAGTTCATTATGTTCCGTTTTCATGTGATTTTATGAAATAATTATAAGAAGGGTATTTCCATTGAAAAACATTGGGTCGTTACATTTACTTCACCAGGGTGCCCTGCACTACCAGTGCAAGACAAGACCCTACCAACTCCCCGCAGGCCTAGACCTGATTCCCCTATTGAGAGGTCAACACCACCTCATCCTATCCATTCAAAGCTATCTGAAAAACAACTTTTCTACCTCTACACAATCCCATCTTATGCCTGATATTGAAGCACTAGAAGAAGAAGTCTTTCCATGAATCTAACACAAATAGCTGTTTGTATCTATACTCCTCGCCGACATCATTGAAAAAAAATATTACCGAAGGTATAAATAAATCCACTTCAATGCAAATCCTCAATGAAACTGGGTGAAAAACTTCCCTATATCAAATGTTAGAGCATAGATAACACCCGAAAACATTCCCAACCATACGTATAATAGATGGATTATAAAATGTAATTTTATGTTCTTTAAATCATCCCAAAAATGACGTGGCTTCAGAATACCACTTCACTTGATAATCCTATGTCCATCAGAATAGAACTAAATGAAATCCAATGAATGATTGCAGAGAAGACGACCATGCCAGAATCAGATCTTCTTATAATAAAAATTGAATCATAATATGTCTTGAGTTGAGGAGTACCACAGTGGAGGTCTCCTGTAGATCCTAATAATAAATGATAATGTTGTCGAGGGTATCAATATATAGAAGCCTCTTTTTTAATCAAACTATAATTATCATGTTAAGAAATGTAGAATCATTAGTGAACTCCTGAGCTGAGAAAGACAGCTATGGAATCCCATAAATAAGTTCAGCAAATTTAAGGTATAGAGTGAATTTATGAAAATAGGGAATATAATCGGGATCTGAGAAGGGTAGGAAGAGGTGATCATTAGTTAGAGGCGGCGAAGATCTCCCAAACCCAAAGAGATGAGGGACCTTCTTGGAGGCCATCGCCACCTTGGGTGGAGATCTCCATCCGAAAACACTACCTCTCATTGTCATCCCCTCAATCTTCTATGACTAAGAAAATAGAATTTTAAAATGTTTCTAAGAATGAACTCAAATTTTCATGCATATAAAATCATCATACTGGCCCCTATCATAATCCAAAGTGAAATATTTATTGTTTCATTAATGGCCATTAGTCAATTATTAAAATGGAACTAGTCTCCCAAAGATTTTTATCATATGAGGACGTGATATTAGGTGGTGTTAAGAAAGTTAAATAATTCTAACATCCTTATGGATTTAATGGGAATTAAGAGAAGTAGATGATGACACAACATAAGATATATAATGAGAAGAAGGGAAATAATGATTTTTCCACATGTGATGACATTGGAAAAAACACATTGGTAATTTAATAAAGGTAATGAGAGTTTTCTACAATTGTAAATAGAACAGACACCATGATTATAATTACATGTGGAAGAAAGAAATTTCCAAATCTCATTGATTCAACTATAATTACATTTTTCACTACACAAACTCATATATCAAGCATAAAGGGAATATTACCTAGATGAAATTAAGATATCTCAGTCAACCTTATGGAATTAATTTCGATGAAAGGGAATACATAAATTTATAATTTATTTAGATTCATGAATTATATTATAGAATTAATTTTAGTAATGGTATTTTGTTTATCATTACGATGAAAAATTATATGATAATTCTGTAGTATTTTTTATTTTAGTAATTGTTAGTGTTATTTAATGGAATAAATGACTAAGGGAATTGATAGAGTGGAAAGCAATGAATTTGGAAGAACAGAAACATGGGGTATGATAACACATAATATATGGACGATTTTGAGATAATAATGATAACGATAGGTTTATATTAGAGTATTGGTGAAAATGAAAATTTTTATTGATTGGATGTCTGTGTTATATTTTATAGAGTTTATTACATTTTTTTAATGAGTATATAAATTTGATAATTTGTGATTTTGATTAAGGAAGAAAAAGAAAAATAATTATTGAAAGCATTTTCGATTATTTTTTATGGTGAAAAAGGTATTCACATATTTGGTATGCAACTATTAGAGATAATAAATTACTTTGGGAATGCAAGGTTCATTTCATTTTAATAATTTTGTGACCATACATGTAAAATATTTGACATTGAATTTAGACTGACATATTTCAAATTTGATATATTGATAACTATTTTTGAAATTTATTAAGGTTAATTTACATGTTTTTTTGAGTATTGGTAAATTATAGACACTAAAATATTACTCATTATAACCATTTTTGTCTTGGATTTTGTATTAATACATAAGGAATCCATTTTTATTTTTATAGGATCTACTAAGAGTTAATTTTTCTGATTCTATCATAAAAATCATTTTTTATAATAATTTAGTTGACTATGATAAGAAGTGGGAATTGTTCAATGAAAAACCAAAGGATGAAATTGTACCTATGAAATATAAATATATCATGTATGTATATTTTCTCTTATTATCATTAAATATTTAATAGTAATTACATAACACTATGAAAACAATAATGAAATCAAATTATCAATGTACAATCATTTCCATTGAATCAAATTCTTTTTAAAACATTTTATATATATGGATTTTTGGTAAATAATGTTTCTATATCATTAAATTTATTATGATCAATTATATCCATCACTCAACATAATTACCTATGTTATTCTTATGGGTCCATATATTCACATACCAAAAATTGTTCCTACATGGAAATATAGTTATGTATTATTCTTGATATCATTAATACATTAAATTCGATCTTATCAAGAGGTTTATTTTTTATCCTTCTTTTATGGCATGGTTTTTCAAAAAAAGATAGACATATGATGACCAAAATAGAATTGTGAGGATGCAATATATTTATGTGGATATAATTTAACACCCTAATAAATTAAAAGAAGAACATTCTATTCGATAGTATATATGAAACAAAAAACCATTATTAGAAGAGAATTTAAAAAATTGAAATGTTATGTTATACTTGATTAAAAATAAATTTAATCCCTTTGATATCAAGATCAACATGCATAATTGGGTTTAAAGTAAACATGATGTTCGATTGAAATATTATTATTTAATCATGAACATTGTAGCCTAGTCATTAAGTTTAAATATCTAAATATGAGTAACTATATTATGATAATCATATGGTTTACAAAAGTATAAAAAAATTTAATTTGATATATTATTATTTGAAATAAAATTTTGAAGAAGAAGAAATTTTGATTCTAAAATATATTATTTTTCTAAATGGTGGTTTAGTTGTAAAATGAAAACAAAATTTCAAAAAAAAAATTCACCAATTTAAGAATGTTTATATAATGAAACCTTTTTTAAATAGAAATGTGAAAATTTTATTTGGGAGAATTTTAAGATCATAATATTTTTTGGATACTTATTGGGATCATTTATATATGCAATCTTAACCATTTTTTACATCTTGGTTTAGTTTTACTTTGTGAACTTTTGAGGTGAAATTGGATAATTTTGGAAGGTAGAGGGGGAAGTTAAAGGTTGGATAAAGGTATTCCCAATTAATGACCCTTGACATCAAAATGTGTGAAAACAAATAGATGGGATTCACACTTTTAGTGAATTGTTATTCCAAACACATTCCCTCCTTGGTGTAACTATGTGACCCAAGGGAGGAGGCACATTGTAAAGTGATTCTATAGGGAATATCATGCACCCCTCCCCAAGGAACTATGTTTGGGGAATTAATTCCCCCAATTACTAGTTTTAAATTTTTTTAACCCCCAGGTCTTCACATTAATTCAACCCATCTAAACCCTAACTCATTTCTAAAGGTTTTATAGGCTTACATATGTATTCCAAGGGCAAACAAACTCTGTTATTGGTGAATCGATGATTGGATGAAAAATTTTCCCCAATCATAGTAAGAGATTATTATCCCAGTATGTTTACTCTGTCTTTCTTGTTATTCATGCGTCTTGTGAAGGGATGATTTCCACTATTGGGGATAGTTTTGAACTAGGTTTTTATGGATATAATTTTTTACATTATGTATCTAGGTTTTAGATATAAATTTTTTCCTTCATTGTGAAATTGAAAATTCCACTTAAATTTGGTGATTCCCATGGTAGGTGTCCATAAATACTTATATGGTAGGTGGTATAAATTGAAAATAGCATAATATATATTTAATTTTTTATATGTAATTGTAAAATTTAAATTTCCATTAGATGGAAATTTCATCATTAATAGAATTCCTAAAATTGAATTTCCATGTAATAATGAATTGGTTTGAAATTATGAAATTGAAATTAGTCAACTCATGATTTTGAAATTGATGGGATAATGGGATTATAGAATTTTTAAATTTATGTGATTATGGAATTGATTGATTAAATCAATCGATAATTGGTTTATTAATGGTAATAGTGGGATTTTGGGAATTAGCATAAAGTCTTAATGAATTATCTGATTAAATGTGGACAGATGATCTAATAGTAAATTATTCATATTAATAAATTTCATCGAAATAGTGATTAATGATTATTTTGATAAATTTTAATGGGGAAAAGTTAATTATAATTTTTGAAAATAATTTTAATGATGCATAACCTTGATGATTATGTAATTTTTGATTTGTTATGCCTTGAGATATTTATGATATATATGATAATGAGGTGTGGAATATAGAATGGGGATAAAAATACCTATATGTTATAGTTAGTGCAAGACAAGGACCATGAAACCAAATAACTATATGTGATAGTGAGTGAGGAATATGTATTGAGGATATAAATACTCATAGGTTATAAAAAGCTTGGGATAGGGACTGAGGCTCCAAATACCCCTGTGGCATTGAGGCATGGGACATGGATAGAGGCTCCAAATACCGATTGGATATTATACATAATGTTATACACCCTTGATATTAGAATTGGTCTATCATTCCATATGTCTATGACATGAATAGAAATAAAATGATATTTTATAACCATGGTATTTTGTTATGTGAATCACCTTGTGGATATTTCAGTAACTGTAACATGTTGAAGCAGGAATTGAAAATTTGGATGACAACATGAACATGAAAATTTATTTTTTTTAATTAATGAGTAATGATATATGATAACTATCTAATTATTCATTGTAATTTATTAGTTATAGACTTTTATAATCATTTATTTACTAGATATTTTTTTAGATTCCAATTGGGGTGTTCTACTGAGTTTTACTCACATGAAACTCATGTTTTTTTATTGGTAGTAGAATATACAATACATTTACAATATAAGATAAGGAAAAATCCCTTTTATAGATGGAATATATGGGATTGATCAAGGATAAGGGAACCGAACATGGTTTTTGAAACCACATGGGATGTTTGCTATGATTGTTTTGGGTTTTTTATTCGGAATATCAACTCAATTATATCATGACAAATCTATTATTTAGTTTTGGATATTATATTCTTGTCATGGAAATCATGTTATATTTATATTGTTATGGTTGTGGATAATGTTATTTGGTTTTTGTTATTCATTACACTATTGTCTTTAATTGATAAAATGGTTAAAGTCTTCCTATATTTTATATTTTACCCTCACTGATGGTTGGAAACCTCTGCCATATAAGGACGCGCATGTGATTTTATATGACGGACTGGATTGTAGAAATAGTTTGTAGAACATGTGAAGAGATATTACAATGTGGTATCAAAGGGGTTTATTTTCTTCAACATTTGTCTTATTATTTGGGAAATATAAATATAAGACTAGGAGGAGTTAGGACTTGGACATGATCTATGGATGGGTGTGTCTAACAAATGTATGGGGGAATCCCCAATTACCATGGGTGTGATTGTAGTCATAGTTTTTTTTCATTATGGTTGAATGTTTTTTCACCATGGGTGATACACATTTATTTATGTGATTATTGTTTTTGAGATTTTATGATATTTGACTAATGCCTCAGTATGGAACTAGATTTTAGTATTCATGCATCATTCTAGGCACTCTGTAATTATTTTGAAATGATTCATTTTGAGGAACACACGGGAAAAAAATTGTAATGTAAAATGCATCAACTGTATAGATGTGGGTAACAAAGAAAATAATTATCCCATTTATAAATGGAATTTAACCCAGAAAGGCCAAGGGAGAAATGATATGAATATGTGATTACAAAATTAATGGTTTAATTACATAATGATTTGGTGGTAGTTCCATTTATTTTATCCAAAAATTTAGTTAATTTGTTACTTCAATATAGATATTCACAGTTAATTATATCGTACATTTTTATCAAAATAATTAGATATTTCCCTTATACTAAAAAAATTATTTTATTAGTCATGAAATTTAATTGGAGTTTTCACCAAATTAAGGGTGTTGTAGTTAGTTCCCATTATGACACATATATGAACATTATTTAGGGAATTTATCATTATACCAATGATTGATTTTTTATATAAAAATTTATATATAATAAAATTATATATATAGTGAAAACATTTAATGAAAATATAATTATATTATTATTATTGAAAATATGTTTAATTACAAATATTTAGAGAGGATACCACAACATATCTTTCATGTCAAGATCCACCTCCAATAGATCTTATTAAGGAGCTCATTTGGGAAGAATATCAGACATAATATATAGATAAAAAAGGTAATATTTAAATTGAGTATGTACCTATTGCATAGGAATATATTTTTGAATTTCATAAGAAATTACATGGTTTTCACTATAGCATATAGTTTAATTATTAATTGATATAATCTCCGATGCATGAAAAATATCAATGACGTCGTGTTAAATAGAAATTGTGGTGTTAGTGGAGTTGAAACAATAGAAATAGGATTTTTAAGATAATGGATTTATACTCTATATTGTTTCACCTATTGGAGAACTTGTACCTTTCATTATGAATAAAAATTGTTCTGTGAGGTCATATATTTATTATAGTAAAATAATTATATTATGATAAAGAATAAGTATCTAGTACCTCACATTGAATACTTGTTTGATCACCTAGAAACAGAACTCTATTTTTAAAATATAAATCTGTCTTCTAGTTATTATAAATTTTGTGGAAATGATGAAGATATCGTAAACAAAACATTTCATATTAGGTATATACATTAATGGTTCATAGATATGTCATTTGGGTTGACTAATGAACCATTTATCTTCATCAATCTAACGTTTATAATATTAATGGAAAACCTTGATTTCTTTGTCGTTGTATTTATGGATTATATCTTGGTACTCTATAAGAGAAAATAAGAATATGTAAAACACTTAAGTATCATTATAAAAAATCATAGAAGAAATTTTTTGTATGTGAAATTTATAATGTGTGAATTCTGGATTTAGAATTTATCTTTTCTGATCCTCATTATCTCCATGGATGGAATCTTAGATGATCATTCGATAAATGACTATGTCCAAATTATATTGTACTATTTCACGTATTGAAAATAATTTGATTTTTGTCCAACCATTTGTAAATTTTACTCATTCCCTCAAATATATATGTTGTGTTCTATATATCCTTATTATAGAGGTATAGACTAGACCTGACACGTGGTCTCAAATATGAAGAAATATAAATGGAACCTAATTTATCTTATTATGAAGATCCTATATAGATTAAATAAACTAGGTAAAACATGTCAAGCAATTGGATAACTCATCTTGTAAAGCTGCATGGGATAAATCATAAGATAGGGAAGGTAAAATGGGTACCCGAAGTGATTATGATGAGAATCTTACTAAATATCATAATGTGGTTAGATTATTTAAATTATTTGGATAGAACTTGTGTAGGGTGGTCCAATTTAGCACCACGAGACTTTATGATTTGTTTTATTTTAAATTAATACATTCACATTGATAGATTTTGACACACACAGCCCTGAGTCTAAAAGAAGCATAAAATAATGAACTATTATAACATAGTTGTTAAATTAAACGATATGAATAAAAATAACCATGTTATGAATATTATATGGTTAAAACTTATATAAAATATGGTGAATATTTATTTATTGATTATATATAAAAATAGAATAATTTTAATGAATAATTTATTTTCTAAAAAACTAAATTTTTTCTAAAATATATTTTTGATTTCCATTAGAAATATAAATTAAAATTAATTTTTTCCCTTAGAAAAGAATTATTTTATAAATTAAAAATAATTTTTTAAATTAGGTTATATGAATGATACGAGAGTTAATTTTTAGTAATTATCAAGGAAGATTATTTTTTTGACAAATAGTGAAAAATACTAGATTTTTTTGGAATTTGTATTTGTTTTAAAGTGTTTAAAAATATAATTTTGATTTAAAATAAATTTAAAAGAATTATTAACTATATTATATATTAATAAATTACATTTATCATATTTTAATTAAATTTTTTATAATTAAACATTCTATACATATTAGAATTTTCCCTTTGGAAAACTTCTTTTTCATTATGTTGGTGATTTTACATTGAAAATAAAAATTACCACTTATTTGAATGGAATATGAAAAAAATTATTTTATGTTTATAATAATAATAATTAATATTATATAATATTAATATTGTTGTTTTTTCATATAAAAAAGAAAAAATTGTTATTGTGGATAAGGTAAAAATGCTTTCACTATAGGGTTAAACAGAAACGATAATGGTTATAAAAGAACCAAAAATTATATAATTACTATTTAATTTTTATATTTTAAACTCATATAATTAATATTTTTATAATTACTCATTTTGGAGAATGGTTTCATTTAAAAAATGTCTGTTTTTGCATTTCCTTTTTACAACATCCAAGTGTCTACTCTCTCACACTATTAAAAAGACACCCTCTCATTTTTTATATTATAAATAATTTTTGTTTAGAAAATATATGATAAAATATCATAATTAGATCTATAAAATTTTCATTTAGGTCTTATTTTAATTATTAAGTCGTCTAAATAATGCTTTAAGTATAAAGATAAAGTAGATCTCTGAAGCGGAGGTAAAATTCTGAAACATGTTTTCTTTTTTATTTGTTATTCCACATCATAAAAATATTAAAAATATATTGTAATAGATAAAACATGTGTTTAATTTTTAATATTATCTAATTAGGCTAATGGACCGACCAATACTCTCCTCCACTTACATCAAATGAAAAACCAAACCATCGATCATGTGTAACGTGGACTACCGCATCACGAACCGTTGTAATCTGTTTTCAATAATAAACATTCAAGGATGTATATAATTATGTATTTTATGTATGAATATGATATTTATAAAATTTATAAACATATGTAATTATGGGATCATGTATTATTTCTTTCTTTCCAATCCGTTGGAAAACATTCACGTCGCGTTTCTGTTTGTTGGGACTACCACCTCTGTATAGCACTTTGAATTTTTATTCATATGTTTTTGAAATGGATAGTAATGAGGATATATTTATGGAATAAAGATTTGATATTTGATATTTTTTGATTTTTATAATGTGAAATATTATTTACCTTTATTTTGTTCTATTTGTTTTGAAAAATATAAATTGCATTAATGTTTACGTAAAACATACCATCTCTATAAATGATTTAATCCATTTTCCCACATCAAACATTTACGGAAAATTATAAATTCTTATATAATAAATAAATATATAATTTATATTATATTTATATTATATATATAATTTATCCATGAAGAAATTAAAATGACTAGAATTACCGAAGTAAAAATACATGAAAAATGAACATTTATCACACAAAACAGGGATTTTAACAATTATTTATTTATAAACTATTCATAAAAGTCTATAATAAAATCATATTTGGTATTAAATATTTTATAACGGTTATTTAATAGACTTATAACAATGATATATTTATTTTAAATGATTTATAGACACATATAAAGGAAATCAGACAAGAGATAAGGGTTTCTCAACTCGCCATTACTTCTATTTGACATGTAACATATTCTCCACATGATTATTTTCTGTCATGTATATAAAATGACATATATTAAATAAGTCATTAATCCGTATATATTCATGGGTTATAATTTTAAATTGAAATTATTTATTTTTGGGGGTTATCCTTCAAATGTTAGTAAAGTGGTAAATGTTTATGTTTCAATCTCATTGTTTATCCAGATTGTTAATGATTATGATTACGATGATGGGATATTATGTTCTATATTTAATGAAACCCCTGAATACTATTATCTAGTAGTCAATTATTGATAATACATGTTTCCCTCTCATTCTCCTCCTTTTAATAACAAAAAAGACCAAAAGTGTGTTTTTTTAGAAAACTGATATCATCACTCTCATGAGTCGAAACACATTTTTTCTATTTCAATGAATTATAAATATTATTTTAAAAATAAGTTAATGTTATAGAAAGGATTAATTAGATGAATTTTTACTCACTATTTACATTTCATCAATTTCCTTGAAATGAATATTTATTTCTTTTCTTAAATGATGTAATTTTTTACCTTCTTACAACAGTGTTGAACGAATGATTTTTTAATATATATTGCATGTTGAAATTCCCAACCATTACAAAAAGTCATTAAATTGAAGAATCCTTTATCTTTTTACCAGGTTAATTTTAAATAAATTTATTCACTTATTCTTTTTAAAATTCCCAATGCTGGAAATAGATTTTATAATTGAGAAGGATATATTCCTAAAGAATGATATGATTGAATTATTATCATATTTTGATTTATCAATAACTAAAATCCTCGGCTTGATAATTAAAAATGTAAAATATATTGAAATTGTATCATCCTTATTATTTAATTGTATTTTTATGATCATATTACTTGGTATGATCTATATTGTTACCAATTTCTATATTAAACTTGACTAGTTTTTATTATGTTTATTGCTTTGGAAGGTACTTGTATTTTTTTTGCTTGGTTACAAATATATATTCTTGTGTTAATTAAGTATCACCCATTACATATTTGGAATTAATTTTACATAGTATGTGATGGTAAGGGCCCTATATATCCCATTGATGTATTGGTAGGTCTCATGAGATTTACTAGCTCGGGTTTTTGTATGAGGCCTTAAACATTTAAATTACAAGTTTTGGAATAAGGCCTTTTGACTTAAGAAATTAAGAAAACCCTAATTTGGAGATGATATATTTATATTCCATGTGATTATGAGATTAGTTATAATATCAATGGTTATGATTTAATATAGTGTTATTTTTTATATAGAAATATTTTTTTATCATTTATTCAATCTATATTAAGATCTTGTAATATATTAAATTTCATTTGATTTCATTATTTACCTATATATATTTATTATTCATTATTTATTTAGGATAGATTCAATTTTATTCATACCCTTACGATGTATTAGATCATAACCCATTCATGTGCCTCATTTCCCAAGGATGCTAGGAAGTGTTTTGTGATTGATTAGTTGAGATATACTAAATGGAATCCTGGTGTAATCAAAGAAAATAGTAAGTTTTATTTTATGTTTCCAATTTTATTAATAGATTAAAATATGTATTTAGATTACTAGGACTATTAAACTCTTAAATACATGAAAATTTAATTCCATGTATTTTATTCCAATATAATAATGTTACCTTCTTAATTGGGATTCTATGTTCGGGGACATTACATTATCCACCAACAATCCGAACATATCACATAGTAATAAACATAAACAATTAAAAGTGGATTTTTATTAATCATAACTATACAAATAATTTATATATAATAAAAGGAATGAAAATTATGGTGTTATGAATTATTTGTACAAAACCATTCATGGTTGCTGAAATAGGAGAAAAAATGCACCGGAAACATCCTTAAGTGAAGTTACTCATTATCAATATCCAAATACCACTATATAATGTCACGATAGCCTTAATCGATCAAGAACAGAACATTATTTTCCACATTATTCATCTATTATAGCCCCACCAATATCAATATGTAAGAGGGAAATTTTTTCATTTTCCTAAACTTCTAACACTAACTCCACCATTGTGGGATAAACGGTATCGATATGTACCAACCATGTCCATTTAATTCATAGATAAAATTTTTATTTTTACAAATCACGCATTTTTAGCTAATATATGGTATAAATAATTGTAAAAAATATATAAATTGGTAAATAATTCTTTCAAAAATCATAAATAATAATTATTTTAAAACTATTCTATTTGACTAAAACTGTATCCTCAGAAACCGAAAAATAATTCCCATGAAATTAAAATTAATTTTTGTGAAGGTGAGTGATAAAAACGTTGATGAATAAGGCATTTGGGGATTAGTTGATACTATAGTAAACAAAAGAGAACCTCTATAATGAAAAATTATTAAAAAAACAGGCTTTGATGGTGTAAGTGATTATAAGACCCTTTGAGGGATTTATTGTTTGAAATAAAATGACTGAGGCTAGAGGGAGAAGTAATTGATTGATTTAAGGGGTTCATGTGAAATTTATAATTCAATGCTATAAAAACTATGGATAAACTACATCATATCATGATAAAATTGTCATTTAATAACGAATCCAAATGAGGAATCATTTTTGAATAGCCCATATATGTGATGGCACTACCAATCACCCATGAGTAGAGAGAATGATCCAAAGTAGATCACCCTCGCATAGTGAGTAATCCAGACACATTTTGATGGCCCTTGAGGTAGAGGTTTCAAATTGAGACTCCAAACTTCCAATCCATGACAATAAAATCCTTTATTATATCATTACATGGAATCATCCACCATGTTGTGACCTCCTACTTTCACGGATTCCTCTACACTAGCTATCTCAATATGGAACCATCTTCCATATTTTGGCCTCCCAAACCGAAAAGTAAAATTTTACGTAACTTGAAATTTGATATTAAACACTACTAAGACTCACACCATCACACTCATTGTCTATGACATTGTCATGGATCATGCCACCCACAACTCAGTTACTTCTATATGTAATGTTGAGAGAACTTCTCGCATTAGAAATTGAGCTCAAAACCACTCCCGACATCCCAAATCATGATCATGTGAAACCAACACCACATAAAAGGTCCAAACTCATCATAATACATAATATTAAATAAAAATTAATCAAAATAAACAATATAATTCAAGAGGGAATTACCAGGATAAATAAATAATTGTTATTATATTTGTTCTAATGTACACTTACTTGTTCATATCCAAACGTACCAATTCGTGTTTCCACATAACCGGATGTGTTTCTACCTAGAGTCCAATGGTATCCAACAATAAATTATGGTGGGATAATAAATCACGTGGATATAATACCCTTTGTATCATAATTGTAAATAAAATTAATATCAAATAAGCATCTATAAATAATATAACATTATGCAATCAATGATATAATAGTTCATGGTATACCATAATCACTAAATGATCAATATTTAAATATGAATGAAACCCATGTAGATCAAACAATTATAATACCCAACAAAGACTCTATAGTGGGATTATTATATACCAGATGAGATTTATGGAAAATCTCAATTTCCAATATCATTATAGGAATTTCTGGAATACATGTCATGATTGACCATAAGAGGGATGAACTAGATAAAACATCAGAAACATAAAATAAAAAATCCCACATTCCAATATTTTGAATTAAATTTGTTATTATTTATATCAATTTCCATCAGTATCCACCACCTGATTCATATCGCTATAAATGTTCACTACCCACAATAATGAACAAAAAAATCGATATGACCACCTCATTATACTAGTGTAAAAGGACCTACTCCATGAAGGAAAATTTAGAGAATAAAAAAAGATAGATATTTATCCAACAAATAATTTCCTATATATTAATTAAGTATTAACACTCTATTATATAGTTCACATTAAATTAATGATTGTTTCGCTTCAAGGTATAAAATTTCATATGTCATAAAATTTATAATACCTTTTACATTCCACATTATTCAATAAAATGATTATTAAAATAATTTGACAATCAATATTATATCTACAGATCGTCATATAATGCGTATAAAGGAAAAAAAAATATTTATGGTAATCACTTTGGTTGGGCTAAACATATGATTTCAAATATCTTTATATATATTCACCATGATGAGGTATTTTATACCATGTGAAAACACTTTCCACAACATGGTTTTATTCACTATGTTTTATTTTCAGCATCAATGCACAATGAAATAAAATCTCACTTGTCACATAATTCCTTAATGAACTTTTTCAATGATTTTTTACATTTTATAGTAACTTCAAAACTCCTAGTTATATGATAATCATTATGATACTAAATGTTTGGACAAGAACATTATACTATGATCAATCCCCATTTTTGGAACTCGTATCTGACTATGTGGGTCATTTTATAATTGAAAACAATTATAAATTGTCGAATATGTAATTTTATTGAAAGTGTATCTTCTATAGAAAAATAATTACTACTAAACTTATAATGGGGGTATTCGTAATCTTGGTATATCACACTTATACCTTTATATAATCATTTTCTCCATAAGATGTATCTATATGTGTCATTTTCATGCTTATATAATTCTTTTTCCTTGACAATGAGTGACCACTAGAAATGAACATATTAATATTGTTTATGACATATCATACATTCATGATTTATTGTAATAGATTATGAAATTTGAATGAATAAATAAAATTCTATTCATAAATTTATACATGCATATATTATACCACTCAACAAAACATGAACATGAATTTCTTCAGTCTAATTTATTAATGGTCTCAAATTTGATAATTTTCAAATAAGAGACAAATTTCTATGTTGTTTATACTCAACTGGTGACAAGGTCAAAAACACACCCAACCACACCTTGATTAGATATTAATCTATTTTGGAGTATTAAATATATCAATGTATAATGTTTTAAATGTTATTTATCTTATCCAAATCACATAATGGTGATTCATATTATACCTAAATTTTATAATATATTATTGATCATATTAAACTCTATGTGTTATATATTCATGGGACAACACAAATAATATGTCTCTAACTATTATCTATATTAATTACATTGCTTCGTATATGAGAATCTATCCATGATAATCCTATCATATAATAGTTATCCATAATACTCAATAATGATAATTAATTATGGAGAATTAAAATTCTTATTTTGAGTCGATATTATCATCCTCCAATTCATATAACATTTGAATTAAAAATGAATGAATTATAAATATATAATACATTTATATTGAAAAATGATAAAATCCAATTACAAATAATAATTATATATAAACTATATTATATGAAGTACCATGTGACCTCACCTTACCCTCAGACATCTACTATTTAAATGTATTGGTAAATTGAACTACGCAGATCTCTTCTATATCCAAACAATTGATATTTACATCTACCCTCTAAATGATCTCTCAACATATATAGTTTTTTCCAAGGACATTTTTAGTCCATTAAAGTTATTAGGGTTTCATTGAATTAGAAATAGATCAATATTTGAAACAATAATAATGACATTATATCTTAATCTAATGAAACCTCCCCCAGTTCTGTTACATAAAATTTTATCCAACGTGTTTCATTTTTAGTATATGATATAGTGATTTACACATTGTTTGTTGTGTCGAATATCATGGTCACTTACCTCAATATTATATTCTACATAAAATCAATATCTCTCATGATCCAACAAATTCCCATTAGATCATTTAAATTCATAGAATTCCTAAGTCATTTCATATTCATTTATTCATTATGGAACCTGATAAATTTATATCATTAGAATTCTACCATTATTTGGGAAATAAACTTATCTATGTTTAATTTATCTTAAATTAATACCATTATTTAAAAATTCAATCATCTATAAAATATAATTTAGTTCTAAAAACACTTTTTCCTCAATTGAATTATAGAAATACTATTCCATGGTCCCATTGACGTAACCAGTAAATAAACATTTCTCTAACATGGGGATATATTTATATGAAAAAATATATAAAATGTATTATTAAACATTCCAAATCCTATTAAAAAATTATGGATTTTAAATATTTTATATCTCATTTGATATATTTATAAACTATTTTAATGGAATAAAGTTATGAATGAAAAAACTAGATTTGGAAAACATCTCTCAAAATAAAATTTTATGTTCACACATATATTTTATCTATCTAACTATGTACAATAGAGTATGATTCTTATTCCTAGATACACAATAAAATTATTGTCTTCTAAGGGGATTCAGTCGTGAAATAATTCAAAAATCATTTATATTATCAGTAAATATCTAGCTTATGTAATTATTATCAGGATTTGATTAATGATTGTTATTACATTTTTACAGTTAGTTATAATCATCACTTTATATAACATTAACCATTTTAAATTCATCAACCTTTTGTCTAATTATAGACACATATTGATACAAACTGTATTCACCAGTAAATTTTTAAAGTACCTATTACCAAAACAATCAAGAGTATTGATTGGTCCATATACATCACTATATCTAACATCTGATAGTACACTATCCTTCTTAAATGTTCTAAAAAAATTGTATCTATTAATTTTACATAATAAAACATTCAAACAATTAAAATGTATTGTAATACAAATCAATCCTATAATAAAACTCAATGGATTTTTAGGATTGATAAAAAATATTATCTAAAGAAAACAATGGTAAAAATCAACATTCACCATATCATTATAAATTTTTTAAATTCAATATTTTATGTATTTATTGTATGTAAAATTGACCATATTATAAATTATATGAATTATTTTATTCCAATTTAAAGAATAACTCTGGTTTCTAAGAATGAATGATTTTCCAATTTTTTCCAAACAATATATGACAATCATATTTCTATTTATGATGAAAACATGATAATGTTTTTATAATTATATTACTAAACCATTTTGAAAAGATAGATCATAAGTGATAACTTTAACTTATACAAAAAATTACACATTTTTTATATATAGATCTTGTACCCTTTTATCTAATTTTATATTATTTCTGGGATTTTGCTTATCAACACAAATTTCAGATATTTACATGATATATAGTAGGCTTGGTCCGGAATTAGAAAAACAATTTTTTATAACAATCACATCCTTAATATCATTATTATTTACAGTGGTTACCATTTAAAATATTATACACTATTCTAAAATGACATTATTGGTTATACATATAAGAGAACTCAATGTGATAATCATGATTCATGAATTAATCTATAAGAATGACATATCTATGGGTGAGTATCATGTTATAAATTTTGTTAATTAGAATATTCATTCAATTTAGTACCCCTATAAATTATCATCTAATACGTCATAATCAATAATATAACATGATCCATATTTAACTATGATTTTGTTCACATTTTCATTTATCCCAATATTTAGTTATTTCGATACGATGTTATGCCATTCATATCACATATGAATCATTGATAATTGGGTAGAAAAATGTTTTACTACTCCATAATATAGATAACATCAAATAAATTCTTGTATATTACTATTTATTTAAATATTTGAAACTAAGTAAAACCTAAATCTCAAAATATGAATATGGAAACCTTATTCTATTAGGGTCACAAAAACACATAATTCCTTATACAACATAGTCCATTCAAACCCAATAATATCATGATATATTAAGTTGGAGGATCATGTTCTTGAAATTTCCATTCATTAAATAGAATCTCGCACATATTATTTTGAGTGGTTTTCCTGGATTCACAACTTTAATTTGCATAATAATATTATTAAAATCATATTTACTAAATCTTGGGAAATATTTATTTCACCATGTTTCATTTATATATGTCTACATTATTCTAGTTATTAATTTTTAAATCCTCTTCCACTATATTAATTTTTTCGGACCTTAATTTTTTTATAGATTTACAAAACAAATAGTGTTTGTTACTCAAATAAAAAATAAAAGGAAAATATACTTACATATATACAAATACATTCCATTCATGAAGTACATGAAAATATTTTATGTAATGGATTTGAATAATTTGAATCCAAGAAAACCTATAGGAGTATACCTTGAGTGACATATACCAAAACCCAACGTTCCCAAAAAAATAATAAGCCTCCCTCTCATTGAGTAGTTCAACCCAAATACCCTTTATCTATATCACCAAGATATTATGTGAAATATTTTTTCTCAAAATAATTATTATTTATGATATTATTCTTTTCAGGAATCACTATAAATAGATAATTTTATATTTTCAGGTTTTTAGGAAATGAAAAATGTCTTAATGATTAAATTAATTCAAAAATATATATCACAGACTATTGGACAATATTATTATACAATATTAATATTAATTTGTCCCCTGAAAGTTTTTTGGGTATCATAGTTTTAGTAATTGAATGTTACTCTCAAATAAACCCACATTGTAAAAATGAATACTAAAACATCCTTTAAAAATGAAAAATTGGAAACATGATGGTTACCCAATATAAATAATAACTAGGTTTCCAAATGGGAGAACAATAGTGGAATGTTATAATATGTACTTTGGGGAAAAGTGTAAATATTTATAGGGAGATATTGTAGAAGTTAGGACTATAGCATCCTCAAATCGATGTGATTCATTAAACCCTACATGGAATGTATTGATAATGGTTTTAGTAATCATATATTATATATATGACATAATATTTATAAAATAATTATATTATATATTCATTTAATCCATTTAATTTAATTAGTTAAAATAGATAATTAAATAGAAACAACATTCATGCATACTTATGGCCAACCATCTAAAAGAATGATGTATTCTATTTCATAATTCAATTAGTTATGGACTATTAAAAATATTACATAATTTATATATATGATATTGATATAAGTGTTTATGTTATTTAAATAAAAAAATAATGATCTATTTAAGATAATGGATAATAACAAGTGAATAAATAAATGAATAATAATAAAGATATTATCAGAAATGTATTGTTAGCATGTAATTGTTAAATAACATGTAATATAAAGTACTAAAAATTAATATATAGTTCCAGATAAAATAATTTTTCACTTTAATTGGTGTATAATAAACTATTATTTATTATATAGTATGATTTTATGAGTACGATGTGAGCCAATACATAAGGCAAGAAACTTTCATCTCACATTTCATTTTAGTGAGATACATTCCATATTCAACACTCCCTTAATTTGTGTGCTGATTATATATACCTATGAAATATTATATCAGTAATTTACATTATTTAATTATATTAATGATTTATTTAATGTATTTCTTTGATGGGGATATTTGTTCTAAAGTTACTGAAATATTATGTGGTCTACCATCTCACTTATCTTTTCTAGAAGAGACAAGACATGTTCACAAAATATTTCTTATTTGTTGAGTGTTTACTTACAATGGATTGATTATATTATTATTATTATTAAATTTATGTTTTATACATATTCATTTTATTATCATCATTTCTTTTGGATTCTATTGGAAAAGTTACAAAATCGGTAATGTAATTTTATCTCAATTTACCATCTTTGAGACAACATTCCATGTAATGCACCAATATTCTTTTAAAATATTATATACTAACTATTCACCTGTTATATCATGAACCTAATTATTTTCGTGATATTTGATGCTACATTTAATTTAACTTTCTTACTATTTTTTTAAATTCAATCTTTCTATGTTGTAAGATTTTATTGAAAAATTCTCACTGTTTATTGAGATTATTTAGGGTTCAGCTTCCATTGATGAAATGTAATGATCTATATCTCAAGAGAACTCCTAAATCGTCTTCTCCACTACATATTAATTATATTATCATGTATTAGTACAATTTTACCACGCTTTGGTAAAAAATATAATTAAATATTTTTTATTTTAAATCATACATTATTTCTCCTTTCATTTAAAAATCAGTGTTCTTTCAAAACATTGTTTTCTAGAAATATTTTCAATAATTTTTAACTATTATCCTATAATGTTTAAAATAAATTCTTACCCACATTGTAACTTTATAAATACTATTTTTAATGTAATATTGTAGTTTTTCTGATAAAGGATATTTTCTATCCTTTTATGGGGGAAAAGGAATGTTCGACTTGAATCAAACTTACCTTCCCTCATGTCCATAATTTCCATTAAGCCAGCTTGTTATGTTTACATGGTGATTCTTAATTATATTTTCCCTCATATTGTATAATTTTATTTAATTTAATGTGTCACTAAAAATAAAGTTTAAAAAATGGTTCTACAATAAAGAAAATTTTAAATAATTTTTAAAACAGCTTTTATATGTTTTCAAAAGAATATTTTCGAAGAAATGGATTTTAATGATTTATAGATTTAATTATATATTATTAAGAACATTTTTGTTAAAAAGTGGTTTTATGTTTTTTCAATCCTTATTTTTTGTATTCGATTTTTTTTCAAAGAATATTAATTTCAAACACTTTCTAGCTTCATTTTAATGTTTTCATGTTTATTTTGATAAAATGGGTTTCTAAAGGTTTTATGTTTTAAAAACATTTTTCCAAGAAGAAATGATTTTCCCCCCTTGAAAAGTTTTTAAAATATATTTGAAAATTATTTTATTTTTATGAACCCATTTATTGTTGTCACTCGTTCCTTTCGGTGAAAATAATACAAAGGTTTCATCCATATCCTTTCTCAAAAAGGATTATTTTTAGTACATGATGTTTATGAGGCCCATTTCTCTTTCAAATTTTATATATTTATAAATCTTGTTCTCTTTAACAGATTATTTTTTTATCAACCATATTTATATTTAATAGGTTATCTATTTTTGAAACCCATTTCTCTTTAATATGTTATATTATATAAAACTAGTTTTACTTGCATGGGTTATATGCTTATGAAGCTCGCTTATATTCACCATTTAGTCATTGATTAAATGATTAAAAACCTATATATTTTATATATGCATTGATAATAATAACTATTTATGATACCCATATAATTTCTTATGTTATAATTTGATGTTTATGAAACCAATATTTTATTATGGGTCATGATATTATACAAGATTAATTATGTCATAGAACATGTATGTTTGATTTTATAATTTTCTGGTTGCGACCTATATCTCCCTCCAAATCACTGTGTAATGATTTATATATCATTAGGCAATGATGGAAATCAATTTTATGGGATTTATCCACTATGGAATATAGGGAAACTTAATCCACTAAGGGAATATAGTGAAAGTCAATCTAGTATGGGAATATATGTAAATATGATCATCAATTAGTTGATGGGATAACCTGATCCACATTGGGAAAATGGGAAAACCTGATACAAAATGGGAATATGGGGAACCCCAATCAACATTAGGAAGATTAATAAAAACTAATAAATCATAATGAAATGATAACGTCTAGGGATGGTGGTGTCTCCCACCCACTTGGTGTAGTACACATGTATTTTCGTGAAAATTTATAGTAATGTGTCTTGACTTATATGGAATAATATTACATATTTATGTGGATTCCAAAATTCAATTTCTTATTCCTATGTCAGGATTTAATGAATTATTCTTTCATTTACATTATGAGTCAGGTCTTATGAACAACAATTATTTATTCTATGATTCATGTTTATAAATTTTTATATTTACCGTATGATCTTAAAAATTGATGATCAGATTCTCATACCATTATTATCATTTTTATACTTAAATATATCCCTTTTTTATCCTTGGATAGAATCTGAGATAACCCTTTTTAATGTTTCATTCCGTTTTTAATGATAATATAATTTATGTATGATAAGTCTAAGAGGAAATCTAGTATTGGAGAACACAGTGGGAGATAATGTAGCTCACTCATGTTTCAGTTATTACAATTCCATGATTCCAAAGGAACTAAAATATTACAGTTTTTTGGAATCTATTTGTGTTATGTTTTATGTATTCTTCAAAAATTATGTCAGGTCTATGTTGGATAAGACTTGGTTATTGTAGTTGGTATCTAAACATTGTTTTAGTCAACCATTACAAACACCAATGAGATAACCATTGTGTGACCTCTAATGACGTGATTAAAGGTAATTATAAGGATAAAAAATGTATTTTAAAATATAACAAAATATGGTAATGGATGTAGAAAGTGGTTTTCTAGAAATAAATCCATGTATGGATACTATAAATTGACAAATTTATGGCACATATATACCTATGAGTAACAAATCAGAAAAGGTGCATCGTAGGTGACTCAAGAAATACCTTGAAATAAATAATAGGCCTTAGTATGAGTTTGGTTTGACACTGTCAGTAGATATTCTTTGGGAATTCACAAATTCTTTATAAACCATCATAAATGATTTAATAAATAGGTTTTAAATGAATATCCTATGATAAACATAAGGTGTCATAGATTAATGAAACTTCCTTGAAGTAGAAATCATATACTTGGTTTATCATGATTACTTGGTTCCACACTATGAAATTTGTTTCTTACTCAATGATTTTTAGGTTCTATTAATGGAGGGAACCAGAAGGAACTAGGTTAATGATGAATTTGATAGATTACTTGGTGACGAAAAGACATATAGGATGATCACTAGAGTTAATGACGTTGTAATCATGCCTAATAAATACCCACGAAACAATATTAACAATTTTTACCTTAAACATCCCTCAGAATAATGAATGAAGAGATGGAATGAGTTCACTGAGAGTTTGGGTAATAGAGTCCGTGGTAGAAAAAAGATTCAGTTTCCTATATGTTGAGAATATTGGAAGAAACAACCATGTGAATTTCTTAGAGGAATAAGAAGATGTTTTAACTATATAAAAAAGGAAAAAATTAAAGTAACTACATAGGGGAATGAAATTTTTATTAACACATTGTATTAGAATACTTTAGAAACATTCTTGGTTTTTGAATCGAGTAAAAAAACCTACCCCTTTATGAGTTTTTTTAATTAGTGGGCATATCATATTCTCTTTCGATGATCATATCCAAATTCAGAGACATTTATCATTCTTAAATCATATATCTGGATTGGTTTAGAGGCTTAGAGTGTGCCTTATGTGATCATAAGTTCATCTGGAGAGTGGGAAGACTAAAGGACATATAATGGATTAACAGGACAAGGCACACAATTTATGGTAGATCATGCTGCCTCTTCCAGCTTATCATGAACTCGGTTTCTGAAAATCCCAATGGTTTTTCTAAACCATACAGGTGAGACGTGTGGTCGTTCAACCTCGTATGATGTCCTATTAGAGGCGTCCACATGGTATTCACATTGTTAGGGAAATCTGTTCTACACGAAGAACATGTAGTGCCACATAGGCAATAACTATTGACTATTACCCACATATTTTGTGCATGGTTTGGAAAACCATGTGATCTAAAGATGATTCCCTTGAAAGACAAATATTTATGGGTTTCACCTCTTTCTTATTTTGGTATCTATGCGTATTTGATCCCCTTTGTTTGTCATTATTATAGGGGAGAACACACCATACCGTCTTCCTTTAGTTTTGATCCACCTCAACCCCATAAACTCAGTTTTTTCTACTATCAGCTTCATTGGATACTTCCTAGTATAGATTATCACCGCCAAGATTCTCTTCCGTTTTTCTTTTCCTCATGGATTGATAAATCTATTTCATCCATTATAACTATTTTCATTGACCTCAATAAAAAAATTAATTTCTTCCACACCGTAGGGATTTAGAGGATAATTTCATGCATTTATACATAAAAGAGTCCAATGTACGTGTTTCATACCAATCTTCATTTTTCATAGTGGTTTTGGGGGTGTGTATAACGACCCATACTTTAAATACATTGTTATTAATTCAGAATTTAATGACACTTATTACAACATATAACAAAACCAGGAAAGGACCGTATAGTTATAGTGTCTTTAGAAACTGGGAAACATAAACAACTGGTTCATAAAGCATCTACATTGTCTGCCATTTATTTCGTCATATCTATAGTCCCTTCTGGCATATCTTACTTAATAACCTTCTTCCTGACCTGGGGAAAGAAAACATACAAAAGGGTGAGCTCAAATGCTCAGTAAGGGTAAACAAAAGAAATATCAATCACATCATATACACAAGAACATAACTTTTGGAAATCGTAACCTGCAAAAGAAATCATAATTTCATAACATGGGATAAATAATAGTAGTGGAATGTAATCCCAATAATCATAACATAAAACATGAATCTTTGTGGAATACACACATAATCATAGAGAATCATTTCTTATTAGTCAAGGCTCATTTACAAAACTATCTTAGTGGACAAAGTCCATTTCTGAACCGAGTTCACTCCTCGCTTCAGTCCTGTCTCACTAAACAGGTTTAACCTGTCGTTCCTGCCATGTCAATCTCATGAGATACAAAATCTTTACCCAATGCATTGGAGGGAGATATATTTCCCACCTATCTCATAATGATACCATTCTAATGTGTTCCACAAAATCATAAACCATATATCATAGCATAACCCATGTAATAAAAATCGGAATCTTAAACATCGTGACATCATAAAACAATTCATATAAGATAATGGATTTTATAAATATAATTCCATCACAACATAATCAAATCAATGTAATAATAGGGATAGAAACAGAACCCTTTATTACCTTAGATGGAAAATAATTTTGATAAAACACTTGAACTCCATTCTTGAAGAAAATATCCTTTATTCTTCAAAAACACTGTTCCTTCCTTAAAAAGTCATAAAATTCTAAACTAAAAGAAGTTGATTAAAAATAAACATGAAAACTTGTAAAGGAATATTCTTGGAAATAATTTTTTAAAAACCCATTAATGCCATATAAGTTAAAAAAAATTCTTCTCGTACTTTTGTCAGAAAAGTCATAAAGTACCTCGTACGAAAAATGACAAAAGATTCCTTTCATATCTTTTAATAAAAACTCGTCAAAGATTAAAATTGGATTTAAATAATTGTAGGTGGATGAAAATAATATTACATATTTAGGAGACATGGATTTGGATGATAAAATACACCCCAGTAAATACCAAAGTATAAACAATCTCGGATAAAAATGAGATTGTGATATTTTCCCTTACCGTAGGTCCGATTTGCTTCTTAAGTGTCCGAACCTCCTGTATAATGATTTAAATAATATTATTTACTTATTCCAGAATCATACATATTTTTATGATATCATATATGGTCATATTCTTAGCTTCTTATTAGGAATATTTCATTACTACTTGTTTATTTGGGTGTTTATTATTTTTGTTCTTATGCGTGTTTTGTCAAATAAATTCTTACCATTCTTTTTAGGTTATAGATACCACATTTCCAGAATGGTATTAGTGTAATATATATCATATTAATTAATTAAATTCATTTTTATTATCATTATTCAATGAAGATCATGTAGAACGAGTCGCATCACATCGTGGAGATGGTATTCCATACGTATGCACGAGCGATGATATCGTTCATACGATTGTGGAATTGTATTGGAGTGTATGTATAATATTTAAGAATCAATATAAATTCAATATAATCATATATATTCATTAATCACACCATTATACACATCCAAGTAAGTTGGTGGTGGAAAATAGATTACACCACGGCGTATAGCCGGTATTCCTTACGTACCCACGCGCAGTGATTTCATTTTCCGTAGGATGGATAGATGGTGAAATAGGGTTGTTTCATACTTATAATAACATATCAGTATATGATTGATACAGATTTTATTACTTCCTAATGAAACAACTAATGAAGAAGAAGTGGGAGAAGAAATGAAGTTGAAAGAATTGGTAACAGACATTACCTCTTCTTTGAAACGCCTCTTTGAGATCTACTTTTAGGGTACTGAAATTGGTCTTTGAAGAAGACCAGGACCACTAGGATGTTTCTAGGGAAGTGGAGAGGATAAATTGGTAGGTTTTGGCCGAGCTTGAAGGCTCAAAGTGGTGTGAGGAAGAGGGGGAGGAGGTTCCCATTTATAAGGGAGGAGAGGGGAACCTTTGGAATAACTAAAACTATTATTTTATTATAAAGTCTAATTCGGTTTTAAATAGATCCAAATTGATTTATATGGAATCTAAGGTGGGGATGGGTCGAAATACTCTCATCCAATAGAATTTAGACAAGTTTAGGTTCCTATTTTAACCTTATCATTTAGATTTAACATTAAGTAAAATAATTTTACTTTTACCGTATCTTCTTGTGTTCTTATACTATAAGGTTAACAAACATACTATAAGCAGCCAAATGAACCCAAACTTGTTTATTATTAATATTTATAACCTTATCTATGTCCTTTGGACGACCCTTATATTTTTAGGAATAAAATAACAATTACTAATATAATATTTTTTTTAAAAACTATTTTAAGTCAATTTTGACACTATTTAGTAATTGATTTTTGTGAAACTCATAACAGAATGATTCATTTCAAAAAAGTTAATTAAATAAATACTAACATGTCATATTAACCTAAAAAATTATTTGAATTCATAAAAAGCCTCAAATTATATTTATTTGGGTATTTATAACATAAATTATGTCAATATTTCATTAATAAGAAAATCACTACATCATGTTGGTGTCATAAATAAATTAAATTATATATCGTCAAAAAATTACAAATAAAATATAATTATGTAGGAAATTATTTTATATTTCTAATGAATATTTATAGTCGAATATATCTTATGTATAAACCTATATTAAAAATGATATACTTATTAAACATTGATTTTAACTATTTTAACCCTTCTTAAAATAAATTAATAATAAATGTCCTAGTCTAATCCACGTGGGCCTAAATGGTCATATTTTATTCCTAAGGTTGTTTTTGGTCGAATTACACTTGTCCAATAGAATAAGGACATGTGTTAGGGTAATAATAATATCATTTTTACCCTTAATTACCCTATTTACTTTTAACCGTGGTAAATAAAAGTAAAAAGTTACTATTCACCACATTTTACTTACTGACATCAACCGTGTCTCTCGAATTTTTGAAATTCCACTCACAAAAGCGGTAAAATTATGTTTTATGAAAAATTTTGTTTTTTAACTACCACTTAGTGGCTTCACTATTCTTCAAAAATTGAAAGTTTTCAGAAAAATACCAAAATTTCATACTAGGCTAATTTCGATATTCCGAATCCAAAAATGAAGTCCATTTTGAAAAATAAAATTTATAAAATTTCAAAAAGTGGTTATTACGATTCATAACGGCTAGTTTTAATAATATTTTAATAGAATATCGTTGTTTGATGAAACTCGGTATTGCGTACGACGCAAGCTATCGAGGAAGGTCGTGATTTCATGTAAAGCAAGCCAAGCAAGTGAATGATTCCATTGATGATTTATATATCACAAAATTCTCGGGTGTTACACTCTACCCCCCTTAAAATGAATTTCTCCATCGAAATTTGTCACTTTGTAACAAACAAATGAGGATACCTCTCCCTCATCATATCCTCAAGCTCCCATGTAGCTTCTTCTAAGTGGTGGTTACTCTATAAAACCTTCACCAAGCGAGTGCTCTTGTTTCGTAGGACTTTTTCGCTACGATCCCGAATCTCTATCGGCTGTTCTTCATAATAAAGATCTTGATTCAGTGGTATAACTTCTAATCTAAGTACATGTGAATGATCAGGAATGTACTTTCTTAGGAGAGATACATGGAACACATCGTGAACTTGAGAGAGATTCGGTGGAAGCGCCAATCGGTAAGCTACCTTCCCAACACGATCCAATATTTCGAAAGGACCGATATATCTAGTGCTCAAATTCACCTTCTTTCCTAATCTCATGACCCTCTTCCAGGGAGATATTCATAAGAACACTTTATCACCCACTTTAAACTCTATGGCTTTTCTTCGGTTGTCGGCATAACTTTTCTGTCGACTTTGAGATGCTCTAATGTGTTGTTGAATAGATCTGACCTTTTCTGCCATTTCATCAACGAGATCAGGTCCTAATAACATTCTTTCCCCAACTTCATCCCAGCAAGTTGGTGTCCTGCATTTCTTTCCATAGAGAAATTAATAAAGAGAAATCTGAATACTAGAGTGGAAGCTATTATTATAAGAAAATTCCACCAAAGGTAGGTGTTGATCCCAACCACCATTAAAATCCATAGTGCAAGCTCTCAACATATCTTCTATAGTTTGAATTATTCTCTCAGACTGACCGTCTGTCTGAGGATGATAAGCAGTGCTGAAACTCAACTCTGTATCAAGTTTATGCTGTAGACTTCGCCAGAACTTTGAGGTAAACATCGGATCCCGATCAGATATAATAGAAAGTGGTACTCCATGCAATCTTACCACTTCCTTCACATATATCCTGGCAAGCTGATCCAGAGAGAAATCCTCTCTAATAGCGATGAAGTGTGCAGACTTTGTATGATGATCAACTATGACCCAGATTGCATTATTGCCTTTGGATGTTTTAAGAAGTCTGGTGACAAAGTCCATAGTGATTTTTTCCCATTTCCATTTGGGTATGGGTCATGGTTTTAACATCCCCTTAGACTTCTGTCTCTCAGCATTAACATGCTGACAAACCAATTATCAAGAGACATATTCAGCAACATCTCTTTTCATGCCATCCCACCAGAAGTACTCTTTCAGGTCCCTATACATCTTCATGCTTCCAAGATGAATAGAGAATGAAGAATTATGAGCCTCATCCAACAGCTCCTTCTTTAATTCAGGGATGGGAGGAACACAAACCCGATTCCAGAACTTTATTATCCCATCACAATCAAGGTTGAATTCAGGAACATTTCTCACCTTCTTTTGTAACTCGACATCTTCTTTCTGTGCCTCTTTAATCTTCACATGTATAGATGGTTGAACATTCATTTGAGAAAGATACATTTTTTCCCTTTTATTATAATTACAAGATCCATCCACTGTAAATCCATAAACATTGGATCTTTTGTGATCCTCATCATGGATAAACTAGCATGGTCATGTTGACTTAATGCATCTGCCACCTTGTTTGCTTTCCAGGGTGGTAATGGATTGAGCAGTCGTAATCCTTAATCAGCTCCAACCATCTTCTTTGGCTCATATTCAGCTCCTTTTGTGTGAAAATATACTTTAAATTTTTATGATAAGTATAAATGTCACACCTTTCTCCACAAAGATAATGCCTCCAAATTTTTAATGCAAATATTACCGCAGTTAAATTCTAATCATGAGTTGGGTAATTTTGCTCATGTATTTTCAATTGTCGTGAGGCATAAGCTATCACCATATAATTTTGCATAAGAACACACACCAATCCCTTGTTGAATGCATCACTGTAGATCACAAACCTTTCTCCACTACAAGGTAGTGTGATCACAGGTCCACTGGATATCCTTCTTTTCAACTCCTTGAAATTCTCTTCACATTCCTCCGTCCAAACAAACTTAACTCCTATTCGAGTCAACTTGGTGAGTGGATTAGATAATCGTGAATTTTTTTTGACAAAAATTTGATAATATCCAGCCAAACCAAGAAAACTTCAGATCTCAGTTACTGTTGTTGGTCTCGACCATCTTTCGATAACCTCTGTTTTTTGCTGGATCCACAAATATCCCCTCATTTGAGAATATGTGACCCAAAAATGCAACTTTTTGAAGCCAAAATTCACACTTGGTAAATTTGGCATAAAGCTTCTCCTTTCTCAGGGTCTTAAATATAATTATCAAGGGATCTCCATGTTCTTCCTTGCTCTTTGAATAGATAAGAATATCTTCTATAAAGACTACCACAAACTGATCAAGATAATCTCTAAAGACTCTATTCATTACATCCATGAAGATAGCAGGGGCATTAGTAAGACCAAATGGAATCACTATAAATTCATAGTGTCCATACCTTGTTCGGAATGCCGTCTTTGGTATATACTCCCTTTTGACCCTTAATTGATGATACCCTGAACGAAGATCAATCTTGGAAAATTATTGAGCTCCGCGTAGTTGGTCAAATAAGTCATCAATGCGTGGGAGAGGATATTTTTTCTTGATAGAGATCTAGTTAAGTTCTCGACAATCAATGTAGAGTCTCATTGATCCATCTTTATTCTTAACAAACAGAATAGGTGCTCCACAAGGTGACTCACTAGGGAATATGAACCCCTTATCAAGATTCCCTTGGAGTTGCTTCTTCAATTCATGCAACTAAATTGGGGCCATTCTATAAGGTGTCTTTGAAATAGGCAAAGCACCCGGTACGAGTTCTATTAAAAACTCAACTTCACGATTTGGTGGAAGACCCGGTAATTCCTCCGGAAAGACATCATAAAACTCCCATAAAATGGGAATATTCTTAATCGTGAGTTTCTCACCAACCATTTGAGATAAATAACCTTCATTTAGTGGAATCAAGACCCCTAAGATGGAAGAAATTTCCACTGGATGGTTATGTTCATCCTTGAATTGATAGACGATCATAGATTGATCTGGATTATGAAATGTGAATTCCCTTATTAGGAAAATGATATGAGCTCCATATAAAGAAATCCAATCCATGCCATGAATCACATCAAATTCCACTATATGAAGGATCACAAGATTTGAAGGAAGCACTTTCCCACAAACTTCGATCGGAGAAGCATTATACACTTTTGATGCGACTGTTGTGCCATTAGGGGTTGACACAGCTAACTCAACAACTAATTGTTGAGGTAATATGGTGATATCCTTAGAAAATTCTTCATAAATAGAAGAGTGGGTGGATCCAGAATCAAATTAAACATTTTCTACTTTAGAGTGGATGGTAAGTGTACCTTTTACCACATCGTTATCGCACTCCACATCGCTGATAGAAATTGCATGTGATGTTCCTTTTTCTTTAGCCTTAAGAGTTTGTTGATGTCGACCATCATCATCAACCCTTGGATTCGGGCATTGATTGGCATAATGCCCCATATCCTTGCACTTGAAACATTGAAGTGTAGTAGGTTCATTCTGTGTATCCCTTCCTTTGTTTGCATCATTAGACATCTTCTTCCCATCATCGCGGCATTCAAATGCCCTATGACCTTCCTTTCCACATTTGAAACATTTACTTGTCCCTTTAAGACAACTCCCGCCATGTTTCTTTCCACACTTTGAGCATAAGGGAAAGCTCGTCTTCTTTTCAGTGTGCTCTTTAGATTTTCCTTTGAATTCAATTTTCCTCTTCTTATCAAACCCATATGACTGATGGGTTACTCCAATCTCCATCTCGACTTTGAGAGCACATCGAACGATTTCCTCATAGCTATTGAAGTCCCTTATGGATAATGCCCTTCGAATACTTGGTTTTAAGCCACTAAAGAATCGATCGATCGTACTCTCAAGTTGGATAATAATACCAGAAGTGTACCTTTCATGTCTTGTAAAATTTTCTTCATAAGTACCAACAGATTCATCATCCTTTTGCTTTAGTTCAAGAAACTCCTTCTCCATCTTTGTTCGGAGAATACGAGGGAAGTACTTATTGAAAAATAAGTTCTTGAACTCTTCCCATTCCATGGACTCAATTTCATCCATTTGCCTCGTATTCTTAATAATATTCCACCATTGATCAGCATCACCTTCCAAACGATACACTGCTAAGATGACTTTATCATGTTCAGAACATTGAAGAACTGCAAATATCTTTTCAGTAGTACTAATCCATTTTTCACTAACTAATGGATCAGTAGACCCGCAGAATTAAGGTGGACGCTATCTCATGAAGGATTCAACAGAATGTTGCTCCTTCCTTTTCTCCTTTGGAAGTCCTACATGATTTAGAGCTTAAGAAAGTTGTTTGATCATGGCGACAAGTTTTTGTATTCCATCTCCCATAACGTTTGGTTTCTTAGGGGGACAATCATTGTGTTTCACATCTCTTTCCGCATTAACATGGTTCCTTCGGGTTCCATCCATTGACTAAAACCAAGGAGAATAGTGTGAGAAACACTAATTATAATAGGAAAACCACATAATCAAGAATAAAATTTCACACTTAAGGTCTTATCCTAGGTTATTCATGGCCATTTCTAGAACACTAAGATTGAGTTCTATGATTAGACTTATCCTTAGGGTTCTTACTAAGGCTTTCACATCCTAGTTTCCAAAGGTTGACTATAAACTCCCTCTGATACCAACTATAACGACCCATACTTTACATACATTGTTATTACTTCAGAATTGAAGCACACTTATTACAACATATAACAAAACCAGGAATGGACCGTATAGGTATAGTGTCTTTAGAAACTGGGAAACATAAACAACTGGTTCATAAACATCTACACTATCTCCCATTTATTTCATCATATATATAGTCCCTTATGGCATATCTTACTTAATAACCTTCTTCATGACCTGGGGAATGAAAACATACAAAAGGGTGAGCTCAAATGCTCAGTAAAGATAAACAAAAGAAATATCAATCACATCATATACATAAGAACATAACTTTTGGAAATCTTAACCTGCAAAAGAAATCATAATTTCATAACATGGGATAAATCATAGTAGTGAAATGTAATCCCAATAATCATTACTTAAAACATGAAACTTTGTGGCATACACACATAATCATAGAGAATCATTTATTATTAGTCAAGGCTCATTTCCAAGACTATCTTAGTGGAAAAAGTCCATTTCTAAACCGAGTTCACTCATCGTTTCAGTCCTGTTTCACTGAACCGGTTTAACCTGCCGTTCCAGCCATGTCTATCTCATGAGATATAAAATCTTTACCCAATGCATTGGAGGGAGATATAGGTACCACCCATCTCATAATGATACCATTCTTATGTGTGCCACAAAATCATAAACCATATATCATAGCATAACCCATGTAATAAAAATGGGAATCTTAAAGATCGTGACATCATAACACAATTCATATAAGATAATAGAATTCATAAATTTAATTCCATCACAAAAAAATCAAATAAATGTAATAATAGGGATAGAAACAGAACCCTTTAATATCTTAGATGGAAAATAATTTTGATAAAACACTTGAACTCCATTCATGAGGAAAATATCCTTTCTACTTCAAAAACACTTTTCCTTTCTTAACAAGTCATACAATTCTAAACTAAAAGAAGTTGATTAAAAATAAACTTGAAAACTTTTAATGTAAGATTCTTGGAAATAATGTTTTAAAAACCCATTCATGCCGTATATGTTAAAAAAAATTCTTCTCGTACTTTTGTCAGAAAAGTCAAAAAGTACCTCGTACGAAAAATGACAAAAGATTCCTTTCATATCTTTTACTAAAAACTCGCCGAAGGGTAAAATTGGATTTAAAAAATTGTAGGTGGATGGAAATAATATTACATATTGAGGAGACATGGATGTGGATGATATAATACACCCCAGTAAATACCAAAGTATAAACAATCTCGGATAAAAATGAGATTGCGATATTTTCCCTTACCTTAGGTCCGATTTTCTTCGTAAGTGTCTGATCCTCCTGTATAATGATTTAAATAAGGTTATTTACTTATTACAGAATCATAATTATTTTTATGATATCATATATGGTAATATTCTTAGCTTCTTAATAGTAATATTTCATTACTACTTGTTTATTCGGGTGTTTATTACTTTTTGTTGTGACGCGTGTTTTATCGAATAAATTATTATCCTTCTTTTTAGGTTATAGATACCTCATTTACAGAATGGTATTAGTGTAATATATATCATATTAATTCATTAAATTCATTTATATAATCATTATTCAATGAAGATCATGTAGAACGAGTCGCATCACATCGTGGAGACGGTATTCCGTACGTACGCACGAGTGATGATATCGTTCCTATGATCATGGAATTGTATTGGAGTGTATGTATACTATTTCAGAATCAATATAACTTCACAATAATCATATATATTTTTTATTTACACCATTATACCCATCCAAGTAAGGTGGTGGTGGAAAATAGATTACACCACGACGTGGAGACGGTATTCCGTACGCACGCACACGTGGTGATTTCATTTTCCGTAGGATGGATAGATGGTTAAATAGGGTTGTTTCATACTTATAATAACATATAAGTATATGAGTGATAATTATATTATAACTTAATAATGAAACAACTAAAGAAGAAGAATTGGAAGAAGAAATAATGTTGAAAGAATTGGTAACAGATATTACCTCTTCTTTGAAACACCTCTTTGAGATCGCCTTTTAGGGCACTAAAATTGGTCTTTGAAGAAGACTAGGACCCCTAGGATGTTTCTAGGGTAGTTGAGTGTAGAAATTGTCAGGGGTTGGCCGAGCTTGAAAGCTCAATGTGGTGTGAGGAAGAGGGGGAGGAGGTGCCCTTTTATAAGGGAGGAGAGGGTCACCTTTGGAATAACTAAAACTATTATTTTATTATAAAGTCAAATTCGGTTTTAAATAGCTCCAAATTGATTTATTTCGATGAAAAGGTGGGTATGAGTCGAAATCCTCTCATCCAATATAATTTAGACAATTTTAGGTTCCTATTTTGACCTTATCATTTATATTTAAGATTAAGTAAAATAATTTTACTTTTACCGTGTCTTCTTCTATTCTTATACTATAAGGTTAATAAAATTACTATAAGCAGCCAAACGAACCCCAAGTTGTTTATAATTAATATATATAACCTTATCTAAGTCATTTGTCCTAACCTTATATTTTTAGGAATAAAATAACAATTACTAATATAATATTTGTTTTAAAAACTATTTAATGTCATTTTTAACACTATTTAGTAATTGATTTTTTTGAAAATAATAACAGAATGATTAGTTCGAAAAAGTTAATTAAATAAATACTAACATGTCATATTAACCTATAAAATTATTGTAATTAATTAAAAGGCTCAAATTATATTTATTTGGGTATTTATAACCTCAATTATGTCAATATTTCATTAATAAGATAATTACTGCATCATATTGGTGTCATAAATAAATTAAATTATATAACGTCTAAAAATTACAAATAAAATATAATTACGTAGGAAATATTTTTATCTTTCTAATTAATATTTATAGTCGAATTTATCTTATGTATAACCCTATATTAAAAATGATATACTTATTAAACTTTGATTTTAACTATTTTAACCCTTCATTAAATAAATTAATAATAAATGTCCTAATCTAATTCAAGTGGGCCTAAATGGTCATATTTTATTCCTAAGGTTGTTCTTGGTCGAATTACACTTGTCAAATTGAATTAGGACATGTGTTAGGGTAATAATAATATCATTTTTACCCTTAATTACCCTATTTACTTTTAATCGTGGTAAATAAAAGTAAAAAGTTACTATTCACCACATTTTACGTACTGACATCAACCGTGTCTCCAGGATTTTTGAAATTCCACTCACAGAAGTGGTAAAATTCAGTTTTATTAAAAATTCAATTTTTTTAACTACCACTTAGTGGTTTCACTATTCATCAAAAATTGAAAGTTTTCAGAAAAATACCAAAATTTCACCCTAGGCTAATTTCGATATTCCGAATCCAAAAATGAAGTCCATTTTGAAAAATAGAATTTATATAATTTACAAAAGTGGTTATTAATATTCATAACGGCTAGTTTTAATAATATTTTAATAGCATATCGTTGTTTAGTGAAACTCGGTATTGCGTACGACACAAGCTATTGAGGAAGGTCACGATTTAGTGTAAAGCAAGCCGAGAAAGTGAAAGATTCCATTGATGATTTATATAACATAAAAGTCTCGAATGTTACAGTGTGGATTTTAGAACACTATTGGGAATCAGTGATATCATATTGAGATGACAAAACTATCCAACTCAAGGCATTGACCGTGATATTGTAGGGAATTTTTATCAGACATGGACGACATGGTCTCATGGGAAGAAGGGGTATGATCGAGTCACATTGTTATATATATTTGAGGATTTCTAATCACCCGTGATGTAAAAAGAATAATTAGAATAAATTTTCACAAGGGATCATTGATGCAAAGGTTTTGACCAGCCGTATTGGTAGAGGACCCCCTAGTTGTGTAGATTAGGAATTTATTGGGGTGACATATATAGAAAGCAAATGGGATGGTTTGTATCCATTGGTTGATATAGATAGGGCTATCAATTGGGGGATTATTATCATAGTATTTTGGTTGTGGTAATAAGTTATTTTGGTAGACTGTATATCACTATTTCTCAAGACAACGGAAAATGAGTCAACCCTGAATTTTATTTTTGGAATGGTATCGTTGTTCCTATGAATCTTAGTCTTTGATGTGATGAGTTCTTTTGAGTTGCGGTTCAAGGGACTGTTAATATTTTTACATTGGAATGTCTTCGATATGTCGGTGGTTTTACTTGGGACATAAGGTGTTAGTTGGAATGGGGTGTTGGGTAAGATATTTTAGGTGACATCTAAAGTTTCTCCAAGGATATACTACTTCAAAGGATACCTTTCTCCATGGTCCAATGATCCTATCCACTTAAATTATTATATCATTATATGATTTAGTTAATTGATTTCTCGGCATTTTTGAGAACTAGGGATGATTTTATAAATGAATTCTATAATACTATGTTGTTTTATTGTTATATCACACCATCATGAACACATATTTTGGGTATTCCTACTTGGGTGGTATCCTTTTGAGACATATAATGACACCTAACACAGGCCCTTTGGGGCTTCTGTATACTCTATTTCATTGATACTAGATAAAGGATTAGGCGCATGAGCTAGATCATAATAGTTTTTGCATGTATGTTGTTATATAAACACGAAGACTTTATTTTAATACTGCTTTCGATTTTAGTTTCCATTTTCTTGTATATAAATCCATTATTAATATGTATTATCATGTGGTCAACCATGGGATACTATTCTTCTATATATTCTAATGTTTTGCTAGTATTTATATGCATGATCTTTTGTAGTGTATAAAGTGGTATATTTTGCATGTTTATATTATTTTCTCTACATTATATAGTTATTATTGTGCTCTTTTTTTGTTACGTATTGTGCTTCCACCTATGGAAGGTCTGGTTCAAGTCGGGTGAGTCTATATTTACAATGTCTGTTATGTATAATTACTTATACTAATAATTTATATCTCCCCTAAAAGTATAGTTTCCCCAATATTGTTCATTTACAACCTCACTTGTAGTTAGTAGCCTGAATAATTAGAGATGCGCTGATGCCTGGTGGAACAAGGGCTGATATCACTATTCGAGTGATTAATCTGGTTGGGGATGCTAAAATTGGTATTATAGTAGTTCTTGATTTGGATTTTTTAGTAGTGTTGTACTGGCTAAGAATGGGATCAAGATTGATTTTTATTTCTTTATTCATGTCTTACTAGTTGTGCCATGTAAGATTGGATATTTGGTTGTTGTTGGAACTATATTCATATATCATATTTCAAAGAATGGAACCCAATGTATAAGGGAAGGAGCAATTTACCAGGGGTGGGAATTTCTATTCCATTGTTCTCAGCTGACATTTGGTCTGATATCCCCCATGAGTGGATTATTTGAAATGTTAGTTCTTAATTGGTATGATTTGTGATCCATGGCTGGGTACGGTAAGGAAGGTGACTTGGACCGTTGTCCTAGAATGTCAAGGGGTGTCTTCTTGTTTTTCATTTATCTATGCACATAATAGGATTTTTAAATATGAATCATCATGTGCCTATGAAACATTATTCTGATATATCAAATTATTTGTAAATGTGATGTCCCGTGTAATATATATATATATATATATATATAAATATTTCATGTGATATGTGAAATGGTTTTGCCTCTTATAAGAGTAGGCAGGTATAATGATTTTTGGGTGATGATTATCAGCTGGTTTAGCGATGAGGATTCCATATTAAGGAAATGTTGGTTTTAAAGATGGTCATGGCCTATGGAATATATTATAATTGGCTCTTTTTAGGATGGGAAAAGAGCATATGAGGTGACGATACCATGTGTCATGGTTGCGGTTGGATAGGGGGAAGGGTAGTGATAATACACTTCCATATATTTCATTCTCTATATGAATTATATATATATATATATATATATATATTGGTTGTCTAATAATGTTGATGGTACTCATCATGTTCCCAACTATATGGATTAGGTGTTGTTTTAGGCACATTGCGATAGGCTTCAGCTTGAGAATGAGTAGGTTCAAACCCCATACAGTTTGTCAATGAAGGTTCCCGCTCAAGAATAGGTCCTAGTGCTGGAAGTGGAGCCACCAAATCATATAGAATTTGTAGCATGGATTTGTGAGTATCTCGATGTAAACCTAGAATGTGTTATCCATGATATCAGTAGAGATGATTGGGGAGAAGATCCACATATGATATTCTTGACTCAGGAGTTATAGTCACAACACATTCCTCTTTTCCAGGGTGAGGGTTGTTCAGAGGTAGTTGAGAACTTGATTGAAACGATAACTATTATTTTCAAAAATCATGAGATGCCTCCCTAGTGGAGGGTGTAGTTTGAAACCTACATGATCAATGGACCTGAAAAATGACGATGGTACATGAAGGTTTAAGTAGTCATACATGATGGATTTATCTAAATGAATATCGATGCCATATTCTCTGATCATTTCATCCCAGAGTTTCTGATTGAAGAAAGGGCATGGGAGTTCATGAGCATTAAGTAGGGTGACATGTCTAACAAGGTCTATGCAGTTACATTGCCGGAATTTTAACCCTTTTCACCCAAAATGGTGAGGAAATAAAACTTAAGAGTTATATTCTTGTAGGTTGGGTTATAGAACTCCTTTTAATTATAGCTAAACATCTTTTAGTTTGTGTTATTAATTAAAATAGTGAACCAGACCCACATAGCTGTGTGAAATATGACAGATAATTCTTTATCAATCCAGGTAGTGTCTTTATGTGATTTTATTGGAGATGATTTATGCAGAAGGTAGCATGGTTGCGTTAATTTTTAAATGGGGTTTCAGGATGAGGACTCATCCAATCCACTTTGGTGTCTATCTTTGATGGTTTTCGTTCAGTTTTGGAAGCTAGGAAATGTTCATAATTAGTGTGATCATTCAATAAAGTTGTTTCAGGAAAGTGGACTGGTCAGGAATCTCATTGTGTTGTGAAGGAAGCCTTCTTGAATAGATGGCAGTCAAAGACCTATGTAGAGACAGCTATCTAAGGTTGGATAAAGATTGGAACCAGGTGAGGGTAGTCGAGCATCAGTTGTACATGGAGGACGTGATAGAGACAATGGGATTCAGCAGTGGTGTAAGTGTCTAGTGTATGTTACAACACTATAGTGGGTTCAAGCACCAGGAAGCCGATATTTTGGTCTTCTTCACACCGTGGACGTACCAAGGGTGGAGTAGGATGGGGAGCCGGCGACGGTCAGAAGTATGTCTTGGGAATAGACGATTACCTTTTTTCTTTGTTATGGATTGTCTGGTTAAGGAAGGTTTTTTCTGGGTGTACTATATATATATATATATATATATGTGGAAAAACAATATACTAGTTAGTAGTTTGGTACCGTCTTTGGTGTATTATAATTATATATATATATATATATATATGAGGTGTGTGGCATTGGGTTACATGTGATAATCGTTGGATGAATGACTTTTGAGGAGTTGTGGCATCAGGGTATTGAGGAGATGTAGAGACCCTAAGCCTGACGTACATTAAAATTACATTACTTTTGCGGAATACTTAGTACATAACAAAAAATACACACACAAGGATCATAATAGTTTAGTGTCTTTGGAAACTCGGAACGTAAACTTCTAATCGTGGTGAAAGATCTCCAATATCTCCCATAAAGATCATCCCTTTTTTTACCTAAAACATTTCTTTATATCCTGGGGAAAAGAAAACATAAAAGGGTGAGCTCAAATGCTCAGTAAGGGTAAACAAAAGAAATATAAATCTCATCGTATACACAAGCACATAACTTTTGGAAATCTTAACCTGCAAAAGAGATCATAATTTCATAACATGGGATAAATCATGGAAGTGAAATGTAATCACAATAATCATAACTTAAAAACATGAAACTTTGTGGCATACACACATAATCATAGAGAATCATTTCTTGTTAGTCAAGACTCATTGCCAAGACTATCTTAGTGGACAAAGTCCCTTTCTGAACCGAGTCACCCACGTTTCAGTCCTGTTTCACTGAACCGGTATAACCTACCGTTCCAGCCCTGTCTATCTCAGGAGATATAAAATCTTTACCCAATGCATTGGAGGGAGATATAGGTCCCATCCATCTTATAATGAATCCTTTCTTATGTGTGCCACATAATCATAAACCATACATCATAGCGTAACCCATGTAATAAAAATGGGATTCTTAAACAACATGACATCATAAAACAATTCATATAAGATACAGGAATTCATAAAAATATTTCCATCACAACATAATAAAATCCATGTAATAATAGGGATAAAAACAGAACCCTTTTATTATCTTAGATGGAAAATAATTTTGATAAAATACTTGAACTCCATTCTTGAGGAAAATATCCTTTCTACTTCAAAAACACTTTTCATTTCTTAACATGTCATACAATTATAAACTAAAAGAATTTGATTAAAAATAAACTTGAAAACTTGAAAAGGAAGCTTCTTGGAAATAATGTTTTTAAAAATCCATTCATGCTGTATAAGTTAAAAAAACATTCTTCGTACCTTTGTCGGAAAATTCAAAAAGTACCTCGTACGAAAAAACGACAAAAGATTCCTTTCATATTCTTTACTAAAAACTCACCGAAGGGTAAAATTGGATTTAAACTATTGTAAGTGTATGGAAATAATATTACATATTGAGGGAACATGGATGTGGATGATAAAATACACCCCAGTAATTACCAAAGTAAAAACAATCTCGGATAAAAGTGAGATTGTGATATTTCCCTTACCTTAGGTCCGATTTGATTCGTATGTGTCTGAACCTCCTGTATAATGATTTAAATAATTTCATTGACTTATTAAAGAATCATATTCATTGTTATGATATCATATATGGTTCACTTATGACTTTATATTACCCGTTCTTTTGTAAATTCCATGTTAAAGAAGCGTTTTGGGTAAAATCGTTTCATTTATCGTAGGTGTTTTGACTTGTTGTTATTGACATTATTATTACTTATATCATGATTTACATACTTCCAGAATATAAAATATGATTTATATATCATATATATTCAGTATATATATATATATAATAGATAGATAAATGAAATGAAAAACACCGTTCATGGAGACGGTAGTCCGTACGTACGCATGAACGTTGTTTTCCTTTCCTTATTGTCTTGAATGGAAGTAAGTAGATGACATACATATATATATATATATATACATAAATCCAGTAGCTTTATAATGTCATATATTTCATTATTATTTCTTATATATACTTTATAATCATTCTTAAAAGGTTAACATGGAGAATGAATCTCATCGCGTCGTGGAGACGGTAGTCCGTACGTACGCACGAGCGATGATATCATTTCCATAAATATTGAATTGAGTTGGAGTGGATTATACAATATATCAGAATCAATATAATGTTGTAATAACTATGTATAGTTATTCTTTACACCATTATACCCATCCATGTAAGTTGGTGGTGGAAAATAGATTACACCACGGCGTGGAGACGGTATTCCGTACGTACGCACGCGCGGTGATTTATTTTTCCGTAGGATGGATAGATGGTGAAATAGGGTTGTTTCATACTTATAATAACATATCAGTATATGAGTGATACAGATGTTATTACTTCATAATGAAACAACCTAAGAAGAAGAAGTGGAAGAAGAAATAAAGATGAAAGAATTGGTAACGGTAATTACCTCTTCTTTGAAGCGCCTCTTTGAGACCTCCTCTTAGGGCACTAAAATTGGTCTTTGAGGAAGACCAGAACCTCTAGGATGTTTCTAGGGAAGTGGATAAGAGATTTTGTCAGGGGTTGGCCGAGCTTGAGTGCTCAAATTGGTGTGAGGAGGAGGGGGAGGAGGTGTCCTCTTATAAGGGATGAGAGGGGCACCTTAGGAATACCTCAAAATATTATTTTATATTAAAGTCAAAATCGGTTTATAATGGTTCCAAAGGGTCTTATTTCTAAGCTAAAGTGGGGATGGGTCTAAATACTATCAACCAATAGGATTTAGATAAGTTTAGGTTATTATTTTAACCTTATCAATTAGATTTAACTCTAAGTTAAATAATTTAACTTTTACCGTGTCTTTTTGTTTTCTTACACTATATGGTTAATACACTTACTATAACATCCCAAACGAACCCCAAATTGTTTATTATTAAAATATATATCCTTATCTAAGTCATTTGGCCGAACCTTAGATTTTTAGGAATAAAATAACAATTAATAATATAATATTTGATTTAAAAACTATTTTGTGTCAATTTTGACACTATTTGATATATGATTTTTGTGAAAGTCATAACAGAATTATATGTTCAAACCAAGTTTATAAAATCAACACTAATATATCATAGTAACCTATAAAATTAGTGGAATTCATAAAAAGTCTAAAATTATATTTATTTGGGTATTTATAACATCAATTATGTCAATATTTCATTAATAAGATAATTACTGCATCATCGTTGTGTCATACATAAATTAAATTATTTAATGTCTAAAAATTACAAATAAAATACCATTATGTAGGAAATCTTTTTAGCTTTCTAATGAATATTTATAGTCAAATTTATCTTATGTATAACCCCATATTAAAAATGTTTTAGTAAATAATCTTTGATTTTAACTCTTTTAACCCTTCTTTAAATAAATTAATAATAAATGTCCTAATCTAACCCAAGTGGGCCTAAATGGTCATATTTTATTCCTATGTTTGTTTTTGGTCGAAATACACTTTTCCAATAGGATTAGGACATGTGTGAGGGTAATATTAATATCATTTAGACCCTTAATTACCCTATTAACCTTTAACCGTGGTAAAAAAAGTAAAAAGTTACTATTCACCAACAATTATTTTCATCTCATTGAACCATATTTTAGGCCTTGATATTAACCGTGTCTCTCGGATTTTCGAAATTCCATTCACAGAAGCGGTAAAATTATGTTTTATGCAAAATTCATTTTTTAACCTACCACTTAGTGATTTCACTATTCATCAAAAATTGAAAGTTTTCAGAAAAATACAAAAAATCAGGCCTAAGCTATATTTGATATTATGAACTCAAAAATGATGTCTATTTTACCAAATTCAAAACATATCAGTTGAATTAACTAATTTAAAAATTAATTCCCGTCATCAAAACATATAGCGTGTTTTTAAGAGATAATAACTATCAAAAGATTGATACTTGTTTATAACTGGTTTAAATGTGAAATTACATCCAATGACCGTCATTGTATTAAATTGTAAAAATATATTCTAAATATACTTTAAAACCACTAAAATTATTAATTTATCACTATTACTTATTTCAATTAAAAAAGTTGTTTTTAATTAAAATTTAGTAATTTTCACTATTCATCAGAATATGTAAGTTATCCGAAAAGTACCAGAATTTCACCTTAGGCTATATTCGATACTCCGAATCCATAAATGAAGTCCATTTTGAAAAATAAAATTTACAAAATTTCAAAAAGTTTTTATTACTATTCATAACGGCTAGTTTTAATAATATCTTACTAGCATATCGTTGTTTAGCGAAACTTGGTGTTGCGTACAACACACGCTATCGTGGAAGGTCGCGATTGCGTCTAATTCAAGCCAGGTCAGAGATGTGTGTTGTGAAATCTCATTTTGGTGTAGCGTATAACACAAGACATTAATGATATTAAAAAGAATATTTTTCATAAAATCTCGGGGTGTTACATTCTACCCCCCTTAAAATGAATTTCGCCCTCGAAATTCGTCGGGGTTATAAATGGTTTACTATTCGAAAGTTTCTTTAATCGAATCCCACATCGTAAAAAGGAATACCAAAACCAATCTTTAAAAACAAAAGTATGAAACGTAACGGTTACCCAAATAAACTAATCACTGGGTTTCCACATAGGTGAAAATATGGATATGGAAGAGAAATATAACCATCATGTTCTGATGGAGAGTGGTAGAGAACATGGCTATGGAAAAGTCAGCAATCACAAACCCATAAATTTGTGATGATCTAAGGTACCATCGGATTCATCAGATATAAGAGCACTAGGACAACATTTTTGGTTTTCAAGATCATTTCCCTAAAGTTGATGAATTAAAAGAAATACTTGCATGATTTTGCTACAATATCACTGTTGTTCCTGCTTTGAACAGTTTCCACTTCATCTCTTAAAGAAATGAAGTGTTAAAAGATCATGTGATAGAATGATGGGTCATTCCATCTGTTTCAAACAAAAGGTTAGCAATAGTTATCAAATATTCATAAGTCCGTCTTTTGTGAGGTTGAACTTATACTTCATAGAATAATCACGTGAATTCCATCATTTATCCCCCATATATCATAAGATATATCTTATTGGTCAAATTACAAACATGTGAATACCTAAATCATGTATTCTCTTGAAGAATTAATACCCATTGAACCTTAGTGAAAACATGAATGCAGTTAAAAGTTAACACTTTCCACATACCAAAATCCTCAAAATTCTATATACTCAAACCATGATATCACTTAGTCCTTATATCAATCATGAGCTCATGAATACAATCAAACATCTCATTATCGTATCATCTACATTCCAAAAATATCTGAATAACCTTTCATGCATACTGGTACCATTAATCATACACTTTCAAAACTCAAGGAAAGACAACAGTGTAACAATACTTAGATGTCTCTTTATTCCATAGTACCATGATATTACTTATACAACATTACACATGATAAACATGTCATCATTCCACTACATTCTTAAACCATTGACCGGGCTTCAACAATTCTTTCATCTCACATATCATTTCTAGTCTCTTCATCATCATCAACATAAATACTACCCATACGACCATACTGATTCTCTTCATGAGACTTTCCCTTAGAGCATTGGTTTGCATAATGCCCGTACATTCCACATTTAAAACATTTAACCATTGTTGATGTCGTAGCAATACCATTATCCTCATCCCTAGTGTTAACTGATCCTTTTCCTTTGCACTTACTGGATTTGTGTCCTTCTTTTCCACACCCAAAGCATCTTCCAGTTCCTTTGAAACATTCTCCTTGATGCCTCTTCCCACATGATTTACATAGCGGAAATTGAACTTTCTTTCCTCTATGATCATCATGAAACTCCATCTTTCTCTTATTAGCCATGTCAGGAAACTTACCAAATTTTACTTTATTGATCATATTATGAGATTGCTGATTCGGCATAATAATGATGTTTGGACTTCCAAATCCCGATTCATTTGGTTTCTCATGAAGAAAATCATTCCATTGTCCGTCATATCCTCCATTATCACGAATCTTCAAGTTTCCATCCATTTTCTAAAACCCAAAAAGAATAGTGTGAGAGGCAAAAATCATGTTAAGGAAAACAACATTATAATGGGGGAGTATCCTCAATATCTAACTTCTTAGGTTAAATTCTAAGATCGTTACCGTAGTTATAGGACTGTATCCTATATGTATACTTATCCTTAGGGACATCCCTAGACAAACCTTATAAATATCTCTAGGGATCTCACTAATGTTCTCGCATCCTAGTTTCCAAAGGTTGACTAAACCTTTCCTCTGATACCAACTGTAGAGACCCTAAGCCTGACGTACATGAACATTACATTACTTTTGCGGAATACTTAGTACATAACAAAAAATACACACACAAGGATCGTAATAGTTTATTGTCTTTGGAAACTCGGAACGTAAACTTCTAATCGTGGTGAAAGATCACCAATATCTCCCATAACGATCTTCCCTTTTTTTACCTAAAACCTTTATTTATATCCTGGGGAAAAGAAAACATAAAAGGGTGAGCTCAAATGCTAAGTAAGGGTAAACAAAAGAAATATAAATCTCATCGTATACACAAGCACATAACTTTTGGAAATCTTAACCTGCAAAAGAGATCATAATTTCATAACATGGGATAAATCATGGAAGTGAAATGTAATCACAATAATAATAACATAAAAACATGAAACTTTGTGGCATACACACATAATCATAGAGAATCATTTATTGTTATTCAAGACTCATTGCCAAGACTATCTTAGTGGCCAAAGTCCCTTTCTGAACCGAGTCACCCTCGTTTCAGTCCTGTTTCACTGAACTGGTATAACCTACCATTCCAGCCCTGTCTATCTCATGAGATATAAAATCTTTACCCAATGCATTAGAGGGAGATATAGGTCCCACCCATCTTATAATGAATCCTTTCTTATGTGTGCCACATAATCATAAACCATACATCATAGCGTAACCCATGTAATAAAAATGGGATTCTTAAACAACATGACATCATAAAACAATTCATATAAGATACATGAATTCATAAAAATATTTCCATCACAACATAATCAAATCCTGGTAATAATAGGGATAAAAACAGAACCCTTTTATTATCTTAGATGGAAAATAATTTTGATAAAATACTTGAACTCCATTCTTGAGGAAAATATCCTTTCTACTTCAAAAACACTTTTCATTTCTTAACATGTCATACAATTATAAACTAAAAGAATTTGATTAAAAATAAACTTGAAAACTTGTAAAGGAATCTTCTTGGAAATAATGTTTTTAAAAATCCATTCATGCTGTATAAGTTAAAAAAAACATTCTTCGTACCTTTGTCGGAAAAGTCAAAAAGTACCTCGTACGAAAAAACGACAAAAGATTCCTTTCATATTCTTTACTAAAAACTCACCGAAGGGTAAAATTGGATTTAAACTATTGTAAGTGGATGGAAATAATATTACATATTGAGGGAACATGGATGTGGATGATAAAATACGCCCCAGCAATTACCAAAGTAAAAACAATCTCGGATAAAAGTGAGATTGTGATATTTCCCTTACCTTAGGTCCGATTTGAATCGTATGTGTCCGAAACTCCTGTATAATAATTTAAATAATGTCATTGACTTATTACAGAATCATATTCATTGTTATGATATCATATATGGTTCACTTATGACTTTATATTACCCGTTCTTTTGTAAATTCCATGTTAAAGAAGCGTTTTGGGTAAAATCGTTTCATTTATCGTAGGTGTTTTGACTTGTTGTTCTTGACATTATTATTACTTATATCATGATTTACTTACTTCCAGAATATAAAATATGATTTATATATCATATATATTCAGTATATATATATATAATAGATAGATAAATGAAATGAAAAACACCGTTCATGGAGACGGTAGTCCGTACGTACGCATGAACGTTGTTTTCCTTTCCTTATTGTCTTGAATGGAAGTAAGTAGATGACATACATATATATATATACATAAATCCAGTAGCTTTATAATGTCATATATTTCATTATTTTTTCTTATATATACTTTATAATCATTCTTAAATGGTTAACATGGAGAATGAATCTCATCGGGTCGTGGAGACGGTAGTCCGTACGTACGCACGAGCGATGATATCATTTCCATAAATATTGAATTGAATTGGAGTGGATTATACAATATATCAGAATCAATATTATGTTGTAATAACTATGTATAGTTATTCTTTACACCATTATACCCATCCATGTAAGGTGGTGGTGGAAAATAGATTACACCACGGCGTGGAGATGGTATTCCGTACGTACGCACGCGCGGTGATTTCTTTTTCCGTAGGATGGATAGATGGTGAAATAGGGTTGTTTCATACTTATAATAACATATCAGTATATGATTGATACTGATGTTATTACTTCATAATGAAACAACCTAAGAAGAAGAAGTGGAAGAAGAAATAAAGATGAAAGAATTGGTAACGGTAATTACCTCTTCTTTGAAGCGCCTCTTTGAGACCTCCTCTTAGGGAACTAAAATTGGTCTTTGAGGAAGACCAGAACCTCTAGGATGTTTCTAGGGAAGTGGAGAAGAGATTTTGGCAGGGTTTGGCCGATCATGAGTGCTCAAATTGGTGTGAGGAGGAGGGGAGGAGGTGTCCTTTTATAAGGGAGGAGAGGGGCATCTTAGGAATACCTCAAAATATTATTTTATATTAAAATCAAAATCGGTTTATAATGGTTCCAAAGGGACTTATTTCGAAGCTAAAGTGGGGATGGGAAAAACTCCTATCAACCAATAGGATTTAGAAAAGTTTAGGTTATTATTTTAACCTTATCAATTAGATTTAACTCTATGTTAAATAATTTAACTTTTACCGTGTCTTTTTGTTTTCTTACACTATAGGGTTAATACACTTACTATAACATGCCAAACGAGCCCCAAATTGTTTATTATTAATATATATATCCTTATCTAAGTCATTTGGCTGAACCTTAGATTTTTAGGAATAAAATAACAATTAATAATATAATATTTGATTTAAAAACTATTTTGTGTCAATTTTGACACTATTTGATATATGATTTTTGTGAAAGTCATAAAAGAATTATATGTTCGAAAAAAGTTTATAAAATAAACACTAATATATCATAGTACCCTAGAAAATTAGTGGTATTCATAAAAAGTCTCAAATTATATTTAGTTGGATATTTATAACATCAATTATGTCAATATTTCATTAATAAGATAATTACTGCATCATCGTTGTGTCATACATATATTAACTTATTTAATGTCTAAAAATTACAAATGAAATACCATTATATAGGAAATCTTTTTATCTTTCTAATGAATATTTATAGTCAAATATATCTTATGTATAACCCAATATTAAAAATGTTTTAGTAAATAATCTTTGATTTTAACTCTTTTAACCCTTCTTTAAATAAGTTAATAATAAATGTCCTAATCTAACCCAAGTGGGCCTAAATGGTCATATTTTATTCCTATGTTTGTTTTTGGTCGAAATACACTTGTCCAATAGGATTAGGACATGTGTTAGGGTAATATTAATATCATTTTTACCCTTAATTACCCTATTTACCTTTAACCGTGGTAAAAAAAAGTTACTATTCACCAAAAATTATTTTCATCTCATTGAACCACATTTTAGTCCTTGATATTAACCGTGTCTCTTGGAGTTTCGAAATTCCATTCACAGAAGCGGTAAAATTATGTTTTATGCAAAATTCAGTTTTTAACCTACCACTTAGTGGTTTCACTATTCATAAAAAATGAAAGTTTTCAGAAAAATTCCAAAAATTAGGCCTAAGCTATATTTGATATTATGAACTCAAAAATGATTTCTATTTTACCAAATTCAAAACATATCAGTTGCATTAACTAATTTAAAAATTAATTTCCGTCATCAAAACAAATAGCGTGTTTTTAAGAGATAATAACTATCAAAAGATTGATACTTGTTTATAACTGGTTTAAATGTGAAATTACATCCAATGACCATCATTGTATTAAATTGTAAAAATATATTCTAAATATACTTTAAAACCACTAAAATTAATAATTTATCACTATTAATTATTTCGATTAAAAAAGTTGTTTTTAATTAAAATTTAGTAATTTTCACTATTCATTAGAATATGTAAGTTATCCGAAAAGTACCAGAATTTCAACTTAGGCTAAATTCGATACTCCGAATCCATAAATGAGGTCCATTTTGAAAAATAAAATTTACCAAATTTCAAAAAGTTTTTATTACTGTTCATAACGGCTAGTTTTAATAATATCTTAATAGCATATCGTTGTTTAGCGAAACTTGGTGTTGCGTACAACACACACTATCGTGGAAGGTCGTGATTGCGTCTAATTCAAGCCAGGTCAGAGATTTGTGTTGTGAAAGCGCCTTTTGGTGTAGCGTATAACACAATACATTAATGAAATTAAAAAGAATATTTTTCATAAAATCTCGGGGTGTTACATGAGATGTTTTTACATGAGGTGTGAGTCATCTGTGAAGAGTTGTGGTGTTGTACTTGGTCAAGGTAGGAGGGACATTGATGGGTTTGAGATTAAGTTGACATTCATAACCTCTTAATGCTATATGAGATATGAGCATGAGGTGGGTGAAGATGTAGTGTGGGAGTTATATGGGTTTTTGTTATGACATAGGAGAACCAAATGTGTTTTTTGAATGAAGATGCTTCATAGGAGGAATGTTTTATCCAACAATGGTAACATGACCAGTTATCAGTTTGAGATTTGTTCAAGATGATACTAGGGTAGGTCACTCCTACATTTGGGACCCACCATGAGGTAGTTGACATGTGACATTGAGACCGAGGTAGTCCTGATTTATTATTATGTTATGGGTATGTTCAGCACTATCTTCATCTTTTGATTAATATTTTAGGGATGAGCAATGTTAATCTGAGGGGATTGTAAAATCTTAGGTTCTTGAATTGGTTCAAAAACCACTCCTATTTTTAATATTAAATGTAGAGGCTATGCCATTTTTTATGATCAAACTAAATATGGAGAGTTCTTTTTGACTTATATCATATTTTTGGATTGGTTTAGATCCTTTGAGATTGAATTGGGTGTTTAGAAGGAATTCTGGATGATCGGGGGCATGAAGACCTTGTTTTGGAGTATTAAGTCATGGCGTGCTGTTTAGGGTAGACTGTGCAGCCTCTTCCAGCTGACCATGCACCCTATTTTTGAACATTCACATGGTTTGGTTAAACTATGTGGGTGAGTAAAACTATTGTTAGTACTTATCTACAATTTTTTCAAAAGTTTATGTATGTTTTACAATTAGTTTGGGAAAATCATGCTACAATCTGCATGGGTAGTGCCACTTAAGAAATACCAATTTATTACAGTCTGCACAGTTTCCGTACGGTTTGGAGTACCATGAGAGATAAATTTGTGAACCATTAAAATGGAAGAATTATTGTTTTTCCTCCATCCTATTTATGTTTTCCACCCATATTTCTCCTACATTGTCAGGTGTTAGTAAGGAACCCTACATATTCTCATTTTGTGTGGTTTCATCGAACTCTCCTATCTGAACTCTTTTTTGACGACCTTCATGTTTGTTTGAACCGTATTTGTAATTATTATATCCCCCATGATTCAATTCCATTTTACCTTTATCCTCATGGTGTTATAAATCCATCTGATATATTTTTACATATTTTCAGGGTTCATGACGGAAACATCAATTTCCTCCAAACCACTTGGATTAAGTGGATAACACCATATGTACCGACATCCATGATTCCACGGTAGGTGGTGAATACCTTTCATCAGGTTTTGAGATTGTTTGGTGCAGTAAGGGGTATGTTTTTTTGTGTGATGTTGGGTAATTGAGAGATACCCAATTTTTTATATTAAATAAATTATATGAACTTATGGGATGTCTTTGGGCATGCCCAAGGAAAATTTATTCGTGTGAGGATGGGTTAGAGGTCATAAACACCTTGGGTAGTTATGTTGGAGTGTGTTTTTTACTTAATTGGAACTGATTATTTAATATTGAATAGTACAATTAAATTGAACTGAATATTTTATTTTATATAGAAGTGTTTCGATTAAATTGTTCTATTCAATTCTATGGTATCAAGTTATCCTGGTTTTTTATATTAAATTTATTATATAAATGGAAGTGAAATTTGAATATAAATTTTCATGTGATAATCTATGTGATCCATTGGATCGTGATGAGCTAATCCCAATGTATTTTTGTAGAATGGCCATCAGAATTGAGGTTTTATTGGTTGTTTGGTTGGTCTCGACACACAAATATATATATATATATATCATATATTAGTGACGTTGATCACAGAATTGAATGTATTTTATAACGACCCATACTTTACATACATTGTTAATACTTCAAAATTGAAGCACAATTATTACAACATATGACAAAACCACAAAGGACCGTATAGGTATAGTGTCTTTAGAAACTGGGAAACATAAACAACTGGTTAATAAATCTTCTAAAGTGTCTCCCATTTATTTCATCATATCTAGGGTCCCTTTTAGCATATTCTACTTAATATCCATCTTCCTGGCCTGGGGAAAAGAAAAAACATACAAAAAGGGTGAGCTCAAATGCTCCGTAAGGGTAAAAAAAAAATATCAATCACATCATATACATAAGCACATATCTTTTGGAAATCTTATCCTGCAAAAGAGATCATAAATTTCATAACATGGGATAAATCATGGCAGTGAAGTGTAATCACAATAATCATAACTTAAAACATGAAACTTTGTGGCATTCACACATAATCATAGAGAATCATTTCTTGTTAGTCAAGACTCATTGCCAAGACTATCTTAGTGGAAAAAGTCCCTTTCTAAATCGAGTAACCCTCGTTTCAGTCCTGTTTCACTGAACCGGTATAACCTACCATTCCAGCCATGTCTATCTCATGAGATAAACAATCTTTACCCAATGCATTATAGGGAGATATAGGTCCCACCCATCTTATAATGAATCCTTTCTTATGTGTGCCACATAATCATAAACCATACATCATAACGTAACCCATGTAATAAAAATGGGATTCTTAAAAAACACGACATCATAAAACAATTCATATAAGATAAAGGAATTCATAAAAATATTTCCATCACAACATAATCAAACCAATGTAATAATAGGGATAAAAACAGAACCCTTTTATTATCTTAGATGGAAAATAATTTTGATAAAATACTTAAACTCCATTCTTGAGGAAAATATCCTTTCTACTTCAAAAACATTTTTCCTTTCATAACATGTCATACGACTTTAAAATAAAAGAAGTTGATTAAAAATAAACTTGAAATCTTTTAAAGGAAGTTTCTTGGAAATAATGTTTTAAAAATCCATTCATGCCGTATAAGTTAAAAAAAACATTCTTCGTACTTTTGTCGGAAAAGTCAAAAAGTACCTCGTACGAAAAACGACAAAAGATTACTTTCATACATATTACTAAAAACTCACCGAAGGATAAAAATGGATTTAAAAAATTGTAGGTGGATGGAAATAATATTAAATATTGATGAAACATGGATGTGGATGATAAAATACACCCCAGTAAATACTTACGAATAAACAATCTCGGATAAAAATGAGATTGTGATATTTACCTTACCTTAGGTCCGATTTGCTTTGTACATGTCCGAAGCTCCTGTATAATGGTTTAAATAATGTTATTGACTTATTCCAGAATCATACATATTGATATGATATCATATATGGTCATATTCTTAGCTTCTTGTTAGTAATATTTCATTGTTACTTGTTACTTGGGTCTTTATTGCCTTTTGTTCTTATGCGTGTTTTGCCGAATAAATTCTTATTCTTCTTTTAAGGTTATAGATACCTTATATCCAGAATGGTATTAGTGTAACATATATCATATTTATTCATTCAATTCATTTATATAATTACTATGTAATGATGATCATGTAGAACGAGTCGCATCACATCGTGGAGATGATATTCCGTACGTACGCATGAGTGATGATATCATTCCTATGATCATGGAATTGTATTGGAGTATATGTATATTATTTCAGTATCAATATTAATTTATAATAATCATAAATAGTTACTCATTACACCATTATACCCATCCTTGTAAGGTGATGGTGGAAAATAGATTACACCACAGCGTGGAGACGGTATTCCGTACGTACGCACGCGCAGTGATTTCATTTTTCCGTAGGATGGATAGAAGGTGAATTAGGGTTGTTTCATATTTATAATAACATATCAGTATGTAAGTAATACTGATGTTATTACTTTATCATGAAACAACTAAAGAAGAAGAACTTGAAGATGAATGAAATTGAAAAGATCGGTAATGGATATTACCTCTTCTTTGGAACGCTTCTTTGAATTCTCCACTTAGGGAACTAAGATTGGTCTTTGAAGAAGACCAGGACCTCTAGGATTATTCTAGGGAAGTGGAGAGGAGAGAATGGCAGGGGTTGGCCAAGCTTGAGTGCTCAAATTGGTGGGAGGAGGAGGGGGAGGAGGTGCCCTTTTATAAGGGAGGAGAGGGGCACCTTAGGAATATCTCAAAATATTATTTTATATTAAAGTCAAAATCTGTTTATAATGGTTCCAAAGGGTCTTATTTCGAAGCTAAAGTGGGGATGGGTCGAAAGCCTATCAACCAATAAGATTTAGACAATTTTAGGTTATTATTTTAACCTTATCAATTAGATTTAACTCTAAGTTAAATAATTTAACTTTTACCGTGTCTTTTTGTTTTCTTACACTATATGGTTAATACACTTACTATAACATACCAAAAGATTTTTATGAATAAAATAACAATTAATAATATAATATTTAATTTAAAAACTATTTTGTGTCAATTTTGACACTATTTGATATATGATTTTTGTGAAAGTCATAACAGAATTATATGTTCGAACAAAGTTGATTAAATCAACACTAATATATCATAGTAACCTAGAAAATTAGTGGAATTCATAAAAAGTCTCAAATTACATTTATTTTGGTGTTTATAACATCAATTATGTCAATATTTCATTAATAAGATAATTACTACATCATCATTGTGTCATAAATAAATTAAATTATTTAATGTCTAAAAATTATAAATAAAATACCATCATGTAGGAAATCTTTTTAGCTTTCTAATGAATATTTATAGTCGAATTTATCTTATGTATAACCCCATATTAAAAATGATTTACTTATTAAACTTTGATTTTATCTATTTTAACCCTTCTTTAAATAAATTAATAATAAATGTCCTAATCTAATCCAAGTGGACCTAAATGGTCATATTTTATTCCTAAGTTTGTTTTTTGTCGAATTACACTTGTCCAATAGAATTAGGACATGTGTTAGGGTAATAATAATATCATTTTTACCTTTAATTACCCTATTTACTTTTAACCGTGGTAAAAAAAGTAAAAAGTTACTATTCACCAAAAAATTATTTTCATACCATTGAACAACATTTTAGTCCTTGATATTAACCGTGTCTCTCGGATTTTCGAAATTCCATTCACAGAAGAGGTAAAATTATGTTTTATGCAAAATTCAGTTTTTAACCTACCACATAGTGGTTTCACTATTCATCAAAAATTGAAAGTTTTCAGAAAAATACCAAAATTTCACCCTAGGATAATTTCGATATTCCGAATCCAAAAATGAAGTCTATTTTGAAAAATAAAATTTATAAAATTTTAAAAAGTGGTTTTTACTATTCATAACGGCTAGTTTTATTTTAATAGCATATCGTTGTTTAGTGAAACTCGGTATTGCGTACGACGCAAGCTAACGAGGAAGGTCTTGATTTCGTGTAAAGCAAGCCAAGCAAGTGTTGTGTAGAAAAAGATTCCTTTGATGATTTATATAACATAAAAGTCTCGGGTGTTACATTCTACCCCCCTTAAAAAGAATTTTGCCCTCGAAATTTTTCACTTTGTAACAAACAGATGAGGATACTTCTCCCTCATCATATCCTCAAGCTCCCATGTAGCTTCTTCAAGTTGGTGGTTCCTCCATAAAACATTCACCAATCGAGTGGTCTTGTTTCGTAGGACTTTTTCGCTACGATCCAGAATCTCTATCGGTTGTTCTTAATAAGAAAGATCTTGCTCCAGCGGTACAACTTCTGAGCTGAGTACATGTGAAGGATCAGGTATGTACTTTCTCAGGAGAGAAACATGGAACACATCGTGAACTTGAGAGAGATTCGGTGGAAGCGCCAATCGGTAAGCTAACTTTCCAACACAATCCAGTATTTCGAAAGGACCGATATATCTAGGGCTCAACTTCCCCTTCTTTCCAAATCTCATAACCCTCTTCTAGGGAGATATTCGTAAGAACACTTTATCACCCACTTCAAACTCTAGGTCTTTTCTTCGGTTGTCGGCATAACTTTTCTGTCGACTCTGAGCTGCTCTTATGTGTTGTTGAATAGATCTGACCTTTTTTGCCATTTCATCAACGAGATCAGGTCCTAATAGCTTTCTTTCCCCAACTTCATCCCAGCAAGTTGGAGTCCTGCATTTCTTTCCATAGAGAGCTTCATAAGGAGCCATTTGAAAACTGGAGTGAAAACTATTATTATAAGAAAATTACACCAAAGGTAGGTGTTGATCCCAACCTCCTTTGAAATCCATAGAGCAAGCTCTCAACATATCTTCTAGAGTTTGAATTGTTCTCTTAGACTGACCGTCTGTCTGAGGATGATAAGCAGTGCTGAAACTCAACTCTGTATCCAGAGTTTGCTAAAGACTTCGCCAGAACTTTGAGGTAAACCTCAGATCCCGATCAGATATAATAGAAAGTGGTACTCCATGCAATCTTACCACTTCCTTTACATATATCCTGGCAAGCTTATCTAGAGAGTAATCCTCTCTAATAGCAATGAAGTGTTGCAGACTTTGTAAGACGATCAACTATGACCCAGATAGCATTATTGCCTTTGGATGTTTTAGGAAGTCCTGTGACAAAGTCCATAGTGATGTTTTCCCATTTCCATTCATGTATGGGTAATGGTTGTAACATCCCCTTAGACTTCTGTCTCTCAGCTTTAACTTGTTGACAAACCAAGCATCGAGAGACATATTCAACAACATCTCTTTTCATGCCATCCCACCAGAAGTACTCTTTCAGGTCCCTATACATTTTCGTGCTTCCAGGATGAATAGAGAATGAAGAACTATGAGCCTCATCCAACAGCTCCTTCTTTAATTCGGGGATGGTAGGGACACAAACCCGATTCCTGAACTTTATTATCCCATCACAATCAAGGTTGAATTCAGGAACATTTCTCACCTTCTTTTGTAACTCGACATCTTCTTTCTGTGCCTCTTTAATCTTCACATGTATAGATGGTTGAACATTCATTTGAGAAAGATAAGATTTTTCCCCTTCCATTATAATTCCAAGATCCATCCTTTGTAAATCCATAAATATTGGATCTTTTGTGATCCTCATCATGGATAAACTAGCATGGTCTTGTCGACTTAATGCATCTGCCACCTTGTTTTCTTTCCCAGGGTGGTAATGGATTGAGCAGTCGTAATCCTTAATCAGCTCCAACCATCTTCTTTGACGCATATTCAACTCCTTTTGTGTGAAAATATACTTTAAACTTTTATGATCAGTACAAATACCACACCTTTCACCATAAAGGTAATGCCTCCAAATCTTTAATGCAAAGAATACCGCAGCCAACTCCAAATCATGTGTTGGGTAATTTTGCTCATGGATTTTCAACTGTTGTGAGGCATAAGCTATCACCATATCATTTTGCATAAGAACACACCCCAATCCCTTCTTGGATGCATCACTGTAGATCACAAACCTTTCTCCACTACCAGGCAGTGTGAGAACAGGTGCACTGGATATCCTTCTTTTCAACTCCTTGAAATTCTCTTCACATTCCTCTGTCCAAACAAACTTAACTCCTTTCCGAGTCAACTTGGTGAGTGGATTAGATAATCGTGAAAAATCTTTTACAAAACGTCGATAATATCCATCCAAACCAAGAAAACTTCAGATCTCAGTTACAGTTGTTGGTCTCGACCATCTTTCGATAACCTCTGTTTTTGCTGGATCCACAGATATCCCCTCTTTTGAGATTATGTGACCCAAAAATGCAACTTTTTGAAGCCAAAATTCACACTTGGTAAATTTGGCATAAAGCTTCTCCTTTATCAGGGTCTTCAATATAATTCTCAAGTGATCTTCCTGCTCTTCCTTGCTCTTTGAATAGACAAGAATATCGTCTATAAAGACTACCACAAATTGATCAAGATAGTCTCTAAAGACTCTATTCATTAGATCCATGAAGATAGTAGGGGCATTACTAAGACCAAATGGCATCACTATAAATTCATAGTGTCCATACCTTGTACGGAAAGCCGTCTTTGGTATATCCTCCCTTTTGACCCTTAATTGATGATACTCTGAACGAAGATCAATCTTGGAAAAGTATTGAGCTCCGCGTAGTTGGTCAAATAAGTCATCAATGCGTGGGAGAGGATATTTTTTCTGGATAGAGATCTTGTTAAGTTCTCGATAATCAATGCAGAGTCTCATTGATCCATCTTTCTTCTTAACAAATAGAACAGGTGCTCCCCAAGGTGACGCACTAGGGCGTATGAATCCCTTATCAAGATTCTCCTGGAGTTGCTTCTTCAATTCCTGCAACTCAATTGGGGCCATTCTATAAGGTGTCTTTGAAATAGGCAAAGCACCCGGTACGAGTTCTATTGAATACTCAACTTCACGATTTGGTGGAAGACCTGGTAATTCCTCTGGAAAGACATCATCAAACTCCCGTATGATGGGAATATTCTTAATCGCGAGTTTCTCACCAACCATTTGAGATAAATAACCTTCATTTAGAGGAATCAATACCCATAAAATGGAAGAAATTTCCACTGGAAGGTTATGTTCATCCTTGCATTGATAGATGATCATAGATTGATCTGGAATATGAAATGTGACTTCCCTTCTTTGGAAATTGATATGATCTCCGTATAAAGAAAGCCAATCCATTCCAAGAATCACATCAAATTCCACTATAGGAAGGATCACAAGATTTGCAAGAAGCACTTTCCCACAAACTTCGATCGGAGAAGAATTATAAACTTTTGATGTGATTGATGTGCCATTATGTGTTGTCACAGCTAACTCAACATCTAATTGTTGAGGTAATACGGTGATACCCTTAGAAAATTCTTCAGAAATAAAATAGTGGGTGGATCCAGAATCAAATAAAACATTTGCTACTTTAGAGTGGATGGTAAGTGTACCTTTCACCACATCGTTATCGTACTCCACATCGCTGATAGAAATTGCATGTGACTTTCCTTTGTCTTTAGCCTTTAGAGTTTGTTGACGTCGACCATCATCATCAACCCTTGGATTTGGGCATTGATTGGAATAATGCCCCATATCCTTGCACTTGAAACATTGAAGTGTAGTAGGTTCATTCTGTGCATCCCTTCCTTTGTTTGCATCATTAGACATCTTCTTCCCATCATCGCGGCATTCAAATGCCCGATGACCTTCCTTTCCACATTTGAAACATTTACTTGTCCCTTTAAGAGAACTCCCTCCATGTTTCTTTCCACACTTTGAGCATAAGGGAAAGTTCATCTTCTTTTCAGTGTGCTCTTTAGATTTTCCTTTAAATTCCATTTTCCTCTTCTTATCAAACCCATATGACTGATGGTTTACTCCAATCTCCATCTCGACTTTGAGAGCACATCGAACGATTTCCTCATAGCTATTGAAGTCCCTTATGGCTAACGCCCTTCAAAGACTTGGTTTTATGCCACTAAAGAATCGATCGATCTTACTCTCAGGTTGGATAATAATACCAGAAGCGTACCTTTCAAGTCTTGTAAAATTTGCTTCATAGGTACCAACAGATTCATCATCTCTTTGCTTCAGTTCAAGAAACTCTTTCTCCATCTTTGTTCGGAGAATACGAGGGAATTAATTATTAAAAAATAAGTTCTTAAACTCGTCCCATTCCATGGACTCAATTTCATCCCTTTGCCTCGTATTCTTAATAAGATTCCACCAATGATCAGCATCTCCTTCCAAACGATACACTGCTAGGATGACTTTATCATGTTCAGAACATTGAAGAACTGAAAATATATTTTCAGTAGTACTAATCCATTGTTCAGCAACTAATGGATCAGTAGACCCACTGAAAGAAGGTGGACGCTGCCTCATGAAGGATTCAACAAAATGTTGCTCCTTCCTTTGCTCGTTTGGAAGTCCTGCATGATTCATAGCTTGAGAAAGTTGTGTGAGTATGGCTACAAGATTTTTCATTCCATCTCCCATATTGTTTGGTTGCTCAGGGGGACAATCATTGCATTTCCCATCGCATTCAGCATTAACACGGTTCCTTCGGGTTCCAGCCATTGACTAAAACCAAAAAGAATAGTGTGAGAAACACTAATTATAATAGGAAAACCAGATAATTCAAGAATAAAATTTCACACTTAAGGTCTTATCCTGGGTTATTCATGGATATTTCTAAAACACTAATATTGTGCTCCATGCTTAGACTTATCCTTAGGGTTCTTACTAAGGCTTTCACATCCTAGTTTCCAAAGGTTGACTATACCTTTCCTCTGATACCAACTATAACGACCCATACTTTACATACATTGTTAATACTTCAAAATTGAACCACACTTATTACAACATATGACAAAACCACAAAGGACCGTATAGGTATAGTGTCTTTAGAAACTGGGAAACATAAACAACTGGTTCATAAATCTTCTACAGTGTCTCCCATTTATTTCATCATATCTAGGGTCCCTTTTAGCATATTCTACTTAATATACATATTCCTGACCTGGGGAAAAGAAAACATACAAAAAGGGTGAGCTCAAATGCTCAGTAAGGGTAAACAAAAGATATATCAATCACATCGTATACATAAGCACATAACTTTTGGAAATCTTATCCTGCAAAAGAGATCATAAATTTCAGAACATGGGATAAATCATGGCAGTGAAATGTAATCACTATAATCATAACATAAAACATGAAACTTTGTGGCATTCACACATAATCTTAGAGAATCATTTCTTGTTAGTCAAGACTCATTTCCAAGACTATCTTAGTGGACAAAGTCCCTTTCTGAATCGAGTAACCCTCATTTCAGTCCTGTTTCACTGAACCGGTATAACCTACCATTCCAGCCATGTCTATCTCATGAGATATAAAATCTTTACCCAATGCATTGGAGGGAGATATAGGTCCCACCCATCTTATAATGAATCCTTTCTTATGTGTGCCACATAATCATAAACCATACATCATAGCGTAACCCATGTAATAAAAATGGGATTCTTAAACAACATGACATCATAAAACAATTCATATAAGATAAAGGAATTCATAAAAATATTTCCATCAAAACATAGTCAAACCAATGTAATAATAGGGATAAAAACAGAACCCTTTTATTATCTTAGATGGAAAATAATTTTGATAAAATACTTAAACTCCATTCTTGAGGAAAATATCCTTTCTACTTCAAAAACATTTTTCCTTTCATAACATGTCATATGACTTAAAAATAAAAGAAGTTGATTAAAAATAAACTTGAAATCTTTTAAAGGATGTTTCTTGGAAATAATGTTTTAAAAATCCATTCATGCCGTATAAGTTAAAAAAACATTCTTCGTACTTTTGTCGGAAAAGTCAAAAAGTACCTCGTACGAAAAACGACAAAAGATTCCTTTCATACATATTACTAAAAACTCACCGAAGGGTAAAAATGGATTTAAAAAATTGTAGGTGGATAGAAATAATATTACATATTGATGAAACATGGATGTGGATGATAAAATACACCCCAGTAAATACTTACGAATAAACAATCTCGGATAAAAATGAGATTGTGATATTTCCCTTACCTTAGGTCCGATTTGCTTTGTACGTGTCCGAAGCTCCTGTATAATGGTCTAAATAATGTTATTGACTTATTCCAGAATCATACATATTGATATGATATCATATATGGTCATATTCTTAGCTTCTTGTTAGTAATATTTCATTGTTACTTGTTACTCGGGTCTTTATTGCCTTTTGTTCTTATGCGTGTTTTGCCGAATAAATTCTTAATCTTCTTTTAAGGTTATAGATACCTTATATCCAGAATGGTATTAGTGTAACATATATCATATTTATTCATTCAATTCATTTATATAATTACTATGTAATTATGATCATGTAGAACGAGTCGCATCACATCGTGGAGACGGTATTCCGTACGTACGCACGAGTGATGATATCGTTCCTATGATCATGGAATTGTATTGGAGTATATGTATATTATTTCAGTATCAATATTACTTTATAATAATCATAAATAGTTACTCATTACACCATTATAACCATCCTTGTAAGGTGATGGTGGAAAATAGATTACACCACGGCGTGGAGACGGTATTCTGTACGTACGCACGCGCAGTGATTTAATTTTTTTGTAGGATGGATAGAAGGTGAATTAGGGATGTTTCATATTTATAATAACATATCAGTATGTAAGTAATACTGATGTTATTACTTTATCATGAAACAACTAAAGAAGAAGTTGAAGAAGAAATAAATTGAAAAGATCGGTAATGGATATTACCTCTTCTTTGGAACGCTTCTTTCAATCCTCCACTTAGGGAACTACGATTGGTCTTTGAAGAAGACCAGGACCTCTAGGATTATTCTAGGGAAGTGGAGAGGAGATAATGGCAGGGGTTGGCCGAGCTTGAGTGCTCAAATTGGTGGGAGGAGGAGGGGGAGGAGGTGCCCTTTTATAAGGGAGGAGAGGGGCACCTTAGGAATATCCCAAAATATTATTTTATATTAAAGTCAAAATCGGTTTATAATGGTTCAAAAGGGTCTTATTTCGAATCTAAAGTGCGGATGGGTCGAAATCCTATCAACCAATAGGATTTAGACAAGTTTAGGTTATTATTTTAACCTTATCAATTAGATTTAACTCTAAGTTAAATAATTTACCTTTTACCGTGTATTTTTGTTTTCTTAAATTATATGGTTAATACACATACTATAACATGCAAAACGAACCCCAAATTTTTTATTATTAATATATATATCCTTATCTAAGTCATTTTTCCGAACCTTAGATTTTTAGGAATAAAATAACAATTAATAATATAATATTTGATTTAAAAACTATTTTGTGTAAATTTTGACACTATTTGATATATGATTTTTGTGAAAGTCATAACAGAATTATATGTTCGAACCAAGATGATTAAATCAACATTAATATATCATAGTAACCTAGAAAATTAGTGTAATTCATAAAAAGTCTCAAATTACATTTATTTTGGTGTTTATAACATCAATTATGTCAATATTTCATTAATAAGATAATTACTGCATCATCATTGTGTCATAAATAAATTAAATTATTTAATGTCTAAAAATTATAAATAAAATACGATCATGTAGGAAATCTTTTTAGCTTTCTAATGAATATTTATAGTCGAATTTATCTTATGTATAACCCCATATTAAAAATGATTTACTTATTAAACTTTGATTTTATCTATTTTAACCCTTCTTTAAATAAATTAATAATAAATGTCCTAATCTAATCCAAGTGGACCTAAATGGTCATATTTTATTCCTAAGTTTGTTTTTGGTCGAATTACACTTGTCCAATAGAATTAGGACATGTGTTAGGGTAATAATAATATCATTTTTACCTTTAATTACCCTATTTACTTTTAACCGTGGTAAAAAAAGTAAAAAGTTACTATTCACCAAAAAATTATTTTCATCTCATTGAACCACATTTTAGTCCTTGATATTAACCGTGTCTCTCGGATTTTCGAAATTCCATTCACAGAAGTGGTAAAATTAAGTTTTATGCAAAATTCAGTTTTTAACCTACCACTTAGTGGTTTCACTATTCATCAAAAATTGAAAGTTTTCAGAAAAATACCAAAATTTCACCCTAGGCTAATTTCGATATTCCGAATCCAAAAATGAAGTCCATTTTGAAAAATAAAATTTTAAAAATTTTAAAAAGTGGTTTTTACTATTCATAACGGCTAGATTTATTTTAATAGCATATCGTTGTTTAGTGAAATTCGGTATTGCGAACGACGCAAGCTAACGAGGAAGGTCTCGATTTCGTGTAAAGCAAGCCAAGCAAGTGTTGTGTAGAAAAAGATTCCTTTGATGATTTATATAACATAAATGTCTCGGGTGTTACAACTTTGATGTCAGATTGAGAGAGAATGTCTATCAGGCTGTGTCTATGGCCCATGATATTGTATGGAATGTCCATCAGACATGAATGACTTGGTCACAGGGGCACAATGTGCTAGTTTTTTGGAATATGTATATAGATTTTATGATTGATTCTCACCTATGATGATGAATTTGATAAAAGGAGTCCAGTTCACAAAGGAGGACTACGCGATGAGTTGGTTTTGACCACTCATGTTAGTAAAGTCCCCTGGTTTCGTTGATTTGGAATTGTATTTGGGGTAATTTTCATAGAAATCCACACAGAAGGTGATGAGCCTTTGATTGATAGTGATTAGGTTGTACGTTGGTGGTTGAGGTGTACCATATTCTGGTTGGGGCCTGGATTATTTTGGCATAATACATATCATCATTTATTTGGACATCAGGATATGAGTCAATAATGACTTATATTTGAGGAAATGTATAATTGTTATTCAAAATGAATATATTTGAGCTGAAAAATTCTCCCAATCAGAGGTCTATGGGACCAGATTTTTTTACACAGGATTTCCTTCTAGAGGTCAGTGGATTTACATGAGACCCAATATTTCCATTGGCACGAGGTTCCATGTTACTATTTTGAGGTGAAACCCAAGGTTTCACCTGGGAAATATCACTTCAAAGGATTCCATGGGCCATGGGACAAGGATACTATACACATTAGTGATTCTGGCATTGGCCGAAGAAGGTAAATACATCATGGTGGCTATTGAAAACCATGGAATATTTTGATAAATTAATTTCATCATATCTTTTTATTTTATTTCTTTTTTTCATAGCTAATGCTGTGTATAACCACATGGGTGGTATCCTATTGAGACATGCTCTCACAAACTACATGGGATCTTTGAGACATATATACAATTTATGATGTAGTGTTCTGGTAAATGATCATCCTCAACAGTTGGTTCACAGTATTTTTTTAGCATAGATGTGGGCATTGGACCTTCAGGGCTTTCCATAGCTATAGATTTCTGTTTTAGTTTACTTTTTCATGGTCATGCGTGGTATATATGTATTTTACTAAGGTCATTCATGGGAAAAAAACTTTGTTATATTGTGTTTTATAGCCTATATTAATAGGAATTCTCTATTTTACTTATATATGTGCTATGTTTCGCATATTTATAATTTCTATTTTTATTTATTTATTTATCCTTCCACTACATAATGATATTGATTGTGGTTCTACCCATGGATGGTATGGTTTGATTCTATTGAGTCTTTATTTCTGATTCATGTTATATAAAATTACTGATACCAGTATTATATATTTCCCAAGAGGGTATATTATTCCCAATATTACTTATTTACACCCTTGTTGCTAGTCACCATCATTTGGCAGATAGGGAGGCACATATATGTCCTATAGAACTAATAATGATACCGCTGTTCTGGTGGTTAATTGGGTTAGTGATGCTACAATTTCTCCCACCAAGGTATTATAAATTGATGAATTATTTAAATATGAAATTTATGTGGAGTATGAAAATTGATGTATTGAGTCGAAGGCTCGTAAAGTGAATCAGAAAGGTGGTACAACTACTGTGTTTTCGAATGATGATTGAGGGACCATGACTAAAATATTAATGGGATATTTAGTTCTATTAATATTTTTCAGAATCACGAATAAATTAATTTTTATAAATTTCATTAAATTATTTGTATTTAATATTTTATGAAAGGGGTATTAAAGAATAAGATGATTACGAATAGTAAATTTTTTTGCGAATAATGATTTCTGAATGAAGTATTTATGTTTTTGAATCTAAGGATTATGCTATATGAATCATAAAAAATATATATATTTTCTATATAAAATTTATGTTATACATTGGAAAGGATTTGTTGAATGGTGATGGTGAGTTTGAAATTCTATTTCATAGAAAGGGAACATTTTTATTATTTTTCGGTAACCCTTAATTTATTCTTGGTTTTAAGATAATGATTCTTGGATTTAGAAATGTAGTACATGAATAAGTAAATTGGATGGTAATTATTACATCCGAACTGGTAAAGGATTTTTTATTAATGTAGCCATTTGTATCATGGATTAAGCTTACATCTTATTGGATTTAAGGGATATATACAGTAATAATTGAATAAGTAATCAGGCATCTTTTCCAAAAGTATTTAGAGTAATTCATGTTATTACAATGTTTCTAGAGAATATACGATGAGGGTATTCACATGTTTTCATTGTGAAAACCAAGAGCGACATTATAAAATGAAGTAGATCAATATAAGTTTATGTTCAAGAATTTCATTCTAATGTGTGGGATTTTTATTTTTTGGAAGGGTTTTAAGTATAACCATTAATATATTGTTTATGTTAAACATCGAATAATGTATTTAAAAATTGAGGTTGTATTGAAAACCATAGTTAAAATGGAATTTAGTAATTAACATTATTCCACGTACATCCATCTTATTTATGATTAAAATTATATCAATGTTGATTTAGAAAATAACAACCAATATGTAAGTTGAAAACCCATCATGTCTAAAAAAGTCATATTGTTTATCCCATGACCGATGACTTCTAAGGGATTCATATCTTCCACTAGCGTACAATATGTCCAGTTAATTTGAATTTATTTGTCAATCAATTTTCTGAATAAATATTAATGATATACAATTAGTGTTATTTTTCATGTCTAGATAATAATGTATTGAAAATATTACATTTTGAGAATAGTTAGAGATAAATAGTTTTACTTGTCTCTCTATTATGGGCATTACGATATGTTTAATGTGTATTTTAATTCATTATTCGTTAATGTTAATTTTTGGATTTCCATTTCGTGACGTAATGGGAGAATTAGAAATTTATCAATGCACAACCAAAGGATAAAATTAGGTTTATTAAGTATTTTTTTCATTTATTATTGTTCAATAAAAGAATTACTAAACATTATGAAAATGATAAAAAATGAAGTTCTAATACCTTAATTTCTGTTAAACCAATGTCCTTTTAAATAATCACATATTTATGAATATGTGGACCTCAAATTTTGATTAATCATTCACATTTTATGATTTATGAACAAAATCACTCCCTATAAATATTTATTTTTTTCCACAAAGCCCACATTTTCGCTTCCCTCCAATGTTCTCCCATCTGGAAACATAGTTACGAGTTACATTGGGTAACATTACTTTTTCAAACATTGAATTTTTAAAATAAGATTTTGTATTCATTCTTATGATGAGATTTTTTATGAAATTAACTTTCATGAATAATGAATTTATCACTCAGATGAATTTCAATGGAGAAATTCCATTTAATAGGAGAATAATGTAACAACCCTATATTGTTTTATATATTTTTTCTTGAATTAAATTAATATTTTTGATATTTATCATTTCAATCATTACCCCTCCCTCCAATGATGCCCTGCATGAGATATAAATAATAGAAGAGAAATAATGTGCCATGTGTCCCACCATTAGTAGGTCTATAGGTGGCATCCAACACCATGGGGATAATATTCTCACAAATGGGAGGCATTAACATTTTTATTGTAACTTTGATCGGGAGGTAAGATGTTTCATGAACAAAAAAACCCAAGACAAACATAAAATAAATCCAAAAACCATCCCACGTGAATGTTTAAAATATAATAACTACAAAACAAGAGGCTACAAAGTAAGTAAAAAAGGAACAAAAATAAACAGTGATTCAACAACTCTCCCCGTGTCCGATCTAGTAATTCCCAGAATGCTAAATGTAGTACAACTAGAACCTTGAATACAGATTTATATACGTTGGGTGGGCATACAAGTTTACCCAATTGGTAAATTCCAAATTCTCTTGTTCAAAAGTGGGGAATCATACTAATAACCCATTGAGAAAATAGAAAAATCAAACAACACCTAAAAATGTATACTAATCACCCCAACCACACTGAAGGCCTGCTCACCATATAATGAAATCCATGTAATATAATATAATAAAAACATTGATGATTAGGTTTCTAGAACTACATTCCACCTTATTATCCACTCTCACACCCTAATGGTAGACGTTCTGGGGCTCCCACCTCTACTGAACATACGTACCAACTTCCTTCCCACAGACTCATGGGCCTCACAACAACATCTCACATCACCTATAGAAAACTAGCACACAAACTACACCACGACCCCAAAACAGCCTAGAACCACAACACATATCACCCCAAAGACACCAGGAAAGCATAATTCTCTTTCAGATACCTGTGCCTCAAATACCACAACACACCAATAGAGAGTTGGGATATCACTACCAGGAATATAGAGTATGGGAGAGATGGTGTCCAGCTATGTACGCTCCCACCAGGATGTTTGGGAAAGACACCCTCCCCACAACAATGATGATGTTTCGCACATAATTGTCAACTAGGATAGGTACATATATAAATCAAAAAAAAATATACATGTATATAAATAAGTAAAAACAACTAGAAAAACCTATGGTGTTCCAAAAAAATCATCCCATGAAACTACTTCTCCTGCTACCTATAAATGCATGTATCAGGACGAACGATCCTCAATTCTGAATTTGGTAAAATAAATCCTCTTAACAACCAAACATTTTGACGTTATTAATCATATACAAATTATTAAATCCCAACCCAGGAAACTGAAAACAACGAACATGTACAACCTCATAACCAAGACAAATAGAGGAAGGAAATAATGATAAAACACCTCACTTCCCACTACTTTCTCACTTTGAACCAAAGACAACAAATTTCATTTTCGTTATACAATTTAATGAATCTCATCCTAAGAAAAAATCCATACTCATAACAACACCCTCTAACATATCACTTCACAACCATAGATGGCATCCCCACTGCATATACACACCATGCTAAAACAAACAAAAAGAAACACAACCCGATTGTTGTCACACTGCACAACACCACTCACCCATTCCAAAATCAAACAATCTATCAACTATATATTCCATTACACTATCAAACCATCCACATACACACTATGGTGATCTTAACACAAACACCACAAAACCCATACAAATCACAAAACAGAAAAGATCCACACATAGATCACAACGACACCAAAAAGGGCAAGGTGTGTTCAGATTTAACTCAGTCATATATAAATTCAAATTTGGTAATTCAAGGGTTATCACAGAACATTTATAACCATGGGGAATCCAATTATTTAACCATATATAAGTGATTAATCAAGTCTTCATGTTCACACTTGTTCAACAGATGATTAACAACAAGTATTCATTAGTCATGCACTCAAATTGAGACATCCACCTATCATGATTTTCAAAAGGCAGATGGAGAACACAATGCTTGATATTGATCAATGATAATAGATCCAAAAAACAACAACATCATAATATTCCATGCCACTAATTTATTATTAAAGTAATAAGATGGATTATTTTTGTTATAATCATCTTCATCCACTCATTTATTACTTCATTTAAAATGGATCTAACCATATTCACAAGAATACATTAGTATACCCACCCCAAATTATACACAATTGAGAGAGATGTGGAGGAATCACTCCCTTGAGAAAGAGATGATCAAAAATTCCTCTTTTTCCAAAGAATAGAGGGTTCACATAGATCCAGGGAAAACGTGATCCATGGGTGCAACACGTATACATAGCTACTCGGGGAAGAATGTTTCTGGCCACCTTGGTATCAACAGAATTGGAATCAGACAAGAAAATAATGGTACCATCCTTCGAATTTTCGGATACTAATTCAACATAAGGGAGATGATTTCAAATTTCCTAAAAGACGTTTCATGTTCTAGAACACGTGGTTTGGTCTTTTTATAGTCACTTGGGTGTTATGATATTCATGAAATAATTAATATCCTTTTAATGTGCTTTAAACTTGGTCATAAATGGATTTATACTCAATTTATATCAATTAAAATTGTATGAGGGGTCAAACTGGAAAAAGCTAGAGAAAACATGAATTATGGAAAATTGTTGGAAATGAATCAGCGTTGTCTAGTTCACTAACATGAGTCAATGATGGATGAGTCACTTACACGACTCACAGATTTTTGAGTCACAAATGGCTGTGTCGCCGAAGAATCACTCACCAATGTGAGTAACCGTAGTGGGTCACTTATGGATGACTTTCTGATTCGAGTCACTGATGTAACTCACTGATAGAGAGTCACCGACATGAACTATTGATGGCGAGTCACTAATAAGACTCACAGATTGATATTAACTGATACAACCTACTAATTTTGATCCACTAATGTGACTCACCAATGGAGCGTCACTAATAGGATTCTCTAATGGAGAGTCATTGATGAGACTCACTAACCTAATTCACCGTTGTGACTCACAAATAGAGATCCATCGACAAAACTCACCAATGTGACCTACTGATGGCCCCTACTGTTGATTTTTTTTAAAACTATTGAACTGAGTAATTTTGGCCTCCCAAAACACCCAAAACACCATATTTTCACAATGTAATAGGCTAGAGATGTTCGAGTCATTAAATCAGATACATCAAAAACTATTCATAACCTTAAGAATCCAAAAACCTAGCCCAGAAGGAAAACAATGGTCTGAACAACCACCTAATGAGATACATATCAAGGTTCTTTCTATACTTGAAACACCACAATAACATCAGAGTTCAATGATAATCCTCCTTGTGTCGTTTGAATGATGGAGTGAAACCACAATACCCATGAACACCAACTCTAACACCTAATACCCCAATGAACCAAAATACACAACACACAAGCATTAACAACCACACATTCTAAAAACATTAATTATGGAATCATTTCTGCCATGTCAAGATTCAATCTACTTTGCGGATCACTGACTCGCCCCCATGATTTTAATAACATCCTAATTAATTGGTCTCGATTGTGAATTAGTTCCTCCCCTCCTTATATGTCAGGGTAATTGTCACAAATTAATAACCAAGGAAACAAATCATTTCAAATCAAACAAATTTCAATCATCACATACAATTCAATTCATAGTAAGGGAAAACTCATAAAAACTCTGTTTACATGTCATGCAATTTCATTTCTCACTCACATGTACTATCCTCTAGGCCACCATGTCTTCTCAACATGCTAAACAATGGAATGACCCTCCCAAACTGAAATTTTTGCTGGTGATCATGGATCTCTAATATCTTCTTGACGAATGTATCATCATATTCGATATCCAACTATCCCCAGTCAATGAAATGAGAGTCATCATTACGATAGTGATAAACATGAGAGACATGAAAGTCTTCGTGGAAACTCTAACTGCGGAGGTAATTCCAACTGATATGCCACCTTCCCAACTCCCCCCCACACCTCAAAGGGTCCGATGAACTTCATAGAAATATTACACCCTCGTCTAAACCTCTCCTTCTCACATCAATGGTAGATCATCAAGAACATGTGGTACTCCACCTAGAGCAACAAGGGCCTCCTCCTGCGATCGATATTCGACTTCTTACAGACCTATGATACCACCACCCTCTAATGAACCATGGTAAATAATCTCTATCATGGTCTACAATACCTCTTCCCCAAGAACAACTATCTTCTCCACCTCTGTCTAGCACAAATTTGAATGACACGACCTTCCATATAAGTTTCAAATGGAGGTATGCCAATGGAAGAGTGATAGATAAAAATGAAAGTGAACTCAGCCAAGAAAAAGTGTCACACCCAAGACTAAAACAATTCAATGATGTGTGCCCACATCATTTCCTCTAATGTCTAGATGGTCAGCTCTGTCTGCCCATCCATTTGAGGGTGGAATGAAGTGATATGTGGTAACATAGTGCCGAAATCATGTTGAAATATCCTCTAGACTCATGAGGTAAATATTTTACCAATACCCAAGACAATAGACCTCACATGTACATGTAGATTCTCCACCACATCCACATATCTCGTGGCCAAGGCATCCACTGCACTCAACACTTTTATTGCCAAGAATTGTTCTGATTTCCTCAGGCGATCCACTAATACCCAGATGGCTTCATATCATCCCTTATTTGTGGCTTTCTCTATCACAATATCCATTGATATTTCGTCCCACAGCAACTCCGGGACATCATAGGGAAATAAACAATTGTCAGGAACGTGGTTCTCAACCTTCACTAGCTGGTACACTAAGCACTTCACCACAAACTCGGTCACAACCTGATTCATCCTAGAACACCAGAAATGCACCCATAAGACATGGTACATCATGGGAACTCCAAAATGAATTGAAAATGGTAAGATATGAAACTTGCATAGAACACCCTTGTGAGTCACTATAGGAACACAAAGCTTCCCATGGAACAACATTTTATTTTTTAACAAGCTCCAACCATTCATTCGGAGCATCACCCTAGTTAACGTGATCACACATCAACCGTACATATGAGTCTCTCCAATGATACTCCACCTACTAGATCAAAGATAACTGAAGTTTAATCTAAAATAGACAACCTATTCCACCATGAATTCAAGTATCTAAGTCGAAGGATGAAATATCATTAATAACCTTCTAAGAATATGCAGATTCCCAAACTACCTCTCTCTGTGACATCCTTCTCAAATCCTCAGCCATGATATTCCCTTTTACTATGGTGTAAGAGATATAATGCTTCTAATCGTAGAGAAAATTCATCCACCTTCAATTTAGTATGTTCATATCTCGATGGGAAAATATATACCACACGATATTGTGGTCTATGATGAAAAAAGCGCTCACTGATGAGGTAATTCCATAATAAATTTATTGAAAACATGACCGATGCTAGATCTAGATCTAGGTTAAATAGATATGTTCATTGGTAAATAACTTTCTAGACCCATAAGAGATAAGTCCTTGTCATTAAATTGATAGACCCCCTATGACTAGACATGAAGAATCATAATACACCTCAAACATCACCCCATTCTCTGGAAACTAGATAATTTGAGCACTGGAAAACATCACCTTCAGGTAGATAAATGTATCTGGCACTCCCCACTCCACACAAATTCTTGTTCCTTTCTAGTCAGAGACGTCAATAGAGCTACAACTCAAAAAATAATCAGGCACAAATTTCCAGTAATATCCTACTAGACCAGGTAAACTACGCACCTTCATCACATTCTTCGGTACTACCCAAGAAACAATGTCCTCATCATTCAATGGGTCCACTATTATGGCCTGGTGAGACACAACATGCCCATGGAAGTTCACCTCCCTCATCCGGAACATTCACATGTGAAACATTCTATAGAGCATGTGGTGTCTAATAATCACCAATATCATCATGAGAAAAATTGTATGATCATCATCTAACATTGAGTAGATTAGAATGTCATAGATGAATACAATGATGAACCAGTGTTGGAACTCATGAGAGATGGTTTACATATGTCCCATGAACAAGATTTTTTCATTCATTTCCCTAATAAACATAACCACGAAGTCAATGTTCCCATACCTTCACCTAAAAGCAGTTTTTGGGATGTCACCCACTTTCACCCTCAATGGTTATTACAAAAACGTAGATAAATCTTAGAAAACAAACATTCTACACTAAAATATTTGAAATGATCTTCTTATCCATGGGGGAGGGTAATTGTTCTTGATAGTCACCTGATTCAACATCTAGTAGTTATGCATAGCCATATATCACAATATTCCTTCATTGCGACCATGAATGGGGCACCACATGATTACACACTAGGATAAATAAATGAATTTTTCATCAAGTATTCAATCTAAATATGCATATCCCAAAACAAATAAGTTATAATCCGAAAGGGGTCCATAAGAATTGGACTGGAACCATGATGTATGTCAACCACAAACTCAACATCTTGTCGAGGGGGTAGAGTCACAACCTCCTCATAAAAAACATCCATGAACTCCCTACAAACTATGAGAGCCTCCAATTTCATGAAATCTACCTATTCCTTGACGACTCATCCCACAAAAAATGAATAGGCTCTACACATCTCCGGCAACCCTAAAAACTCTTCTCGCTAGTGAAAGCCACAGGCTGTCCATCCATGTCTGAAAACAAAACTCTTCTCTGAAGGTAGTAGATAAAAAATTCTACTTAAAACATCCAATAGATGTCATTGATAACACCGTATGGGTACATCTGTAGTATAATACGATCCCCACTATACTAATGTGGCCCCAATAGTAGTCCAAAATGATGGAAGACATCAAATATGATGATATCGCCTCCAATTGGGCTAGTTGAATCCTAGGTCACATAAAGTTTCTCTATGTCTCAGATCAGGACATGGGATAGAGAAGTTGCAATGATGGAGTGTGAATATCCTTAATCAGAATAAACATATGAGGGAGTATTGAACAAGAAAATCGTACCTCAAACGATATCGAGCCCAAATAGAACTACTACCTTCATAGGGTTTAATTGGCCATACATAGCTCCTCTTCCCCTCTGTTGACGACCACCTCTTTGATCATGCCCAATTCGAGGTCCCTTGGACCACCCTAAAGTCATAATCCACTTACTCAGACTCCTCTTGCTGGAGAAGGATCCTGCTATCCCTACTGTTGAAATGGCCAATCTGGAAACTACTGCAATGGAGGGTGCTGAAAATACCCACTCCAACATACAGAGCTCTAATGGATCCTTCATTAATGATAGGGTTGTTGCAGGTAATATGGAGGACGCCTTTTTAGGGATCTTTTTGCCTCATCTACCCGAAATGGCAGGTGGCTACCCTCAAGGCTCTTCGTCTCTCTTCAATAATATCACACGCTCAGTTTATGGTGAGGTGAGTTATGTTTAAGATGAAATCCCAGGGGGGGATGAAATTAGAGAGGTGGTCTTGTCTATGAATTCTGATAGTGCTCTAGGGCCAGACGCCTTTCCTGCTTATTTTTAGAAGTCTTCATGGTATATTGTGATGTAGAACATGATCATAGTGGTTCATGACTTCTTTATAGGTGGTAATCTTCCTAGGGTGGAATGTGCTAAAAAACATGTCATGATTCTAAAATTGAAAGATCCTATGTCTCTGAATCAATATCATCCAATCAGTTATGTAATGTTACCTACAAAATTCTAGTGGGTGTCCTCAATCTCAGACATTCTCCCTTTCTTCCAAGCTAGGTAGCCAATGAGCAGCATGGTTTTGTGAAAGGTCGCTCTATTCAAGGTGCCATAGCCTTAGCCCAAGAAGTTATTAGTGACATCAATTTGAAGGCTTTCAGAAGTAATGTGGCTATTAAGATGGATATGAGAAAAGCCAATGATAGAATTGAATGGAGTTTCATCATAACCTTTCTACAAGGCATGGGTTTTCCAGCATGGATCATTAACATCCTTTTTCGTTGCATTAGTTCTTTTTGAGTATAAATCTCATTTATGGGAAAGAAATTTGGTTTCTTCACTGTGGTCAGAGGTTTGAGGCAGGGAGACCCGCTTTCCCCTTCACTTTTTATAATTGCTCAGGAGTTTCTTACTAGACTGCTGAACCACTCCTTGGAGATTGGAATGATCCTACCCTTTTGGAATAAGCACAGGCGAGGAAGTGTGTCATATCTCATGTTTGCAGATGACACTTTTCTCTTTGTTAATGGTAGCAGAAAATCCATTCAGGGGGTTAATGAAGCGATTGATATTAATTGTTCATGGAGTGGGATAGTAGTGAATCTTGAGAAAAGATTCTTTTATGCTCCTACCAGCTGTCCGGAGTGGAGGTTAAGGCTGCTGGAATCTAGTCTCAGCATGCTAAGAGGTACCTTTCCACTGATTTACATGGGTGCTCCATTTTCTCTGAAAGCTCTCTAAACTAAACACTTTGATGGGGTTGATGGAAAAATTGTGGGTTGGATTCTCAATTTTAAAAACAGGTTCCTTTCTTTTGGTGGATGAATAAATTTGATCAATTCGGTCCTGAATTCTATTCCAATGCATATTCTATCTACCACTAAGGTTCCAAGGAAGGTTATCTCCAACATAAAGAAAATTTTGAACTCCTTATTATGGGATGGTCACATAGAAGGAATGTGCCACTGGGATGCTTGGGATAAACTTGCTAAACAAGTGCAGGATAGAGGTATGAACCTTAGGAGTATTTCAAGCACAATTTCTAGCCTATATGCCAAATTGGACTGGGAGATCGTTGAGGGAAAATCCCTTTGGGGTAGTTACATGAAAAATTCCTATGATTTTGATGGAAATATTCCTAATGTTAAGACTTCTTGTGTTCAAAAGTTGGTCCATCCCTAAATTTAGTTTCTCCAGCAACACTCCAGGTGGATCATTGGCAATGAGGATGTGAGCTTTATGGAATCATTACTGGGTAGGGTCGTGCTGGGTTATCCATACATTCCCTCACCATCTATCAGCTTCAGAGAAGCTTGTGTTTTTCCAGTTATCATCAACTCTACTTTGGATGATGCACAACAGATCATTTTTGACTGCATTTAGAGGAGAAATGACCAAGATAGATGTGTTTTCACTGGATTAGCTTCAGGTACTTTTAACATTCAATATTTTCTCAAAGCTCATAATGTGGCTTCTCATCAGGACCCTTGGGGTGATATCCTCTGGTGCAAGGAGCTTCCAGTGAAGTATTATTTCCTAGTATGGCGTGTCTGACATAATGTGCTGCCATTGGAGGAAAACATACAGCGGCGAGGGAAAAATCTAGCCTCTAAATGTTGTTGTTGAAGACAGGTGCAATACGAGTCTCTTTTTCACTTATTATTTGATAGCGAGTGGGCTATGGAGGTCTGGGGTTTCTTCGGCTAGATTGTAGGGCGTCCGGCTGGTGTGGAGACAGTTTCAGACTTTCTCAAAAGCTGGTTCCAGGGAGTGATTAGGCATGGACCTGAAAAAAAGGTTAGAGATCTATGTTTTATTGTAGGGTGTTGGGTTCTGTGGATGTCCAGGAAAAGAGTGCGACATCAATCCACGCCTGTGTCGACAGCTAAAATTATTTTTAGAGCTAGATTGCTCCTTCTGGATTTGGGTAGTCTATGTAATGATGTGGTCAAGGGCTCTTCTTTTTTGGTTTCCTCTCCTACCACTAGCAGGTCCATTCAAGGGATGTGGTTTAAATGGAAGCCACCTAGAAGGGGATTCAAACTAAACACTGATGGATCGTGCGGCTCGATCTAGTTGCGTGCTGGCGGAGTTGTTCGTGATTCTCTTGGGTCTGTGGTGTTGGCTTTCTCGGCTTTTTTTGGTAATGGTGATTCTCTTTAAGCGGAGTCTCAAGACTTACTCACTGGATTGATCCTTTGTAAATGGAGATAAATTCCAATCCAAGAGGTGGAGGTTGACTCACTTATCATCATCATGGCCTTGTTCGGAAAATGCTAAATCCCTTGGAGTATTGAGTACGCGATTAGAAGATGCAAGATGCTTCTGGATAGTCACACGTCCATCATCCACACATGGAAGGAGGGGAATATGGTGGCTGATTTTTTGGCCGCTAAATCTATGGTGAATGATTACTTATTAGTATTTTCAGGTCTCATGCCATTTCCAGTGGATGGATCCATGTTTTTGCAGGCTGATGCCCTTGGACTGCACTATTTTCCCCCCTTAGTCCCCCTTTTTCGCCTTTGGACTTTTTTCTATTTTTCTGTACAAATATTGTTTGTTTTTTTCATGTATTTCTTGACCCTCGTTATTAATAAATTAAAAAGTTTTGGATGGCCATATTAGCTTGTAGTATAGGAAACACTATTCTTAGATTGTGTTACACACAATTTCGTGTTTGTTTGATAGTAGTTATTCTACGCAACATTGAGTGTGTGTGTGTATATATATATTCAATTTATAAATGAAATATGGTTTGATTATGTTATATGCAACAACAAAAGAGTCTTTCACTACATGAAACCCTAACTTGTCTTTCTTTACACGCAATCATGACCTTCCATGATAGCGTGTGTAGTACGCAATACTGAGTGTCACTAATCACGATATTATTATAATATTATTATGAACTAGTCGTTATGAATCGTAATACCCACTTTTTAAAATTTTATAAATTTAATCATTCAAAATGGACTTCATTTTTGGATTCTTAATATCGAAATTACCCTAGGGTTAATTTTTTGTATGTCTCTGAAAACATTCAATTTTTGATGAATATTGAAAACAATGGGTTACTATTTAAAAACCGACTTTTTATTTAAATTATTATTTATTTTATTTAAATTTATTTTAGGTCAAAATTGATACATAATACCAATATAATTTCAATGTAACTCATTTGTGTCATTTTATAATACTTTTAAATATATAAAAATTGTATTGAACTTTTCACCGTCTTTTACCCACCTCCTATAAGAATTTGAAAATTTACATAAAACATAATTTAACCGCTTCTGTGAATGTAATTTAAAAAATCTGAGAAATACGGTTAATATCAAAGAGTAAAATGTGGTTCAATAAGATAAAAATAATTTTTGTGAATAGTAACTTTTTACCTTAATTTACCATGGTTAAAAGTAAATAGGGAAATTAAGGGTAAAAATGATTTTAGTATTACCCTAACACATGACCTAATTCTCTTGTATAAGTGTAATTCTACCAAAAACAAAATTAGGAATAAAATATTACCCTTTAGGTCCACTTGGATTAGATTTCGACAATTTATTATTATTTTATTTAATGAATAGTTAAAATAGTTAAAATCAATGTTTAATAATTAAAACATTTTAAATATCAGGTTATACCAAAGATAAATTAGACTATAAATATTCATTAGAAATATAAAATGATTTCCTACATAATGGTATTTAATTTATATTTTTTAGACATTAAATAATATAATTTATTTATGACACAATAATGATGCGGTAATTACCTTATTAATGAAATATTAACACAATTGATATTATAAATACAAAAATAATTGTAATTTGAGACTTTTTATTTATTAAACTAATTTTTCAGGTTAACATGACATGTTATTATGGATTTAATTACCATTTTTCGAACTAATCATTATTTTATATTTTTCACAAAAATCAATTACCAAATAGTGTCCAAATTGACATAAAATAGTTTTTAAAACAAATATTATATTATAAATTGTTATTTTATTCCTAAAAATATAAGTATCGGCCAAATAACTTAGATAAGGTTATATATATTAATAATTAACCACTTGGGGTTCTTTTGGATGGTTAGAGTATGTTTATTAGCCATATAGTGTAAGAAAACACGAAGACACAGTAAAAGTTAAATTACATTACTTAGAGTTAAAGCTAAAAGATAATGTTAAAATAGTAACCTAAACCTGTCTAAATTCTATTGGTTGAGAGGATTTCAACCCATCCCAACTTTAGATTCGATATAAATAAATTTGGATCTATTATAAACCGAATATGACTTTATTATTAAATAATATTTTAAGTTATTCAAAAGGTACCTCTCTCCTCCATTATAAAAAGGGAACCCCTTCTCTCTTATCTTCACACAATTTTGAGCCTTGATGCTAGGACAAACTCTACCAATTCCTGTTTTAATCCACTATAGTTACATCATAGAGGTTCTGGTCCTCTCAAAAGGCCAACTCTAGTTCCATAAGAAGAAGTTTAAATGAGGTGCGTCGAGGAAGATGTAATCTCTTCTACCGACTCTTTCAAGTATCTTTATTCTTATACTTCCTATTATTTAGTTGTTTTATTATAATATAATAAATAAGTATTAATTATATACTGATATGTTATTATAAATGTGAAACAACCCTATTTCACCTTTGATCCGTCCTACGGAAAGTGAAATCACCGTGCGTGCGTCCGTATGAAATACCGTCTCCACGCCGTGGTGTGATCAGTTTTTCCACCACCACCTTACTTGGATGGGTATAATGGTGTAAATAAATAACTACATATAAATATTGTAAAGTGATATTGATTCTGAAATATTATACATACACTTGAATACAATTCCATGATCATGGGAATGATATCATCGCTCGTGCATACGTAGGGACTAATGTCTCCACGACTCGATGAGATTCATTCTCCATGTTAAACATTCATGAATAATTATAAACTATATGTAATGAATAGTAATGAAATATATGAAATAATAATGCTACAGGATTTATGTATACAAATATATGTATTTCATCTACTTAATTCAATTCAAATCAATAAGGAAACAAAAACATCATTCATGCGTTTGTACGGCCTATCGTCACCATGAACGGTTTATTTCATTCCATTTATCGATATATCATATATATATATGTATATTATGAATATATATTTTATATAAATAATTTTTTACATTGTGGAATTATGTAAATCATGATATAAGTAATAATATCAAGAACAACAAGTCGAAACACGTATAATAAATGAAACAATCTTACCCAAATTGATGCTTTTACATCGAACTTACAAAATAACAGGTAATATAAAGTCATAAGTAAACCATATATGATATAATAACAATAAATATGATTCTATAAAAAGTAAATGACATTATTTAAATCATTATACAGGAGGTTCAGATACATACGAAGCATATCAGACATAAGGTAAGGGATAACCTTTCCAATCTCGTTCTTACCCAAGATTGTTTATTCTTAAGTATTTACTGGGGATAATGTTATCATCCATGTCTATGTTTTCTAAAAGTGTTTTTATTTGTGTTTAAAGTCCTGTTTACACATTTTTTAATTTTACTTCATGGTATGTAACGAATCACTCTTTTGTTTACCATATGGGGAACTTTTTGACTTTTTTGACAAAAGTACGAGGAGAATGTTTTTTTAACTTATACGGCATGAACAAATTTTTACGGTTTTATAACATCTTATTTTCATGAATATTACTCTAAAATATTTCTTGACTATTTTCAAAAAAATCTCTTTCTTTTAAAATTGCATGGCATTTTGTGAAACAAAAATGATTTTGATGAAGAAAGGATATTTTCCTCAAGAATTCATTTCAAGTGTTTTATCAAAACCATTTTCCATATAAGATGGAATTATTTCATATGTGTATGTTTCAAGTAAAATGTCTCTATGATTTACATGGTTTAACTTTTCTTATGATGAAATGATATCCATTTTTTATATGAATTATGTTATGATGGGATGATGATTATGAAACCCATTTTATTCTTTGGGTAATGATGAATGATTTATGATCCTGTTGCGGCACATGTAAGAATGATTTCATTATGAGATGGGTGTGACATATATCTCCCTCAAATTCATTTGGTAAAGATTTATATCTCAGGTGATAGACATGTCTGTCAAGGCAAGTTAATCCGGTTCAGTGATACATGACTGGAACGAGGAGTGAACTCGATTCACTAAGGAACTTTGTCCACTAAGATGGTCTTGGCAGCAATGCCTTGGCTACTATTGAAATCATATCAAGTGCATAATGGTTTTCAAAAATTACATGTTTTATTACCATGCTATTTTATCATGATTAATGTTATTTTATGACATACGCCTTACGTAATGCCATGATTTATTTCACAACTCAAGATTTTGATGTGTAAACTTTATGTTCATGTGTTGATGTTCAAATGTATATGGTTTTTTTTATTTTCTCCATGCTTACCCTTACTGATAATTTGAGCTCACCCTTTTTATGTTTTCTTTTCCCCAGGATATAAAGAATGGTTTTAGGTAAGAAAAAAAGGGAAGATCTTTTTGGGAGATGTTGATGATCTTTCACCAAGATTAGAAGATTTTTTTTCCGAGTTTCCAAAGGCACTAAACTATTACGGTCTTTGTGTGTTTGTTTTAACTATGCATTAAGTATTCTGCAAAAGTTATGTAATGTCTATATATATCAAGGTTTGGGCCTCTACAGTTGGTATTAGAGGAAAGGTTTAGTTAACCTTTGGAAACTTGGATGCGAAAACATTAGTGATATCCCTAAGGATATTTCTATCGTATGTCTTAGGATGTCCCTAAGGTTATGTACACATATAGGTTAGAGTCCTAGAATTATGTTGATGATCATGAATAAACTATGGTGAAACTATGTTGTCATGGATTAAAGAAATTTTGATAAGTTAGACATCCCATAAGTGACTTTTTATGATTATGTGGTTCTACTTTATTTTAATTGTTTCTTACACTATGGTTTCGGGTCTTAGTCAATGGAGGGAACGAGAAGGAATTTAGTTAACATTGATTCCAATGGACAAATTGGAGACTATGATCAACGAAATTATGTAACGCCTGGAGAGGAAGATATTGTGATTATGCCGAATCAGTCATCTTGATATATGATTAACAAGGCGAACTTTAGTTGTATTCGTATGTCATCAAATAAGAGGAATATGGATTTTTATGCATGTTCTCATGGTGAGGATAAAAGAGAAAAGAAGATTGAGATATCTAAATATGGGAAGAAGAACCTTGAGGAATACCTCAAATGGACGAGAAGATGTTATCTATGTGGAGAAAAGGGTCCTAGAGTGACAGACTGTTATTGAGTCCAATGTCTTATCTGCGGAGAACATGGGCATTCCCAACTCAATGCCTTGACCTAAGAAGTTACTTCTAAATCGAACAAGGACCTATACCAAACCAATAATTTAATAGGATGGATTGAAGGGATTAAGTATTGGAATTCAATATTAATGTTGTTGAGGAACATTTGTAGTATATTGAAATATATTTTCATTGGTCCATTATGGTTTTCTATAAGAATATGGTACCAGTAACCATGAAAAGTGATTCAAATATTTTGGAAAGTAGATGATATGCGCATAATGAAGGGATTAGGAGAAAATAAATTATTTGATAGTATTCATAAGCTCATGATTGATATAAAGAATAAGTGATATCATGGTTTGAGTATATCGAATTTTTAGGATTTTGGTATGTGGAATGAGTTTTCTTATGACAACACTCATGTTTTCACTATGGTTCTATGGTAATTCATGTTTCACAAGAATACATGATTAATGTATTCACATGTTTGGAATGTGACCAACAATATATATCGTATGATAAATGATGGTATTCACATGCTCGGTAGATGACATTTCAAGTAATCGTTATCTTTATACTATGAGATTGGACAAAAGTATTTTGTATAAACCTAGAGATTGGAATAGATTAAGTGAGATATCAGTAGTATTGTTTAAGGCGAGAACTTTTTTTATGTTATAATAGTATAGTTTTAGAAAAAGGACAACTCGTAGGATGGGTGACAACCCGTCGCGTCAGACAAGTTTGTGGGAATCGAACCCAAAACCGAATGGCGACAGGCCTTTATCTCCTACCACTGGCCTACATGAATTCCCTAGTTAGTGGAATCTACTTTTATTATGTGGTATGATAGATGGAGTATAAGTCCATTCTTGGAATCATATACAATTAACCTCGCCATAGATGGACTTCTGTATATTTGAAATCTTTTTCAAACATTTTGTTTGAGATATATGGAATGACCCATCATTCTATCACATGATCTTCTAACACTTCACGAATGATAAATTCTACTTCATTCCTTTAAGTGATGAAGTGGAAATTGTTCATGGAACGAACAACGGTGAGATTATACCAAAATAAATTAAGTACTTATTATAATTCAAATTCTTCAACTATAGGGAAATGATCTTGAATACCAAAAATGTTGTCCTTGTTCCCTTATATATGATGAATCAGATGGTACCTTAGATCATTACAAATTTATGGCCTTTTGATTGTTGGATTTTTCATAGCTATGTTCTCTTCCACTCTCCATCAGAAATTGATGGTTAGATTTCTCTTCCATATCCATATTTTCAACTATGTTATCCTATATGGAAACCTAGTGATTAGTTAATTTGGGTAACCGTTACGTTTCATACAATAGTTTTTAAAGATATGTTTTGGTATTCCTTTTTACGACGTGGGTTTCTATGAAAGAAACTCGCATCTAATAAACCATTTATAACCCCGACGAATTTTGAGGGCGAAATTCATTTTAAGGGGGTTGAATGTAACACCCCGAGATTTTATGAGATATATTCTTTTTAATTTCATTCAAATCTTATGTTGTAAGATACACCAAGATTATCTTGCACTATACGCAACACCATATTAGCTTGCAGTATAGGTAACACTATTATTGGATTGTGTTACACACAATTTCATGTTTGATTGATAGTATTTATTCTATGAAATATTGAATGTGTGTGTATATATATATATTCAATGTATAAATGAAATATGGTTGGATTATGTTATACGCAACAACAAATGAGTCTTTCACTACACGCAACCCTAACTTGGCTTGATTTACATGCAATCGTGACCTTCCACGATAGTGTGTGTAGTACGCAATACTGAGTTTCACTAAACATGATATTATTATAATATTATTATTAACTAGTCGTTATGAATAGTAATACCCACTTTTATAAATTTTATAAATTTTATATTTCAAAATGGAATTAATTTTTGGATTTGGAATATCAAAATTAGCCTAGGGTGAATATTTGGTATTGTTCTGAAAACTTTAAATTTTTTATGAATAGTGAAAACAATGGGTTACTATTGAAAAACCAACTTTTTATTTAAATAGTTATTTATTTTATTTAAATTTATTTTAGGTCAAAATTGATACATAATACCTATATAAGTTCAATGTAATTCATTTGAGTCATTTTATAATAATTTTAAATATATTAAAATTTTATTGAACTTTTCACCGTCTTTTACCCACCTCCTAGGAGAATTTGAAAATTTACATAAAACATAATTTTACCGCTTCTGTGAGTGGAATTTTAAAAATCTAAGAGACACGGTTAATATCAAGGAGTAAAATGTGGTTCCATAAGATAAAAATAATTTTTGGTGAAAAAGATACTTTTTACTTTTATTTACCACGGTTAAAAGTAAATAAGGTAATTATGAGTAAAAATGATATTATTATTACCCTAACACATGCCCTATTTCTATTAGATAAGTTTAATTCGACCAAAATCAACCTTAGTAATAAAATATTACCCTTTAGGTACACTTAGATTAGATTAGGAAATTTATTATAATTTTATTTAAATAATAGTTAAAATAGTTAAAATCAATGTTTACTAACTAAAACATTTTTAATATGGGGTTATAAATAAGATAAATTAGACTATAAATATTTATTATAAAGATAAAAAGATTTAATACATAATGGAATTTTATTTATAATTTTTATACATTAAATAATATAATTTATTTATGACACAATAATGATGCAGTAATTACTTTATTAATGAACTATTAATATAATTGATATTATAAAAACCCAAATAAATGTAATTTTAGACTTTTTATGAATTCCACAAATTTTATCGGTTAACATGACATGTTAGTATTGATTTAATTAAATTTTTTCTAACTAATCATGCTTTATGATTTTTACAAAAATTAATTACCAAATAGTGTCAAAATTGACATTAAATAGTTTTCAAAAAAAATATTATATTATTAATTGTTATTTTATTCTTAAAAATATAAGGTTCGACCAAATGACTTATATATGGTTATATAAATTAATAATGAACCACTTGGGGTTCGTTTGGCTGGTTATAGTATGTTTATTAACCATATAGTGTAAGAAAACAAGAAGACAGGGTAAAAGTGAAATTATTTAACTTAGAGTTAAATCTAAAATATAAGGTTAAAATATTATCCTAAACCTATTTAAATTCTACTAGTTGAGAGTATTTCGACCCATCCCCACTTTATATTTGAAATAAATAAATTTTGAGCTATTATAAACTGAGTATGACTTTATTATAAAATAATATTGTAAGTTCTTCCAAAGGTGCCCCTCTCCTCAGTAATAAAAAGGGAACCCCTTCCCTCTTCTATTCACACCCTTTTGAGCCTTGAATCACATCCATCCCCTGGCAATTACTCTTCTAAAACTCTATAGTTACATAATAAAGGTTCTGATCTTCTTAAAAGACCAACTCTAGTGCCCTAAGAAGAAGTTTAAAGGAGGTGCATCGAGGAAGAGGTAATCTCTTCTACCGACTCTTTCAAGTTTATTTCTTATTATACATCATCTTATTTAGTTGTTTAATTATAAATTAATAACATCAGTATTACTGATATACTGATATGTTATTATAAATATGAAACAACCCTATTTCACCTTCTATCCATCCTACGGAAAATGAAATCACCGCGCGTGCGTACGTATTGAATATCATCTCCACGCCGTGGTGTAATCAGTTTTTCCATCACCACCTTACATAGATGGGTATAATGGTGTAAATAAAAAACTATATATGATTATTTTAAAGTTATATTGATTCTGAAAAGTTATACAAACACTTTAATACAATTCCATGATCATGGGAATGATATCATCGCTCGTGCGTACGTACGGACTACCGTCTCCACAGCGCGATGAGATTCATCCTCCATGTTAACCATTCATGAATGATTATAAAGTATCTATAATGAATAATAATGAAATATATGTCATAATAATGATAAATTATTTATTTATATATATGTATTTCCTCTACTTAATTCCATTCAATTTAATAGGGAAACAAAAACAGCGTTCATGAGTACGTACGACCTACCGTCCCCATGAATGTTGTATTTCATTCCATTTATCGATCTATCATATATATATGTTCCTACTGAATATATATTAAATAAAAATCATGGTTTACATTCTAGAATCAAGTAAATCCGGATATAAGTAATAATATCAAGAACAACAAGTCAAAACACGTACAATAAATGAAACTATTTTACCCAAATCGTTGCTTTTACATCTAATTTAGAAAAGAACGGTAATATAAAGTCATAAGTGAACTATATATGATATAATAACAACGAATATGATTCAGTAATAAGTCAATTACATTATTTAAATCATTATACAGGATATTCGGATACATACGAAGCATATAAGACATAAGGTAAGGGATAACCTTTCCAATCTCTTTCTTATCCGAGATTGTTTATTCGTAAGTATTTACTGGGGATAATGTTATCATCTATGTCCATGTTTTCAAAAAGTGTTTTTATTTATGTTTGAATTCATTTTTACCCATTTTTGACTTTTACTGCATGGTATATAAATAATATTTCTTTTGTTTATCATACGACAAACTTTTTGACTTTTCTGACAGAAGTACTAGGAGAATGTTTTTTAACTTATATGGCATGAACGAATTTTTACTGTTTTATAACGCCTTATTTTCATGAATCTTACTATAAAATATTTCAGGACTATTTTCAACAAAATCCGTTCTTTTAAAATTGCATGGAATTTTCTGAAAAGAAAATGATTTTGAAGAAGAAAGGATATTTTCATCAAGAATTCATTTCAAGTGTTTTATCAAAACAATTTCCATATAAGATGGAATTCTTTCATAAGTGTATGTTCCATGTATAATTTCTCTATGATTTACACGGTTTCACTTTTCTTATGATGAAATGATATCCATTTTTTTATATGGATTATGTACTGATGGGATGATGTTTATGAAACCCATTTTATTCCTTGGGTAATGATGAATGATTTATGTTCATGTTGTGGCACACGTAAGAATGATTTCATTATGAGATGGGTGGGACCTATATATCCCTCCAATGCATTGGGTAAAGATTTATATCTCAGGAGATAGACATGGATGGAACAGAAAGTTAATCCGGTTCAGTGATACAAGACTATAACGAGGAGTGAACTCGATTCAGTAAGAGACTTTGCCCACAAAGATGGTCTTGGCAGCAATGCCTTGAGTACTATGGAAATCATATCAAGTGATTAATGATTTCCACAATTATATGTTTTAATCCCATACTATTTAACCAGGATTAATGTTCCTTTATGACTTAATCCTTACGTACTTTTATGATTTAGTTCACAACTCATGATTTTGATGTGTAAACATTATGTTCATGTTTTGAAGTTCAAATGTATATGGTTTGTTTTATTTTCTCAGTTCTTATTCTTAATGAGCATTTGAGATCACCCTTTTTATGTTTAATTTTCCCCAGGATATAAAAAAAGGTTTTAGGTAGGAAAAAAATGGATGATCTTTATGGGAGATGTTGAAGATCCTTCACCAAGATTAGAAGATTATTTTTATGAGTTTCCAAAGGCACTAAACTATTACGGGCCATGTGTGTTTGTTTTTATTATATATTAAGTATTTTGAAAAATTAATGTAATATCTATGTACGTCAAGCTTTGGGACTCTACAATCTTCTAGTGGAACCTAGAACTCAAACGGAGATCAGATCAGGGTAAATGTGATCTAAAGATAATTGATCCAGCTCTATGTCTCCTTGTCCAAGACTCCACCCTCCTACATTCCAAATGTGTACTACTGTAATGCAGGTAACACTCTCTGCCACTGGTTTTCCTCCTCCGCTATATCTACATGTTGCCGATCAGTTGGATTGGTCTATTATGCATCCACTACACATTCCACCAGTACATGATGACCGAGCATGATATCTAAACAGTAAACAGGGATCTCTTAAGCCTATGTAGAATAAAATTTTTTTAATATTCATTTTAACTCATTATTTATTTAAATTCCACAAAATACACTATTCAAACAAGAACACAATTAATCATGATGCATGTACCTTTGTTAGGGTCTCTACCCTACAAAAATTGTACACTCACTTGGAAATTCTGTTAGCTCAGATTCCGTGCATCGGATCACAGGGAGCCTAAAATCATATTTCCAAGATGATCATTTGTAGGCTATGTCACACAATATGGTCACCTAAAACATTTTCCTTACCATCCCATGAATTATTCACTATGTGTAACTCCATACTCCATCCCATCTCTAAACCATAACCTCTAATACCATTTTTTTCTTGACCCCCACCCCCCAAAGATGACACTACGGAGTTGGAAATAAAGGATAACATAAATAATGACCCCCTGAGTCACTCCACATGTTGGACCCGGGGAGGCGACCAACACCGTGGGTATAAAATTCTCACAAATGGGCGGCAATGCCATTATATAGTAACCAATATCAGGAGATAAGATGTATCAGCCACATAGAAACCCAAACTACATAAACAAAATAAATCGAAAAACCATCCCACATGCATGTTTCAACTATAAATTCTATAAAACAATATTCTCTATATTAAATACTAGAAGAATAAATCAAAAAATTGATCTAGAAAATTTCCCCACATCGGAGATAGTAATACCTCACACAATCCATGTAGTCCTACTAAAAACAAGAAAGGAATTTTATATACGTAGGGTAAACATACATGTATATTCATTTGGGGGAAACATGATTCTCTTATGAACAAATAGAGAAACATACTAATTACAATTTAAGAAAACATCAGACACCAATAGAACCTAACAAGGTATATGAACCACCCCAACCTCACTAAAGGCATTCTCACCAAATATCACAAGTCCTGTAAAGAAATATAGTAACCAAATTGATGATACGGTACCCCACACCACATTCCAACTAAATAGAGGATCTCATCCCCAAAAGTTAGACGTCGTGGAACTCCAAACTCTTCTAAACATACCAAACCACATCACTATCATAGACACCCTGGCCTTAGAACCACATCTCATACTGCCAGTAGACACATGGTCCAGAAACCACACTACATCACGAGGACACCTTAAATGAACAGCACGTCTCACCCCTTAGACTACAGGTAAGACCAAGTCACTCACACACACCTTTTACTCACTAAACACAAATGTCACAATGAGTCATGGGATATCACCACCGGGAAGAGAGAGAATGGATGGGTGGGTGTCTAATCATCAATCATCTCACTGATATGTTCTGGAAAGACACACTTCCCCAAAAAATGGAGGGGTTTGGAACACAATTCTCAACTTGGGAGGGATATGTATATAAATAATACGGAATAAAATATACATATAGGTAGAAAAAACCTAGCCCAACCTATGAGGTTATAAACAATAAGAAACCCATAAAACAACATTTTTTCTAATTCTAAATACACAAATCAGGAGGAATGGCGGTCACATCTGATGTTGATAAAAGAATTATATTTTACACCCAAACATTTTGATGTTATTTCAAATTTACCAGTCATTCCATCCCTACTCAAGAAACTAACACAACATTACACAACCAACCTCAATACCAATCCAAACAAAGGAATGAAACAATAACTAAACACTCCAATTCACACTTCCGTCTCACTTAGCATCCTATCCAACCACTTTCTTTATCATTCTTAAATTTAATGCCACCCAATTTAAGTAAAAACACATAACTTATAACAACACACTCCAACATATATCGTCACAACCTCGACAACCATTATGTATAACCCTACCATACATAGAAAAAAAACAAAACTCGATTTCAGTCCCACAGCACAACACCACTCTCCCATTACACGATTAAAAAATCTTCAACTTCAGATTACACTACACCCTCAAACCATCCACACACACTATTGTGCTCTCAAAAGATTCACCACACAACTTGTACAATGAACATGGAAAAAATGATCCCCACACATCTTACAACCACACCAAATAAACCAAGGTGTATACAGATTTAACACACTCGTTCTTTATTTCCACTTTGATAATTTATGGGTTACTACATTACAATTTTGTTCATGTGTAATCTATTTATTTAACCATATATATGTGATTACTCATTTTCTAGGTTCACAACTGTTCAATGGATGATTAACCAAAAGTATTCATGAGTCAGGTGCACAAATAGAGACCAACAACGATCCTGATTTTTATAAGGCAAACATCCCACAAAATTAAACGCACAGATCAAACATAATATATAATTCAAAACAAAAAAACCATCATCTTCACTACCACCCATTTATTACTACTCTAATAGGGCTGAGGATCTTTTTTAAAAACATATTCCATCCATAATTCATTACTTATTTTTAAATCGATCAAATTTCCTTCCCAATCAGACAACAGTATACCAACCCTTCATGATACACAATTGAAAGAGTGATGAAGTAATCCCTACCTCTGGAAACAATCTATAAATACCATGAAATTCCATATATATTTTTTAAATTATTTGGGATTTTTCGGAGTCTTTGAAAATTGACGGTGCTTGATTCTAAGGCTTGCGGTTCCCATAATGAATATTAGAAATTTTTTTAAGGTACATTAGGTAAATGTGTGGAGCGGAATTTTATATCATTTGAAATAGTGCTGGGATTAAAAATATGAGGGAACCATTGAATCCGCAGCACCATGATTCTCTTCAGGGTGGCCTAAATTCAACCACAGCAGGACGGGTGAAACAGTTAGTTTTTTGTGCAATTTAAATAAATAATACTATAAAAAATATATATTTTTATGCTACATCATATTGAGAGATAGTGGTTGTACCGATGTGTTTTCAATCAATTTAATTTATTCACTCATTATTTTTTTAACCACACTGTTGGAAATTAAGAGGTTCATTAATTAAAATCTAATCAATTTACCTCATTAATTTTGTTGATGAGTTAATCACTCTCACCCTATATTTAAATAGAGCTCATGTTGGTGTTTTTGACATAGCTTCATCCAGAGATGAAACTCTGGAAAATTACCACATCATCTTCCACTGATGAAGAACAAAATCTTGGATGACAATGTTCTGGGATCGACAAAGACTGATTCCATCATCCAATGAGGGCTCTCCTCCCGCCACAACTATGACCCCTCCAATGATTTTCGAGGTAGTGGTTTTATTTAATTCATGTGAATTGTTTCTTTCCCATGTTCTTGAAATGAATGTTGAAACACGAAAGTAATATAGTTTATCTATGCTGAATCAAATGCTCCAGGTTGTTTAATTACAATGAAGAGGGTGTGGGCCGAATGAACAAGGCATGAACCCTCCATTTCTTTGGTATTTTGTTGTGTTCTATGGGCTGATTTATCATCTTGACAAAACCTTGAGCCAGGTGTCATGCTGTGACAGTAGCAACCCGGGAGACCCGTAGGTGAAGACGAAAGTGAAAATTGAGCTTTGGATTGTCACCTAAGACCCCAGGAAGAATCACCAGCACGGAGGATCCGACGATTGGAACTGGTGGGAAAATGCAACAGACAGTTGTCACCGGCTGTAGAAGGGGGTTTCATCACGGGAGGTGGTCACGGTTTCAATGTCGCGGATAAGGGGACCCACGTCCTGTGGGTCCCACTTTCATCCGAGGTGTTGCTGTTGATTACATAAAATTCGAATGGATTTAATGTTATTAAAGAAGGGGTTGTGTCCCCCCCTGTGTAGGTCGCCAGGTAGGTGGACCATAGCAGCCTTCAAGCCGGGCCGCCCGGAGGGCTGGTCCGTGGCCCAGCTGGCTGAACCCACAGACCCACATCGTTCAAGATACACTTAAATTGTCGTATCCCGCAAACGAGATGCTTGTTTGATGAACCATCTACGACACTTGAATAATTGGAATGAGACAGTACTTTGAGATAATCTACCAGAGTTTTTGATATTGTTGGAGTATGGACAGGTTGAATCATTCCAAAATCCAACCGGCCCATTGGCACAAAGATTCCTATAACTCTCAGACTAGTCATTTGATTAATGCACCATCTGTTGCGTTGGAACCCTTTTAACATGAAGGATAAATGGGTTTCTTATTCATCTGACATAGTGCTGATTGATGAAAAAATACATGCTTTAGGATAGGATCCTCAAAGAATCAAGAGTATTATGTACGAGAATTCAGTGGTTGGCTGAGACGTGAAGAATGAATAACCATTTGATATGGATCAGCACCTAGGGATCCTATGAAGATCAGAACCTAGAGATCCAATGTGGATCAGCACCTAGAAATCCTATGTGGATCATCACCTAGGGATCCTGTGTGGATCAGCACCTACTGATCATATCTGGATTCGCACCTATCGATCCTCAGTGGGTCAGAACCGTTGTGGTTCAATGCTCAACGATCCTATGTGTGTCAGCGTATACCGATCATGTGTGGGTCAGATCCTTTTTGGGACATCGCTCAGGGATTCTGTGTGGGTTAGCCTATACCAACGATGTGTGGGTTAGATCCTGTGTGGGTCAGCGGGGGTTAGTACCTATCGATCCTGGGAGGGACTAATTTTGTGTGGGTCAATGAGGGTTAGTACCTTGAGATCTTGTGTGGATCTGCAGCAGAACCTTTGATAGAAAAACATGATCTAGCATTGTGACTAATCATCTATACTTATGTACTTATGTTATACCTGGTTTGAGTTGAGTGTTTTCTTTTGTATTTTGTTATTGAGATCATGAATTTGGGATTTCCTTTGTGAAATTTTGACATACCTTAGGGGTGTTGGGGTCCCTTCTAGGTATTGTTATACTCACCGATTCACATGCTTCGCCTGCACCAAATTGTGTCTTGTGTAGTCGACAGGCATCCTTGACTAATACTCAGGGATATAGGACCTGACGGAGGAAGGAAGAGAAGGTTGACGTAGAGAGTTGTGGAGATGAGCTGTACCAAAACATCATGTATAATATTTGGTGGATGATCCCCAGATCTGTTTAAATTTCTCTATTGTAGTTGAATCTTTCAGTAGGGCTTGTATTCTGGACCGTTTACTTTAAGTAGACACTTTTACTACTGAATTTTTTTTTGTGGTTGCGTCTTGTTGTGTTCATGGGTTGTGTGTTTGTATCGTTTTAGAAGCAATGCCTTCCCAATTTTGGGATACACCTTTCCGATTCTAGTCACCAACCCCTTGCCTATTGAAGGTGGGCTTGGGGAAGTCATGGAACGGGCCCCGAGGTATGGGTTAGACAAAGTGGTATTAGAGGTGTCCGTTTTATTGAAGAACTAGGACTCTTATCTTTACAATGGAGTAATAGTGTTATGCGTTTTGAGTGTGGTTTTCAGTTTAGTTATTCTAGTGATGGTGCGGTGACCGACCACTCCATAAACTAGGACCCTGAATTCTTATTTCCATCTTGGTGCATAAAAACAGTAATTCGGTGTGTTCTGGAAATTTTTTACATTTGATCTATTTTTAGTCCGCTCACCAGGAATAAATTATTAATCATGGAACAGCTTTTTCATTTCAAGATGCCACCACATAGAGAGCCATCCAGTATTCCTAAGAGAGTACATTATGATGGCCCACCGAGTGATGAGGCATTGATGTAGAGATCTCTTACTATGTTGGCCACTTCTGTTAGTGTACCAACATCACCACCACTCATAGGGGAGAAGTTTCCACCTGCCACACTATTAGACTGTGCATGTTGAATGACTGCATTGCGTGAGTTCTCGAGATAGTGGCCTCTGAGATTTCAAGGAGAGACAGATCCCAAGGCAGCTGAGGACTTGCTGGAGGCTATGGAACTAGTTTTTATCTTATTTGAGATGTCAGCCGATCAGATGGTTATCCTAACTACTAGCATATTCCAGGTAACAATAGGGAGATGGTGGAGACTGAGGCTCCAGTCGCATGAGGAGGCGACACTCACCTGGTAGGACTTCGTGATCCTCTTCATGGCATAGTTCGTACCAGAGACTTTATACTCAGTGCACATCTAGGAGCATATACACTTACAGCAGGACATCCTATCACTTGCCTAGTACTCGAATAGATTTAATGACCTCCCCCTATACTCTACCGATATGGTATGATACCCTTTCGTTAGGGCCTGAACCATTGAGCATAGTCTTTGAAAGGAGATCAGAGTGTCGATAATATCCCTCAATATCCTGATGTCGGCTGGAGAGCTCGAGCGACGATTATTGGTGTAGAACTTCTTAGATGAGAAGTCAGTTATGATGAGATCCACCACCAGACAACAGGTCGTCGATTAATCTATAGAAGGAATTTGGTAGATGACCCAGAGGTCCCAGTGGGCCTGAACATTCGAGGGATGACCCCAGAACATAAGGTCGGAGGTGCGGAGCTCACTAGGTGGAGTAGGCCGCCAGAGGACCAGACATTGCTTCAGGTGCGATGGGTGTGCCATATGGATTACAACTGACTGACCTGTCGTAACAGCGGTCAACAGATGATAAAGAGACCACCGAGGTAAAAATAGTGGTTCGAGTGTGGGGGTCCACAGGGCAGAAGACGTGGCCGAAGAGATGGTCGTGCAACATGTGGTTGATGACAATTTTGGGTTTTACCACCACCCTCAGGTGGTCAACCCTGACAAAAGGGAGTAGGTGGACAAGGGAGAGCTCATTTTCAGGCCATAGAGGCCCATAACTGTGGTCATCAAAAGATAACTAGAGGTAGTATTTTTTTCTATTCCACCCTAGCTATAGTTCTTATAGACATAGGTTCCAGTGACTCCTTTATTTACACAACACTCGTTCAGATCTTGGATATTTTGAATGATCTATTGGCTCTCTATTTACGATTAGAGACTCTTAAGGGAGAATATTTGATGATTAAACACTTGTTAAGACAATGTGAGATAACTCTATTTGCTGAGATCTTTAGCTGGGATCTCTTAGTATCAGGGTCGAGGCCTTATAATGTCATATTTGGTATGGACTGGCTATCCAAAACACATTCTCAAATCGACTGTTTTTGGTGGAAAGTGTGGTTTTTCCATGATGGTGGGATCATGTCTTCCTTCACAGGTGATAAGGAAAACTTTTAATCACCGAATGAACATACATGGAGGACGGTTCAGCTGGTCACTCATCAGTTGGATAGCTATACTCACAGAGCAGTTGACGTGATGAGTGCATGTTATCCTATAGTGGTGGACCATTATGTTGATGTATTTCATAATGATGTATCAGGACTAACTCTTCATAGGGAGGTAGACTTCTATATCGACATTTACCCTAGGACGACACCGATATCTACCCAGCATATTGGATGAATCATGCAGAGATTTTTTAGTCGAAGGAATAGTTGGAGGACTTGTAGGGGAAGGGGTTCATAAGGCCCAGTGATTATCCATGGGAATCCCCAATTTAGTTTGCCAAGAAGTTAGATGGGAGACTGAGGCTTTTCATGGACTATTGTCGCCTGAACCATGTGATCATAAAGAGAAAGTATCCAATCCCATGAATTTATGATCCCTTTGATCAGCTAAAGGGAGTTCGATGGTTTTCAAAGATAGATATCAGATCAGGCTATCACTAGCTTAGGGTATGGGATGAGGACGTACCAAATACAACCCTAAGATGTCAGTATAGTCATTATGTGTTCTTGGTTATTCCCTTCATCATGAATAATTCTCCAGTAGAGTTCATGGGGCTCATGAATAGGATCTTCGATCCTTATCTCGATTGTTTCATGGTAGTATTCATTGATGGCATCTTGATATACTCGCCATTGGTGGAGGAGCACACAACACACCTACATTTAGTTCTAGATACACTCTGAGTACATTAGATTTATAGAAATATATCGATGTTCCAGTTCTGAATATGGTAAGCCCACTTCATGGGGCATGTTATCTTGGAGGCTTGAGTTGCAGTGGATCCGACGAAGATAGAGGAATTAATATCTTGGAAGACACCCGAGATTTTGACTGAGGTGTGGTGTTTCCTAGGATTGGATGGGTACTACCAGAGATTCATACCCAAAAATTCCAGAGTTATGGAACCCCTTTCATCTTTAAAAAAGAAGTGACAAGCCTTTGTGTGAATGGAGAGATGCCAGTCGAATTTTCAGGGGCTGAGGTAGAGGCTGAAGAGTGGCCCCATCTTGAGGCTACCAGAAGATGGAGTTGGGTATGTAGTCTACTATGATGCATCAATGACTGGTCTAAGTAGTTTTCCGATACATGTGTGAGTATTGATCGACTACGACACACTATAGTTGAGACAACATTATAACAACTACACTACCCATGACCTGTAGTTTTCAGTAATGGTATTCACACTGAAGATGTGGCGACACTACTTGATGGGCGAACAATTTTATGTTTAATCTTATCACAATAGTCACAGGTACATCCTCTCATAGAAAGACATCAACCTTAGACAATGGAGATGGCTATAGTTCCTTTAGGGCTATGATTTTGAGAGAGTCAATACACATGGGAAGGGGGATGTAGTAGAAGATGCTCTCATTAGGAGGTCTGGTCTACAATTTTTGAGTGAGCAAACAAAGTAGCTAGTCGAGTTTTATTTATCCATCATGGATATTGATGGAACATCTCACCTCCAGTCTATTACAGTTTCTCCCCCACTCCTTCATAAAATCAGGGTGGCACAACTTGGGGACATTAACTTTGAGGACCAACGTGATCAGATATCCTCAAGACAGTCTCTAGAAGGATTTTCTGAAGGTAGGGAGCATGTTATTATCTTTAGAGGACAGACTAGGGTACTAGTGATGCTACTAAAGTAGTGTTGAGGGAGTTCTACAAATTCGTATCATGATGCCTCACTTTTCATGATTCCTCACTTTTCAACAAGTGAAGGTCGTGGATTAGGTACTAGCAGGCTTAACTCAGCTACTTGAGGGACCGAAGTGGATGTGGGATGGTATATACATGGACATTGTGATGCGACTACCACATACGTTAAATGGCCATGATTCCATCGGGGTAATCATTGATCGAGTCACCATGTCCGCCAAATTCCTATTCATCCATGAGTAGAGATCAGTAGAGGGATTGGGACGCTACAATGTATAGGGGAATGTATGGAATCACGACATGCATCGACGATCGTCTGAGACCGTGATAAAAATTTTACATCCTACTTCTAGAAGGGGTTGCAGGAGGCGTTCAGTATTAATCTACACCTGAGCATTGCCTTTCACCATCATACATATGGTCAGACAGAGTGGACCATACTGACACAAGAGGACATGCTTCATTCTTTTGTCCTTGATTTTGGTTGTAGTTTGGAGGACCACCATCCACTGGTGGATATTGCATACAACAACAGTTTTCACTCCACAATCATCTTGGCTCAATTTAAGGCCTTTTACCGGAGACCATGAAGATCAAAATTATACTGGATAGACCCATTGTAGTCATCACTTATGGGTCCAGAGTTGGTACAAACTACCGTGGAGAAGGTGCAGATCTTCCAGGAGAGGACAAAGACAACACAGAGCTGGAAAAATTCTTACACTGATAGGAGACAAAGACCCTTGGAGTTCAAGGAGGGATACCATGTATTCCCATGGATATCACCTCAATGTGGTTTTCAAATACTTGGTCAGGCCAAAAATCTCTCTCCGAGTTTCATCAGAACATTCTATATCCTCAACATAGTAGGAAAGGTGGCATATCATCTAGTTCTTCGCCCACAGATGCACAGGGTGAATAATTTTTTCCATGTGTTGTAGCTGAGGTGGTACGTACATGATCTATCACATTTTATAGAGTAGGTTGATCAGGACATCAACGATGGGGTGATGTTGGTAGAGTTCCTAGTGGAGATAGTGGATTGATTGGAGCAGGTACTTAGTTGGTGGTCAATTCCTCTAGTGTGAATTTGTTGGGAGCACGAGAACCTCCAGTAGTTCACATGGGAGAAGGATGCTCAGATACATGCTCAGTATCCCTATTTTAAACTAGATTTGTAGTAGCTTTCAGGGATGAAGAGCACTAAGGTGGGGAAATGTAAAGACCTGGAAATTCCAAATATATTTTTTAATATTAATTCGGATTTTTATGAGGCTGAAAACCTGGACAGAACTTGATTCCAAGGCCTAGTGTGCACAGAATAGATTTAATAACTTTTTTAAATCTATTTTTAGCAAATGTGTGGGAAACATTATCTACCTTTTGAATTATTGCTTGAATTAGAAATCCAAAGGAATGTTTGAATCTGCAGAGCCATGGTTTTCTTAAGGGAGGCTTAACATTGACTACAATCGTTCGGGTGAAAATGATAGTTTTGGCATCATAAGAAGAATTAATAAAATAAAATAAAATATATTTTATTATCCTAACTCTTGTTGAGCAGCAGTTGTGGGTTCGATGGATTGTCAAGCAATTTGATGGCATTACTCTTCAGTTGTGTAACCACGCCATTAGAAATTAAGTGGTTCATTAATTAAAAAATCATTAATGAACCTCATTAATTCTATCGATGTGTTACTCACCCTCCCCCTTTATATAAATGGAGCTCGATATGGGGTTTTTGACATGTCTTCATCAAGAGAGGAACCTCTAGAAATATATCACATAATCTTCCAAAAATGAAGAATGTAGGCTTGGATGACAAAGATCAGGGATCGATGAACGCCTGCGACATCATCCAACGAGGGATCTCCTCCTACCACAACTGAAACACCTCCAATGATTTATGATTTAGGGGTTTTGTTTCAATTAGGTGAAATTTTTCTTTCCCTCATTCATTAACAAAATGACGAAACAAAGAGGTAATATAGTTTATAAATGTTGAATCAAATACCCCCTCTTGTTGTAATGCTAATGCTGAGGGCACATGCCAAAATAAAAAGGCCCATACCCACTACTGCATGGGTATTGTGTTGGGTTCATTAGGGGTAGATTTCAAAACATGATAGAATTTTGAACCGGGTGTCACACAGTGATGACAATATCCCGAGAGGCCCGTAGGCACAAACATAAGTGAAAACAGAGCTTTGGAGCATCGCCCGAACCTCATTGGTGAAGTGCCAGCGAGAGGCACTGGTGACAGGAAATAGAAGGAGGAGGTGACGGCCCACAACCGACACAGGTGGGCGAAGGTGGCTTTCAGTAATTGGCATCGTCAAGCGAAGGTGGGGTCAGTGATCACTGGCTGTGGAATGGGGCATATCCATGGAAGATAGAAGGGCGGGCGTCTCTTGACTGGCCACATGGGTGGTGGGCGGTGCACCATCTTGCTCCACGAGAGGTGGTCGCGGATTCAAAGCCATGATGAAGGGGACATGTGCCCTGTTGGTCTAGCTTCCATTCGATGTGGTTCCATGTGGGACCACCAGTTACATAAAATAAAATTACTTTTATGTCTTTTGAGAAGGGGTAGTGACTACCTCCGCACGGGTCACCCTGCTGGAAGACCGCGCCAACCTTCAATCTAATCTGTGCCGGGTCGAACTCGAATAGGGTTGGCTTAGCCCATGTCAGGTCGGGTTGGACTAGGTCTGGTTGGGCCAAGTCGGACCCACTGGTTTGGACCAGACTCAGACCCACTTCATCCCAAATAGGATTGAATGTACGTATCTCGCAAACCAGATAATCGCTTGTCGAACCGTTTATAGTGCTAGATTCCTTGGAATGAGATAGTATTTCTAAGATACTCCACCTTTATTTTGGAGAATGTGGGAGTGTGGTCGGGTTGGACCATACCAGAATCCTACCAGGCCCTCAACACTAAAATGCCTATAACTCTAAGGCCGAGCGTCCAATTGACGTGCTGTCTATTGCGTTGGAAACCTTATTAAATGAAAAATAATTGAGTAACTTCTTAATGGGAAATTTTGCAGGTTGATGTAGGACTGATGGATTGAGAAGTGGTTCCTCACAGAAATAAGCGTACTATACACCAGAATCCAGTGGCTGGCAGAGACATGAAGAATGAATAGAGATCCTGTGTGGATCATCACCTAGTGATCTTGTGTTGACTAAAACCTACCGATATGGTGTGGATCAGCATATAGTGACCCTATATAGATAAGAACCTACATAACCTGTGTGGGTCAGAACCTTTGTGGGGCAGTGCTCAGCGATCCTATGTGGGTCAGTATATACCAATCCTATGTGAGTCCGATCCTGTGTGGGCTAGCACTCAATGATCATATGTGGGTCAGTCCATATCGATCTAGTGTTGGATAGATCCTATGTGGGTCATCGGCAGTAAGTAACTATCGATCCTGGGTGGGTCGGATCCTATGTGGGTCAGTGGGGGTTAGTATCTACTGATCCTGTGTGGGATAATGGGTGTTAGTACCGAGAAATCCTATGTGGATCAGCAATAGAACCCTTGACAAAAATAATATGATCTAGGTTTAAGACTAATCGTTTGTACTTGAGTACTTACGTTATACCTTGTTTGAGTTGTGTGTTTTCTATATGATTTGTGATTTAGACCATGCTTTGTGGTTTTCCTTTGTGAAATTATGAGAGACCTTCGGGGGGTATTAGTGTCCCTTATGGGTATTGTTGTACTAACCCCTGCATGAGCTTCGCCCGCACCTTATTGTCTCTTTTGTAGACAACGGGAAGCCTTGACTGACAATTGAGGAGCTAGGACCTGATGGTGGACAGTTGTGATGGTTGATGTGTAGAGCAGTGGCGATGAGCTATACCTACCCTTCAGGTAGGATCATTAGTGGATGATCCCTGGAGTTGTTCACTATTTTCTATTACACCTGTATCATTCAATTAGTCTTATATTCGGTCCACTTTACATTATGTACATTCTTTTACTAATACAGTTTTAATTTGTGGTTTTATCATGTTCTGTTCTTGGACTTTGTGTTTGTATAAGTTTAAAGGAAATGCCTCCTTAATTTTTGGACACTCCTTTCCGGTTCTAGTCGATAGCCCCTGGACTATGGAAGGCAGGCTTGGGGTAGTCACAACCCGTGCCCCAAGGGATGGGTCGTGATATAAAAGATCAAAAATTCATCCTTGTACCGATAATAGGGGTGCATAAGGCTCTAGGGAAAACAAGGTCCAAGTGTGCCACACCCACTCACGACTCCTAAGGGAAAAAATTTTCTTGGCACCTTAGTATAAACAGTCAGGGTTTTCTACAAGAAGGTAATGAACATTTCTCTAGAAAGGCCGGATCGTAAATCTACCAAAGAGAGATTATTTCAATTTACGTAAATGTTGGATCATGGAGAAGACCACAAAGCTTTGTCATTTAAAAGACTTAGGAGAACATATGATATTATTGAAATAATTAATCTCATTTTAATGTTGTTCATAAATGGTAAAAAATGGGTTCGAACTCAATTTATGTCAAATAAAATGTAAAGAGGTGAAATTATAAAACCTATAGAAAACTAGAAATTTGAAAAACTGTTGAAAATGACACACTATTTGGTTTTTCACTAACGAGATTCAATGATGGATGAGTGAGTAAAATGATTCAACATTCTCATTCATTGATGGATATGTCATGGACGTGAGTCACTAATGGTTGAGTCACTGATGTGACCTACTGATGGAGCTTTACCAACATGAAGTACCGAAGGCAAGTCACCGATGAAACCTACTAATGGCGAGTCACTGGCACAAATCACCAATGGGGATTAACCGACACAACACCCTAATGGTGAGTCACTCACAAGTTGCACCATAACAAGCTTGAAATGTCACTTAATATTGAAAAAATAGATTTATGGAATACTCGTAAAATGAGTCATTATTTCCTCCCAGAACACCACAAACACCATATTATTGTAGCGTTATAGACTGGGGAGTTCTGTGCAGTTATATTAGAACAAAAAACTGAAAACTTATTATTTTATATTAAATAATTAAGTTTGGATGGAATTATATACAACATAAATTTATTAGAGAACAACACACATCATAAGGTTTATCTTTTTCTATATGGAACACTCAAGTCATTTTATGATACATACAAGACTAACTTCCCTCGATGGCTTCCGTAACATTCAAGACTAAGTTTTACAAAACAATAATATATTATTAATAATATTATTATCTCACATAATAAAATATAACATAGCTATTTAGTTGTTGGTTATGAAAGTGATTAACTAACTTATAAAAATACATAATTGAATTCATTGGTTACGAAGTAATTAGAAATGAATATATGAACCAAATGAATATAAAGTGAAAGATTTTATAAAAATATATTTTATGTTCAAAAGAGAATATATTAATAATAAATTAAATTAATTAATATTGGTTAACTAGATTAAGTAATTATATATTTTATAAAATAAATGAAATTATTTGTTTACATTCATTTAATATATTTGATAGGAATAAGACAGAAACAAAACCAGTATTACACATAAAAACATATATTTTTATAAAAGTAGTTTTCGGCTTTTAATGGAGATCCAATTTTAAATCCACTTTTTACACATTTATATATTCAATGTGTGAAAATAAACTTCATCATTGAAATTAGATCATAAAAAATTACTTAAGGTGAAATCTTGGTATGTTAATGTGAAGTTTCGAATGTTAATGAAAATTGAAAAATATTTATTTTGAATTAAAAAATGATTTTTCATATAATATATTTATTAAGATACAATATTTTCTTTGATGTTTTAAAAGTTTAATTATAAAAATTTACATAAATGAACCCAATTTATTTCATTATAATTAATTTTACTTTGAAATTGGATATAAAAACCAAGCAAATTTGTAAACATTTTTACTTTAAAAACTCGCATTATCCTATTATATGCGGTAATAATTTAATATTAATTTATTCCAAATATGTTATTAAATTTTTTAAAATTGGATTCCATTTTTTTAAATAGAATAAATAAAAACATATACTAATGTCTTACTTGTTTTTGAACAAATATATAAGTGAATTTGATTAAAATTAGCTAAAATAATTAAGAGATAAATTAGCATAACAACTGACTACAACATAATCTTAAATGCCAAAATGACCTCCACAGTTGTCCCATAGAATTAGATGGCCATATTTCATCCTTAATGTCTCATAGATATAATTGTCTCCATTATTATGTCCACATTTATTGGAAGAACATGGATATCTTTCCTTTTCAGAAATTAACACGAATGACACTCCTCCTCTGCTATAAAAAGTAACTCATCCCTCCCACTCCCTCACACCACTGAAGAATAAATTGATCAAAAAATATTTCACCACATTGCATTTAAAAATACCTCCCCTAAAATTATACTCCTCCCCATATGAATAAATCCACCTAATTAATTACTTTAGTGAATACTAAATGGAGTTTCCCAAATAAGAGGTAACATCATTCCTAAATATCTTTTGTATTATTTTCATTATCCACCCCATCAATTATTTTAATAAATGATTATATAAAAACCCAAGTGACATAAATATTCTGAGTTGTTTTAATATAAGGGTTCTACAAACACTCACATACTCATTCATCTGATAGATAACAAAGTTATCGTTCTTCTGTAAGGAGAAATACCGCCTCACGAAATGTTGTTGTTCATTTTTTCTATACCACCTCATATGGTTGGGAATTATGATGGGATATGTAGTTTTATATGATATTTATGATATTTATGATTTATTTAATTTTTTTAAATTTAATATAAAAATTATAAATATTCTTTTTTTAATATGAAATCTCTGTTTATGGAAGTGTGGACAACTACCCCCCTAAGAGCGATGGAATTTATTCACCCCCTACATCTAAAGAATAAATAATTAGGTTAGTAAGAGTATATGATATATATTAAATAATAATTATAAATAAATTAATATATATAAATATATCATTTACTTTATTTTTTTTCAAAATTATAATTAGACCAAAACAACGTTCATTTGATCGTATGGCCCTTCATATTCATTAAGGGTGGATTGAATTTCATATTAATATAATTTATAGATTATTATAAAAATTATATAATTAATATTTGGTATATTTGTATTATTTTTTCCATTATGAAAAAAATAAATCATGAATTGTCTATGATTATCACGAATTAACATTCAAAACATATATGAGAAACAACACAGATAGTACCTAAAACAAAACGTTAACATGAAACTATTAAAAAATATGCAATATATGATCATAAAAATTCATATAAAATATTAGATTAAAGAATTTTTTTAAAGGTTATAATGAACTTATATTTATTATACATGTGTTTTCTAAAAGTACTATGAGATTCAATACATAAGGTATTGGAATTTCAAATCATTTTTTAGTTTTTGTGAGATACATGCCATATTCACCAATCGCTTCTTTTTTGTGGTGTATATACTTACATGTGAAATTTTTTATCATTCATTTTTTTAATTTAATGATATTAATTATTTAATTAATGTTATTATTTAATGGGGATTGAGATTATAATTTCACAAATGTAGTAAGTGTTTTCTCGACTCACTTTTATTTTTTGTGATACACCAGCCATGTCAACAACCTATTTCATAGAAGTTGTGTTTTTACTACCCTTAGATGTAATCTATCATTCATTTAATTGAAATAATTCATGTTTACATATCTATTTTATTATCTTAAATTCATGGGGGTAATGTTTCCAAAGATATTAAAATTTTAATGTAATTCTATGTCAATTTAGATTCTTTAAGGCATATTCCATGTTAAGCACATATATTCATTTAAATGGTGTATATAATACCTTGTCAAATGTTCTAACTTAAAACAATTTATTTTAATGAAATTATAAGATTTATTTAATTTTATTTTTTACATGGATAGTATAATTCAAAGTTACCAAGTCATAAGAGTTTATTTAATCAATATCATTGATTATCAAGATTGTTTGTAAGTATGTATCCATTGATAAACATCGATGATCCATATCTCAAGATAACTATGAAATTTTTTTTATCTTATATCTATTCATTAATTTTTCATTAATTATTACCATTTTTAAATATTTTTTACTTAATATAATTAAAAATGTTTTTATGAAAAAGTGACGTTATTTATCCTTTTCCTAAAAATATTTGTTATTTAAAAACTATGATTTCTTAAAAATAGTTAAGAAATGTTTTACTATAATTCTATGATGTTTAACAAAATTTCACCCATATTTCACCATTTTTAAAATAATTTTAAATTCTATCTTCATGTATATTGTAAATGAATTTACTTTTTTAAACATTTATGGTTTAAAAAAATGTCTCGCATGTACGGAATTACCCACTGTCATGTTCATCATTTCTTGGATGCTTCCATTATAAGTTTATATGGTGATTTTCAATGAAACTTTATTCATACTAATATAAAAATAATATTAATTGAATGGGGATTAATAAATATTTTTCCAAAAAATTATGTTTTAAATGTTTTTTATATTATTTTTAAGCTTCCTTTATATGTTTTAAAAAGGATATATTCCATGAAAGGGATTTCAATAATATTCAGATTTTATAATCAATTTTAGAATTCGTTTTTTAGGAAAAATGTTTTAAAATGATTTCAAGACTTATTTTTGCATTATAAAATTATTTTTGAAGAAATATATTTTTAAATTTTTTCTCTATCTATCTTTATAAGATCTCATTTTTATTTTTAAAGAAAACTGTTTTCAAAACTTTTATGTTATAAAAACTATTTTTCAGAAAAGAAAGGATATTTCCCTTAAAGAAATGGTTTAAATAGAAATTTCAAAATTTTTTCCTTCTAGGAAGAAATTAGTTTGTGTTAATAATTCTATTCTATAAAAATATTTCAAAGGTTCCATTAATATACAATAAATGACGGGTTTATATTTTTATAGCCCGATTTTTATGATACTCGTTTCCATTTTATAAGTTATATGTTTACAAAGAACATTATATTTCAGGGGTTAAGTTTTTGTGAAAAATATTTATCTTTCACATGTTATATTTTGATGACACGCAATTATCTTTCATAGGTTATATATTTATGTTACCCATTTCACTTTCATGGGTAATATACTTTTGAGACCCACATCTATTAATGGGTTATACTATGATGAAATGATTATGAGACCAATATATTTTAAATAGGTAATGATATGATGAAATTTTTATGATTCCAATTTCATTTCATGGTATATGATATGATTTTTATGAAACCAATATTTTTATATTTTATGATATAATTAATGTTTTCATATATTGTTCCAATCATATTTTTGATATTATTATAGGGATGGTGGGACCAATATCTCCCTCCAATGCATTGGTTAATCATTTATATCTCACGAGAAAATAATGTGAATAATGTTGATGGGATTTATCCACTATGTAATATATGGAAAAAAATCCAAAATATGATAATGGGAAAATGTAATCCACTATATGAAGAAGGGGAATCCCAATCCACAATAGAAAGATGGTGAAATCCAATCAACTAAGGAAATATTGGTAAACCCAATCCACTATGGGATGATGGGGAAACCCGATACACTATATGGAAAGCACTACGAACGAGGATCATGGTGTGTCTCTCCTTGTAGAGTTAGTCCCTATTATGTTCCTTGATAAGTTCAATCAATGCGTCCTGAATTATATGCTATGATATTACATGTATTTTTTGAATTCAACAATTCTATGTCTTATTCCTTTATTTTTAATTCATTTTGAATGGTCTTGTTTCTCTAATGATATATTTATTATGAACATCCAATCTTTATACCATTATTCAGGTTATGTATTTTTTATTTTCAAAGTATGTTCTTGTAATATTATGATAATTTTATCATACCCTTATTCTCATGTTTATGCATATATATATATACATTTTTACCCTTATCGAGCATCTGAGCTCACCACATTTTCTATTTCATTCCCTAGATTTTGAAGATATATTTTGTGTGTCATATATCTAAGAGGGGTTCTATTTCTAGAGAGCATTGTGGGAGATAATTTTACTCACTCATGTACTATTTTTAGGTTTCCATGTTTCCATGGTCACTAAACTAACGCAATCTGTGGGCATCTATTTGTGTGATGTTTTAAGTATTCTATAAAAATGATGTAATATATATGCATGTTGGTAATGGATTGTTATATTATACATTGTTTTGTACTATATTAAGAATATAATGCTCGTATAAATAAAAATATATATATATATATACACATTAATAATATTTTAAATTTAATATAATAGTCAATAAACATCTAAAGTAATTGTTGGAGGAAACTAATTTTTTTATACCATGAATTTTAATTGTATATCCATTGAAATATAATTTAAAAAAACTAGTTTGAATCATTCAATATACACCATTAGTTATTGGAATTGTAAAGATAATTTTTATTGATGAAAATTTTAAATAGGATTTTATAAATAACGAAACTATTAAATTTTTTATAATTGAGATACCAGAAAATAATTTTTTTATTCAAAACCAATTTTGATATGTTATAAAGACATGAAAATATATTTAGGGATCACTACAATTAAATATGTTGATAATTATAATTTATTGTTAATTTTTGAAGGCCATATATTTCCATTATGACATGGTAAACCATATAAACTATTTTGGATATCGTTGGTCTCTCCTAGAACCACACTATAATTAAACACCACATGTAATTTGGGTACTTTTCTCTCTTAATGGAATGTGATGTTGTATAAAAATTATAAATTCCACATCATTATTTTGTATAATGAAACACTATGAAAAAAATTAATAATGAATATCATTTCATTTAATATATATCTCTAGAGACCAAAGAAACTTGTTGATTCCCTCCAGGTTTTGGTCTGGCACAATTTTCATTTTAGAAATATAATATCAGTGAACTCACAACATCATAGTGATATAAAATTAAATGATCAATTTTAAATATGGAATAACCAAATGAGTTTTAATATAGGAAATTTTGTTTCACGTAGAATAATATAATATACAATGCCATATTTTTGTGACCATGATATAAATTATATGAAAAAGTTGATTATGGGTATCAAAAATTATTTTCATCCATTCAATTTAATAGTATCCATGGATTTTATTATGCTTATGGGTTTCATGGGTATCTCAATGTATATTATGAATAAGAATATTATATGAAATCCAATATAATATCAACATATTTAATAATTGATGAGATAAAATAAATAAATTAAAAAACATGTGTACGTCATTGTAAAAGGATTGTATTTTTATTAGTAGTGGTTTTGATAATGACCCCTTAGTAATAAAAAATTAATTCTTGCCTTTGATTGAAACTGTGATCCATTATAATAATTTAATGGTTTGAAAGTACCCATTCTCCATTCTAATTTGTTGAAAAATTCTCCATAAAGGAAAACAATTATAGAAAAAATAAAAAGGAGCAGCACTAGAAGAGGTTTCATAATAGGTGCACTCACTAGAGTAGAGACAAATGGTTTTTTCAGAATGAGAGGATGTGGATATGCCATCAGGACCAGCTTGTGATTTCATGGGAAGCCTAGGAAGATGACCATGCTAAGGTTGAGAGCTACTATCATGATGCAGATATCGGGGTGGGGAAGTTTCTTGTAGATAGTCTGGTTGAATTCCCAAAGACCTTCAGGTAATGTAATCTCATAAGCCTAAGGCCCTTGTAATCTCGGATCCCAGGTGCCTTATAAGGGTTTCCCCTCTTCCATTGAAAGGTGGGTTATCAAAAAATTAATAAAAATGAAGGCCTTCGGGCCATTCGACCTCAGGCTAAAACATCAAACTATTGTTATCTTCTACCTCATTTGAAAAATATATTGATAAGCACATTAAAAATAATATGTTTAATCTACATTTCATTATCTAAAGTGCAACTAATATAAATTATTCCTGATAATAAATTTTTTAGGGGTATTACAATTATATCATATATCATTATTTTCTTGGACCATTACATGGTATAATATACCATGTGAAAAAATGTCAATGGAATAGTGAATTTCATAACATCATTGTTTTTTCATTAGTTAACCAACTACAATAATGAAATGTTGAAATGAGAATAAAATTAAAAAATAAGTATAATAAATGGGTTTCCCTTAGCCTCACATCGGATTTGTCTCAACATCTACTCCCTGATCCTATAGTATGCTCCCAAATTATAGTAAACACAACTAAATCATTAATCTATACATATGTTTTCAAATCCTGCACTATATGCATGTTGGGTGTGAGTATTAAACACAATAACACATCACAAATGGTTCCCTTTTAATAATATATATATATATATTCAAGTGCCAAATGAAATTAAAAATATATATATATATATATATCAAATTTATATAAACGTTATTGCATTAGATACTTGAGAAGAAACATTAATTTTAATCATATAACTACTTTATAATGATCCAGAAATGTGAAAGTTCCCCCTTAGTATAATCACATTAAAATAATGGGATCATAATGTAATAATGATCCCCCAGTAGGCTGGGTTTTTTCAAAAATAAATAATTTATAATACCTGGAAATTATTGGATCTCGGTACGAAATCATTTTCCATACTAATTTAATTGGGATGAACACAAAACACTAGACTCTTGTTATATGTATATTTCTATTAATAATATAAGTGGGGAAATCATGAAATGGTACACTCCTTATGAAGTGGTAGTACTATACCATAATATAATCAATGTGGGAAGGGTTTTTTCATAATAATATAAGTTGAATATGATTTAGAAACAATTTTACAATCGATTTGGTATCCCAATACAAAAGGGACAAAACCCTGAAATGGTATGATCATAGTTGGATTATGTTACATATAATTATAGAATGTTAAAAACATGAAATGATATACACATATTTAGATAGGGATTCCGCTTAAAATGATTATTCATCATCGAGTCCATGGAGTAACACCCCTAATTGATAGATCAATGAATATCAATAATATTTTAGCATCATCTAGACCCAAGATAAAACTAAAACATAGAATTCCTAAAAATTATTAACTATCCTTAGATATTGATATCACAATGATGTTGATAGTGATAATTAAAAAACATATAGTCGTGTGAACGGATCTTATTTATGTAGTTACATACAGAAATCCCACTCTTCATAATGGACCATTTATAATAGACATGACATACACATAGTTTGGTCCCTGAAACTAGTCTCTAATATATATTTTAAATACTGGTTCTCATCTAGATAAATGGTCTGTTAAACAACACAACACAAATTACTATAATTTAATTTCATGCAATGTACACATGTCCTATTCTCTATCAATTCTAAAAAATGAATTCCCAACATTGTTACAACCATCCATTGGTGTAGTTGATTCAAAAAATTATAAAAATTTGTCATGGGAATAAACATAAAAAAGTAATTTCTTTAAATAAAATATATCCATTGGTTATAATCTATTATAATAGTTTCAAAAATATTCAAAATGTAACCCACACATATCCCTATAGAAATATAACTATCTCATATGCACCGACTAAACTACCAAATTCAAAGAGATTGAACCTCACTCTTTGTACTCACCTCTTGGTGGGACCTTATTATATAACATATAATTGAAACTTGTCTAAAGTCACAGTATGAACTAGTCAAAAATTATTCACATAATAATTTACTCTTGATTTTTCATCACCCGTAATTTCAAATAGAAATTATTGTCTATTAAATTTTCTAATTACAATCTCAAAACATACACTCATTCAGAGACATCGAAAAAGGGCACATCACTATCTAGGTATATAGGATACCCATATAATGGTTTCACTAGAAACACCCCTAGAACATCTCCAAAGGTGAACATCATAGCCTAATACTAGGTAGAAATCTTTTTTATTTGAGTCACTGATCAAGGTTAGAAAAAATCCATAATTACCAATTCCTTTCAATCTATGGTCCTATTATAGATAATTTTGATAGTGGTAGTAATGTATTTAAGGAATAATACTTGGAGGAACTATCATAATCCTAAAAGACCATACACATATATCCACAATATAGGAACACATCATGGTTCCATTTTGAGCTATTCTCACCAGTATATCCCCAGTGAAATATTCCAAAGCATATGGAATTACATATAAAATTTTTATGGGTTAAATTTATGTATATCTCTATTTTGATAATTTTCAACATTCTCTATGTTTTAAATTTTAAATTTGTACTCATATTTTTTAGGTTAAAATATATTATTTATGTAATAAAATTCATACATACAAGGAGTGATCAAATTCATAGGATGTCTGTAATGTTTCACATAGATGAAAAATATTTCATTTGAGGAGGAAGACATTGATTTTTGGATTTTAAAAAATTAATTATGTTATACATATTATTTGTATCTTTATTGAATGATATAAATTTCTTTGAATATATATTTTGTGAATCCATAAAATAAACAATGTTATGTATTAATAAATGTTAAATAACATATTGTATTTTATAGTATAGTGATTTCAGATGATTAGTTTTTTTATGTTTTGAGATGGGTAGTTTAGGGATATATTTTTTCATAATTTAATGAAACTAACATGTTGAATCTATGATTCATACATATTGATGATTCCAACTTATTGGTTATTATCTTTTATATATCATAAAAGCACATGAAAAAATTGATATTCAAAATATTACTCTTAAAAAATCTTGTAAATAACTAATACGAATTGATGGACTCTTATGAAGGGATTAACATTCGGAAAATTAATGAATGCTACATTCTAGGGTATTAAATTTGCCTTTTGTAGACCGTTAATATTTTTTTAGAAATTTATTGGGTTACTCTAATGAACTGGATATGTTACTCCTTTGGTTCATATAAAAATATAGATTTATTAAATACATGGTTATGTTCTTGGATACGATGAATTTCATAAATTCAAAAAAATATTTCTTAATTCATCTAAATTCATAAATGAACCTTTGGTTTTGAAGAAATCACTCTTCTGATTTTGATAATATGTTGAATGAGTTTAATCTAACAATTTGAAGTAGTTATATTTTTTTTATAAAGAACACTGCATTTTACACCGATTATTACATTATTTTCCAATGATATAAAAACCATGGATCATAATTTCTGGTGGTTTTGGAAGTCTAGGTCCATTAAAATAAAACAAAGTACCATAAAAACACATCTATTTTAAAATTCCATAATTATATTCTAACATACATCTAGATCATACATATTCATAGGATAACCAGTTCAATTCATAGACAAAATGGATGAGTTAAAAATACTAGTGAGGGAAAAGCCATGAAAAAGGAGCATAGTACATAGATTTGAAGGAATAACATTATAAAATAAATGGAATAGATCATTAATAAACATGTGTAAGGATAATGTACAAAAATATGAATCATATGATCATGGAAACTGTGGAAAGTGGAATCAATATATAACATGACATAAAAATTAGTATAGGCTTACTACCAATACTATATCACAAGGTGAAAAAAGTCCAGTTACCAATTAGGATTACTACATAATCCCATAAAATAAATATTATGATAGTAAATATTATATAATATATTGGAACTATACATAAAATGCCCATCATAACATTTTCACTCATATTTACTCCACATTATGTATAAAAAATAATTAATAAACATATGGGTTACCCATAGGAGTAAAATTTTATCAAAATCAAGTCAACAGGAATAGACAATGGGTATATCACAATGGTATCCATGAAAGAATTTATTTAAATAATAAATTTAAATTTATTAGTTAAAAATAGGTATATATAATGATAATTTATTCTCAATAGAAGTTAAAACATATAAAATAAGTGTTCAATAAACATTTGTAATGAAATAGTTTATTTTGGTTTAAGGAAAATATTAAAGAGTCTATAAAGATGAAAAATAAATAATTTTTCATATAGAATTTTTTTTTACTAAGATACATTTTAATTAAAAAATTAGTAATTTTATAAATATAATGGCGGCTAAAAAAATTTCTTGTAGTGTACTTGAAAATGGGTAAGAAATGGAGTAGTTCCCATTAACCAAGCTTGCTTATTGAGAGGAATTTAAAATGAATCCTTAAAAACATATAATTACCCATTAATAAAGGATAAAATTGATCAAAATACATACTTTATGGAAATATAAAAATAATTTAGAGGATTTATATGTTGATAATGAATAAAAATATTAGTTTAAATATGGAGAAAGCTTAGCCTGATGTAAAAAAGGGAGGATCAGAGAGATCCCTTACCATATATTCAAACATGTTCTATACATTCACTTAATAAACTATAAAATCAAATTATATATTTTAATTAATTAATTTATATCCACTTGTACATTTATTTTATTTGTTATAATTTTATTATGTTCATTTGTGTTCATTTTGATGAGTAAAAAAGATTAATTTTACAGTTCATGGAGTGTTCATTTCATTATTTATGATCATTTTATTTGTTTTTATTAATGAATGTTCCATTCCAATCTGATAAAAACTCAATTAGTGAATTTATATGGTATAAATAGACAATAATAACTTTAATCGGTACCATATATCATTTTTTATCATATTAGGATGATTAATTTGATATAATTTTAATGATAAATGTTTACATTATTTTTTTTCTCTATTGATCCACACAAATTAATTTTGTTTTATTAATTAATATTATATATATATTAGTTATAGTACATGGAATAAGTAGTAATAAAAATTTTATAATCTTCTTTAACCATTATAATCACTCTATGAATATCCTTAAAGGCAATATTGGAAACTAAAAACCTTTCGTCTAAGAATGCGGTAAATTGACATCATAGAGATGATGATTTTATTTTTAGAATTAAAAAAACAAGATTATATATTTGATGATTTATTTTCCATTTAAAAAATAAAATTATAATATATATATATATAATATTGTATTTATCATGTAATATTATATTTTTAGGGAATGGTTGGTTTAGAAGAAATAAATAATTTAAAAAGGAAAGGTGGTGCATTTTACCACTTGAATATCATATCCTTGTGAACCTCTATATGGAACTAGGGTTTGGTATTTTAGTGATACATGATGATATAGTAAATGGAATAGAGGTTCAGGAAGGTAATAGGGATGATTTTAGAGTTGATTTGAGGCTTTGATGGTAATAGGTGAAGGGGTGGTGAGAGTGGTATATATTGATGAAGGAGATTGTTTTTTTATTTTATTAAACTATTTGTTATTTGGAATCAATATTATCAATAGTTTTGATTCCTATAACACCCAAAAATTCATAGTAAGTAGTTTTCTTTAAAGTAATTCAACAGCTTGCGCTACACGAAACACCGAGTTCGAGCGCAACACGACTTACCAAACTAGTCATTCAAAAAGCGTATATGAATTGTATTAACATAATGACGAATTTTATATACTACATAGAATATTAGAATCTATATCATGTGTTTATTTGGCATAATATAAGATCAAATTCAATTTTACCATATTTTAATGGAAACCCCTTTTCAAAACCATTATTTTACACATTTATATATTCAATTTCAGGAAATTAAAATTTAATTTATAATTGGGACATAAAAATTTATTTTGGATAAATTTTGTGTACTTTTCTAAAAGCATTCAAATTTTGATGTATAGGGAAAAATACTGAATTTTAATTGAAAACAACTTTTTTTAATCAAAATAATATATAGTGTTAAATTATCCATTTTAATAGTTTTCATGTATGATAATATTATATTTTAATCTTTTAATACAATTTAGGTCATTATAAGTAATTTCACATTTAAATTTGACATAAACACTTGTTAATCTTTTGATAGTTTTTACTTCTAAAAGACCCGCCTTTTGGTTTTGACAACGGGAATTAATTTTAAATGAATTAATTCTACTTATATGTTTTAAATTTGGTAAAATATAATTCATTTTTGAATATGGAATGTCAAAATTATCTTAGACTGAAATTTTGGTATTTTTCTGAAAACTTTAAATTTATGATGAATAGTTTAAAACACTGTGTAATTGTTTAAAACCAGATTTTTTACATATTTATTTATTTCATAAAAAATCATTTTAAATCAAAATAGATATATAATACCTATATATGTTCAATGTAATTCATTGGAGTCATTTTATAATAAAATTAGAAGTATAAAATTATATTGGACTTTTTATCGTCTTTTACCCATCTCCTCGGAGAATTTTCAAATTTGCAAAAACATAATTTAACGTCATCTATGAGTTGAAATACAAAAATACAAGAGACAAGGTAAATATAAGTATGTAAAATGAGTTTCAATAAGATAAAAATAATGTTTGGTGAATAATAAATTTTGACTTTTATATACCATAGTTAAAAGTAAATAGTGTAATTCAGGGTAAAAATGATATCATAATTACCCTGACACATGTCTTAATTCTATTTAATAAGTTTAATTTGACAACAAAAAACTTATTTATAAATGATTAACCTCTTTTGTTCACATGTATTATATTATGGCATTTATTATTATTTTATTTAAAGAAGAGTTAAAAGAGTTAAATTTAAATTTTAATAACTAAACAATTTTTAATATAGGGATTCAAACAATATAAATTCGACTATAAATAGTCATTAGAAATTTGAAATTATTTCCTACATAATTGTATTTTATTTATAATTTTTTGACCTTAAAAAATTTAATTTATTTATGACACATTGATGATGCAGTAATTACCTTATTAATGAAGTATAAAAATAAATGATATTATAAATATCCAAATAAAGGTAAATTGAGACTTCTGATAAGTTAGATTAATATTATAGGTTACTATGACAATATAAGGTTAGTTGAATAAATTTTATTCAAAGTAATAATGTTTTTATGGAATTGAAATAATCATGTACTAAATAGTGTCAAAATTGACAAAATTGGGTTTTAAAAACAAATATTATATTATTAATTGATATAATATTACAATAAATATAAGGATTAGATAAAGGACTTAGATAAGGTTATATATATTAATACATAACCACATGGGGTTCTATTGCAATGTTATATTATGTTTATTAGCCATATAATATAAAAATACAAAAGAGACATGGTAAATGTCAAACAATATAACTAAGAGTTAAATCTAAGTGATAAGGTTAATATTATGACCAAAACTAGTATATAACCAACTGGTTGAGAGGTTTTCGACCCATCCCATCCTTATCCTTTAAATAATTAATTTAGGGGAAATTAGAAACCAAAAATTATTTTATTATAAAATAATATTTCAAGCATTTGCTAAAGTGACCCTCACCTTCTTATAAAAGGGAACCTCCCCTTCTCATAATTTCACACCTCTCAATCCAATTGGATCGGCCAAGCCCAACACATATATCCAACCAACATTCATCCCTTCATCCTATATCCATTTATTTGGTCATAAATCCAACATATGGAGCCCTTTTGATCAAATCAAAAGGAAGAACCCGAAGAAGGGGTAAATATTTCATCCCCTCTTTCATGTTCTTTTCTTCTTCCACTTCCTCTTTTATTGTTGTTTCCTTTCAAAAATAATACATCCAATATATTATATATACTATTATGTTATTATAAAAATGGTAAATCCATATTAATTATTCTATCCACCCTGTAAATGCCAAAGTCACCATACGTGTGTACGTACCGATTACCATATCCACGTCACGGGGTATTTTGTTATTCAAACACTCCATTATTTGTATGGGTATAATAATGAGTATAACTAATGTAAATAATAATATATCATCATAATTATTCTTGATATATTATATTCCATTGAATTACATATGATTTCACCATAAATATAATGATATTGTCACTCATGCGTACGTACGGATTACCATCTCCATGTCGTGGTGTAGTTTGTTATTCAAACAATTCATTATTTGTATGGGTATAAAAATCTATATAACTGATATAAATAATTAATATAACATGTTAATTATTCATTATATATGATATAACATCCAATTACATACTATTTCACCATCAATATATTGATATTGTGACTCGTGCGTACGTACGGATTACCATCTCCACGAACACGATTTGATTCATTCCCCATCATAATCATTCAAGAATAATTTTAATTTTTCGATTAAAAATAAGTTTTATGAACTTAATATCATCATGGATATGAATAAAATAAATCCTATCCATAACAAACATGTCTTATGTATCCAAGTATATAAAGGATAATGAATTAGTGAACACTTGAAACGATGATACTATGAAAATATTATTAATGAAACAATATTTGAAGATCATATATCATATCATATTAATGTATATAGTTATTTTAAAATTTAATAAAAATGATTTATCTATTATATAGGAGGTCAATGTACCCTCCACAAACAGATTGTACAAAGTGGTTTTCACCTCACTTCTTATTTCAATGAGATTCTTGCTATATTGCCACTATTTCCATCTTTGTGGTGTATGTAATATGAATGATTGTATTATTTATGTAATATTCATTAATTTATGGGTATTTACATATTCATTTTATGATACATATTTCATGGGGTGTATGTTTCATATGTTACCAAATCGATAATTGAATTTTGAATTTCAATTTCCACTCACTAGGCTTTACGCATACTTCATTTATTATATTACTCCAATATTATGTGTGAAATCACTATTTATTTAATTTCTAGTAATTTAAACTCCCCTTTGTGTGGATATAATTTTGATACACATAATTTAACCATTTATAAATTCTCAAGTCATATATATAAACTTGATAAGAGTAATTTTACCTAAATTTCTATTCATTGAGATAATCATCCATGTCATTGGTGTTGTTTTTACAAGAATATGTGTGAATGTAATATGACTGATTTAAACTAAGTATACAGTCATATTTTGTGTATTCATATTTTCACACTAAATTATGTCATTGATTTATCCTTAACCTAAGTATACGGTCTTTATAAAAAATTCATCTCAACTTGCATTCCATTGAGACTTCTTCGTTGTTATATGTGAACTCACTTTTATTTGTTGTATATACTGTACTTTGACATAGTATATCATGAATCCCTTTATTCTCATGATATGAAAATGTTTTGATTATATCAAATATTTTTATTTAAGCACCTCTCATTTGGTTACTAACTCTAACTAAAATATCATTTTAAATTTTTTAAATTTTATTCTTATAAATCATTCTAATTAATGTCCTGGTTTTAAAAAATGGTTGTAAAATATTATTTATACAGAAATTAATGTCTTAAAATTGAAATTAATTTTAAAAGTTTCATAGTGGTATGAGACACATTTAATCAAAAATATATTTTAAACATTATCATAAAAAATAGTGATAATTTTAAAAGTTTTCATTAAAAAGGGATATTTCTCTCAAAGATTTTTACTGTTCATTTTCCACTATGTCAACATCTATTACAGAATATTATTATTGATTGAGGATAATTTATTATGATACAAATATTTCATAATGTATTGATGGTTTTGTAATATGTTTGACTGTGGATATGTTAATTTTATACCATTTATGGATTATAGATAAAGTATTGACCTTTTATATGCTAGAGTTAATACGAATATTTATGTTATGTTTAAACCTTCACATATGATGAATGTGTTGGAATTAGTATGTGATTGGTGGATCCTAATATAGCTCCTTGATGCATCAGTATGTCTCATGAGACAAAATAGTGTCTTGGCACAAGGCCTTGAAAAAATTTTATTTGTAGTCTTGGAACAAGGCATTGACTATGTGGTTATGAAGTGTGGCGTTATTAATTACATCATTATGAAAGTAGCTATTGATATTACATGTGATTATTCAACTAGTAGAATATCAATCTGAATCATTAAATGGAATTATATCATTTTATCTTTTCCATATAATGCTGATGTTCATGTTTAAAAGACTTTTGTTTTAGTCTTATACGTTGCCTTAAATTATTATTCTTATTTATGTAAGTTTACGATATATTGTTATCCTTACTGAGCATCTGAGCTCACCCCTTTTTATGTTTTATTTTTCCCAAGATTTGAAGAATTATTCTATGGTTGACCTGCAAGGATATGATTTGAATATAAGTGTGTTTAAAGTGATCAGTCTTTCTGGACATAGTTCCATGTATCATGCCCTTGTTATGTAATAATACACTGAGTCTTGGTAACTGAGGTCAAGGAATTACAGTTGGTATAATATGATGTTTAGTACAAACATTGAAAGCTAGATTTAGAAAAAAGAACCTTGATTAGGAAAAACTACCCTATGATAGCTATTGGGGATTAGTATAGAAGAACATCCAAAAATTTCGGTAGTGTAAATATTATGTGGGGTTTCCAAGAAATACATATCTGTCTAGATATGAGCTGGTAAAGGCGGCTCTGGATGAGATATACCTAGGAGTGAAAACTCTGACAAGGAGTTTCGGGCTTGAGTAGGGGTATCTTGGTACATGATAACAGTCCTTGATACACTCTTGGTTATGACAGTCACGGGGGATATGCGTAGGATAATTCACATTTTCCTTACAAACCAATTTACAGGAATTTAACATAACATGGGAATAAAAAACCTTGGTTAATCCTAAGGTGTTTCTATAAATGATTATATGAACCACACTATGCTTTCTTGTGTTTGTTAATTGTAGGATTCCAAGGAAGTCATAGTAACATTGATGATGATGTACAAGGTGGTCATGGTGGTGGAAATAAGAAACTAAATAGAATGTTGATATGTGTAAAAGATATCATGTTCATGCCAAATTATTTTTCCAAAAAATATGATCAACAACATATATATTATCCAACTCCTAGACGCAATAATGAAGAGAAAACCGGTGAATAGAAAGATCTCTAGCAGTGGAGACCATGGAGAAATGAAAGCTCAATTTTCATCATGTAGGAAATGTGGAAGGAGACACCAATGAAAGTGCCTCAATGGAAAAAATAAATGCATTATGTGTGGTAAAGAACGACATAATGTAATGAAATGTAGAGGAAAAAATGAATAGTACCATGGAAGAAAATAAAGATAATCCTATGAATCCAGTTACAGTCATTTTTCATAAATGTAAGGGACCTTGGAATTACCTAATTCAATGCCTTATTATATAGGATAACCTCTAAGTCATGGAACAACCTATGTGAAAATTAATGGATGGAGAAATGATTAATGTATGGTATTACACTGGTAGACTATTCTCTTGTATGTATAAACATGGTGTTTGTTATGTGAAAATGATATTTCAGGAACAATTATATTTTCTTTTTTGGATATAGTTATAGAGAACCATTTCGATTTATATGATCCTTGAATTTGAGGAAATTACATGTTAATAATTTTTGGGATGAATATGTGAGGTATGAGATAACATTAGTGGTTAAATTATTTAATGGTTATTGTGTGGAATTTATCTCATTTTGGGAATGTTATAAAATACAGTTTTTGAAAAAGGAAAACACGCCGACCATGTGAAAACCCATCGTGTTGGACAAAGCTATGAGAATCAATCTCACAACTAGAGTGCGATTGGGATTTATATCCTACAACTGGACTATGTGTAGTCACTAGTTAGTGTGACAAATTCTATTTAGTTAAATGATTTTATTGATAAAAAATAAGTTTATTGGGGATCTCATGTCTTATACGACAGATATCCTTTTTATAGGAAAATGATTTGGTGATTAATTTATAATTGTTATTTTGGAAGATGTTCTCTATATTGGGAACACTATATGCTTATGGAAAATTGAATACTATGGGATTTCATTTGATTAGTAATGGTGGTTTTTTATCTCTATTTTTATTGTGTATTTATAGCAATTTTGGTTATTTATGGAAATTATTAACATATCATATAGAATATGTGATTATGTTAATTACTTTTAAATATGTGACTTTAAGCATAGTCGATGTTATTTGGAAATTTAATTTAATGTAGAAGACAATGTAATAAAATTCTTCTACGTTTTGGGTTTCAATATTTGTTTGGATTATATTAAAATATTTTAAGTACAATTGTGTATTGAAAGGTATTTATTGAACTTTCAGAATTGTTGGATTAATTTTAGAAATTGAGATTTTTATTTCTTTCTCTAAAGGATTATCCTTTTTGGGGATCATCTAATCCTATACTATCTATTTTGGTTCTAGTTTATCTCTAAAGACCAGAGGAATTTATAGTTTAATCTTTGTTGATCATGTGATTCTCTAAAAATTGATTCTAGCACTTTCTATGTGACCTAGTCATCTTGAATACTCATCGTTTAAAAAAAATGTGTTAGTGGTAAAAATTTATAAAAGGATAAAAATATACATAAAAAGTAATTATATCCATTTATCTTCCCAGTAAATATCAAAAATATATTCCTTAAATTTATGAAATGAAACTTAAAACAAAAAAATGTTGTCTGTTTACTTTCCCAACTAGGAATCTAATGACAATTTATCCCATCCCAGTTTCTGTTTTTCTTGATGTTAACATTATCCTGATCATGTTTTCTATCACTCTACATTAGAAAATGACAATTTTTTTATATTCCAAATCAATGTTTTCTTACATTGAATCCTAATATGGGTTATTTTTGGTGACCTTTGTACTTCTCGTGCTGTCTTTTGAAGTGATTGTTTTATTGACTCTTTTTCTGATGGGGGCGTTCCATGATGTTCACAAGACCAATTTTAAAATTTAGAGGACAAAATTTACAAATGGGGGGAAGAATATAAAACCCCAATATTTTCAAAGAAAGTTATTTTCATTAATGTTATTAAATAACTTGCGCTATACGCAATAATGAGTTCTACCACACCACAGCTTACCAAAAAATCCATTTAAAATTTGGTTATGAATAGTATTAACTGAATATGGAATTTTATATAATCCCTAAAATTTTAGAATCCATTTTATGTGTTTCAAATATATAATATAAGAACAAATTCAATTTTTTTCAGATAAAAGAAGTATTTTTCAAAAAATGAAATTTTAACAATTTTTAATGGAAAAATCTATTTAAAAGAAATATATTACTCTTTTATAAATCCAATTTAATGAAATTAAAATTTTCTTTTCAATCGATACATAAAAATTTATGTTGAATAAAATTCTGGTACTTTTTTTATAGCATTCACATTTTGATGAATAATAAAAAATACTAAATATTAATTGAAAACAACTTTTTTAATTGATATAATTTATAGTGATAAATTATTAAATTGAATGATTTGGAAGTATAATGAGATTATACTTTTATCATTTAATTCAATTTATGTCATTATAAGTAATTTCACATTTAAATTTGACATAAACACATGTAAATATTTTGATTGTTTTTACTTCTTAAAACCCCACTTTTTGGTTTTGACAACAGTAATTAATTTTGAATTAATTAATGCTACTTATATGTTTTGAATTGGGTAAAATATATTTCATTTTTGAATCTGGAATATCAAAATTATCTTAGGGGGAATTTTTGTTATAATTTAGAAAACTTTCAATTTTTTATAAATACTGAAAACAATGTGTTATTGTTTAAATACAAAATTTTTATTTAAAAAATTATTTATTTTATTTCAAATTATTTTATTTCAATATATATATAGTACCTATATATGTTCAATGTAATTAATTGGAGTCATTTTATATTAAAATTTGATGTATAAAAGTTAATTGAACTTTTTAACATCTTTTAGCCACGTCCTAGGAGCATTTGCATATTTGCATAAAACATAATTTTACCGCTTCTGTGAGTTGAATTTCAAATATACGAGAGAAATGGTTAATATTAGTAATTAAAATGTTGTTTAATAAGATTAAAATAATTTTCAGTGAATAGTATCTCTTGACTTATTTTGCGTGGTTATAAGTTTATAGGGTAATTAAGGGTAAAAATGATATCATAATTACCCTAAAAATGACCTAATTATATTGGATAAGTATTTTTAGAACAAAAAAAACCTTAGGAAAAAAATATGATCCTTTTTGGTTCACTTGGATTGGATTATGACATTTATTATTATTTTATTTAATGTATAGTTAAAATATTGAAATTCAATGTTCAATAACTAAACAATTTTTAATATAATAATAAACACAATATAAATTAGACTATAAATATTCATTAGAAACAGAAATATATTTCCTACAAAATAGTATTTTATTTTTAATTTTTAGACATTAAATAATTTAATTTATTTATGACACAATGATGATGCAATAATAACCTTATTAATGAAATATTAAAATAATTGATATTATAAATATCCAAATAAATATAAATTGAGACTTGTGATTAATTAAATTAATTTTATAGTTTAATTTTATATGTTATTATTAGTTTAATTAATTTTATTCTATGTAATATCGTTTCTATGGTTTTCAAAAAATCAAATACTAAATAGTATCGAAATTGACATAATTGTGTTTTTAAAACAAATATTATATAATTTATTGATTTTATATTCCTAAAAATCTATGCTTCGGAAAAAAAGAAATATATTGGATTATATATATTAATAATGAACCACCTGTGGTTCTATTTTAATGTTATAGTATATTTATTAACCATATAATATAAAAATACAATAGAGATATGGTAAATTTCAAACTATTTAGCTAATAGTTAAATCTAAAAGATATTGTTAATATGATGACCTAAACCAATCTAAAACCTATATATTGAGAGGTTTTAAACACATGACCACCTTATCCTATAAATAATTCATTTTTGAGTCATTAGAAAAATAAATTGGTATTATTATAAAATAATATTTCAAGATTTCCCTTAAGTGACCCTCACCTCTCTTATAAGAGGACACATACCCTTATCTTAATTTCACTCCTCGAAAGACATTTTTATAGGCCATACACTTCCCAAATATCCTCCCAACATTCCTCTATTCATCCTAGAGTCATTCGTTTTCTCAGAAAGCCAAAATGTGGAGCCCTTTTGGTCAAATCAAAAGGAAGAACCCAAATAAGAGGTAAAAATTTCATCATCTCCTTCAAGTTTTTTTGGTTATACCAGTTCCTCATTCATTGTTGTTTCCATTATAAAATAATAAATCCCTTATATTCTACATAATATTATGTTATTATGAGAATGTTAAAACAATATTCTTTATTCTATTCACCTTATAAATGAAAAATTCATCATACGTGCGTACGTACGGATTACCGTCTCCACGTCGTGGTGTAGATTGTTATTCTCACACTTAATTATTAGGATAGGAATAATAATGAGTATAACTAATGTAAATAATAAAAATAACATGTTAATAATTCTAGATATATGATATAAAATCAAATTACATTCGATTTTACCATCAATATAATGACATTGTCACTCGTGCGTACGTACAGATTACAGTCTCCACGTCGTAGTGTGTTTTGTTATTCAATCCCTTTATTATTTGGATGGGTATAATAATGAGTATAAATGATGTAAATAATAAATATAAAATTTTAATGATTCTTTATATATGATATACCATCCAATTAGATATGATTTCACCATCAATATAATGATATTGTCGCTCGTGTGTACGTACGGACTACCGTCTCCATGAATGTGATGAGATTTATTACTCATCGTAATCATACAAGAATAATTTTTATTTTATGATTACAAATTTTTTTGAACTAAATATCATTTTGGATATTAATAAAATACATCTTTTCCATAACAAACATGGTTTACGTAACTGTGTATATTAAGAAAAATAGATCTGTTAACACACAAAACGATGATACTACTAAAATATTATTCACAAAGCAGTAGTAGAGGATCATATATGATATCATATTTATGTATATAGTCCATGTATAATTTAGTAACAATTATTTAACTATTATACAGGATTTTAACGTACAGTCGACCAAGTTAATGTACAAGGTAAGAAGTTTCACCTCACTTCTTATTCCTGTGAGATTCAAGCTATATTGCCACTATTTCCGTTTTTGGTGTATGTACTGCCCTTGATTGTATAATTTGTGTAATATAAATTAATTTAGGCTTATTTACTTCTTTATTTTATGACACTTCTTCATGGGGTGTATATTTTTTATGTTACCAAATCGGTTAGAGAATTTCAAATTTCAATTTCCACTCATTGGGCTTTACACATACTTCATTGATTCCATTACTCCATGATTATGTGAGAAATCAATATTTATTTAATTATATAGTAATTTACACTCTATTTTGTTTGTGTATACTTTTGATACACATAATCATTCCATTGATAAGTTATCATTCCATCTATATAAACATGATACGTGTAATTTTAACTCAATACTATTCATTGAGTTAAACATCAAAGTCATTCATGTTGTTTTTACAAGAATATGTGTGAAGGTCATCTGATTGAATTACACTAAATATAAAGTCATATTGAGTGTATTTATATTTTTTACACAAAATAATGTCATTTATTTACACTTAACCAAAGGATACAGTCTTAATAAAGTAGTTCATCTCAACTTACATTCCCTTGAGGCTTCTTTGTTGTTATGTGCCAATTCACTTTTATTTGGTGTACATACTATAATTTGACGTAGTATATCATTAATCCCACAATTCTCTGGATATTTTAATGTTTCTATTACCTCAATTATTTTTATTCAAGCGTCTCTCATTTTTTTATGAACTCTAACTAAAAAACCATTTTAAATAATTTAAAAATTTACTCTTCTTAATCTTTCTCGTTAATGACCATGTTTTAAAAAATGGTTTTATGGTTTTATATACATGGGAATTATTTTTTAAAAATTGAAATTCATTTTAAATGTTTCAAAGTGGTATGTGACAATTTTATTCAAAAATCTATTTTAAACATCTTCTTGATAAATAGTGATACTTTTAAATGATTTCATGAAAATGGGATATTTCTCACAGATATTTTTACTGATCATTTTCAACAACGTCAATATCCATTAAGGGAAATTATTCTTGATCTAGGTTGATTTATTATGATACAAATATATATTACTATATTGAGCGTTTTGTGATATTTTTGACTACGGATATGTTATTTTTACACCATTTATGTTTTACGGATAAAGTATTGACATTTTATATGCTAGTTTTAGTATGACTGTTTATGTTATGTTTAAACGTTTTCATATGAGTAATGAATTGGACATAGTAAGTGATGGGTGGAGCCTACTATAGCTCCTCGATGCATCTGTAGGTCTCATGAGACAAACTAGTGTAATGGAACAAGGCCTCGACAAAATCTTATTTGTAGTCTTGGAACAAGTCCTTGACTATGTGGTCATGAAGTCTAGCATTAGACATTCCATCATTAAGAAAGTAGCTATTGATATTTCATGTGATATTTGACTATTAGAATATCCAAGTGAATAAGTAAATGGAATTATTTGATTTTATCTTTTCCATATTATGATGAATTTTATGTTTAAAAGGATTTTGTTAGTTTTATACATTTCCATAAATTTTTATTCATATTTATGAAAGTTTACTATATATTGGTATCCTTACTACGCATTTGAGCACACTAATTTCAATGTTTTATTTTTCCCATGATGTGGAGAAGTATTTTATAGTTGACCTGTTGGGATATGCTATGAATATAAGTGTGTTTAAATAGGGGATTAAATTTTGTTGATGTTTTTATTTCCTGAACTAATGTAAATCTTATGAGTGTCTCTAGTAATCCTAAGGATACTAAACTGATCGGTCTTTCAAGACATGATTCCAAGTATCATGCCAATGTAATTTAATAATGCACTAACTCTGGTTAAATGGGGTTGGGGCGTTACAATTCCCATGAATAAATAATGTAAAATGGTTCTGTTTAGGTCTATGTAATTGGTTAAAAAATCATCTATACAAGATCCATTACTTAAAAAATCGTGTATTTATTAAACAAAAAAATTATTGTATTTCACTATTCACCAAAAAATAGGCTTTTTTGAAAAAATCCTAAAAATTAAGCCAGACAACTATTTATATGTTGGTTTCAAAAAAGGAAGACATTTTATGAATATATTTTTTTTGAAATGAATATTTTAAGTTTAAAATAAAATCATCATTTATTTGAAAAATACTGATTTTAATATTGTAAATGATTTTTTCACACTTTCAAAAATTAATAAAGGTATCATAAAATTATATAATACATATAATCAAAAAATATTAATTTATGAATGTTTATCTGATAAAAATTCTATTAAGTTATCATATTCATTTTAAATTTTTAACTAAACATATATTTTACCCAATAATGAAAACACATAATTTATCATTTTCAAAACATTTATTTATATATCTAATGATATAAATATATATTATACCCTTTTACAAGATACCTAGATTTTATTTATACATTCATAATTGAGGATACTATTCTAAAATCTATATTACTATTCCTATTGGTCATAGTAATGTTATAGCGGCTAGGTTAACATTATAATTATCGAATTTCTAAGTGTCCTAAGGGTTTTTTAATTCTTATAAATTACTCATATTAAATTAATCAATGAATTATATTTAATCCAAGGTTATATATACTTTCATAATATACATTAATATTTTATTATTAACATTATGGTTACATTCTTCATCATTTGACTTATGTTCAATCACTCTAGTAGATTGAGGGGATACATATTTTTATTATTTTTTTAATCTTATTTTCTATTTATTTTCTGGATGTAATATATTGAATACCTATATGATAATTTTTTAACTAAATAACCATCCATAATTTATGGGAATAATATTTTGTGGGTTCTCTATGGCATTTTTGTGCTTTATACTCTATGATGTAATTATAATAAGGTTAATTCCATTTATAAAATTTTAGATAATTACATTCTTCCCCATTTCACCCTGAAAATATTTTTATTAAATAAAAAGGTGAATATATGTGAGGGAATTTCTCATTCATCACTTCCTCAAGTTCTTATTTCACCATATTGATATTTTTTATTCCACCATAGTACTTTGAATATGGGTGTTTTCGTGTCGCATAGAACATTATTTGTACTTTCCAAGTTCTTGACTCACTGTTCCTCGTAGGACAGTTCAATTTCTAGATTTAACACCTTTGGATTCATTACATGTGAAGGATCTCACATATACTATCTAAATAGGGGTATGTAGAATAAATCATGCACTTGAGACATGGTTAGTGGATGTATTAGTCAATAGGCCAGAGCTCCGACATAGTCAAGATTCTCAATGGGGCTAATGTACATGGGACCTTGATTTCAGTTCCCCCCAAATCTCATTATATTGTTCTATAGAAATATTCATAGGAATAAATTTTCTCTAAACCCAATATATATGTCCAATAAATGATTATACCCATATTTCTTCTATCATCTTTGGGCTTCCCTGATGTTCTATTAAACGGTTTTTATGTTTAATTCCATTTCATTGACCATTTCATGACTCAATAGCTTCTGTTCACCAACCTCAACTCAAAATGATGGTGTTATAATTCTTTTCTTGTAGGTGGAATCATATGGTGCTATTTGGATTATTGAGATGAAACTATTGTTTTAGGGAAACATGACTAAAGGTAGATGTGGGTCCCATCCTCAATTTTAAGTACATTAAGAAGTCTTTAAACATATTTTCCGGTGAATGAATAGTTTGGTCAAATTTGATATCAGTTTGATGATGATATTCCTTACTATTGATCAACACATTCTTTAAGAAATTTTGGACACTTTTCTAAAACCTGGAGATGAATCACATATCCCATTCGGATATAATCGATAGATTTACTCCTTGCAACCTCACCAGTAATTTGAAATATAACTGTATTATTGAATAGTGTGATATGACATATGTAATTGTTATAAATTGAGCTCTATTTGTTATATAGTCTACAAAAACCCATATAGAATTATTTCCTCATGATTTTTTCGTATGTCCATCAATAAAATCCATAGTGATGTTATCCCTTTTCCATTTAGGTATGGTCAATGGTTGTATCATCCCATTAGATTGTCTCCATTACCCCTAAACGTTTTTATATACCATTGTATTTGATGTATATTCAGTGATCTATTTTATTATATTTTCCCACCAATAGTTCCCTCGGATATCTTAATACATATTTTTTCTCCTTGGGTGAAATAGATAAGGATGAGATATGTGCATCATTCTGAATCTCTTCCTTTGTTTCTAGATTGTGTGGTACTCATATTTGTTACCCAAATATTACAACTCCTTACTCATACATTTTTTACACTGAGTATTTCCCTATTCTTCGAGCTTCCTCCTTTTTTATATTTTCCACATCATTTCATTGAGCAACCTTCATTTTCTATATATGGTATGTTTGAGAGATCATTTTTGAATTAAAATATAATTTACATTCCTTTTTTACTCCCATGTCCATCCTTTTATATTATTTAAATATTTTTACCTTCTCAATTATCATCATTCATAAAGGGACAAGATTCATTAAAAAAATAGAATCTTTAACATTATTTCTCATACTATGATGGTAATGGATTGACCAGTCATAATCACTGTCAATCACTTACCATATGAAAATAGAGAATATAATTCTACTACAATGTGAATATATATTTTATGTTCTTTTTATTAGTATATGTCCCACAGTTATCCCCTTATTGATAATGTGGCCTGATTTTAAATGGGATGATTATAGCTTCCAAATACAGATCATGTGTGTCATAGTTTTTCTCATGAACATTAAACTCCCCTGAGGTGTAGGTGATCACTTATTTCTTTGTCATCAGTATATATCCTACTACATTTTTGGGGCATTGTGGTATACCATAAGGAGTCCTCAACATTATTACAGTGTGATTACTGATGTAGTGATAATCTTAATTTTTATCTCTCTGAAGTATTCTACACATTCACTAGTCCATAAAAACATTACTCCTATCTAATTAAACATGGTTAATGGGTTGGAAAATAATGATAAGTTACTCAAAAGATATTATTAATATCCAAATAAGCCAATGAAATTATGGATCTCAATTCTAGATACTAGAATGGGCCAATACTCAATTAACTTTATTTTGAAGGGTCTATATATACTATGATGATGGTGATACCTTTCATTATGAATGATACATAATCTATATAGAACTCACATTTATTTGAATTTTCTTATAGTTTAACCGACCATAATGTATTTATAAAAATATTTAAATTCTACTTTTATCCCCTTTCTCTAGGATTATAATAGATTATCATCGATAAATAACACCAAAATGTAGTCGATGTAATGTATGAAGACATTATTAATTAATTCAATGAATATTTCTATAGGATTACTAAGTCTAAATTGAATCATTATGAATTCATAGTATCTATACCTCATTCAAAAGGTAGTATCATGAATAAATTACATCATTGAGTTTAATTGGTGATACCCCAACTAAAGGAACATTATAGATAAATATGTGTCCCTACATAGTTTATTCAACTGTCCATAGATCCTTGTAAGTGGATAAATTTTATTTATCATTATTATATTGATATCATGATAATAAATGCAAAGTAACATTTATCTATCCTTATTATTGACAAATAGCACTGGCACACCCCACAGTGAAGCACTTGAGATCATAAAACCCCTTTACAAATTCTCTTGTAAGTATTTCTCTAGTTCGTATAATTAAATATTGTCCATAATATATGTTGTCTTTGATATAAGAAGGGATCTTATTATATGATCAATTGAGAACTCAACCTCTCATTCAAGAGGAAGCCCATGAAATTTTTCAGGGAACACATCAGTTCAGATCCTCATAATAAGAATGTATTCAACTAGGAACCCTTTTTTCTATTAATAATTTGAGATACATATTATTTCTAAAATAGAAATGATATCCACAATTGAATTGAGGATTCATAAATGCAATCACCCCACCATACAATTGTATGAAATTGTAGGATTCCACAAGATGTGAATATTGATATCCATTTCTCAATAGTTGATATTTGTTTTATATAAATATTCGAAATCCATTCGTAATATGGAATAAAAATCAACCAATGAATGTAACATAATATTTTTTGAGAGGTTCATCCCAAAAGAATTAACTAGGGAGTAGTTATATAATTTGGTTTCAATTATTTCACCATTTTATTTTATGATAATTAACATAAAATACATATTTTGAGGTTGGGTTTTGTAACACCCCAAGCTTCTACGGTATGCTTCTCTTTGAATAATGTGATAGTGTGTGTTGTACGAACACCGAGTTCTAACACACCATAACCAATCAAACTAGCCGTTATGAATAGTAATACCTACTTTTTGAAATTATATATATTTTATATTTTAAAATGGACTTCATTTTTGGATTCGGAATATCTAATTTATCCTAAGGTGAAATTTTGGTACATTTCGGATAACTTTCATATTTTGATGAATAGTGAAAATTACTAAATTTTAATTAAAAACAACTTTTTTAATAAAAATTATTAATTGTGATAAATTATGATTTTGAGTGGTTTTAAAGTATATTTATAATATATTTTTACCATTTAATATAATTTTGGTCATTGGACATAATTTTACAATTAAACCGAACATAAACAAGTGTCAATCTTTTGATAGTTATTATCTCTTAAAAACACGCTTTTTGTTTTGACAGTGGGAATTAATTTTAAATTAATTTCTGCCACTTCTGTGTTTTGAATTTAGAAAAATGGATTCCATATTTGAAATCAGGATGTTCAAATTGGGTAAATAGGTAACTTTTATTTTTAGACATTTTGAATAATTACTGCGGTAAATATTTTATTTACCATGGTTAAGGGTAAATCCGGTAAATAAGGGTTAAAAAATAATATTATAATAATACTAAATTACCCTAAAACGTGTCCTATACTTATTGGTTGATACATGTTCGACCATAGGCATCTTTGGGTCGATTTTGGGACCCCATGGTGCCACTTGTAGGTGATAGGGACACTTTATTTTAATTATGTTAAAATGAATACAAAAATGACACAAGCATATATCTTTTAGCAAAACAATTTTTACATAGGGTTATATATGTTGGATTTTAGATTATAAATATTCATTAGGAAGATAAAAATATTTCCTACATAGTGATAGTTCATTTATAATTTTTAGACATTAAATAATTTAATTTATTTATGACACAATGATGATGAATTAATTACTATAATAGTGAAAAATTAAAATAATTGATATTATAAATACCAAAATAAATATAATATGAAACTTTTAATGAATTAAACTAATTTTCTAGGATAATATGATATATTAGTATTGGTTTAATTGACTTTTTTTGAAGTAATCAATCTGTTATGAGTTTCACAAAAATCAACTATTGAATAGTGTCAAAATTGACATAAAAGAGTTCTTAAAACAAATATTATATTATTAATTGATATTAAATTCCTAAAAATCTAAGGTTCGGCCAAGAGGCATATATTATGATCGTTTCATCATTAATGGACCACCTGGGGGTCTCTTGGATATATATAGTAAGTTTATTAACCATATTATATAAAAATACAAAGTGACATTGTAAAAGTGAAACTAATTAACTTAGAGTTAATACTTAATGATAAGGTTAATATAAATACCCAAACCTGTATAAATTATATTGGTTGAGTGGTTTTCGACCTATCCCCACCTTAACCTTTGAATAATCAACTTTGTAGCCTTTAGAAACCGAATATGAATTTATTATAAATTAATATTTCTAGCTTTTCCAAAGGTGCCCCTCACCCCTCTTATAAAAGGGCACTCCTACTTCTCATTTAATCACACCATCAAGCCTTTTGGTTCGGCCAAAATCTACCCAAGTACTCTCCCAACTTCCCTCAATACAACCTAGAGGCATTAGTTTGATCAGAAATCCAACCTAAGGAGCCCTTTTGATCAAATCAAAAGGAAGAACCCGAAGAAGAGGTAATGTTTTCACCACCCCTTTTCAAGTTCCTTTCTTCTTCCACTTCTTATTTCTTTGTTCTTACCATTCTAAAATTATAACTCCAGTATCTCACATATACTGTTATGTTATTATAAATATGTTACAACCATATTCATTATTCTATCCACCCTTTGAATAACATGTAACCATACGTGCGTACGTACGGCTTACCGTCTCCACGTCGTGGTGTAATTGTTATTCAATATATTATTATTTGGATGGGTATAATAATGATGTGTAACTCATGTAAATAATAAATATAACATGTTAATGATTCTGTATATATGATATACCATCCATTTATATATTATTTAATATCAAAAGAATGATATTGTCGCTCGTGCGTACGTACGGACTATCGTCTCCACGAACGCGATGAGATTCATTCTCCATTGTATCCATTCAAGTATAATTATCATTTGATGATTTAAAAATGATTTTTATGGACTTGATATCATTCTGGATATGAATAAGATACAACAAACAAGGCTTATGTAACAAAACATATAAAAGAAAACGAGTAAGTTAACACCCGAAACGACGATAATTCTATGATATTATTAACAAATCAATGTTAAAAGATCATATATGATATCATATTAATATATATGATTCTTGTATAATTTAATAACAATTATTTCACAATTATACAGGAGGTTAACCTACCCCATCCAAGTAAAAGTACAAGGGAAGGGTTATTTCACAATATCTTCATTATCCGAGGTTGTTTATACGTAATTATCTACTAGGATCTCTTTATCATCCACATCCATGTTTCTTAAAAATGTATTTCAAAACATTTTTACTATTTAATAGAATATGAGTTAAAGTAATTTATACCCTTTTTGACTTTTATTAGTGTTTTATAAAGAAATCTTTCTGTAGATTTCAAAACAAGGTCCTTTTTATCCTTTTCGACAGAATTAAGGTAAGAATGTTTTTTTAAAGTATACGGCGGGTGCGGCTATTTTCCGCCATTATAAAATCTTCAAATATTCCCTTAAATGCTTATAAAAATATTTTCAAAGAAAATGTTTTATTTTATATGGATCTTAAATTATTTCAAATTAAAAAGAGATATTTCTTTAAAAAGAATTTTGATTTCATCTATGTCAACATCCTTTGATGGATTTTACGCTTATTTAATGTTGATTTGTTATGATACAAAACTTCTATTTTATATTGAAGGTTTTGTGATTTTTTTGACTGTGGATGTTCTATTTTTATACCATTCATGGTTTATGGTGAAAGTATTGACATTTTGTATGCTAGTTTTAATACGAATTTTTATGTTATGTTTAAACCTTTTCATATGGGAATGCATTGGACTTAATATGTGACGGGTGGAGCCCGCTATAGCTCCTCGATGCATCGGTAGGTCTCATAGGACAAACTAGTGTCTTGGCACAAGGCCTTGACAAAATCTTATTTGTAGTCTTGGCACGAGGCCATGGCTTTGTGGTTATGATAGTCTGGCATTATGCATTCCATCATTATGAAAGTGGTTATTGATTTTGCATGTGATTATTCGATTAGTAGAATATCCATGTGAATAAGTAAATGGAATTATTTCATTTTATTTATGCCATACTATGTTAAAAGTTCAAGATTGAAAGGATTTTGTTTTAGTAATGCATTGCCTTAAATGTTTATGCTTATTATGAAAGTTTCCGCTATATTGTTATCCTTACTGGGAATTTGAGCTCACCCCTTTTCTATGTTTTATTTTTTCCTAGGAAGTGAAGAAGTAAATTATGAATGACCTGCAGGGATATTATGTGGGGATATGAGTGTGGATTATGGAGACAATATGTTGTTGTAGTAGTTTTTAATTTTATGATGTAATGTAAGACTTATGAATATATCTAGTGTTTCCAAGGCTACTAAATCAATCGGTCTTTCGAGATTTGATATTTAATGTGATCATGCCAATGTAATGTAATAATGCACCGACTCTGGGTAACTAGGGTCGAGGCGTTACAGTTGGTATCAGAGGAAGTTTAGTACAACCCTTGGAAGCTATATTTAGATAAACTCTGATTAGAGCACGTAGACCTAAGATGAACGTTAAAGATTAGTATATAAGAACTTCCTAGAATTTTGGTATTGTAGAGATTTTGTGAGTTTTCCGAGCAATACATCCCTGTCTGGATACGAGCAGGTAGAGGCGGCTCTGGCACAGATGTACCTAGGGGTAACACCCGAAAACACCACTTTGAGCTAGACTCGAACGAGAACTGGTGCACGAAAACGGGCCTTGCTGCACTCTTGGTTACGACACTCCCAGGGGATATGCTTAGGATAACTCTCATTTTCCTTACAAATCATTATGAAGGGTTTATGAGTATATACTTCCTCAAAGAAAACATTTTTATGATTATGGATTATATCCATAAATAGTTCAATTTATGTTAAGTGTTTTATAAGTATGGGATTATGTATTTTGATTCATAAACTGATCTAGTTTATGCCATTGTTTAGAAATGGCGCCTAGTGGAAGAAATGGAAACCGTGTCAATGCACACACTCTATGTAGGGATTTCCCTCCTGCTCAAGATATTTATAGTGGAGCTGGTGATGCAACTGGTGCTGATCAGCTAATCACCATACTGGGAAAACTTACTCAGGTTATGAATAATAACCTTACCCGTATGGAGAACCCTGATCCACAACATGGAGGATCAATGTTAGATCGATTAATGAGGCAACAACCACCAACGTTCAATGGGAGTACAAATCCCTTAGTAGCTGAGCAATGGATATTTTCCCTAGAGAAAATATTTCAGGCTTTGGGGAGCAGTGAAAGGGAAAAAGTTATCATGGCAGTTTACCGCCTCACTGGAGATGCTGATCAATGGTGGTCATTGATTCCAAATACAAAGGAAGATGATGAAGTATCAAATATGGAATGGAGGGAGTTCAAAGATCTGTTTTTAGAAAAATACTTTCTTCACGACCATCGAGCAGATATGGAAAGGAAATTTCTAAGTCTGAGACAAAAGGAGCATGAGAATGTCACAAAGTATGAGGCTAACATTACAAGGTTAGCAAGGTACGCTGGTGATTATATACGTAACCAAAGAAGTAAGATTGATCGTTTCTTTGATGGGTTAAAACCATTTCTCCATCAAGCCTTAGTCTCACAATCCTTCTCGCCATACGAAGACATTGTCTCATGTGCTATCAAGACCGAAAAGGAATTCTCTAAGTCTTATGACTTTAAAGAAAAGAAAGAGAAGAAGAGACCTGCTGATCAATATGCTAATGGAAATAAAGGGAAGAAGGGAAAGGTTGAATATCCATTCTGTGGTAAATGTGGGAAGAAACACCCCGGTACTTGCTTGAAGGGAATGGGAGTCTCTTACAAGTGTGGTGAAAAAGGCCACCAAGCTCGTGATTGCAAAGGGAAGAAGGAAGCCACCAACGTTCAGTGCTATAATTGCAGGGAGATGGGACATTATGCAAATGAATGTCCTAAGCGTCAGGAGAACTTACCTCAGAAAAGACCAAGGGATCAAGGCCAAGATTATGCTATCACTACTATTGTGGTAGAAGCTCCGAAAGACGTGGTGGCGGGTAATTTAATGGTTTCCTCAAGTTTAGAAAATGCATTATTTGATTCTGGATCATCGCATTGTTTCATATCTTCCCAGTTTTCTAAGAAAATTAGATATTTCCAATTTGATTTAACAAGGTAGTTGTCAGTTAAAACTCCTAAGGGAAGTATCATTGCAACAAAGTTTTGCGAATCAGTCCCCATTAGAGCACATAAATGTTCATTATCTGCTGATCTCATCGTCATACCTATGATTGAGTTTGATAAAATCCTCGGTATGGACTGGCTTTCAGACTATGATGCGAAGATTTATTGTAAGAAGAAAGAGGTTACGATTCTTGATGATAATGATAAGGAACACCTCATCTTTAGATCAGAATCATCACCACCTAATTTTTATTTAGATCCACCCTCAATAGCTCAACTAAATTCAATTACTGGGGAGGAAGAGAATGAAATAAATGCGGGTGAGGAAAGAAGTGTTCAAATAGAGGATGTACTTATTGTGAAAGAATTTGTAGATGTATTTCCAGAAGATTTACCTGGACATCCTCCAGAACGAGAAGTTGAGTTTTCCATTGATTTAATTCATGGATCAAGGCCTATATCGAAGACCCCTTATAGAATGGCCACTGTAGAGTTAGTTGAACTAAATAAACAACTAGAAGAGTTGAGTAATAAAGGATTTATTCACCCTAGTGTTTCTCCATGGGGAGCCCCTGTTCTTTTTGTTAAAAAGAAAGATGGATCTATGAGGTTATGTATCGACTACAGGGAGGTCAATGCTATAACGATAAAGAACAAGTATCCCCTACCTCACATTGATGATTTATTTGACCAACTACATCGAGCTCAATACTTTTCAAAGATTGACCTTCGATCTGGATGCCATCAGTTGTGTATAAAGAAGGAAGACATTCCGAAGACAGCATTTCGAACTATGTACGGGCATTACGAGATTACTGTAATGCCTTTTGGATTGACTAATGCACCCTCTGTATTCATGGATCTGATGAATATATTTTTTAATGAGTATCTTGATGAATTTGTGGTGGTATTTATTGATGATATCTTGGTATACTCCAAAACCTACGAAGATCATGAAAATCACTTGCGCATTACCTTGAAGACTCTGAGGAGGCATGAATTATATGGGAAGTTTAGCAAGTGTGAATTATGGCTTTAAAAGATTTATTTTCATGGCCATATTGTCTCTAAAGATGGAATCTCTGTTGATCCTTCTAAGACCAAGGCAATCCAAGAATGGCCAACACCTATGAGTATAACTGGGGTACTTAGTTTTATTGGTTTGGCAGGTTATCATCAACGTTTCGTCAAGAATTTTTCCCGATTGGCTAACCCATTAACGAAGCTCACATGTAAAGGGGTTAAATTTGTTTGGACAAAATAGTGTGAAGAATGTTTCGAAGAACTGAAGAGAAGATTAGTCAATGCTCCTATATTGACTCTACCATCGGGGAATGATGGGTTCGTTATTTATAGTGATGCATCGAAGAAAGGACTTGGTTGTGTCCTTATGCAGAATGATAGAGTTATTGCCTATGCATCACGATAGGTGAAAATTCATGAACAAAACTATCCTTCTCATGATCTTGAGTTAGCAGCTGTGATCTTTGCTTTGAAAATATGGAGGCACTACCTCTATGGTGAAAAATGTGAGATTTATACTGATCACAAGAGTTTGAAGTATATTTTCTCACAAAAAGAACTCAACATGAGGCAAAGGAGATGGCTTGAATTACTCAAGGATTTTGATTGTACAATACACTACCACCCGGGGAAAGCAAACAAGGTGGCAGATGCTTTGAGTAGAAAAGACCATGGAGTTTTGAACAATATGAGAATTTAAAGGGATCCAATTTTCTTAGATCTAGTGAAGATGGACATGGGAATAACCAGGGAAGGCGAAACATCATTTCTTTTTCAAATGGTTGCCAAACCATATTTAATAGAAAGGATTAAGAGTACTCAGACCGATGATGAAGAATTTCAAAAGAAGATTAAAGCTGTGAATGATGGGATATTGAGAGACTTTGTGTATGAAGATGGAATTTTGAAATTTGGGAAGAGACTTTGTGTTCCCGATATACCTGATCTAAAAAGGGAATTGCTGGAAGATGCTCATAGTTCCAATTTCTCTATACACCCTGGGAGCACCAAAATGTATAGAGATTTGAAGGAACATTTTTGGTGGGACAACATGAAGAGAAAGATTGCTGATTTTGTGTCAAGATGTATGGTTTGTCAGCAAGTGAAAGCTGGAAGGCAACAACCTAGAGGACTCATGCAACCTCTTCCCATACCGGAGTAGAAATGGGACAATATTACGATGGACTTTGTCATGGGGCCACCAAAGACTCATAGAAGGAACGATGCAATATGGGTTATTGTTGATCTTCTTACCAAGTCAGCACATTTTCTTGCTATAAGAGAAGATCTACCCCTGGAACGTCTAGCAAGACTATATATTAATGAAGTTGTGAGAGTTCATGGAGTTCCCCTATCGATTGTTTCTGATCGTGATCCCCATTTTACTTCAAGATTCTGGAAAAGTCTTCAGAAATCCCTGGATACTGAACTTCTTTTGAGCACTGCTTACCACCCTCAGACAGATGGACAATCAGAACGAACTATTCAAACCTTAGAAGACATGTTGAGATCTTTCTCACTTAACTTTCAGGGTATGTGGGATCAATATTTACCTCTAGTAGAATTTTCCTATAACAATAGCTTCCATTCGAGAATTCAGATGGCACCATATGAAGCGTTATACAGAAAGAGATGTGGTACACCAACCTATTGGGATGAATTTGGTGAAAGAAAACTTGTAGGCCCAGAACTGGTGGAGGAAACGGTGGAAAAGGTGAAGGTAATCCAAAATCACATCAAAGCAGCTCAAAGTAGGCAGAAGAGCTATGCCGATAATCGAAGGAATGATTTGGAATTTCAAGTTGGTGATCATGTTTTTCTAAAGGTATCTCCATAGAAGGGAGTCATACGTTTTGGTAAGAGAGGTAAATTGAGTCCCAGGTACATCAGACCTTTCGAAATTCTAGAACGAATTGGGGTTGTAGCTTACCGATTGGCAATGCCGCCAAATCTCCCTAAAGTTCACGATGTGTTCCACGTATCTCTGTTGAGGAAATACATGCCTGACCCAACGCATGTACTCACCTATGAGGAATTAGAACTGGAATCTGATCTATCTTATTGCGAAGAGCCCGTCAGGATTCTTGATACAAGAGAACAAGTACTGAGAAACCGGATGACGCGTCTGGTAAAAGTTTTGTGGAGAAACCATAAGATGGAAGAGGCAACGTGGGAACCCGAGGAACTTATGATGAAGAACCACCCGAGTCTTTTCATGTGATAAGTATTCTAGAAATTTCGAGGACGAAATTATTTTAATGAGGGGAGAATGTAACACCCCAAGCTTCTATGGTACGCTTCTCTTTGAATATTGTGATAGCGTGTGTTGTACGCAACACCGAGTTCTAACACACCATAACCAATCAAACTAGCCGTTATGAATAGTAATACCTACCTTTTGAAATTATATATATTTTATATTTTAAAATGGACTTCATTTTTGGATTCGGAATATCGAATTTAGCCTAAGGTGAAATTTTGGTACATTTCGGATAACTTTCATATTTTGATGAATAGTGAAAATTACTAAATTTTAATTAAAAACAACTTTTTTAATCAAAATAATTAATAGTGATAAATTATGAATTTGAGTGGTTTTAAAGTATATTTAGAATATATTTCTACCATTTAATATAATTTTTGTCATTGGACATAATTTTACAATTGAACCGAACATAAACAAGTGTCAATCTTTTGATAGTTATTATCTCTTAAAAACACGCTTTTTGTTTTGACAGCGGGAATTAATTTTAAATTAATTTCTGCCACTTCTGTGTTTTGAATTTAGAAAAATGGATTCCATATATGAAATCAGGATGTTCAAATTGTGTAAATAGGTAACTTTTATTTTTAGACATTTTGAATAATTACTGCGGTAAATATTTTATTTACCATGGTTAAAGGTAAATCCGGTAAATAAGGGTTAAAAAATAATATTATAATATTACTAAATTACCCTAAAAAGTGTCCTCTCCTTATTGGTTGATACATTTTCGACCATAGGAATCTTTTGGTCGATTGTGGGACCCCATGGTGCCACTTGTAGGTGATAGGGACACTTTATTTTAATTATGTTAAAATGAATACAAAAATGACACAAGCATATATCTTTTAGCAAAACAATTTTTACATAAGGTTATATATGTTGGATTTTAGATTATAAATATTCATTAGAAAGATAAAAAGATTTCCTACATAGTTATAGTTCATTTATAATTTTTAGACATTAAATAATTGAATTTATTTATGACACAATGATGATGAATTAATTACTATAATAGTGAAAAATTAAAATAATTGATATTATAAATACCCAAATAAATATAATATGAAACTTTTAATGAATTAAAATAATTTTCTAGGATAATATGATATATTAGTATTGATTTAATTGACTTTTTGCTAAGTAATAAATCTGTTATGAGTTTCACAAAAATCAACTATTGAATAGTGTCAAAATTGACATAAAAGAGTTCTTAAAACAAATATTATATTATTAATTGATATTAAATTCCTAAAAATTTATGGTTCGGCCAAGAGGATTATATTATGATAGTTTCATCATTAATTGACCACTTGGGGGTCTCTTGGATGTATATTGTAATTTTATTAACCATATTATATAAAAATACAAAGAAACATTGTAAAAGTGAAACTAATTAACTTAGAGTTAATACTTAAAGATAAGGTTCATATAAATAACCAAACCTGTCTAAATTATATTGGTTGAGTTTTTTTCGACCTATACCCACCTTAACCTTTGAATAATAAACTTTGGAGCCATTAGAAACCTAGTATGAATTTATTGTAAATTAATATTTCTAGCTTTTCCAAAGGTGCCCCTCACCCCTCTTATAAAAGGGCACTCGTCCTTCTCATTTCATCACACCTTAAAGGCCTTTTGGTTCGGCCAAAATCTGCCCAAATACTCTCCCAACTTCCCTCACTACAACCTAGAGGCCTTAGTTTGATCAGAAAGCCAACCTAAGGAGCCCTTTTGATCAAATCAAAAGGAAGAACCCGAAGAAGAGGTAATGTTTTCACCACCCCTTTTCAAGTTCCTTTCTTCTTCCACTTCTTCTTTCTTTGTTATTACCATTCTAAAATAATAACTCCAGTATCTCACATATACTGTGATGTTATTATAAATATGGTACAACCATATTCAGTATACTATCTACCCTTTGAATAACATGTCACCATACGTGCATACGTACGGCTTACCGTCTCCACGTCGTGGTGTAATTGTTATTCAATATATTATTATTTGGATGGGTATAATAATGATGTGTAACTCATGTAAATAATAAATATAACATGTTAATGATTCTGTATACATGATATACCATCCATTTATATATTATTTTAATATCAAAAGAATGATATTGTCGCTCGTGCATACGTACGGACTACCATCTCCACGAACGCGATGAGATTCATTCTCCATCGTATCCATTCAAGTATAATTATCATTTGATGATTTAAAAATGATGTTTAAGGAATTGATATCATTCTGAATATGAATAAGATACAACAAACAAGGCTTATGTAACAAACATATAAAAGAAAACGAGTAAGTTAACACCCGAAACGACGATAATTCTAAGATATTATTAACAAATCAATGTTAAAAGATCATATATGATATCATATTAATATATAGGATTCTTGTATAATTTAATAACAATTATTTCACCATTATACAGGAGGTTAACCTACCCCATCCAAGGAAAAGTACAAGGTAAGGGTTATTTCACAATCTCTTCATTATCCGAGGTTGTTTATACGTAATTATCTACTGGGATCTCTTTATCATCCACATGCATGTTTCATAAAAATGTATTTCAAAACATTTTTACTATTTACTAGAATATGAGTTAAAGTCATTTATACCCTTTTTGACTTTTATAAGTTTTTTATAAAGGAATCTTTCTGTCGTTTTCAAAACAAGGTCCTTTTTAACCTTTTCGACAGAATTAAGGTAAGAATGTTTTTTTAACTTATACGGCGGGTGCGGCTATTTTCCGCCGTTATAAAATCTTCAAAGCTTCCCTTACAAGCTTATAAAAATATTTTCAATGAAAATGTTTTATTTTATATGGATCTTAAATGATTTCAAAATAAAAAGAGATATTTCTTTAAAAAGAATTTTGATTTCATCTATGTCAACATCCTTTGATGGATTTTACCCTTATTTAAAGTTGATTTGTTATGATACAAAACTTCTATATTATATTGAAGGTTTTGTGATTTGTTTGACTGTGGATGTTCTATTTTTATACCATTCATGGTTTATGGTGAAAGTATTGACATTTCGTATGCTAGTTTTAATATGAATTTTTATGTTATGTTTAAACCTTTTCATATGGGAATGCATTGGACTTAATATGTGACGGGTGGAGCCCGCTCTAGCTCCTCGATGCATCGGTAGGTCTCATGAGACAAAATAGTGTCTTGGAACAAGGCCTTGACAAAATCTTATTTGTAGTCTTGGCACGAGGCCTTGGATATGTGGTTATGATAGTCTGGCATTATGCCTTCCATCATTATGAAAGTGGTTATTGATTTTTCATGTGATTATTCGATTAGTAGAATATCAATGTGAATAAGTAAATGGCATTATTTCATTTTATTTATGCCATACAATGTTAAAAGTTCAAGATTGAAAGGCTTTTGTTTTAGTAATGCATTGCCTTAAATGTTTATTCTTATTATGAATGTTTCCGCTATATTGTTATCCTTACAGGGCATTTGAGCTCACCCCTTTTCTATGTTTTATTTTTTCCGAGGAAGTGAAGAAGTAAATTATGAATGACCTGAAGGGATATTATGTGGGGATATGAGTGTGGATTATGGAGGCAATATGTTGTTGTAGTAGTTTTTCATTTTATGATGTAATGTAAGACTTATGAATATATCTAGTGTTTCTAAGGCTACTAAACTAATCGGTCTTTCGAGATTTGATCTTTCTTGTGATCATGCCAATGTAATGTAATAATGCACCGACTCTGGGTAACTAGGGTCGAGGCGTTACAGGTTTGAATTTCTCAATTAAACTATTAGGATATGAATGTTTCAGAAGAACCAAAATGAAATAGTACATTTTAAATTCATGAATTATTAACTAGTTTATATATCACCACATCATTTTCAGGATCGACCTCATCATTAGTGATAGATTATTCCCTTCCTTGGTATCAAGATTTTTGTTGTTGTAGATTTTCTATGAAGACACATATCCTAGGTAATTATCTTGAACAATTCTCAAGTTATTTTCAGTTAGAAAACATAACAATAGGCATTTTGTTCATCTAAATATTCTTTTACACTTCCTCAACAATGGATTTATTCATTTCACATCATTATTAATTATCTTGTTTCTTGTATCTTACTTACTTGAAGAACCTTATGGTTCTCTGTAGGTAGCCTCCAGAATGATTCATTTGACACATTTGACAAGTTGTATATTGGGTTTTCTCTCCTCCATTGTACTTTTCAAAGGGCCCGCCCGAATAGAATTCGATCTAAAATTTATTGTATCCAGTCCTATGAGACAACTATGCATCATCGATCTATATCTCATATGTAAGGTCACAATGAACTATCTCTTAATAACTTTCAAAAATAGGAATTTATAATGCCTTTAATAGTATAAATTATTACCACTAATGTGTTGGGACACTTGAATGACATTACTGATGACTAGTCAAGAATCATACAGTGTAATCCTTGTGATGTCTTCGTAATGCATCCCAATTGAATCATCTTCCTTTTTTCTTCAGAATGATGAATTACATCCCCATATTAATATTGGGAGTTCTAGGAAATTATTAATTGGATACTTTCTTTTGAATGCATAACAATCCATAGTATCCACTTCCACATTATTCCTTTTGTAATATAATAGTGTACACCATAGAGCATCTTTACACCAAAATGATAGACCACCATAATTACATTATCTTTTTATGGGCAATGGAGGATATAGAATATCTTCATAATGGAGTTAATACACTGTTCCATGATGAGGGGATTGGAATATCAAATAGTGACATGATTATTTCTACTCATACACGATTCAACCACAACTATATCTTTCCTAGTAAAAGGATTTCATTCCACATGATTCATGTTATTTTAAAAAACATGATCCAGTAATTCTAGTACTATCCTGATTTTTGGATCATCCATTCCCTTCAGTTTTTTCATTTAATAATTGGAATCAACCAATTTATAATCACATTGATTATTATAATGGGTTATCAAATATCCCATAAGTAACTAAGAAAGTAAAACAGATTGTTTGGCGGTGTATAGAAGACATAGAAAATAAGAATATAAAAATTACAACTTTGAATAGAGAATGATACACATGTATATGATAACATGGAAATTCATAATATTCAATATAAGTTATCAATTATGATAGAATTATCCATAGGATTATTACTAAATTGTTTTAGTCCTAATCTCCAAAAAAAAACTAGAAAACCCTCTGATAAAAACTACATTTTCCCTATCCTTTTTAACAAATTACTATATGATTTGAATCTTATTTATCCATGAAATTATAACTGTGGATTTTAATGTCTTGTTTATTTGTAAAATTTTGAAAATTACATTAAAAACAAGGTACAATACTAAAAAAACTAATTATTATTCTTAAGGAGTGAGCTCCCATTATCCTCTGGGCACCTACATCTTCATAGAATAAAATACTGAATACATATACGAAATGGAGGTTCTAAAATGAATATTTAAGTAGTATGAATCGAAAAGTATTATACTTAATGGGTAAGAAAGAATAACATGTTAAAATTAAAGGCATGGTTCATTGATTGACATGTAGAAGTATTAATAATAGACCATGGTAAAATATGATCAAGGAAACATAGTAACATGTTTGAAGTATTTAACATGAAATAATTTTGAGCAACGGAAAACTACCTAGAATATATCACACGGTGGAAAAATTCCCACAATGGATTATATTTTACTCTTAATCCCATACATGATGTCTCGAGAGACTAAATATTACCCAATGCAATAGACCACTATTTTCACAAACACGTCATAACATGTTCTTGAAAATTCGTGTCACAAAATGTATGAAACATAATGAATAAAAATAGGGGTTACCCATGGGAGGAAAAAGGTATTGTTATCACGTAATAAGGAATAAAGATATGTTAAATCATAACGATATCCATGAAATAATGTATTTAAATCGTACTTTAAAATTCATATAGATCATTATAAACTGTTTCCAAATGAAATGATAAAATGTAAAATGATTGTTTATGAAACATGAGAAATGATTCACACTAGAGGTCTTTAACAAAAATATTAAGTAATCATCATAGTGGAAAAAATAATAATTGTTTGCATTAAAAATAAATTAACTAATATATTTATATATTATAAATTACTTATTTAAGAAATAATATGGTGGATTGAAATAGTTCATTGAATTTATATGAAGATGGATAAAAATTTGAGTAGTTCTCTTTAAGTAGGCTTGCTTAATTAAAGGAATTGAAATGGAAACCTTATAAAATGAGATTTTTCTAGAAAAAAAGATTAATTGAGTGGGATAAATTATTTTTGGAACATATACATAGAATTTAAAATAATCAAATAATTGAAATGAATATATATATCTATGTAAAAAGATAGAAAGCATACCCTAAAGGAAACAAATTTAGTTTCATAGAGATCCTGTAACTTATGTCTAAATGTGTTATACAATTACTCTTAATGTATTGTTTAATATAATTAGATCAAATAGTTATTTTATTTAGATCATATTAAACATTTATTGGTTTATTATAGTTTTCTATATTCATTTATGGCCATTAAAATTAGTTATAATGTATATTTTCATTACTCTAGGAGTGTATGTTTCCAGATTTATGATCTTTCCCTTGAGATTATTTATTGCAGTTCTAGTAAAATTGGTGAAAACCAGATGATTTGCAATGAGATGGTATTAATATATATAAATAATTTCAAATGGTTTCAGATTTTTTATTATTATTTCAGAATCATTCATTTGAATAAATGTGAATGAAAAATGTTTATTTTAATTGGTGATTTTTCAATCATCTGGAACTCATTTTTTTTATTAGTTTTTATCCTACATATTTATTAATTCCAGAACACAAATCATATTATAATATTAATTTTAAATTTTATAACAAATATAATTATTTTATGAACATCCTTGATGGTGATAATGGAAAACGAAAACACATTATCTGCGATGGTGTTGAATCGACACCTCAAAGAAGCTGATTTCATTTTTAGAATAAATTGAGAAGAGAGAATATTTGATGATAAAAATCACATAAAAAATAAAATTATAGTCTATATATTATAAAATTGTTATTATGTAACATTATATTGTTTATTAAATTATGGGACAGAAGAAATATAGATTTTAAAAGAGAAAGGTGGAAGATTTTTCCTCTTGAATGTCGACTACATGAGAAATACCATTAATTAATTTGTTTTGGTTTCTTATTGAGAAAATATTAACTTGGAAAATGGGAATATTCTTAATAAGGTAATATAGTAGAATTTAGAAAATATTAAACATATAGAAGGTGTATAGAGAATGGGTTATGAGGGGTGAAATTTATATTTGGATAAGATGTGGGTTATTGATTATTGTATTCATTTTGTTTCATTATTTTGGCTCAAAAATTTCAATAGATTGGATAAACATGTATACAAAATAAAATATTAGAGGATATTTATAAGAAATATGTTGTTACATCATCCACACATCATCCTTGACTCAACAATTCATTTAATTGAAAAATACCGAAAATTGTCATAATTCAATATTCACAAAAAATTGAAGTGTTTTATAAAAACACCAAAAAAATAGCCCAAACCATTTTTCTATTGGTAGATTTAAAAAATGGAATCAATTTTTCAAAAATAGTTTTTAAAATATGTTAAATATAATTATTTATTAATATCATCATTTATTTGAAAACATACCGATTTTAATATTATAACTGATATTAAAAAAATTATAAAATAAATTTAGTTATCATAAAATTATCTTATAATTATAAGAAAAAAATTTATGTTGTGAATATATTTAATGATAATAAATATAATGTTAAATCATTTTATTAATTATAAAATTTTAACATAACATTTACATTTCAATAAAATTACAACACATAATTTATAATTTTAACAACTTTAATTTACTTATTTCATGGTATAAATATATCAAAATTTCATTTATTAGAAACATAAATTTTATTTATAATTTATTAAATTATGTTACTATATTAACAACTAGATTACTATTCATATCGACCACATTACAATTCCAGCAATAAGGTTTTTATTACAATGGTCATATTTCTAATGTTTATAAGGGTTTATGTCTTCCTATAAGATCTTATTAATCCATTAATTTGGTCAAATATATTTTATCCTGCAGACCTATATAATTTCATATTTATATTATTATTTTATTATTAAAATTATTTATTATTTCTTCATCTTTGATCATGTGTGCATTCACTCTTATTGATCGATCATATCCAAAGTTTTTAATTATTATTATCTTATTTTCTATTTATATTACACTGTAATATTTTGAATTATTATTGTTTTATTTTATGAAAAACATATCGTTCTGGAATTATGGTAATAATATTTATTGATTCTCTAAATGATGTATTTACTATATACTACACAAATGAATTATTATAAGGTAAATTCCATTAAAAATTCCTCTCATTTTATTTATATAGAAGATACTTTTTTCACTCAAAAAGAGTTTTTATAAGTTATAATATTTTGAAAAAAATATAAGGACCCAAATAATTAATATTTCTTGTAATTAATTTTCATTACTTTTATTCATGACGAGAGTTGAGAAGATTTACTATTACATTTATCATGTTAGGTATAAGATTCTCAATATTATACAGATCCCCTATGGATATTAGGATATTAAAATTTTAAATTTAAATGGAGGAATCTGTTTCACATCACAATTTAATATATTCAATGAAATTGACATATAAATTATTTCAGGAGAGATTCAATATTCATGATTTTGTTATAAAGGAAAAATATTTAATATTTTTATAAAAAAAATTTATAATGATTTCATAGATTATATATATAGAAAGAACACTAAAAATGAAGTGTGTTATTGATAGATGAAATTAAGACTTATTTGAAATATTCATTTTGAATGAAATAAAGAAGAGTTATAAGTTTGAATTCATTTTATTAATAGAATTATTTTTATAAAGAGTAATGCAAAAAAATTATTAAATCATGTATAATATAATGGAAGGATTTTAATGTGACTATTTTGAAATATCAATTTAATAAGAAGATGTGAAATGGTTATATTATTCTTTATAAATTATATTTGTTTATAGCTGCACTAGTAGAGTAAAAACAACAAACATACTCAAGAGATAATTTATAAAGGAATAGATTTTCATCATTTTTTTGTATTAATTACTATTTTCATAAAAACATATATAAAAATATATGATTATTATAAGGACAATAAAGAAGAGAAATTTAGAAATGAATAAAGACCATTATAAATTTAAGATCAATTACTTCTTCTATTGGATTTACGTATGTCAATTTATAGTGAAGTCTTTTTTTATATATGTTTATTGAATATTATTTAATTTATATAGGTGGAAATGTCTATTATTTTCCCTATATTTCAAATTCGATTTAAAGCTATATATAAAAACTATATCGAATCAATTTATAATTATGTTTAATTTATTTATACATGATTATGGGGGAAGATTTAGTTACATGTCTATAGTTTTGGATTGAAGAAACAACATCTATCACATAGTTGTAGAGAAAGTGTCAGCAACTTCTACATAGCTGTGATGTGTGAACTACTAGTATATATTTTTCTATGGTCCTTTAAAAATTATATAAATTCAATATGAAGGGATATTTTGTGTTATTTGAAATATGAATACACTATTTTGGGAGATCCCTTAGAAACGTTTCCGAATAAAATCACATAGCCTATTGTTTGTATTTGTAGAGTTGAATAAGGGATATTCATACTACCTCAAACAATTATAAAATTTGTAAATTCATTTATATTTATAACTTTAAATATCAACTATATTATTATAATAGAATATATAATAAAATATTTGATCTACTATGACAAGAAACATTCTTTTTGGTGAAATTAATTTTAAAGACTCAATTAACCCCATCTTGAAACTATAGAGTTCAACTTACTGAGAGATCAAATTTTAACATGGAATTCTTATATTATTATTATATTTTAAGCCCTAAAAATCTAGATAATAATATCAATCAATCTATGATAGATTTATATAGATGATCCGAGAGAAATCATGTCTATAATTATACATCTATATTATAATAGTAGAAACTATGTTTTTTGGAAATCTAAATTCGAATTTTATTTGAAAAACAGTAGAGTTTTAGTTTATAAAAGTTTAGTAAATAAATTCATAATTCCAAATGGTTGAAAACATTATGGATATTCAATTAATATGGTAGTTTTTATTTGAATTAAACGGATACAAAAATTACTACATTTAGATTAGTAATGAATGAATTTAATAGAGATTCACCATTTTCTAATGCTTATGAAATGTGGGAGACTATGGTTATTATCTATAAATTAACTAAAATATAATATAATTAGTATAAAATTAAACATTTATTAGATTTGACACATTCATGGTGTGGAAATAGAAATAATTACTCAAATGAATAAAGGAATCACTATGATAGTGGATGATGTCTCCTCCTCATAAACTATTGTTCACGAATATGAGAAATCATTAAATGATCATAGATTTATTCCAAATACATGGATTAAAATATTTTATAATATAAGGAATTTTAAAACTATTAAATATCAAATAATGATGAATATATTTGGAACACTCATGATATATAGTGATTAGATAAAATGAGAAGCTAGTTATCATCACTTGACTGTTAGTAAACAAAGTGTTAATCATATGATTTCTACCAAAAGGGATGATAGAAAATGAAGAGATAAATATCAATTTCCTTCTAAAAAAGTTAATAGTAGTTGAAATTCTAGATATGAACTTATAAAAATTTCAGGACGGTTCATCATGTGTTGTATGAGGGGGGAAATTCCCTAAGGATGTTGAAAATAAGTTTAGATTCTATGAATGAAATAAAAGAGAATATGTTAGACACAACATTCCTCAAATTAATTCTTAGATAAAAAATATAAAATAATATTTAAATATATAAATAAATTTAGATATGAAATCTATAATTTTTTCTTCTAAGTATTCTTGTGATGAAACTCATTCTTACTCTGAAGTTGGATATTTGAATAAAAATAGTAATTTTATGTCTAATTTATTGGACTAAATAGCCACACATATCGTTTTATTCTACATTAGAATCCTAAAATTTTCTATTGGATGAGTTTAATGAGTATTTTTTAATCATTACGATAAATGTAATTATTTTGATAGAGGACATGGAAATATCATAAAATAATTTAATTTTGTTGCTTTTGGAAAATATGTTTTCTGTATAAATCCTCTATAAATTATGTCTTAACAAGATAGAGTTTTTATTTTAATGATATATATTATAATTTAAGTAGATATTTAATAATTTTTATAATATTTGAAATGTTATGCAAGTAATTTTACTAATGTTCCTTATTAAATTTTTAAATATTGTATTAATTTTTACTTCATTAAGGATCCTTATTTTTGTATTGTTTATAATTTCAATTTCTGAACATATTTGTCTAATGTAAAGGTTCTAATTTGGTGTCAATATATTCATTTTTTTACTAAATGTTTTATTTATAACTATATTTGAACCAAAAACATTTGATTACCAAAAAACCTTTCTATATGATATTTTTTTGGAATGATCCAATAGAGTTTAATATAAAATAATATGGTTTCCTCTCAACAAAAGGATTATTCTTAAAATATATTTATTATCAAACAATTTACAGGACTCGTTTCTTTTAAATAATAGTTCCTGGGATATATGTTTGTATTTTTTGGAATTATATATTTTAACATAATGGTAAATTCTTGAGTTCAACTAAAATGTTTATATTTGGGGAATGATTTATAACTATATAGAAAATTATTTTTATTTTAGTATGGTTGCGTATAATATTGGAAAAATTATTATTCTATGAATATTTTTTTATGTATTATGGTTCCATTATATTAACTATTTTATCTTTTATAAGAAAAACATTTACAAAGGGGGGTGGCTTCACTTCTTTATTTTTTATTTTTGTCGTTTATAGTTGGTTTATATATTTATAATTCACAATTTTAGAGGGATTTATCCATTTCAATTTTTACATAATATTTCATAAATTTCTTATATTTCAGGTAATCATGATATTTTTGTTTCATGTATAATATTTTAGAACATGGCCTTTATGTTAAAACAGATCGTGCATGTGTTGAATATTTTTATTCTTTAAAGATGATTCATATTTTATCTTTTTATATACTATTAGATGTTTTTTATTATTTTGTTGATATTACATGACATGTGGTATAAAAATTGAAAATGTGGATCTTATTGAAGCATGATTATTCTATTCATATTTGTTCATTTGATTTCATAGAATTGTATTGTTTTATTATTTAGGGAAGGGAGATAAATTTTATTACTTAATTTTGTCAATGTAATTCCTTGATTATTTATTGAAATGTGAATAATTTTATTCATTACCATGTTTATTAAATATATATTTGTGTATTATGAGGAGAAACTGTTCCCATCAATGAAATACCCATGTGTTACTATAGTTTACTATTTTTTGTTATTTTATTATTATTGAGTTTTGATATGTTTTTATCATTGAATTTGAATTTTCTAGCATTATATGTTTTTGTAAGGATATTATATATGGTTATGAGTAACCACGTGGAAATCATGTTAAGGGTGATATTATAATGACAATGGAGTTCTTCATACTCTCATAATAGTTTAACTAACTATGGGGGACTCCCTAAAAACTATGAATAATAGCCTGCTATAAAAGGGTCAACACACATGGATTGTTACTGGTTATTTAAATATTACTGAAATCTATTTTTTGAACTCGACTCTAATTTTTTATTAAATACCTTTGTTACCCCTCTTAGAGTTCTGGCCTACATACACATCTCGTTCCCCAAGTCGGTTTGAGCACCCCAAAACACACCTTACACTTGTTCATATCCTCATGCATAGTTTTCTTAATTATTCTATTCAATTTTTAGCTTAGTTATCTATTTTAATCCAATTCAATATAATCTCCTCTGTTACATTATCACTTTTCACTAGGTTTTACTCATATCCCAAAATAAATTGTGGTATTTTTGTCTATTTTAGGGTTTATGGAGAACCTAATTGTTCAAATTTTGATATCTAAGGTCTATAGAAACATATTATTCTTCATTTAGATGTTCTCTATTGAATGAGACATGATTCAGTTGGTCATGGTGTGATATTCAGTTCCTTATTTTAATAATTAGTATGATTTTTTTTCATTTCATATGTGCTTATGTTTTATAAATTACTTTTAATCTAATGTGTCACTATTTTTGTCATGTATGTTGGGTTTTAAAATTGTTTTTATGAATAGATGTTCCCAACATAAGAGATTAATTCATATTATAATGTGTATATTTGGACATAAGTGTTATGTTTTGCATCTAAGGTGGTTTTAGTAAATGGTTTTGAAGGGTATATTCAAAATGGAGCATGTGATCATAAAATATCAGTCAACATTTTTTTTGTAAAATGGTATCTCTTATGAGGGATCCTCAACGATTTCCCATTTTTATTCACCTAGTGATGGGTTGGTTATTTACATATTATTGATGTATCATGTTTAAAATGGATTTATTCTATATTAGGGCACTCGATATGAGGGGGTATTCCTATTTATGTGTTTTTTTTTCTTATCATGATTATACAATAACTTACACATTTTTTTCATCATGGTAACCAAGATACAAAGTGAGATATCAATATTTTTAATAAAATTGATGGTATTAATATATCTTTTATCCCATAAATATTGATATAGGGAATGTTAGATAGTGGAATCCCATTAATTCTAGTATGAAATAATAGGGTGTCTTATTATAAAAGTATATAACATATCCTAGTAGTTAGTCTTTATATTATTTGGTGAATTTTAGAAACATATCACATTAAGAACTTATAATATATCCCATGACACATAATTTGTAATTGATGGTTTATCTATTAGATTCTCAATATAAGATCAATTATTTTCCCTCTCACTTGTATTATTTATGGTTTCATTTTTCAATATTATTTTTTCATTATTTATCTCATGAAAAGTTGTACCTAACATTGTGTGTGATTTATTATTTTTTAGGGTTTATTATTTTTTGATTTCGAATATGTATTGGAACCTTTTTGAAAATAAATTATTTATTTTTTGTTTCCAAAGTGATTATAAATTTAATATTTTATTCAAGTAAATATTATTCTGATTAAATTATTTTAATGTCACTACATATATATACAAAAGGAAAAAAAGATAATGTTTATAAATTTTTCATATAATTGATATTGGATTTCAAATGATTTTTTTAAAGAATCTATTTTTAAATTATATTTCAAATTATGATTTATTAATATACTTATGAAATAAATTATATACATTCCTATGTGATGTCACATTGGGGATGTTATCATACACCCATAAAATTCAATATTGTGTGTTTTTATAAAACACTTAATTTGATTAGAGGTTTTTTATTTAACGGTTTTGGTTGATCATATATTTTTGGTTGTTGATGGGTCAGTATAAAATAGGTGAGAATCCTGGGATTCCAGTGAGGAGGCTCAGTTATGTCAATTATTTTATTTTATTTTAGTTATATTATTATCTAAAATTGTTAAGTGTATATTCGATAATGAAATTATTGTATTTTATTCAATTGATTTGGTTTTATTAATATTTCATATTGGACCATGTTTTTTAAAATTTGTTTAATCATTACTGTTTTTTATTACTCAATTTCATTTTTAATTTATTTTTATTATGTGTTCATTAGTTAATTGGATTTCGTAAAAATTAATTACATATGTAATATATTTAATAAAATATCTAACGAGTGTGTGTTAACTTTGGTTTGAGAGAAAAAAACTTCCAAAATGTGTTTATAAATGATTCATGGTTTATAATTGAGAGATGAGAGCAAAAGTATGTAAAATTGTTTATTCGGAGTTTATTTTAAATAAAAGTGATTTTTATGGGATTTTGATTCATCATATGGGGTTACATGCGTTTTAATAATATTAGGTTGTTTCCAAATAGGGGTTTTATTTTTTTTCAATATCATGACATTGTCAATTGTGTTTTCTACGATACTCATTAGAAAATGATGATTTTCAAATGAATGTGTTTATTTTATTCTATGACCACTATACGTCCTATTTTGTTTATGTCCATATTTATATCTTATCTGATGTTTTGAATCGATTTATTAATTAATGTATTTAGGAAAGGATTTACTTAGGTTCTGGCTTGTTTTAGTTAAATTTTCCCTCCAGTAAAATTTTGAGATATAATATGATGCTTTTCATTAATGACGATCCTCTTGGTGAATTAGAACTCACCATATTTCTGTTGTGAATGAGGTTTAATCAACTTGGTGGGGCGGTTGACAAGGATTTAGGGAATCCTTAATTCTCTCAAAACGCCAAAGGTTTAATGGGTGATGGTTTTCATGGGATTGTTTGTAAATCCTAACTAAGGGTGGTGGAAATCTTTGGTTTTCTATTAGCTGCATGAAAATATGTTTTAGGATTCCTTTACTGTTATTTTTTCCAATTATTCCATCATGAGGATATAATGGTAGTTACATAACTTACAATTGTGTCCCTTCATGAATGTGAGTGGAAATTGAAGGGGTATGCCAATCACTACCTAGATATGGCCACCTTCTCTCTAGAGCCGGTTATCCAAGAATATTAGAAATTTCATTTCGTTAGAGTTTTTCCACACCCAGATAAAAATTTAGAATGATTAGTTTCTACTGAATATATATAAGGGGTTTTATTGGAAGACCATTTGAGTGGAAACTAAAATATTTTGGAATTCAGTATTGAGTGATTGTTTTTCTATCTGGTCAAAATAAAGGAAGCACAGTATGAGTGATATAGAAAAGGCGAGAACAAAAATTTTAGGTATAGGTCCATCTTTTATGAATATGTGGCCTATCATGTGATTTTTTTATTGGATCCATGGAGAAATATGAAATCATATCATAAATAATTGAGGAATTTATTATATTGTGTCCATTTTTGTAATCATCTAAAATTTGGTAAGCTATGTAATTTTGAAGAATTATTGAGTTCTGGTTGTATTTTTGGAAGGTGGACTGCTTAAAAACTATTTAATAATGATTTTAGGACATGCATGGATTTTTGGAACATGTATCTCATTTTGGGAATCTTGTGGGATTTTATTTTATATACAGTTATGAATATTGGTTTTAACATTAAATGTTGTTTTTGGTGTATATCCATTGGGATATTTGGTTTTTTGATGGTTGGGTGACATAATGTTTTAGGTATTTATTGGTTAGTCATGTAATAATTCATTGGGTATTAATGTGTTTATCTAGGTGGCTGATTGCTCAATTTAGAGTTTGATCTATCTACTGTTTAGATTAGACTTTTATGGATTCATTGTGAGGTGGTGGACCAGTTTTTAACCTATTTTATTCTTCTTTTTTCCCTTATCTAGAACTCATGTCATTAATTAAGGTAGTATATGAGGTTTCTATTTAATTTTGATATGGAAGTGTCTATTGATTTAGGATTTTTGTGTTTTTATATTTGATCGAATGTTTTGAGAAGGGGTATCTCTATGCATTCTTATAGATCCATTAATATAGAAGAATTATAAATGGTGTGGAGAAAATTGTAGGTCCCTATTATTATTGGAAAATATGGATTTAATTGTGTGTTTTCATTATTCATGGGGACATTGGGAAACTTTTTATGTTATCATTTTGATTATTTCAAGAATTTTATATTGGTGGATTCATAAATGAATTTTTTAGAGTGGATCTCCATTGATTTGTATTTTTGATGTCCTTCCTCGACATACCCATGTCTTGTATAAAGTGTTGGTGGATTTATATTTTTTATTATCTTATATTACAATAAAATAACATTATGGGGTATAATGTTTCATTGTGGGGTGGGTTGGGACACCCATGTGTTACTATAGTTTGATATTCTGTTTTATTTTATATGATTTTGTCTTAATATTTTTTATGCTGAAATTTTATTCTTTTAAACATTTCTTGTTATTTTATTTTTAACACACATGGGTTGTGTAACCATGAGATGAACATATGTGCGGTGTTATGATAGTTTATGTACATTTTTTGTATAGTCTCTCTTTGTTTTTCCAACAATGTATGTCTCCCCTGAAATATTGTGCTGTGGTATAGTATGTAAGTGTAATCCCACAAATTTAGTGAATGTTTTACTAAACTGTGTAGGAATATCATTCCCCTGCTACACTTTTTCAAAAAATTTAATTCCCTATGTAACCACTCCTGATTTTTCCCCAAATTTTACCCTCATACTCCCACTAGGTTCACCTACACATAGATGAACCTCTCATTTTCCTATCACCATACCAAAAATTTGTTAGGGATTTCATTCAATTTTTACCATGATTTTTCATGGTAGTCCCATGTAGTATCATAATCACCCATTCCATTTATATTTTTATTGGTTTTAACATATCCTATGAACCTTGGGGATCAAGTTAGAAGATTTATTTTTCTAGGAGATCATTATTTTATTAAATATGATTTCTAGGGGTCATATAAATAATCTCATTCCTTGTTAAAGTATTATACAATAATGGAGACATGTTTTTATTGGTCTCATTCTAATTTACCATTTTTAGGTTAGTGTTTCTATAAAATTCATTAATTAAAAATATAATAGTGGTCTTTAGTTTTATAAATCCATGTTTATTGAATGTACACATATATTTATAATATATATAAATACATTATATTTAAATATCTTAATTTAATTGTTGAGTTAAAAAAATAAATTTACCTTACAAATTTCATCCTTTATTTTGGGAAGTAATAATTATCATATTCTATGACATTTTTATACTCCTATGAGGATATCAAAGTTATTTTTTTAGAATGAAGTGACTATTTTTTAAAAACGTATTTCATTTTATTTAATAGGTCTACTATCATTTAATAAAGGTTTAATTATTGTATTTAATAAAGGATATTTGAAAAGGACTGTGTGACCTCTAAATCTCATTGAAATTTTTTTTATTTATATTTTGTATCTCATGAGTGATCCTTATTTATTTATCCATGTTTCTTAAACCTATAATGTTTTTTATTTATAATAAATGGATGGGTAATTCATAAAATGGACATATTTAATGATTGGGAGTTTTAAGAGGTAGAGAGTTTTTATTTTTGTACTATTTATTATTCTTAGAATAATTTTACACTCACACTAACTGTTTTTAGTCATGGGGACCCATATATTATGCGAGAGATCTATATTCATTCCTGGAATTCCCACTATTAGTGTCCACTCAATCAAGCGATATGTCATGTTTTATAGTTTAATCTTGTCAATATCGATTTGGGATAATTGTGTGGCTTGTGTGTGTTGGATATAAAATATGATGATAATTTGTCTTAAATTATTTTGGTAATGTTTAGCGTCATCTCAAACAAGGAACTTGGGTAGATCCCATGACACGTACTCCTTAATTGGTGGTTTGTAAAGAGTATTCTCATCTGATGCTCAATTGATTTCCCATTTCTTGTGTTTTTTATGAAACTATTTTTCTTGTCAATTTTTTATGATGTATCTAATAATCTATGGTTTATACCATATTGCGTTCTTAACAATTGTGTCAGATTTTTCTTTTAATTGGGTTTTAATGTTGTTTAGGAAAAAATATTGAATTTAAGAATCTAATTTTGGGTTTCCAAAGTATTTTTCAAATTAATGTTACAGTTAATGAATTCATAGGGTTGGTAAATTTTCGTAATGTGATTCATTCAATTCAATTGATGTATAAAATGAGTGTTACTAAATTAGTTATAGAGTAGATATTGGTTTTCGAATTATAATTTTGAAAAATATATCTTTTAATAATAATTTTATCTAGGATTTATGAATTTAAATATCAAATTAATTATACATATTCTATTAGGAAATCCTATTATGATTTTTAGATTATGCAACATATATATATATTTGGATATGTTTGTGGAGATCCTACTTTATATACAGGATCAGAGTTCACCTTTTGGGTTGGACATATCGTAAATGGTTTCTTATAAGTTAGTGGGGATATTGTGAGATGAGGATACATAGAAATGTTTTGTAATTAATGTTTTATTCAGGTAATAGTGAGTTGTCAAACATCTTAATAAAAGATTTATCTTTTTTATCAAAGTGACATACAATGCTCTTCTGATGATAAAATTATGAAAAATTAAAAATATATTTATGATTATAGCTATGTTTCTATAACGGGGGGGGGGGTGGATTTACAAATATATTATCACTCCAGATTTTTTTTAACAAACATTTTAAACAAATGACGACGTTACAAAGTTGAATTTTCAGTATATACATAGTTCCAGATAATAATTTTTTATATTTTTAGGAAACATGTTTTGATGTTTTGGTTGTAACAATTTCAAGTAACAAAGTGATTAATTTTTATAAAATAACCACATTTATAATTTGGATGGTGTCTAGATGGATGGTAACATAACTCGTTTAGTAGAATGTGACAGATTGGGAAAAAATGATGTCACAAAATGGTGAAATTACAATCTCTAAAATGAGCTAATATTTTAATTCATGAAATTTATTTCTTTATAATGATTATCGTAATTATTCCATATGACAAAAAATGATCAAAAAGAAACTTTATAACTCTAGTAGAGGAATAAATCAAGGAATATTACCTGATAGAAATGTAAAATGTACAACAGACTGATAGAAATGAAAATAAATAAACATATAACGGTAAGAATAAGGAAAGACCTTCCATCATATTAAAATTTGATAGATTTAAATATATTGATATACTGATATGAGATTATATGGATGAGATCTACTGTAATAATTAGTGCATCCAGTATGATAGGGAAAATTAAGGGATAAAATAGAGTTACAGAAATCAATTACATAAAATACTAACTAAACATATATACATAGCATAAAGAATCAACTGATAGAGTATTATCAAAAAAATTATACTTGATTGAGTCACATGAAATGGAGGAACACTGTATTGAGAGGTACTGGATAGATATTTCAAATAGAGTTTTGTAAGAATTGTTTCATTTTTTAAATTGACCTGTATCGAAGGAATAAGAAAAAATTTGATCTTGTGGGATCCACTATAATTTCAAAACATTAGAGAGAAAGATATTAAATTGAAATGACTAATTTTTCTTCACAATGATATATGAAATATATTTATAGAAAACATGAGTCAACATGACAAGGTTTTTGTCACCCAAACTAGAGGGACTTGAAAATATTTGGTTCCTTGATTTACATTATTTACTTTTCATATGTGTGACGCTGAGTGATAATTTTGTTATTATTTATACTCAATCATGTTTTAGACATTATTTTTGGTAGAAAATATACTATAAATGGATAATAATAATTCAAAAACCCTTATTAGTGGTCCTTATATTCCTAAAAAATTCATGTTTTTTCATAATTGATAGGTCCCCTGTGTAATATCATTATATTATTTATCCTAGATAATATCAACTCCATTAAATTTATACTAATTATTACCACTAATTAATGAAATTATAATTAATTTAATAACATAATATACCCCATAATTCTATTATAAAATTATTATATAGTAGTTATAAGTCTCAAATATGTAGAAGTATGATTATAGATATAATAATAATATAATTATAAAAAATTGAGAAATTATTCAATAGAGTTAAAAAATCTTTAGAACATCATTTGATTTTTGGATGTCATGGAAGGCCAATATATTATTACAAACATGACGGGGAACTCCCTCAATAGGTTTCACCCTAATATATCTACTTTATTTGAAAAATATTATTTATCTCTTCATCAATTGTTTAAAATTATAATTCCATAATAAATAATGAAATATCCTTATTTCAAAAAAAATTAATTTATAGTTATCTTTAAAAATTAAAATAAATTTTAAAATATAAGGAAATGAACCTGAGGTAATGGGCCTCATTGATGTGAATAAAAGGAATTTGATGTTGAATTTATTGATATAATTATGAACCTTATCTTGAAAATTATTAGAAAATTATATGGAATTATACTGTAATACTTCCAGATTATTTTTTTAAGTATAAAGGTGTTGGGATTTTTTACTATTCCAAATAAGAAAAATAGAAAATATAGTGATGATTTTTAACAAGAACATATAAATAAGAAAAGGGTGAAATCATCTAAGGATGAAAATAATTCCACCATATGTCAGAAATAATTCATCAAATGATATAAAATAATTATATTGAGTAAGAAATTGTTGTACCTGTCCATAGAGATTAGATCATCAAAAAATTAATACACATAAATAATCAGAACCTTTGTGGATCATTTTAAAAGAAATTAAGTTACCTCAAAATGTGATTATGATGAAAAATGATACAAAACCTATAAATAATATCATATGAAGTAAACAATTGTGGCATGCGTTGAGTAAAATAAAAACCCCATGAAATTATCTAGAATATTGAAGAATAAATACTCGAATTGTAATGATGGTGAATATGTGTTTTTTAAAGATGTGAATATTGAATAAATTAAGAATCTCAAGATGAATGTATAGAATACAGAAAAAAATAATTATCTTGATGAAAAACATATTATAAGGGAGTATTTTCAATGAAATAGATAATCATGATTCCTTGATATTTAATATAACTTTAAGAAGATGCATGATAATTTTTATAAAATATTTAGTGGTAATGGTTGAATCATATAAATCTACTCGGAGAAATCATCCCATGAATCAGGATAAACATACACCCACTAAACAGAAATGGTCATGTAAATATAATTACTATTTAGGTTCTAGTAAAAAAATGGGAAATATTTTGTTGATAAGGGATGTGATAAGCAGATAACATCAATAAAAATTAAAAATATAATATAGAAGAATGAATCTGCATGGTAATCAAATCCATATTTTGATATGTATGTTGAAACTAAACAAAAAAACTCAAAATAAAAAACCCATATTCCTATATAAGATCAATTTTTAATGGACTATTTTTTTGGTTCCAAATATAAAAACATAAGGAATATAATTGTTTTCGCAACATTTCCCTCCCTATAATTTAACATGAACTAAGAGGGTGAAACAAATAAGAAAAAGGATAATTACCTATAAATATATATGGAGAAAAAATTAATAGGAGGTTTATATGATCTCATGGAAAATACTAATTTTACAACGTGGATGTTGAATATGTGACCACCCATTTCAATTTTTTTAAGATTGTATTAAAACACATCAGTGAAAAAGTACTTAACTAGAATAGAAATTGAATCTGGGAATAGAGTGATTTAAGATAATTCATTTGTTACTAGGACTGAAAAAATTAGAGAAAAATAGAGTAGACATGGATTCATTACAGTGGTTGTTCTTCACATATTAAATGTGATGGGAAAATCACAAAACAAAATTGATGAACACATAGAAGGAGTAGTTAATTTTGAAAATGACTGTTACCTAAAATTAAGTGTACTTTTAATAAATGATATTAATCCATAGAAGATGATATTAAATGAACTTTTTTAATGAGATTAATCACTACATTTTGGGTGTTATACAACCTTTTTAATATGGTATGGAATTTATCTTAAGAACAAATTCATGTATAGTAATATTTTTTGGAGATAGAATGTTTTTTACAAAAGGAGAAGGAAAAATAGACAATATATTATAGATGAAGTATCCTAGTAACACATTATATCCATGTTTTGAAAATAAAAATAATCCTTGGAATCCCTGATTGGGGTATCTTGGATAGAAAACGTATGACAAAATTTCATTCAAAAGGTATTCTAAGAGTTTTATTAAATATGGAAGGTAATGATGACTCCACTTGTATAAAATTCATGAATAGATGATGGATTAGTGGAAGACCTAATAAAGTTAAAATTAAATCATCCAGAACACATGAGCTTATACTCTCTGGTAAATTTAGATTAATGAGTCATTAAAAAAGGTGACTTTTTCTATATTAATTTTATTGATTATTTCAATCAAATAAAGAGTGTAATGTTTTTGAAACATATTTAAGAGATTGTAGAGCTTATCAGATGTGTTAGATGGGATTTTGAGAATGACCAGGGTGTATATAAATTAAATTTTATATTATGTTGTAACATCTCATCTCGACTGACCACAAATGAAGTAGTCAGATATGTGAGTCACATAGATTCATAGATTACTTCTCATAAGCCATAGTCATCTGACTAGTTTCAAGGGTCAAAGAAGGTGATATCAGGGAGATAATAACCTCATCATCCTAGTAGAACATCATTTTACCAAATAATAAATATCATACTACAACAGAATTAGTAACAAATAAAAGATAGAGGAAATAATGTATAATAAAGATGTTATAAAAAATATGTCCATCACTAACATATAAATATCAATGCATGTAAAGATGATGATACATAAATAAATAAGTAAAAATACATCAATCACTAATAGAGTATAATTCAGGAATCATGGAAGTAATATAAAATCCATGTGGGATTTCTCCAAGAGAATCATGAGCTACAACTCAGTCATATGCTAATAACTACTTGGTACAAGAAAACCTGAACAATAAAGAGTCCATGGTCCTCTGAATAAGTGATCTACTCAGGTACCCCAGTGTAATGGAGGCCCATGGAGGGTGTGAGATAACAATCATTGTAGGTTATCACCCAACATTTCCACATCTAATCCAGTCCCAGAATATAATTTGATATAATGTTTGGTTAGTCTGAATAAATAAACAAATCCGAACTAAACAACCACCAGCCTGATAAGCTTCTTAAAGGACACATGGTCACTCTACTTACTTCATCTAATGATTGGATTGAGAAGTATAACCATTAAATATATATATATATATATATACTGTAATAATTTATATGTTGTATAGTAATATATTGAATCCACTTTTTTGAACCAAGTGCATGCTGACACTAATGGACATATACCGGGAATAATAGGTGTTTGATGGACTAGGTGTAACTCAGACCCCCATAATTAGTCTAAATGAGACTATTAGCTCAAGAAAAGTATACAAACACTAAATCCCAATACAATGTGAGACATCACGAAGAAACCATAAAAATCTAATAAAATTAATAGATTCCATTTAGACAAACGATGAATAGAAATTCAATTATCTATTTTTAATGAAGCATTTAGAAGAATCCTTTAACAATTAAAAAATTTCGTAATTGGAAAATTCCTTTTTTCCGTGTAATACCTCAAGAGGTTTTTTGGTAAAATAATTTACTATATCAAAAGTAGGCTGAAAATTTTTTAGAATAAAAAAGAATCTGTGAACTGTCACGTATTACATCATCCATTGACATCACTACATAAGACCGGAATAAATCAATTTTTCCAAGAATATTTCAAAAAAATAATCAACTATACTAGTTAAGCAGACCGAGCACGTCATCTAAGGGGGGTTTTTATAAAAGAATAAATTTCTAGTAAATAGTTGGATAATCATAATTAGTTATTATATTCAAGAATCGTAACTCAACACACTAATTATGATTTTGAAATTACTAATAAAAATTCAATCCAATTATAAAATTCAACACGTAACTTAGGATGTGGAAATATCTATTAGAAAATTGATTACAATGGGAAGCTCCATTTAATAACCAATATAAATGATTAGAAGGAATTTCAATCCATAATAAATTTAATACATAAGTTTCAAAAAAGTTGACACACCCACGGGGTGTCCGTGGTTGAGGTTGAAAAACTCAATTAACTTAATAACACATGACTAGAATAATAATAGGCGTGTATAAAAATATAAAATTAAGAGTCTTTTTAACCCAACACCGGATATAGAGGGATATTTTATGTGATAGAAACACTCATTACATAAATAAAAAATATGTAAAAAAGCTATTTTCACCTACCATAGGCTATAGAATATCTAATAATCCAATATCGAGGTCTGATTCATTCTAGTTTGGATGAAATCAGTGAAATTTATTTTCACCCAAGAAATAGGAAAAATGATATTTCACATAGAAAACATTTTCAGTATGAGGTTAAATCAATAAAATATCTAATTGAATGAAGATATTACTGAGAAGATTTTAAAAGTACCGAAGATTGTTGAATCTGATAATGGATGTATGAGTTTTCTCCATGACTATAATATACTTGAGAAAGAACCCATGTCACACAAGAAGAGTCTCACGCATCTAGATGGAGCATAATAAATAAATATTTGATTTAAAAACCCATTCATGGTATTTTTTATAATATTACGCCCAAAACTAGTCTTCTAGGATAAGCCACATAGTTTTCCCAAATCGTGCAGCAACCATGCGACACCCTTTTCATAGGAATTCATCCATACATGGTTTGTGCTGCATGATTATCATAACTACATTCCATGCATATAATTAATAGTGAATTGGTATTTCCTATGTTGAACTAATCATGCAGTGATGGTTCATAGTTGGGTACGCTATGCATAGCCCGTGTGAGGAACATCAACTTCCCCTATGTAGCCACACAATTTTTTTGGGGGCTAAAACTATTCAGGAAAACAATGGGACTTTTCCAAACCTTCAAAACATTGTATTCTTAGGGATCATCACAACCGAAACTCATCAATACCATATATGGATCACTAGTTAATTGGACAAATTCTAAAAAACATTAAGGTGTTCTAACTACTGTAATTATGTTCTAAATCTCAGTTTAAATAATGACCTATATAGTGAACACCTAAATTACAATTTCCAATGAATTTCACCACGGATAAAAATATTTTTCATTACATCCTCCCAACCATAGATATTATCTCCCCCAAGAATCCTTAAATAATAATGAAATCATCACATATCCACCAAGGAACTAACATAGGATAGTCCATACTCCATTTCTACAAGTGGGATTTTGGTAAGAAGAAATGATATCCACATTAGATCATTGATTGTTCCCAAAGAGATATCTAGTTTGAAACATAGATAAATAACCCAGAATATCCAAATGGATTTTTAAACTTAGTATTTCATATAATCAATGTTTTTTTCATAACATCATGGTTGATGTCAATATAGGGGACTAGATCTTCTATAAACAAGATTAAAAAAATATTATTTTCAATGAAAAAAAATAGGAAGAGAAGATTAACCACTAATGGTCTACTTCTTGAAGGATTCTCTACACCATCAATATATACAATGTCATCTAACCAATTACAATTCCTTTACCTCGAAATGAATTCTTTTATCACTTAAACAGAACCACCAAAGTCCATCCCAGACCATTGGTGTTTCTGATTGGATTCAAACACATCCAAAAAAATCAACATCATTCCATTGAAAAATCACTAACAAAACTCCACACTTTTAGGCCTTATGGGCATTTAAGAATTCATTCTCATTTTCTAATAGTCCTTATTAAGCGTGATCCTTCTACGAAGATCGATATCATTATCAAAATAGACATAATGTTCCCCACCTTTGCAGTGTCCTAGTAATAAAAAGAATAATTTCATACTATCCACCCACAAGAATTCTAGTTCAACACCACCCTAAACTAAAAAGTGACACTCCTCCAAGTCATGCTCACATGCATGATTGAATAAAAACAAATCCAAAACCAAAAAGACTACTGTGTTGAGAATGTTTAGTCTCTAATGATTACTCCTGGGCATTTGGAAGAAAGAAACATCCTTTGATTCTCATGTAACTCTACACAAGAGTGACACAAAAATGTACATAACAATCCAACACTAAACTATTGCACATAACTCAATGAGTTTTTTACATTATTTTTCATATCAATGGATACCACGTATATCAATGAACATTACCTAGAGGTTTCATGATTGTCCTTCACATCCTTAAAATTATCCATAGGTTAGAAGCCCTATGTATTTATGTATCAGATGGTCCATAAAAAACTGGATTATGTTCATAATATACCCAAAGACTGTAAAATAGACCTACGACCTCTCAAATACTCCAAGTAATAACAAATAATGTCACACGACTGAAGTAACAAACCATTCTCTTTGCATGTCTATCCTTTTAAGAACTGAAATTGCTCGATGTTCATGCCCATAACCAAGGTCATCTATACAATGAAACCCCATACAAACAAGGGTTTCATTGGAAACTAAAAGTCCTTCATGGTACAATGGATCCTAGATGAATCCAAAATTCTAAAAACAAATGTAATTTAGAAACGTATTCTACTATAAGTGAGATAACTACAATAGTTTATCCCTATAAAAAATCCTATGAATCGACCCCATCAGAAGATCATTCTAAACTGAAAGTCACTTGGCTCAATATATAATTATTTAATCAATTTATAAAATAGATAATGGACTACAAAAAACACACACATTTTTATTCCATGGAATGTGATGGAGAAACGTAATCTTCCCTTACATGATGTATCAAATAATGGAAACCAGTTAAGGTTACAATTATAAATCTATATCATTGATTAACATTCAAACATTAAAAATTTTAATATTTTAAATAGACCATCATGTACCAATTTCAAAAAAAAAATAACTTAGTGAATGATTTAATTAATATCCCAAATAAAAATTGGAGAGTCTTATAAAACATCCTTTATAAACATAAAACATTTATTGATGTCCCTTCGTACTAGAAAACTAATCAACAAAATTCATTTTAATAGATTAGAAGGCCTACAACGATCACATTAAACCATCCAAGGATCATAAAAAAATATACCCAGTAGAATATGAATCATTTTAAATAGTTTAAATCAAATATAAAATATTTTCACAAAATAAATGTTCCCTAAATGACCTAATTGGGTCCAATTTTGAATTTATGAGGACAATCACACGATCACTATGTCTGTGTCATATTGACACCATACATCATCAAGGAAACCAAATCACATCATGTAAAAATTAAATATCTTTTAAATTTTAACCATTTTAAATAGATAAAATAATCATATATATAATGGTTCAGTCATATGGGTTCCATCTACAAATCTATGTAGAATCTATAAACATTATAGTTTCAAATTTTCCTATCATTAATCACAACAAATTTACATTAGTTAAAAATTAAAAATCTTTTAAATTTTTAACCCTTTTCAATGAATATTTAGGTGATATATAGTTGTGTGATTATATAGATTGAAATCTCCAAATCTATAAATATCACTTACGCATTACTGTTTGGAATATGGATCCCATTAATCAAATAAATTCAAATTAAAATTCTAAACATTATAAGAATTTAAATTTTTAACAATGGTTTATAAACTAATATATTTACATATAAATCTAGAAAGGTGGTTTAAATTTATGGTTTAAATTTTCTAAATTATAAGGTGCACATAGACAATGAAACTAAAAACTAGTTCTCGTTTATTCACAACCAATAGTTCATATCCATGAAAATAATTCCATATCCTAATAAAAACTAGCATGTTATCACCAACATTAAACATATAAAGACATTATAAATAGAAAGGTATTGTGGAATATGAATACCTAAATATATCATATAATTAACATGCTAAATAAACACCCCAACATGGTATATAAATGGGATGATAATGAATAAAATCATGTCATATTTTTCAAGGAAAAGAATCATACTCAACATGAAACCTACTACTAATACTAAATGGCATTCTTATTCATGACATGTATATTTTCAACGTGCCTATAATGATTCATGAAACAACCCAAACATTTTTTAATAACATTCTCTTTATTTTGATATAATTAAATTTCATATGGATCCAAATAACACATAATTTCATATTTTTATCCCATTATATTATAAATGAATATTAAGTATCTTTAACATTGATAATATGGACGTTGAATAGAGATCACATGACTAGTATAAATATATGGTTTTAGGAAATCATTATTGAAGAGACAAATAAAATGATGGCCTCAACCAGTTGGATCATAACCTATGAATTCCATTTATTAGAGATTCCCTGGGAGATAAATTTTTTTGACATTACCGTACACCATTCTAAAGCCAATATTTATCAACATAAGCATGATTGATACCATTTACAAAAAGAAGTCATTCTAATAAAAATAACATCTTTAAAACATGTTCAATGAATGGCCCCATGAAATTCCTACCATCGTGCACCTCACTCTTAGGGTGTATGTTGGTGTAATAAAGGGATATGTATCAAGAACCTAGAAATATGAAAATGTACATTATTTTTTTTATATAATATTGAAAATATTCTCTCCCTATTACTATTACATTCTTAATTATATTTAAAAATAATAATAATTTGGGTTAATATTAATATTCAATGAAAAAGTCTATATTGATGATTTAATTTCGTTTTGGTATAATTAATTTTATAACAAAATATTATTTTTAAATATAAATTTTAAAATATAAATTATAATATAATTTTTTATGTCAAATATACTATTTATTAGGGATCGAAAACTCTTATTGAAAACAATTCATTATTTTCATTTAATGTCCTTTTTATTATAAAATTAGAAATACAGATATTATGAGAATTATTCAGATACAATGAATGTAATTTTATTGAATCATGTAATCGTAATTATCAAACAATAATTTTTTCATAATTTTCTCAGATAGTTGAATTTTGGGATAAAAATTAAATAATGAATAAATTTACACTGTGTTTTATGACATCATATTAACCCAATAGTATTATAAAAAATAAAATAAAAGTTATTATTGGCCAAATATATGTGTTTTCATAAAAAAATGTAATTTTATGTTTATTTATTTTATTTTACACTACCTTAGTGAATCCTCCAATACATATAATATATTTTAAAATTTTTAAATCATTTTTTTAATAGTATGACTCCCCTCCACATAATAAAGGGTAATATTTTATTATCATAGGCCCTTGGCCTTATGAAATAATTTATACCACACCCATTTTGTTGAAACCATGGAAGAAATACATTATACAGTTTTGGTTTTCAATATTTTATTACATAGTGTCAAAAACTAAATAACAATAAAATTCACCCCCTTTCCTAAAAAAACCCAGCCAACCTCTCATTTATCTTCACTTAAAATCTTGAAAACTAATGAACACACTATCCTGTAATCCCTAGAGTTGTAAAAAGGTTCCACAAAGCTCCCAAGAATCCTCTCTTATGCCTTTGAGGTCACACATTCAAGTAATTGATTTCTCTCTTCTCATTTCCATTCAAGCATGTAGTTTATATTACACTTCTTAAATTCTATTTTTATTTGTTGGGATATGATGTTCCATGATACAATTACTGTATATTTGATATATAAATGATGAGGTCTTTTATTAATCTCAATAATCCCATAAATAATCTTTTATGAATGCCTATTACTATACTAAAATTCCATATAGGATTCTCTCTCTCCTCTCTTTATCAAGAACATCATCTATGATATTCCAGTTTGATTTCCATTTTCATAAGTTGGGATACATTCATACAAATACACCTTCCATAAAAATATATGTTTAAATTATGTTACCAAATCTCAATCTCATTTATCCATCTTATGAACCCTTTTGTACGCTCTTTATTATGACAAAAGTATATAATGAATCATTAACCTTCCATTTTTATCAATAATTTCTTTTATTTAATATATTCTAGTTTTTTTAATGTTTGGAAATGTTCTAAAATACCTCCATACATTCTATATAATTTCTAAATGATTGAATACTCATATGTCTTTCATCGATCTATTTTATTAATTCATATATGGGGATGTTATGCTATGAAATTTACACCACGAAATTCCAGGCCAAAATCATTATATTGTGAATATCATGCTGATTTCTCTATCAAGGGTATTAATATCCATGGAAATATATTTATATATTAAGGCCTAAAATTTATTTATTCCACATTATTATATATTTAATAAATTATTATGGTGAATGAAACCATGTTATATGATTGACTTGGAACACTTAAAAATGAGAATGAAATGATTATGGACGGTGCACGCTGATAACACTTCAATCCATTAGGTAAAGGTTAGTATCTTGACATGTCATATGAAAGGGGCCTTGACTCATGAACATACATGTGTAATGTTCCTTGATCCATTCTCATCAATGTGAAATGGACCTCATCCAATGCTGCTCCATTTTCGGTGAACCTTGACACATGCTCATATATGTGCATGGAGCCATTACTCATGCTTACATCATGTTGTATATTGTTTCCACATTTCCCATGTTATGATTTTCATGATATATCATTCCATATTAATAAATTTAAATTATTACTCATTGATATTCCTTATATAACATTGACTATTATCATCAAGTTATTCCATTATTATTACATTACATGGCTTTACATCTCTCCACATTTCTTATCTATGTCCTCTCATTATTCCATGTAGTGTTAAGTACAATGAATTGTTTTTCTCATGTAAAATAAGTTTTCAATAAAGATATTGTAATTTATATTTTAATTTTATATGTTCTATACATAATTTCCTAAATACTCCGGAGGTTTTAATCTTTTATGTTGTATTAAGTGCAATTTTATGTAATAAATCATGTTTAATTATGATATAATGTGCATAGATTATATAGTTTGTATCATGGGATATGTTGAGTTAATTTTCGTACTGGGACTAGAATTCCATAGTGAAAAACTATAGAGATACGACTATGTATAATATATAATGAGTAAATTTTTGTGAGTATAGATCACGTGGGTTATCCATAAAATACATCCCTATCTGGATCATGAAAGTGGACATGATTCTACCACATATGTACATAAGAGTAAAAGCTCTGACAAGGTGTATAGGTCTTGACTTGGGGTAACCTAAAAAAAGAAAATGGGCCTTACTACACACTTGGTTTCACACTCTAGTGCGAAATGATTTGGTAAATTCATAATCACAGTACAAACCATTATTAATGGAACAATGAAACAAAATTCCCATAAGAATATGTGTTAGGAAGTAGACCATGGATAGAATAGAATAAATACTAGAAACTCACAAGTTATGGTGATAAATTTAATTCCCATGTTATCCCTTTATAATCCTTAGATTCCCTTTTTTGTGTTTAATATATTTATATGGTCATCCATAATTTACTTTTTTTATTGAAAATGGAAATAAATATGAGGACTCGTGCTAACAACTGATGTGAAGGGATGTCTGTTGATTTCCCCAATGTGATGTCCAACTCAATTGGATTTGGGATCAAACACATTTTCATGATACCCTCTATGTTAAATGATGTTCTGAATGGAAACCATGACAAAATAGGAGACCCCCCCCCCCTGAAGAGATAGAAACCTATAGTTGAGATATTCATGCGACGAATGACTCATACATTCAATGGAACATTTGATCCCTTAATTACGGAGCAATGCATCAATTCATTTGAAAATATATTCTCCATCCATAAATGTTCTTAACAAGAGATGTTTCTCCTAGTTATTGATCATATGTAGGGTGAATGTGTTTAGAGGGGAAATTTGTTCATGAAAATGAAACTTGAGGAATACATTGAAGCAATTAAGTGGAAGGAATTATTGAAAATATTTTTTTGATAAATATTTTCCTCACACCCTCCATCTTAAGATTTAATGATATTCCCTTACATTGATGAAAAATGATAACAAATATAATAAATGATTATGAGGAAATAATGACAAGACAAACAGAATAGGTCTCTTTTTTTTTACCCTTGAAAGAAAGGTTGATCGCTTTATTAGTGGGATAAATCCTAGTCTATGAAAAATCTTGGATATCAGCAACATTGATAATTATGATAAAGGTTTATCATGTTCCCTCAAATTAAAAACGAATATTGATGAATCTTAGAGGTATCACAGGGGAAAGAATAATAATGGAGAATTTATTTCTAACACTCTTATGGATAAATCCAATGGTACGGGTAAATTTATGCATCCCACATGTCAAAGGTGCATAAACAAAAACCTTGAATATTACATAATGGGAATAAGGAAATGGTTTAGGTGTGTGAAGGATGGTCACCAAGAATATAATTTCTGAAAAGAGTACACCTATATTGTTATGGAGGAATGGAATGGTCCAATAAACCCTCAGCACGTTGTTCATTACTACAATGGCAAGGAACTAAGGATTTATGTGAATAATATCCCTAATCCAGGGGATTTTTGAGGCATCCAACAACCTCCAAGGAAGAAAGGGAAATCGTCTTCTATCACTACCACTGAGGTGGATCCTGATAACTAAGTGGTGACATGTACACTGGAGATTCCATCAATAATATCTAATTTAATTTTTTATTCTGTTTCTACACATTCTTTTATATCATGAAGGTTTTGTAGAACTATTCAAACACCACAAAAAAGAATGTAAGTAGAGATTACAATGAAGTCAAAAATGGGGATATTATTTTATCCCATGTATAAAACTCTACCCTTTTCATTATTTTTGGATTGAACATTATAGAGATCATTTTCATACACTCCTTAGTGTAATTTTATGCTATTATGAGCATGGAATGGATTTACTTATATAGATACAACATAAATGGATGTGATTGGGAAATCACACTCCATATACTAAATCGCCCCCCGATTCTTTACAAATACAGAGAGAATGATGAACCTTATTTAGCACCATTATATAAAGAATGTATATTATTTCCCTATGAGAAAGAGTATCTATCCCAAATTATTGAGTCTATAGAAAGAACCATTCTTGAAGAAATTCATATTATGAGGGAATAGTTGAACATGAGTAACTGAACAATAAACTATATGAGAACCTGGATAATTGATTTATACACCCAAGTGCTTCTCCATAGGGTGCACCATTCCTCTTTATCAAGAAGAAGGATGGGTCAGTGTGACTTTGTATAAATTATCATGTGATCAACAAAATCATCATAAAGAATATGTAATATTTTCTATGAATTTGTGATTTTTTTACTAAATATGTGGAGCATACTATTTCTCCATGGTGGATCTGTGTTCAGGATATTACAAATAAGGGTGAAGAAGTTGGATATCCCTAAGACAAATTTTTGTACAAGGTATGTGATCTATGAGTTCATAATGATTCCTTTGGGACTCATTAATGCTTCAGAAATATTCATGGACGTGAGGAATACATTCATTAATTATTACCTTGAAAAGGTTTTGGTATTATATATTGAAGATATTATTATATAATCCATAACCAAGGTGGTGCATGATAATAATATGAGCACTGGGATAAAGACCATGAGAAAGGCTAAGATCGGTGAAAGGTGAATCACCTGTGAGTTATGGCAGAATTAAGAATCATTCCTGAGGCATATCATAACATGAAATGGGATATTTTTTTATCCTTTAATTAAAAAAGGAATGGAGGGATGGTCGAGCCCAAAATATATCATAGATAACCATAATTTCATTGGGCTAACTTGATATTATAACTGATTAGTGATAAATTTCCCTCAATCATCAAACCCACTAACTAAGGAAACTTAGAATGGAGTCATGTTTGTATGGAATGATGAATGTGAAGAAATATTCATCGTTTAAAAATGAAGTATTATCACATCCCATGTTTTAACAGTACCCATAATTGGGGAACCCTTAATAGTTTCTACATTTCTCTGATGTAGGTGTAGGTATGTGGGATGAGGAAAAAAGAAATATTCATTACCTACGCCTCATTTTATTTAAAACTTAATCAGAAAAACTGTCTCATTCATGATTTGGAGTTGGAATCTTTGATCAATGCATTGAAAATCTGGAGGAATTGTCTCTTTGGGGAGAATTTTCAAATATATATGGATCAAATTATTCTTCAAAATATATTCATACCGAAAGTGATGAATATGCACCAATGAATATAGTTGTAGATCGTTAAGGATTATTAATTATTAATACACTACAATCATAGTAAAGTGATCAAAATGGAATATTATCTATATAGATATGAACTAGAAATTCTATAATCAATGAGAATTTATAAGGATATTATATTCTTATATTTGAATAGGATGGACATGGGATTCAAAAATAAATTAATATCATCAATCATTTCACAAAAAAAATTCTCAACCATCCCTTTTGGAAAGGATAAAGGATGTCCAAAATGATTATGTGGGAATTATGAAGTTACTGTGATCTTTATGGAAATTGAAATCATCCATGTTAATTTTTAATAAATAAGTATTGTGAGATTTTTGTCATGATTATGTGTTCCATCAAATACTTAGTTAAGGAAATAAAGTTTGGATGATACACACATTTTTACTTTCTTCATTCACCTAGGAAACAAAATGACGAATCAAGATCTCTAAGATCACTATTAGTGGATATCATGAAGAAGAAGATCACAAAATATATACATAAACGTTCATAGTATGTCAAAAAGTGAATTCGGAAAGGAGTACGTATACGGGGATTATGTAACCATTATGCAAACCAACATGGAAATGGGAAAACATCACCATGGACATTGTCACTGGACATCCCAATACATTCAAATGAAACAACTCTATTTGGGTTGATTTGTATTGTCTTATAATGAATGAACACTTCATTGCAATTCGATATGATTTCATACATGATCAACTAGAATTGATGTACATCAGGGGGTTGGTAAGGTTGCATAGAGTACCAATATCAATTTTTCTGATCACGATTCAACGATCAATATTATATTTTTTAAAATCTCCCGCATGATCCAAATGCTGACATTATCATCATTAAATAATATCATCGAAAAATAGATGGCCAACTTGAGTGGACTATCCAAACCATTATGGACAAGTTTGGAGCATTCTCAATGGACTTAAATGTAATATGTTACCATAATATTCCTTTTGATAGAGTTCTATTAAAATAAAATTTTCCACTCAAGCATCCAAATTCCCCCCCAATGAATTCATTTGTGGGAATAGGTGAAGATCTCCACCTTGATGGGATGAAGTTGGTGAATGAAATCTCCTAGGTCCTGATATGGTTCTTGAAAAGGTGTAGAAGGTTAATACCATACAGAAGAACATCAAACCTTCTAATAGTCAACAAAAGAAAAATGTTGAAAGTTGTCAACAAGACTTGGAGTTTGATGTTGGAGACATGGTATTCTTCCTCATATCTCCATGGAAACGTGTGATGATATTTGGGACGAAGTGAAATCTTAGTCCAATGTACATACACCCTTTTGAGTTCCTTGATCAGATTTGAGAGGTGTCATATCCAATATCACTCCCACCGAACCTATCTCATGTACATGATATATTACATGTATCCCTCACAATAATGTATATTCCAACCCCATCGCTTGTACTCAATCAATAGGTGGTTTCATTGGTGAATGACCATTCGTACTAGGAGAAGTTGACGAAGATCTAAGATCATAGATAAAAAAATCTATGAGATAAGACAATGACCCCATAATTGTTTTTTGGTGAATCCCCAAGTCTAAGGAAGCATCATATGATCTATAGAAGGTAATGAAGCAGAGTAACCCGCTATATTTTATGGTAGGAAAATGAAATTTCAAGTGAAACATTCCTTACTGTGGGAAGGTTGTAATAACCCAATCATTTATGAATAAAATTCCATTTATTTTGATTTTATTAATTATGTTATGGATATAGAAAAAAAATATAATTATTATTTTTAATCAATTTGATTTTATAGTACTATTAACTATATTTAATATTTGATAATATAGTCATTTAACACTGGTGACATGAGTAGTGTAAATATAGGGTTTTAAAAAATCATTTTGGCATAAAAATGGAATTGATGGATGCAACCAGAAGATTCATACCCTATGATTCCCATTTATTAGTTCATACAAGGGAGATAACAATTTTGGGTATTTCCCTAGACCAAGACCAATATGATATCCAATATCATATGAAAGAGAATAACCATTTACGGGAGATGTCCAAGCTCATTGAGATCATATCCTCAACAATGTTCACTTAAGCACCTCGTGATACCCCCACCATTGGGCACCTTACTATTATGGATTATGATAGTGTAATAAATTTATATGTATCAAGACCCTATAAATATGAATGATCACATTAGTTTTTATAGAATATTGACTATATTATCTTCCAATAATTGTGACATTAGAAATGATTATTAAAGAACAAATAATAAATTTTTTTTATTCAAATTTTTTTATAAATCTATTTTGATGCATTAATGGATTTCTAAAATAAATAATAATTTTGGAAAATATTATAATTAAATTAACTTTTTAAAATTTAAATTATTATATAATTTTGGATGATATAAAATGTAATTTTTATTTGGGTCTGAAAACTGTTAATGAAAAAGACCCATCCTTTTCTATATATGTCATTTTTAGTTTTAAAATCTAAAATTCACATATTTATACAACTATTCGGATAAAATTAATATCAATTTTGGAATGAGGATGTCCAAATTATCCAATGGTGAATTTAGCATAATTTTTCGAGACAATCAATTATTTGGCTAAAATATCAATACTATATAAATATATGGTGTTTTTATGCAATCATGTTGGCCCAATAGTGATAAAACAAAAAATATAAAATTTACCCATGGAAAAATATATTTTATACATCAATTTCATGTTATTTTGAGATTATTTTATTTATTTTATAAAGCCTTAGTGAATTCTCAATGACTTATAATATATTTTACGATCTTAAAATCAATTCATTGAAAGTATGACTCACCTCCACATAAGAAAGTGTAATATTTTATTACATTATTTTCCATAGACTTCTAAAAACATTTATAACAATCCCCATTTTCATTAAAAATGGTATGAACCCATCGGCGGTTTGTGGTTTTGAATTTTTTATTAAGTTGTTTCAAAAACAAAAATAATAATGAAATTCCCCACCTTCCATATATAAACCCACAAAAGGTCCCATTTTTCTTCCCTCCAAATCCTTGAATCCCATATAAACTCTGACCTCTACTCCCCAAAGTCCTCCCATGGTTCCACATTCTACAAATTATCCTCTTCTATGCCTTTGCAGTCACATATATAAGTAAGGTATTTCACACATCTCATTTTTTTAAGAACTTTTTTTATATTATTCTTCTGATGTATAATTTTTCATATATTGGGATATGATGATACATTATCCCATTAATACCCATTTAATGTAAAAATTGTTATAAATTCATTTCAATATCATTAATCACCCTTATAATCATTTATGTACACCTATTATTATGAGGAAATTCCGTATAGGATTCAAATGCCTCCACTTTTTATCAAGCACATCATTTTTGATATTTGATTTTTATTTACATTTTCAAAAGTTGGTATACATTATATAAAATCATAATTTCATTAAATTTTAGTTTTAAAAGACCGGATACACTATTAGTCTCATTTATCCCTCGTATGAACACTTCAGAACACGTGTTTCTATCCAGAAATTTTGTAAGGAATCTTACACCTTCAATTTCTATCAAGCATTCTTTTATGTTATGTCTTATTATTTACTTTTTCCTTTTTTGGGATATGTTTGTAAACATCCCCTTTATTTTTCATTTCATTTCTATCAAAAAATATACCTATTTCTATAACATCAAACTATTTTATGAATTCCTATATGACGTTGTTATGGCACCAAATTGCACTGTGGTTTTCCATGCCAAAATCATTGTTTAGTGGTTACCAGACGATTTTCTCTATCAATGGTATTCACCTTCGTGAACATATACATATTGATTGGGTACATGGATTTATTTATTCCCTATTCAAATATCATTGAATATATTATGATGTTCAATGAAACCATATTATATGATCTATATTGAACTCATAAACATAAAAATGAAATGATTATGAAGGGTGCACACTGATGGCACTCCAATGCATTGGGAAATGTTTTGTATCATGATACATCATGTAGAATGGGCCTGGAATCATGATAATTCATGGGATATAGGCCGCTACACATGGTCCTCCATGTGAAATGGGCCTCAACCCATGCTTCACCATGTGCAATGAGCCTTGAATCATTATACTCTATATGTAATGAGCCATAACTCATGCTTATTTAATGTTGTATGTTGTTTCCAAATTTTTCACTTTATGATTCTCATGATATATCATTCCTTATTAACCATCATCCTTTTTCCTCATTTATTTTCCTTGTCTAACATTTACCATTATCCTTATGTTATTCCAAGATTATTCCTTTACTGGGATTTATATCTCACCCACCATCTTATGTATCTCCTCAGGTTATTCCATGCAGTGTTAATTACAAATGAGTTTTTTGTCATGTAAATGAATTTTTCAATAATTTTATTTTATTCCATCTCTTAATTTGTTAGGTAATTTACCTAATTTAACAATAAAACTTGACCTACCAATCATATGAGTTGTATTACATGAAATTTTTGTAATAAATCATTTTTAATTATGAAATAAAGTGAATGGTTATGATAAATCATGTAATGATCCATACATTCCAATCCTGGATAATGGAAAATATCAGAATCTAATAAATAAATATGCCTTGGAATGTACACAATTCAGTCAAGTTGAAATCAATATCTATTGTAGTAACAAACAAAGTGAACAACAAAAAAATCCCTTCATGCTTAGATATTTCATCATATGTGGATTGATAAATAACAAGAATACCAATTTACCATGTACCAACACATTCCTAGTCCAATATCTACTAGACCAAAATATTAAGATAACGGAAAATAGAGAGGATTTGATTCCACATTGTAACATCCCGATTCGACTGAACACTAATGGGATTGATGGACCGATGAGTCACATGGCTTCAAGCGCACCACCCTATACACCCTAGTAGTGAGGGTCTAAGAAGGTGATAGTGGGAAGAATATACCTTCATTATGAGTGTGGAAAATGGTTTTTTAGATTCCAAATAGAGAAAATAGTTTATGTAGTAACAAATTAAAGACAAAATAGTGGAAGAATAACATAAACTGTATAGAAAATATGTTCATTGAAAATATCAAAAGAAAATTTGTGCATGTCTGGATAATGATACAATAAAAAAGTAGTAAAATATAGTATGTATAATTATAGTACAATACAAGAATAATGGAAATAAAATAAAATTGTTGAGTATGGTCTCCACAAGAATCCTACGCTCCATCTCAGTCCTATGCTCATAACTATTCTGTACAAGAAATACAGAACAAGCAAGAGTCCATGTTCCAACAATCATAAGACCTAATCATGTATCCAGTGAAATAGCGTCCTGAGAAGGGTGTGATATATTAATCCCAATAGGTTATCACCCTTAGTTTCTATTGGAAATATCTTCCATGATTATAAAGTGAAGCAGTGTGAAAGTTGAATGAATAAATAAAAAACTAAAATAAAAAAACCATCCTTCTCAGTTTCTTATGGGACACATACCATCTCATCCTAATTTAGCATATATAAAAAATAAGATGGCTAACTAAGAAATATATATAGTAATAGTATTAATATTTTACAGTTATATATCACATCAACCAATATAGATCATGTACGTGTAGATGTTAATGGACATATACCATTAACCCTAGATGTTGGTTGGATGCTTTATGTCTCAGATATTTAAAACATTTCTAAATGAAACAATAATCTGATGATAAGGGTATAAGACCTATATCCAAGTAGAATGTAGTATGTCATTCATGAAACATTTTATGATGATTGATATTTTATTTCATCACTCTAAATATGGAGAGTGGTGCCACAATCCCATGTCCTACTAGTATCACTAGTGTGAGACGATATGAATCAACACCAAATGTTAGGGGGCATAATATTCCGCCTTTCCCAGAAGAACCATTACCATCATTCCACAACCTATTTATTAGTCATAATCATAATTATGGTAGAAAAAATGAGATAATACCACGAATTTTCTTGATTAAAGAATCCCATTATATAATCAAGGTAATCAAAATATAAAATTATCTTTTACTAAGAATTATATGATCGGGGTGGACTTTAAACCCTTTACAATTCATTTAATTTAATCAGGGTCTAAAAAATTTCATGAAGCATTCCATTCATTTTTAATAAACTAGGTCATTTAATATAATTTTCATAAGACATGTTTATTTGAATTTAGTAAGAGGTTTGGTCATACCACCCAACTCTATTCTATTTAAAAAAATCTATTTAATATATTCAAGGAAAGAAAGCCACCACGAAAAATATATTTAAATTAATACATCCAATTTAGTTAAAAAAATCAGGGAAATTCAATTATCCAGGCTCAATGATGAAATTAGAATATATAATAAATAATAGACCAACTTCTTATATTTCTAGTTTCATTTAGTCGTTGTAATACCATAAGTGTTTATTTGGTAAAATAATTGTTTATATCATAAGTGGGAAGCATTATTTGAGAACAAAAAAGAGTCCATAAATATCCTGACTTGCATCAACCATTAACATCAACGCATAAATGAACACCAAATCACATTGTCCAATCATATTTCAATGCACAAGTCAAAATTTTTTATTTTTGAAGATAGTGCACCTCATCTGAGGGTATTTATTAAAAAAACATCAATTTTTTCATAAATATTTCAATCAACATAATTATGAATTACAGTCAAGAATCATAACTAAATACACCAAATATTAATTTAAAATCACTACCAATAATAATGTCCTATTATAAAATTCAAGAGGACACATAAAAGGTGAGAATATATTTTAGACAATTGATTATAATGGTTATTTCCATTTAAAACCCATGTAGAATCATTAGAAGTCATTTTGGGCAGTAATACAGCTAATCAAAAAGGTTCAAATATGTCATCACACCCAAGGGTGTACATGGTCAAGGTTGATATCCTTAATTAACTTAATGATTCTCAACGGGTATAATACTAGGTGTGTATACAAATTTAAATTAAGGATAATAAATTAAAGGCAACATGAAATAAATTCCAACTGCGGAAAACAATATGTTTTCCAAAAATGATGAAAAAGTAATGAAAAAATGACATAGACCACCTAAATTATGATAGGATGATCTACTCATCATGTATCAAGTTCTGATTCGTTTTAAATTGGAAGAAATATAATAAATTTAAATCCAACATAAAATAGGGTAAATGAGGTTTCACCTCCATAAATATTGCGAGGGGAGATTAAATGAAGGGATAATAAAAATTAATAATTAGTCTAACAAGTAGAATATAGTAGTACTGAATTAAAAAAAATCTGATGATGGACAGAGGAGGTATCTATGTTCCTAGAATTATCATGAGGAGGAACACACAGTGCATAGAAGGGGGGTCACATGGCTAGAGAAAGAGGATGAAAGATAGAAATGTGTTTTACAACTAATTAAGGATATTTTATTACTTGTTTTCTAAAAATTGGTCCAAATAGTTGATATGCACATATTGACCAAACCGTGTGCGACCACTTTGGCTCCCACTACCTAGGAAACCCACATCACACGTTTTGTGCCACCTAGTTAGCCTAACAGTTCTCAACAATATATGAATATTTCATTGGTACTACCTAACTAGCACTAATCATGTGGTCTATGTTGATGGTTTGTGTAGAACCAACCCAACCCATTAAGGGAGAATATTCTTCCCCTCAGAAGCCACACAAGTTTTTTGATGGGGCCCACATGGTTTCATAAAAATGGTATGCACTTTTCAAACCATGAAAACATGTGATTTTCAGGGCCCAACACTTCCAAAACTCGATGATACCTCTTAGGGATCTATTGGGACTTTAACTACATATAAAAACTAAATTTAAAGTGTTCAAACTCTCAAAATTTGGTATTTTTTCTCAGTTTAAAGAATGTACCATCCATTAAATTCTAAAGTTCCAATTTTGATTAGAATTTTACCATGGCTCAAAACATGGGTCATTACACATGAAATGGAAATGAGAACAAAAGTAAATATGTTTTTTTCTTCCAAATGAAACTTGGAATTAAACACCTATAAAAAGATCCAAGTATACATTTTCAAAATATAGTTTCATTAAGAATAAATAAATTTTAGTTGATATGTTATATTTTATGTTTTATTAATAAAAATGTTTCAATTTCGTATAGAATGATGTTTTAGGAATAACTATATAATTTCAAAATATATGATTTCTTCAAATAGAATAAATCATTACTTTTTATGAGATGTTGTAAAAGAAAATTATTATATTTATTTATATAAATTTATTTTGGAGTCCCATCATTATAATGAAAATATATATAGATTTTGGAATGATTGATGAAAAAGAGGAAGAATTTTATTTCATGGAAAATTTAAACAATGGATGAAGTGATATGTTTTTCAACAAAAACCTATAAAGGATGGTTGATTAATTAGATGTTATTGTAATAGATAATCAATGAACTATAACAAAAGTGGTTGAAGATGATTACTATTGGGTAACATATGTTATAAATATGAATTTGATAGAAGTTAATGAGAAATAAGATGACTGGGAGATTAATATTATACATGTTTATTCTAATCAAAGAATGATGAGGAAAGTAAGACTAGAATAATTTTTTTATAAGTTAAATATAAAATTTGAATGTTTTAATATCGTCAAATATCATTATCTACGAGGTCAGAAATTAAGGAAGTTATGGTTTGAAGATAAAATGTTACATATATCATAGGTATCAGAACCCATATCTCTATTATACATTATTTGAATATATATTACATAATTTAATTCTTAAAAAATCCACAAATATATTTTATCCTTGGTCATTCGATTATTGGGTACAAATCATATAAACATGAAATAAAAATATGATGACATTATTAGAAACTTTGTAACATGCTCCTAAAATTCCATTTTTCTTGAAAAACTAAAAGGTGTAACTAGGGGAAAAACAAAATAATTGGTCAATAATTAAAAAATTTATTGTAATAATCAATGAATATCATAAGGTAATGTAGTACATGTGATATGAGAATCATATAATTGAATCATAGATGGGCTGAGAATCAAATTCTTGAATAATGAGGTATGATATTACATGATAACAAAAAGAAATATATGAATGTTGAAACAACTAAAAAAATGACATCATAAAAATAATTTAGGTCAAACCACTAAGAAAACAAAATAAAATATTCTTATGATATCATATTTTGCACCATAGATTTAATTATATTAGCTAAAAATATTTCACAATGAATAATAGGGCTATACAAATCTATGCACATCCATCCCATTCATATCATGTATATGCATAAGTGCTCCACATGGATTATACAACATAACGATTTATTTTATTAATTTAAATCCCATTATAAATGATTTAATGTAACATACATTTAAATATTTAATCAATAAAGGATATGTATATGTTTGTGAATATACATGAGTGAAAATTAATTTGGGAATTGAGTACAAAATGGTTTTCATGAAAATGGCTGCATAATGAGTGTAAATAAAGACTTATGGAACAGGTGAATGATAGATAAAGGGTTATATCATTACATGGGAATCATATGGAAATTATGAAGGATATAGAAAAACAAATTCCAAATAGAAAATTTTCTAATAAAAAGGAATGACATATAAAAGATGTAAGAATAAATATCAAAAAAGGGGGATCCCTTATAATGAGTGGGTCATTCATAATGATTTATAGGATCATATTAAGAGCTTGGGGAATCATTAGGAGTTATATATGAAGGTAATGTTAAATTAACATCATGATCCATGTGTTTTGAGTGAATATAAATGGATATTTGGTTGTGTGTACGTATAAATGGGGAGAAACATCATTATTAATTTCCAAAGATTGGTTTTGTACACTACATGATAAAATAATAAATACCATATAACATCTTATTTTTTACTAATTTGTTTTCCTAATAAGTGTGGGTTTAATTAATTTATATGGCTATGATATGAAAACTCAAAAATAATATCATTGGTGATGTGGAAGTGAGTCATTTTTATAATGACTTGATTTTAAAACATAAAAATAAAATATAGTTTTTGGGGGATCCATTAATGGATTATAAAATGAATAAAATAACATATAAAATAAAATATTTTAAAGGGAAAATATTTATTTAGTCATGGATACCTATTATGTTATATATTAGAATTTGTTTCGTCATTCTGATTTTATATTGCACAACCCATATTTATTTTTTATATAATTTTAACTCAAAAATTAGATTGGATTATAAAATTTTTAAAAATTTACCAATGGATTAATTGACATAAAAATTTAGAAAGTAATATTAACATTATCAAAATAAATCTCTATAACTGGTAATTTTAAATTTTAATTCATAAATCCACATTTATTGAATGCAACTAGTTTTATTTTCAATAATAGTATTTTGGTCTATATAAAATTTATTTTTTACATCCTAAAAATATTTAATGATATATATAAGTAAATATTTTTTAATAATATTATATAATTGAAATATTATTTATTTTAAAAATTGCACAATTTAACAGAAAAGTGTGATTTAATATAAACATTATATTTCCCAAAAATAAAATTTTTCTTCCATCATATAGAAATATAATTTTTATTAAATAAATTATCTATCAAATTTTAAAGTAATAATTATAAGGGATAAATTTAGTCATTATTATGTTAAAAATAAAACAAAAATATTAATACTATTAGGTTTACATGCATTTCCCTTGGATAAACCAGTAAATTCAAAAATGCTTAGGTTTGTAATGATGAGATTTCCATGGTGTGGTTCAGAGAAGATTGTTTTGGTCATAATCTCTATGAGATTAAAATTCATTAATAAATTGTTTTAGTCATGCTTTAGTTTTTGAATTTCAACATTGGATATTTGAAGGATAAATCACTGTGATGTTATTTCCCTTAGAGGCTATGATAAATGGTATCTGTGGGGTATTATCATACTAGTTGAGGCTATCGATTATTTCATTTGTTTCTGTTAGACTTTTTCATAACCATTAATAACTAATATCTATGGAAATTGTATACTGAAACTATTATCAAGTGTTATGATTCAAAAGGGTGTTTTTAAATCCAAATTGATATAACTTAAATTGATTAAAATAAAAAAAATCATTTGTTTACAATACCTACATTACATATTAATAAATTAATTTATTCAATAAATGAATTAAAATTATAATATTTTTGGTTGATATATTATTACCCATCATAAATTTATCCCATAAATATTTTACATATAAAAAAACATATGTGTGGACATATATTTTATCACCACTTCCGATTATCATATAACATCCCCCTTGTTTCTTCAAAACTCTTTGACGAGGCATGTTTCCTTGTTTTGTAGACATGTGTCTCCAGAATCTAAGAACTTCACTAGCATCTCCTTGTATGAAATATTATTCACCAATGATACCACGACTGCATTCAATGGATTTCATGGATCTGGTGTGTACATCCTCAACAGGGATATGTGGAGCACATCAAGTACTTGAGATAAGTTAGGTGGCCATTATATGGGATAAGCCACATCTATGATGAAATCAAGGATCCCAAAAGAGTTTATGTATATTGGAATATGGTCACCCTTCTTCCAAAAAATCAATAGTTTTTTCTTGGAGATATATAAAAAAACGTTTTCTCTGACATGATACTATAGGAATGATTTATAATTGTATGCATATCTTTTATGTTCAAATTTTTTAGGATTTCATATGACACTAAATAAGACTCTCATTTTTTTATAAAAGGCCTATGTTTGTGTTGGAATGAATGTTCTGCAAATATTTGTTGTATTTAAAACTCTTCCATACATTTCTATGATGATAGATGGATCTCCCAATGTGGTGATGCCCATAGCATCATCATTAGAGCCCCCCCATCACTACTAGACTCTATAATCCCATCACCTAAAACATATCATAGCTTCAATTAAGACTTGGATTAGTTATTTCATACCTCTATCTTTATCTCAAATCGGTTTTATTCATCCATAGGGTTCCCAGACTTCAAATAATCTTCCTCTTATGAATTCAATCTGGGAATCGACCTATATCAGGGTGGTTTAAGGTTGTATAGCCCATTAATTTTTAGGTACGTCCATGTGGTGTATCTATACTAGTGGACACTAGTGTCCTTATTTGGGGTTGAAAGACCCTATCTATCTCTTCTTGAACCAACTCTTCCTACATGGTTAATCGGTGTATTGCGGGTATTGGTGATGAATAATGTCTCTTTCTATCCAATTATTCCCTCCATAAAAAAATTACGAGTGCCTGGACTAAGGAATCCGGATTATTTAGTTGATGGTTCATCAACCATTTTGATTTTTCGATGGTGGATCACTTAAATTCATGAGTACCCCTTGATAGTGTTTTGGATTATCCTTCAGGGTATCCTTCCGTTGGACAATTTGGCCTTCCTCATTATGGAATCTCCCAAATCATTTCTTTGTGTCGAAGCCCTAAATCATTTCTTTATGGATGGGTTGGTGGATTAGATCTATGTCAATATGAACATATATGATCATATTCATCATCTAGTTATTCATCAGTATAGAGTGTCTATATCCTAGTAGAAATCTATGTTATACTTAAAATCCACATAGTACATGTAATCCTATCATTTATAAGGATACAACACATCAATTGTTTTTTGAAGTGATTCTCATCTAACAACTCCTCACTGCACACAATGATCATGTCCCATGATTCATTTTCCTTGGATGATAAGGGTAAACCCTTACTCCCTTCTCCTCAAATGATATCGACCATTGATTCTTCCCCAAATATTATTCATAATCCACATCTACCATCATTGGACACCAATTTTCTCCCAATTAATCTCTTCCCCCCCATATCCCCATGGTCCTCTCAATTTGATATCCTCTTCTTTAGACACATAATTTCCCACATAACCCATATTTTACCCTAGTTTCTTTTAGGTCGGTGCCCCACAAGACTCTTCTTGACATCAGTTATGGTTTTATCATGGTTGAGTTCTCTTGATACCCTAGGAAGGCTCCACCGAGTCACTTGATCACTACCATAGTTTCCAGTTCCCATGAAACATTTCCACTTTATAAATCAACATTATCTACCTTCAATAGATAAAATTTATAATATTAGGTATCTTTTGATCTGCATGTTCCTTATGCCCCACCTTCTCTCACTCCCAATAGAATTTCTTCCAAGTATTCTTGTATTCATTCTTTATCTTGCTTTAATTATCATTTAGGGTGATAATTTATGCTAGGGCCCAAAAAAATAATCATATATTCTGATGATATCTACCATTTTATGTAATCCATGTGTCCTCTGATCATTTTGTAAGAATGATTTCCTCTAGAATAATGTTCTCCCAATCAATGTAGTTATGATGGCAGTTCTCAAAACAAAATAATATTTCTGTATGTTCAATGTGTTTACTCATAGTATTTGGTTTCATAAATGAATACATGGTTATTCTATCGACCATCACATCTGTATTATTGGGGATAACAATATTTCTGATGAAAATATCAACGATTTTGATCAATGTTTTTGTACTAAGGTTAGTTTTGATAGTATATGGTCATTCTTATCCTTCACATATTCGATGTCTGATGTTTTTGAAATAGAGCTTCATTGGAGCAATAAAGAGACCTTTGATGATAGGGATATGTCTTTTTGGGGGTTCATCTCAACTCCATCATCAAAACTACAAACATTTAGGGTGGCATGTTATATCCATGGAATGATTTGTCGGACATCAACTCCTTATATTCTCATAAAGGGATCATACATCTTGGCTACAATGGTGATAATATTACCTGGGGAAATAATCAAAAAGGAATTTGATTAATGTAGGGAAATATGGATTAATTTCTAGAAAACCTATGTGGCATTTATCTATTCTTACCTATTACTATCTCTCACATATTTTGAGCTATAACAGATGATTCTACTCATTCCATCATCCATCCCTCTAGAAATAATATCAAAGATAAGTTCTCATTCTCTAAGTGATGGGACTTAGATCTTTTTTACTATAAGGTGGTTCATTCATCTTGGATCCAGCCTTCAAATTTCTATTCATGGCCAGCCTTCCACAACACATTAAGGAGATTAAAGAGTGACCATCAGAACATGTCTTCAAGAAAAAGGATATGTCACTCTAATATAGCTATAATCTGGATTAAGACTAATCTCATTAATTACAACCATGAGAATGATTATAATGTATATATATTCAATAACATCATTCTCAAGGGAATTCATTTTACTAATCTTCTCCTTGAATAAGATATATTTAGGTATGAGAGGTCTAGAGTCACATGTCGTAAAGAATGAGACTAGAATTTAGAAATCATTCATTCTTTCCTAAAAAGAGAGGCATGGTGTCTCTCTAAATAATAACTTGGATGATAGTTATTGGTAAAATTATTATGATACTATTTTTTCTTATGTTAAGGTATACATTAACTAACATCTCCTTTAGGCTTACCTTCTAATGAAGGGGGTATCCCAAAGGTTACTCTTACCACTTTTAATCAGTTCCCAATAATATATCTAAATCTAAAATTGTTGTCCTTTAAAGTATTTCTAATGAAACATTGTTCTTAAATGAGGTTTCCTAACTTAATTAGGATAGTTCCTCGACCCCATATGGATTACCATGCTACCTCTATTTTACCTATTGGAACCTCATTAAATGGTATATTATCAAATCTATTTAGGATGATATTTGTGTATGGGTGTGGCTCTTTACTCTGGTGGAATGTTCTAATAGTTTCATTATCATCTCAAAGGTGAATGAAAAATCAACCATTAAAATTTTTAAAGAAATAAAATTGTTTAACTTCTTGTATATAGTTCTTAACACATTCCACAAACTATGGCTCTTCAATTACCTACATGAATGAGTTCTATAAGATCATCACGATTTCATAAAAACAATTCATTTAAAATCATCCAATGTAAAAACACAATAGATTATCAGTTATTTAGAAAATAAATCCCACATAAAATGTGGGGAATCTTGGTTGATATGGTAAATGTGTAATATATAATTGAATGGGGGTTCATTACCAGAGTTATGTATTTCATGGACTTCTCGGTGTGGGTTGATGAAATTTAATTCTAGTCATTATTCTCCCATCAAGCACATTATTTATTTTATGGAAAAGTGGTATGCTTTCATCAATTTAAGTCATAAAATAATGTTAAGAAATCCTATTTTTTACATGGAATTTTATTTCTATCCTAGAATAATTGATTAGATATAACGATACAGTAATTCATAGTGGTGACATATGTTCCTTCTAGAGTATGTGCGACTTTAGTGGTTATTAAAACTTTTTTCGGGGGATGGAATGATTATATTTCTCAATGGGGGAATCATATACAGAATATTATTCAAGGTTTCTGTGGTATAATATCAGAAATTGTGTGATCAATTTATTAATTATTATTTAAGTATCATGTTAGTTTCCAAAATCAGTACGGAACATCATGGAAGGATCATGGAATATATGTTGGCCATTCAAAAAAGAATGTTTCTAATGGATTACCTAGGATGTATCTTTTCCTTGATCCTACATCAGATTTTAAACATTGAGGGGACCATTGGAATGATTCCAAACTATATTAAAAATTGGAAAACTTCTTTCTTAATTATTTTGGCTCGGATCACCATTTTTTACAATGCCCTAGACTCCATCCGTATGCAAGTGTTATTGGCTCTTAAGGTTCCTAGACTGACCTTTATTAATACTAAAAGGATATTTAATACCTTCATTTAGGAGTCACATTGTGAGAGAAGGTGTCACTAAGCATCATGGAAGTTTATTGAAAATCCCATGGATATCAAAGATATCAACATTCTTACCATAAAGGCATACATGGAATTTATCATAGGGATACATGCAATGGAGGTGCTCGAAGAACATTTTATATAAGGTATGATTTTTATGCACATAAGAAATGGATAATGATTTTATAAATTGGAAAGAGTTTCCTATTTTTATTTCCCATTACACCAACATATTGGTTTTCAATTGGCACTTTTGGTGGTTCATGGGAGGTGGTGTGGTTCGTTTTTTGTTCCTAAACACATCAAGAAACATGTTTTGATTCCAAGGGTTCTGATCCCCTATCATCATGTTATCTTAAGATATTTCTCATCCCATTCATAACCATAAAAATTCATAATGATCATCTATGAGATACTTTCTCTCACATTGATCTTTCCTTTGTCAATGATTGTCTCATCTTCACTGAGTCCTTCAAGGGAATTTTTTCTACCAAGGCATACATAAACACTCTTAATTATAATGGTGATCTCTCTAAATGGGGATCGTTGGAATAGTGAAAGGATATCCCTATCATATTTTACATAATATTTTATTGAATTATTTATCATGACCTTTATATGGATGACACAATAAAAATAAGGGGATCAATCTCTCTCCAAGATTCATTTTTTGTTAAAGGACAAATGGTGAGTTCACTAATGATATCTTTTTTGGAATGGGTTGGGAATTAATGGTTTGGAATTGATTTGTCTCCCTAAAGGGTCTGAATCTATTTTGAAATATTGGTATTAATTATTTTCATAATAGTTCAGTTGTGTGGGTTATATATATAATGTTCATATGGCGAGGAACATTATTTAATATACTATTATCGGACTATTTGGACCATTAGAACCAAAATGTGGCATCGTGGTAATTCCAAAATAATTTTGGGAATACTGATCCACCTAATAAGTCTTCTGATGGATCTAGGTTCACCCGTAATATAGTTGGATTACAACATCATCCTAAGAAGTACATTTCCTAGTAAAAAGTATATTAGTTCTCACACAGGGCTAATCAACTAAGGTAAATGGTTTCGCTGGTATCCCCTATCTAAGAGTATCATGATATACAGAGATGGATTTTTAACTCTTAGACTTATAACAGTTGGAGTTGTGGTGAATTTCAATAAATCACTGGTTATCGTGGATTTAAAATACTTCTTTTTTAAATAAAATGCGACCCTAGATGATTTTCATTCCTTACTAAATGGTTTGGGGGATTCCCATTATCATGATATCAATCATACTATTAATTTTATAGACACAATTATGATCTATAAATCTATGCATAGACTGTCTTATATTCCCTTGTTCATCATGAACCTCATTTCAATATGCCAATGATATGTTGAAAATGGATTGATTCTTATCAGAATATGTTGTAAAGGTAATACATTGGTGGAATTGCTGGAAGTAAGTGGAAGAGAAGAAAATCATTTTATGATCTCTTAAAGAATGGATTCCCTCAGTGTAAGTATGTTGAACTTTTTTGTGTTGACTCTCTTGGGGTACAATATTTATACCCCCTTAATAATTTTACTTTTTGTATCTCTCATTATTTATGGAATATTTGTAATTTAAATTTTCATTAATTCATATGACACTAAATAGTTTTAACATTCAATATGACATCATAGATAAGATCAGTTACCATCAACATGAGTTCTAAAAGTTCAACCAATCATGTTTAATTCCGATATTTATTACCCTATAAAGCCTTAGAATTTTCCATTTGAATTCTTAAATATAAAATTTTACTATATGAGAAATATAATAGTTGAAGGTGTTGATACCAACATCCTTTGAAATCCATTTGACATGATCTATGAATATCCTCAAGATTTATATTATTATTTTAGCTAGATAATACATTTTGGTTGACATGTTTTACTGAAGCTCAGTTCTTTATCCAACTATTTATGAAGGGTTATTGACAACCCCAAGGGAAACCTAGAATCTAAATAACATAAAATAACATTTTTAAACCCTTGTCTTCTTACAAAAAATTTTACGCTTATAATGGTGGGTTAGTCAAGATAAAACATTCCTTGATGTGAATGAAGTATGCTTACATGGAAAGCTGATTGAAAACAACCGAGATGGAATAATTTCAATTATGGGTCATGGGTAAGTTTATAATGAAATTCATTAATATGGTTTGGAATTACATAATGGTATGGTAAATCATTTCATCACACCATGATACATTATCATTCATACATTACTTGTTTACATTCCATGAATTGGCATAAAATATTCTCAATCTATATGTTTATTTAATCCTAATAGAATTACTTCATCAAATCTCTATACATCATAGTTCTTCTTGGATGAATAGAGAATATTGATCCAAGAACATCATTAAAATGATCCCAATTTAGTTCATTTTGGGATGGGACAGATATATTTTTTCAAAACATATAGCTCTATCTTCAGAAAAGAATATCTCTAGAATAGTTACTACTCCCATCTATAGAAACTGGTTATATTTTTTTCCCTCCTGATTCTCACATGAAGATATGTTTGATTAATAATTTTTATAGGGGTGGATGAATATCCTTTTATTATTTAAATTATAATCCTTTGCATGTAAATAACATATAGTAACCATCCAGTCCTCTGTAAGGATAGGGTTTTAGGATACTATCAACACATTGAATTTCAAAAAAATTCTTTTCTACGATGATAATTAACTAAACAAACATATTATTCGATCAGATCTATCCAACTCGAATGAATCACATTTATCAACTTTTCCATGATGATATGCTTGATGATTTCATTATTTTTATATATGTAAAACATTTCCTTATAGAGAAATTGTATCTAAAATTTTAAAGTAATGATTAATGAAGCCAATTCTAGATCATGTTTGAGTGGTAATTCTCGTGGATCTATAATTGGATGTTCAAATAGAATATCCATTTTTCATCTTCCAAGTTTATAAAACCCCATTCCTTTTTAGATTCATCACTATAGATCACAGTACATTCCCAACAAGGGGGGTAATGTTAATATTGGTTTAGTGATTAACAAAATATTCCTCTTATAATATATTTATTTCCATTCATCAGTCCAAATAAACACAACTCCCTTATATAAAATCCTGGTTAGAAGGATTTTAAATCATGGTAATTTTCTTAAGAAACCATAACATTACCCATCTAGTCCATGGAAACTATGTATTTCAATCACAAACATTGGTTTGTAAAATCTTTTAATTTCCCCTATTTTTTATAGATCCATAGATAACCATTTTTTGTTAAAAACCCATTATAATTATTAAATTCTATAAACAAAACATAAATTAATATAATTTTCATATTAAATTTACTTCTGCATGTTTTTCATTTATGTATTCAAATTCTCCTCTCACTCCTCCTCAATTTTGGAGTAGATAGAATATCATATATAAAGACTAATATTTTTTTGATGAAATCCATGTTGAATATATTCAGGAAATATATTAATACTACAAGAGTATTGATTAGTCCAAATGGAATCACTTTCAAATCATTGTACTCGTACAATATAAAAAATGTAGTTATTGCGATATATTATTCCCTCATCTTTAATGGATAATATCTAAAATGAAGTTCCACTGTAGAAAAATAATAGGATCCCCATATAGGATCATACAATTAATAAATTTGTGAAAAAAATTTATATATTTTGATCTTGATGTGTTCATGATAATCAATGATGAAGAATGTTGACACATCCTTTTTCATGAAAATTATGATTACTTCACAACATGGTGATAACATGAGTGTATAATGCCTTTTTATATAATCTATAGTAAATGTAACATCAACTCCCTAAGTTCATTAATGTATATTATATATGAAGTATTTCATATTTATAAATATATTTTAATGAGCTCTATTAAGACCTAAAAATCATGGTTTGAAGCAAGAATAATAAATTCTCCAAGAAATAAATTTGTAAATTCACTAATAATGATACTATCATCAATAATGATCTCATATTTAATGTAAAACATTTGGGAAAGATAATATTACTGGTAAGTAAATTATATATATTCTTTTATATATGTTTACAATATAATACTCAACCTACTCCTTTATCTATAATATAATTATATGGACATTTTCTATATGGAGGGTGATCTCCATATATAAAAATTCATATTGGATTTTTAAAATGAACTTCAATACATGCCAAGAATTTCATAAAATCATGCTAAGGGGATATCAAATGTTTTTTGGGAAATTAATCATACAAATTTGGATTTGGGAGGAGTTATATACATGGGCTATAAAAATTCCCAAATTTTTTCATCACTGATATCTCGACTTCGATGTTTTGAGGTGGTTTTTCAATTTTTATTCATGAAATTCATGATATGAATGAATTCAGAGAACTATGATCAAATAGTACATTCTCTTTCATTGAATGCATAATTATCGTACCCACTGTGAATTAATTATTGGGATCCTCCTAAGTAGTTGTGATGGAGTACACTAACCCTTAATCTTTATGGGATGGAGGTTGTTATTGTCATTTATCATGCACACCCCTTGTCTTATGGTGTTTATTATTATAGTTTCCCTATTCCTCATAGTTGATAGACTAGGTAGTAGGTTGAGGTTTGAATAGAGAATTCTATTTTTACCTCACATATGTGGTTTTGTCCCATCATCAATCACTAGCTAGGTTCCCTTATTTCAGACTCCCAATGAAATTTGATGAGCCTTTAAGGAAATATTATGGATGCTTCTTCCAAAAATTTTGACAAGTTTAATATTAGACATTAATTCCACTTTTTTATATCTCTATGAAACTACAATAATTAAACTCTATATTCATTTCATTATACCAATGTGAAACCTAATAATCATTAATATATATTTCAATATTGATTGAAAATAAAAAATCGTCAAAAATATCCATGTCCAAAATCACAACGTTTTTTCATATAGTTGGATTCATCCCACTAAATAGAAAGTGAAACAAAATTTTGGGTATAATGACCACATTAGAGGAATATAATTCATGTCATGTGAAATTATTCTTGTAGAATCATATTTATTCATTATTTTATTATTTTAAGCTATGTAAGTCCATCTCAAATTTTAGTGAGATATTTCATTGAAATTATTTTTCAAAAAAATATTTTCTATAATTCTTTTGAGTCCATACTTTGATCTTCTACATAGGATTTATATTATTTTCCAATATAAACTAATAATCAGCTTCTAAAACCATACAATAAGTATCTATCATCATATTACCATATTTAAATAATTGAATGGTGAAAAAGATATTTTCAGTGGGGTTGATCTATTTCTCCACTATTATGGGATTAGAAGATCCATTTAATTTCATAGGAATTGGTATCATAATAGAATTTATTTTAACTACCACATTCTTGGGGATGGGGGTTATTTATGTCTAATGATTCATGTATTATTTCAAAACATGTGTTCTGTGAAAAATTATATCCATTAATGTCATGATTTCTGATTCTATTAGACTTGTCATCTCTTTTGGGTAGTCATCACATTACCCCTCACATTGGTTGTTCACCCAAATTATCTAATATATATCCTAGATTAAAAATAAATTTAAAATTAAGGGTGATTATTTTAAAACTACGGAAAACATAAATAGGAAATCATGAACATTAATTTTATGGCCCACAAATGGAATAAATTATTAGCACATGAATTTCTAGGCTTCAATCATTGTTATACATGATCTATTTCATAATATAAAATAGTAGGGGAATTTTTGTTCCATTAAAAATGGTTCGAAAAGAGATGGTGAATCTATTAAATCATATAATTATAGAGTTTCAATCTATGTGTGAATTGACATCTCAAGTCATAAACTGTTTGATGATTGAGTCTAGCACAACACTCCCTTTTAAAGGTTGGTACCCCAAGGTGACTATATGCTAGAGACAAATCGAGTTCTACTTTCCATTCATGGATTTATTTTCATGGAAACCAAGACTAAATGAATTATCTTAATTTAGGTATTTTTCCTATGTTTATCTTTAACCCTATGTATTTCACATGATTTTTCAAATCATAATTCATAAAAAATAACTAGACCTTTCCTCTAATGCAAACTATGAAAACCCATATCTTTAATACAATTTATTCCATGATTTATTACAAAAATTTAAACATAATATAATCCCAAAAGATCATGAATCCTTGACTATTATTGAAATTTGTTTCACATAATAACAACATTAAACAAAAATACAATGAGATTATTGAAAACACTTTTGTCATGATTCGAATGATAAAATATTCTTCTAAACCCAAACAGGATAACCTTGTGACATCCATAAGAAAAATGTGAGATATAAAGAATATTAATGGAATGAATAAACCATATAGTAAGGTAAATTAGTTCATGTGATGCAATTTTTAGATCAAAGGAATCATATGAGGTATGAGAATCATAATGTTGAAAAATGAAGTAATATATAACATGATAACAAAAAGGAAACATAGGAATGTGGAAACAACATAAAAAATTACATTATATTCATAATTCTATGATATAAACCAAGATAACATATCATAGTTTTCTTAGGATAACCTCTCATTCACAATACATGGAATCTGATGAGATAGAAATGGTACCCAATGTATTGGAGGGATAAATAATTCGTGTTCCGTCCTTTACATTTATATCATCTACATTCATAATTTTTCCACATAGATCATACACCAGAAGGATGTATTCCATAAATTTTAACCCAGTGATTAATGATTTTGGGATATTTACATTGAAATAAAAAATCAATTAAGGATAATTAAAACTATTTGAATATTCTTAAGAGTAAATATGGATAGGTATTCACTGCACAATGTTTTGGCATGGAAAATAACAAAAGAATATGTGTACATAAAATATTATAAAAGGGTTCAATAATATTGAAATGGTTGACTCATTAATTTCAAATAATAATAATAATAATATTGATGTATAAAATCATATTCTCACATGAATAGTGTGAAATCAAATGTCATGACCTGAATAAAGAAGAGTAGAGGATCCATTTCCTTGAGAGGGAAATACTGAATGTTTGGTAAGATCTTAATAATATATTGTGGAACATTGGGAGAGATATATAGTGTTAAGGAATGATTAAAACATGATTCAAGATTTTGGAGTGATGAGTAATGGGAGTTCATGTGGGGTTATATAGAAAAATTAGGAGAATTATATATTAATTTCCAAATAAATGCGTTGGACTCCATATGAAAAATTTACCACAAAAAATCGTCACGTGGTTTATTCTCATATTTTCTACCAAAACTGAATAGTTATTATTATTTTATAACGTTATAAAATAAGCACATTTAAATAATTCCCATGTTTATTTCGAAATGATAAATGTAAATAAAATATTATTTTTAAACCATAAAATTTAATACGGGGTTTGGAATATTCATTATTGGGTTATAAATTTAATCAAATTACATCCCAAACATAGTCATTTAAAATTAAAATATATATTTTTCTATGGATACATTTTATGTTATATATTATTTCACTTTTGTTCTATTATGGTGGAATAATATACATTGTATATTTATACCATATTTAATTTTTATCAAAAAATATGATTATCACAAAAAATATGAAAAAATAATTATTAGATTATTATTAAGTAATTATTACAAAATATGATTTATTTTATCAAAATAAATCTAAAATAATCTAATTTACTCTTTAAAATAAATTACATATTTATTTAATAATACACATTTTTTACAATGTTAGTTTCCTTGGCCTTATAAAAACTATTTTTGACTACATAAAATTACATAATCATTTTAATTAAATAAGTCTATTTTCATAATAATATTTTATTAGACTATAAATTATTTCAAATAATCAGAAAATCATAAAATATTGTGTCATAGTTGAAACTATATATTTCCCAAAATACAATTACTTTTTTATAATATCAAAATGTAATTTGTATCAAACTCATTATATAATAATTTATAAATAAATATTAAAAAAAGATAAATATAATAATTGTTTTATATAAATTTAAATAGAAAAATTCAAACTTATAGGTCCAATGTACATGGAAAATTGTTACACCAGTTACATCACTAATTGTAAGGTGTGTGATATTGAGATTTTCAGGGGATGGTTCAGAGAACATGGTTTTGTTTTTTATCTCATTTAGAATAAAATGGTACTATAAATGTGTTTTTGTATAATTTTTTTGTTTAATATCACCTTTATTATGGTCAAGGATAAATCCCAATAGTGATATCACCCAATGAATCTCTAATAGATTGGCTTCATAGGATATGATATTAATAGTTGAGGCTATCCCTTCTTCCATTATTTTCACTACACTTTGTTAAAACAATAAATTTAAAATCTTAAAAATCATTGTAAAATGGCTATATTATCAAACATTATGACTCATAGAATAATTTTAAATATGGAATGTTATAACTTACAATGGTCTAAAATAACCAAAGTAGCGTATGTGTTTTCTACACATATATTAATTAATAATGCATTAATCTATTAAAAAATTGGTAAATCATTTATAAATGTTTATTTGTTTTAATAGGTTGAATTTTACTCCATTTCCAAATCAATTAAACATAAATAATTTTGGAATATGACGAATGATGAGTTCGATAAAATTGTGAAGAATAAAACCTATAACCAAGTTCCACAACCAAAAAAATTTATGTTATAAGAATAAATTGGGTGTTTATAAATAATCAAAAATAACATGGAAATGTTTCAAGAAACCAATCATGAATTGTTTTCATAGATTACTTGTATATGAAAATAATCAATATTAAAGAATCATTTGCACTTATTTCAAGGATATAAACTATCATAATGATTTTATTTGTTACAATTAATCCAAACTGTAATCTATATTAAATGGATGTTATTCCATATTTAATAAATCGATGTGTTGATTAAGATATATTTATTTAGTAACTAAGTTGTTTCATACTTGAGATTGATGGAAAGTTTTCTGTAAAGTGGATAAATACTTAAATGGGATGAAACTACCATATCCACCGTATGAAAATCATAATAATTTTTTCATTTTATTTAAAATTCATAATGGAAATTTTTATAAAAACATATATGTGAAGACATTTATTATATGTATATAACGACCCATACTTTACATACATTGTTAATACTTCAAAATTGAAGCATACTTATTACAACATATAACAAAACCACGAAAGGACCGTATAGCTATAGTGTCTTTAGAAACTGGGAACATAAACAACTGGTTCATAAAGTTTCTACACTATCTCCCATTTATTTCATCATATCTATAGTCCCTTTTGGCATATCTTACTTAATAACATTCTTCCTGACCTGGGGAAGGAAAACATACAAAAGGGTGAGCTTAAATGCTCAGTAAGGGTAAACAAAAGAAATATCAATCACATCATATACATAAGCACATAACTTTTGTAAATCTTAACCTGCAAAAGAGATCATAATTTCATAACATGGGATAAATCATGTCAGTGAAATGTAATCACAGTAATCATAACTTAAAACATGAAATTTTGTGGCATACACACATAATCATAGAGAATCATATCTTGTTAGTCAAGACTCATTGCCAAGACTATCTTAGTGGACAAAGTCCATTTCTGAACCGAGTGACCCTCGTTTCAGTCCAGTTTCACTGAACCGGTATAACCTACCATTCCAGCCATGTATATCTCATGAGATATAAAATATTTACCCAATTCATTGGAGGGAGATATAGGTCCCACCCATCTCATAATGATACTATTCTTATGTGTGCCACAAAATCAGAAAACCATACATCATAGCATAACCCATGTAATAAAAATGGGAATCTTAAACATCGTGACATCATAAAACAATTCATATAAGATAAAGGAATATAATTCCATAATAATAATAAAATCAATGTAATAATAGGGATAAAAACAGAACCCCTTATTATCTTAGATGGAAAATAATTTTGATAAAACACTTGAACTCCATTCTTGAGGAAAATATCCTTTCTGCTTCAAAAACACCTTTCATTTCTTAACATGTCGTACAACTATAAACTAAAAGAAGTTGATTAAAAATAAACTTGAAAACTTATAAGGGAATATTCTTGTAAATAATGTTTTAAAAATCCATTCATGTCGTATAAGTTAAAAAAAACATTCTTCGTACTTTTGTCGAAAAAGTCAAAAAAGTACCTCGTATGAAAAAAAAACGACAATAGATTCCTTTCATATTCTTTACTAAAAACATACCGAAGGGTAAAAATGTATTTAAAAAATTGTAGGTGGATGGAAATAATATTACATATTGATCAAAGATGGATGTGGATGATAAAATACACCCCAGTAAATACTTATGAATAAACAATCTCGGATAAAAATGAGATTGTGATATTTCCCTTACCTTAGGTCTGATTTGCTTTGTACGTGTCCGAAGCTCCTGTATAATGGTTTAAATAATGTTATTGACTTATTCAAGAATCATACATATTGATATGATATCATATATGGTGATATTCTTAGCTTCTTATTAGTAATATTTCATTGTTACTTGTTACTCGGGTCTTTATTGCCTTTTGTTCTTATGCGTGTTTTGCCGAATAAATTCTTATTCTTATTTTAAGGTTATATATAACTTATATCCAGAATGGTATTAGTGTAACATATATCATATTTATTCATTCAATTCATTTATATAATTACTATGTAATGATGATCATGTAGAACGAGTAGCATCACGTCGTGGAGACGGTATTCCATATGTACGCACGAGCGAAGATATTGTTCCCATGATCATGGAATTGTATTTAAGTGTTTTTATACTATTTCAGTATCAATATAAATTTATAATAATCATATATAGATACTCATTACACCATTATACCCATCCTTGTAAGGTGATGGTGGAAAATAGATTACACCACGACGTGGAGACGGTATTCCGTACGCACGCGCGGTGATTTCATTTTTCCGTAGGATGGATAGAAGGTGAATTAGGGTTGTTTAATATTTATGATAACATATCAGTATGTAAGTAATACTTATGTTATTACTTTATCATGAAAAAACTAAAGAAGAAGATGTTGAAGAAGAATGAAATAGAAACGATCGGTAATGGATATTACCTCTTCTTTGAAACGCCTCTTTGAATCCTCTACGTAGGGAACTAAGATTGGTCATTTAAGAAGACCAGGACCTCTAGGATTATTCTAGGGAAGTGTATAATGGATTTTGGCAGGGGTTGGCCGAGCATGAGTGCTCAAATTGGTGTGAGGAGGAGGGGGAGGAGGTGCCCTTTTATAAGGGAGGAGAGGGGCACCTTAGGAATATCTCAAAATATTATTATATATTAAAGTCAAAATCGGTTTATTATGGTTCCAAAGGGTCTTATTTCGAAGGTAAAGTAGGGATGGGTCAAAATACTATAAACCAATTGGATTTAGACAAGTTTAGGTTATTATTTTAACCTTATCAATTAGATTTAACTCTAAGTTAAATAATTTAACTTTTACCGTGACTTTTTGTTTTCTTACATTATATGGTTAATACACTTACTATAACATGCCAAACGAACCCCAAGTTGTTTATTATTAATATAAATATCCTTATCTATGTCATTTTGCCAAACCGTATATTTTTAGGAATAAAATAACAATTAATAATATAATATTTGATTTAAAAACTATTTTGTGTCAATTTTGACACTATTTGATATATGATTTTTGTGAAATTCATAACAGAATTATATGTTATATCCAAGTTGATTAAATCAACACTAATATATCATAGTAACCTATAAAATTAGTGTAATTAATAAAAAGTCTCAAATTACATTTATTTGAGCATTTATAACATCAATTATGTTAACATTTACTTAAAAGGGTAACTACTGCATCATCGTTGTGTCATAAATAAATTAATTTATTTAAAGTATAAAAATTATAAATAAAATATAATTATGTAGGAAATCTTTGTATCTTTCTAATGAATATTTATAGTCGAATTTATCATATGTATAACCCCATATTAAAAATGTTTTAGTTATTAAACTTTGATTTTAACTATTTTAACTATTCATTAAATAAAATAATATTAAATGTCATAATCTAATCCAAGTGGACCTAAATGGTCATATTATATTCATAAGGTTGTGTTTGGTCGAATTACACTTATCCAATAGAATAAGGACATGTTTTAGGGTAATAGTAATATCATATTTACCCTTAGTTACCCTATTTACTATTAAGCGCGGTAAAAAAACTAAAAAATTACTATTCACCAAAAAATTATTTTTATCTCATTGAACCACATTTTACTTACTTATATCAACCGTGTCTGTCGGATTTTCGAAATTCCATTCACAGAAGCGGTAAAATTAAGTTTTATGCAAAATTCAGTTTTTTAACCTACCACTTAGTGGTTTCACTATTCATCAAAAATTGAATGTTTTCAAAAAAATACCAAAGTTTCACCCTAGGCTAATTTTGGTATTCCGAATCCAAAAATGAAGTCCATTTTGAAAAATAAAATTTCTAAAATTTCAATAAGTGGTTATTACTATTCATAACGGATAGTTTTAATAATATTTTTATAGCATATCGTTGTTTAGTGAAACTCGGTATTGCGTACGACACAAGCTATCGAGGCAAGTCGCGATTTCGTGTAAAGCAAGCCAAGAAAGTGTTGTGTAGAAAAAGATTCCTTTGATGATTTATATAACATAAAAGCCTCGGGTGTTACATTCTACCCCCCTTAAAAAAATTCTCCCTCGAAATTCGTCACTTTGTAACAAACAGATGAGGATACTTCTCCCTCATCATATCCTCAAGCTCCCATGTAGCTTCTTCTAATTGGTGGTTCCTCGAAAAAAAATTCACCAATTGAGTGGTCTTGTTTCGTAGGACTTTTTCGCTACGATCCAGAATCTCTCTCGGTTGTTCTTCATAAGAAAGATCTTGCTCTAGTGGTACAACTTCTAAGCTGAGTACATGTGAAGAATCAGATATGTACTTTCTCAGGAGAGATACATGGAACACATCGTGAACTTGAGAGAGATTCGGTGGAAGCGCCAATCGGTAAGCTACCTTCCTAACACGATCCAATATTTCTAAAGAACCGATATATCTAGGGATCAACTTCCCCTTCTTTCCAAATCTCATAACCCTCTTCCTGGGAGATATTCGTAAGAACACTTTACCACCCACTTCAAACTCTAGGTCTTTTCTTCGGTTGTTGGCATAACTTTTCTGTCGACTCTGAGCAGCTCTTATGTGTTTTTGAATAGATCTGACCTTTTCTACCATTTCATCAACGAGATCAGGTCCTAATAGCTTTCTTTCCCCAACTTCATCCCAGCAAGTTGGAGTCCTGCATTTCTTTCCATAGAGACCTTCATAAGGAGCCATCTGAATACTGGAGTGAAAGATATTATTATAAGAAAATTCCACCAAAGGTAGGTGTTGATCCCAACCTCCTTTGAAATCCATATAGCAAGCTCTCAACATATCTTCTAGGGTTTGAATTGTTCTCTCAGACTGACCGTCTGTCTGAGGATGATAAGCAGTGCTGAAACTCAACTCTGTATCCAGAGTATGCTGAAGCCTTCACCAGAACATCGAGGTAAATCTCGGATCCCGATCAGATATAATAGAAAGTGGTACTCAATGAAATCTTACCACTTCCATTACATATATCCCGGCAAGCTGATCCAGAGAGAAATCCTCTCTAATAGCAATGAAGTGTGCATACTTTGTAAGACAATCATCTATGACCCAGATAGCATTATTGTCTTTGGATGTTTTAGGAAGTCCTGTGATAAAGTCCATAGTAATGTTTTCCCATTTCCATTTGGGTATGGGTAATGGTTGTAACATCCCCTTAGACTTATGTCTCTCAACTTTAACTTGATGACAAACCAAGCATCGATAGACATATTTAGCAACATCTCTTTTCATGCCATCCCACCAGAAGTACTCTTTCAGGTCCCTATACAACTTCATGCTTCCAGGATGAATAGAGAATGAAGAACTATGAGCCTCATTCAGCAGATCCTTCTTTAACTCGAGGATGGGAGGAACACAAACCCGATGCCTGAACTTTATTATCCCATCACAATCAAGGTTGAACTCAGGAACATTTTCTCACCTTCTTTTGTAACTCGACATCTTCTTTCTGTTCCTCTTTAATCTTCACATTTATAGATGGTTGAACATTCATTTGAGAAAGATAAGATTTTCCCCTTCCATTATAATTCCAAGATCCATCCTTTGTAAATCCATAAATATTGGATCTTTTGTGATCCTCATCATGGATAAACTAGCATGGTCTTGTCGACTTAATGCATCTTCCACCTTGTTTGCTTTCCCAGGGTGGTAATGGATTGAGCAGTCATAATCCATAATCAGCTCCAATCGTCTTCTTTGACACAAATTCAGCTCCTTTTGTGTGAAAATATACTTTAAACTTTTATGATCAGTATAAATATCACACCTTTCACCATAAAGGTAATTACTCCAAATCTTTAATGCAAATATTACCGCAGCTAACTCCAAATCATGTGTTGGGTAATTTTGCTCATGGATTTTCAACTGTCGTGAGGCATAAGCTATCACCATATCATTTTGCATAAGAACACACCCAATCCCTTCTTGGATGCATCACTGTAGATCACAAACCTTTCTCCACTACAAGGCAGTGTGAGCACAGGTGCACTGGATAACCTTCTTTTCAACTCCTTGAAATTCTCTTCACATTCCTCTGTCTAAACAAACTTAACTCCTTTCCGAGTCAACTTGGTGAGTGGGTTATATAATCGTGAAAAATCTTTTACAAAACGTTGATAATATCTAGCCAAACCAAGAAAACTTCGGATCTTAGATTCTGTTGTTGGTCTCGACCATCTTTCGATAACCTCTGTTTTTGCTGGATCCACAGATATCCCCTCTTTTGAGATTATGTGACCCAAAAATGCAACTTTTTGAAGCCAAAATTCACACTTGGTAAATTTGGCATAAAGATTCTCCTTTCTCATGGTCTTCAATATAATTGTCAAGTGATCTTCATGCTTTTCCTTGCTTTTTAATGGATAAGAATATCGTCTATAAAGACTACCACAAATTGATCAAGATAGTCTCTAAAGACTCTATTCATCACATCCATGAAGATAGCAGGGGCATTAGTAAGACCAAATGGAATCACTATAAATTCATAGTGTCCATACCTTGTACGGAAAGCCGTCTTTGGTATATCCTCCCTTTTGACCCTTAATTGATGATACCCTGAACAAAGATCAATCTTGGAAAAGTATTGAGCTCCGCGTAGTTGGTCAAATAAGTCATCAATGCGTGGGAGAGGATATTTTTTCTTGATAGTGATCTTGTTAAGTTCTCGATAATCAATGGAGAGTCTCATTGATCCATCATTCTTCTTAACAAATAGAACGGGTGCTCCCCAAGGTGACGCACTAGGGCGTATGAATCCCTTATCAAGATTCTCTTGGAGTTGCTTCTTCAATTCCTGCAACTCAATTGGGGCCATTCAATAAGGTGTCTTTGAAATAGGCAAAGCACTCGGTACGAGTTCTATTGAAAACTAAACTTCACGATTTGGTGGAAGACCCGGTAATTACTCCGGGAATACATCATCAAACTCTCGTACAATGGGCATATTCTTAATCGCGAGTTTCTCACCAACCATTTGAGATAAATAACATTAATTTAGTGGAATCAATACCCATGAAATGGAAGAAATTTCCTCTGGAAGGTTATGTTCATCCTTGCATTGATAGACGATCATAAATTGTTCTGGAATATGAAATGTGACTTCCCTTCTTTGGCAATTGATATGAGCTCCGTATAAAGAAAGCCAATCCATGCCAAGAATCACATCGAATTCCACTAAAGGAAGGATCACAAGATTTGCAGGAAGCACTTTCCCACAAATTTCAATTGGAGAAGAACTATAAACTTTTTACGTGATTGATGTGCCATTAGGTGTTGTCACAGATAACTCAACATCTAATTGTTGAGGTAATACGGTGATACCCTTAGAAAATTCTTCAGAAATAAAAGAGTGGGTGGATCCCGAATCAAATAAAACATTTGCTACTTTAGAGTGGATGGTAAGTGTACATTTCACCACATCATTATTGTACTCCACATCACTGATAGAAATTGCATGTGACTTTCCTTTGTCTTTAGCATTAAGAGTTTTTTAACGTCGACCATCATCATCAACCCTTGGATTTGGGCATTGATTGGCATAATGCCCCATCTCCTTGCACATGAAACATTGAAGTGTAGTAGGTTCATTCTGTGTATCCCTTCCTTTGTTTGCATCATTAAAAATCTTCTTCCCATCATCGCGTCATTCAAATGCCCGATGACCTTACTTTCCACATTTGAAACATTTACTTTTCCCTTTAAGACAACTCCCTCCATGTTTCATTCCACACTTTGAGCATAAGGGAAATCTCATCTTCTTTTCAGTGTTCTCTTTATATTTTCCTTTGAATTCCATTTTCCTCTTCTTATCAAACCCATATGACTGATGGGTTACTCCAATCTCTATCTCGACTTTGAGAGAACATAAAACGATTTCCTCGTAGCTATTGAAGTCCCTTATGGCTAACGCCCTTCGAAGACTTGGTTTTAAGACACTAATGAATTGATCGATCTTACTCTCAGGTTGGATAATAATACCAGAAGCGTACCTTGAAAGTCTTGTAAAATTTTCTTCATAGGTACCAACGGATTCATCATCCCTTTGCTTTATTTCAAGAAACTCTTTCTCCATCTTTGTTCAGAGAATACAAGGGAAGTACTTATTGAAAAATAAGTTCTTGAACTCGTCCCATTCCATGGACTCAATTTCATCCCTTTGCCTCGTATTCTTAATAAGATTCCACCATTGATCAACATCTCCTTCCAAACGATACACTGCTAGGATGACATTATCATGTTCAGAACATTGAAGAACTGAAAATATCTTTTCAGTAGTACTAATCCATTGTTCAGCAACTAATGGATCAGTAGACCTGCTGAAAGAAGGTGGACACTGCTTCATGAAGGATTCAACATAATGTTTCTCCTTCCTTTGCTCGTTTGGAAGTCCTGCATGATTCATAGCTTGAGAAAGTTGTGTGAGCATGGCGACAATATTTTTCATTCCAGCTCCCATAACGTTTGGTTGCTCAGGGGGGACAATCATTGCATTGCCCGTCGCATTCTGCATTAACACGATTCCTTCGGGTTCCAGCCATTGACTAAAACCAAGAAGAATAGTGTGAGCAACACTAATTATAATAGGAAAACTACATAATAAAGAATAAAATTTCATACTTAAGGTCTTATCTTAGGTTATTCATGGCCATTTCTAAAACACAAAGATTGTGTTCTATGCTTAGACTTATCCTTAGGGTTCTTACTAAGGCTTTCACATCCTAGTTTCCAATGGTTGACTATACCTTTCCTCTGATACCAACTATAATGACCCATACTTTACATACATTGTTAATACTTCAAAATTGAAGCATACTTATTACAACATATAACAAAACCACGAAAGGACAGTATAGGTATAGTGTCTTTAGAAACTGGGAACATAAACAACTGGTTCATAAAGTGTCTACACCGTGTCCCATTTATTTCATCATATCTATAGTCCCTTTTGGCATATCTTACTTAATAACCTTCTTCCTGACCTGGGGAAGGAAAACATACAAAAAGGTGAGCTCAAATGCTCAGTAAGGGTAAACAAAAGAAATATCAATCACATCATATACATAAGCACATAACTTTTGGAAATCTTAACCTGCAAAAGAGATCATAATTTCATAACATGGGATAAATCATGGCAGTGAAATGTAATCACAGTAATCATAACTTAAAACATGAAATTTTGTGGCATACAAACATAATCATAGAGAATCATTTCTTGTTAGTCAAGACTCATTGCCAAGACTCTCTTAGTGGAAAAAGTTTATTTCTGAACCGAGTCACCCTCGTTTCACTCCTGTTTCACTGAATCGGTATAACCTACCGTTCCAGCCATGTCTATCTCATGAGATATAAAATCATTACCCAATGCATTGGAGGGATATATAGGTCCCACCCATCTCATAATGATACCATTCTTATGTGTGCCACAAAATCAGAAATCCATACATCATAGCAGAACCCATGTAATAAAAATGGGAATCTTAAACATCGTGACATCATAAAGCAATTCATATAAGATAAAGGAATATAATTCCATAATAATAATAAAATTAATGTAATAATATGGATAAAAATAGAACCCTTTATTATCTTAGATGGAAAATAATTTTGATAAAACACTTGAACTCCATTCTTGAGGAAAATATCCTTTCTGCTTCAAAAACACTTTTCCATTCTTAACATGTCGTACAATTATAAACTAAAAGAAGTTGATTAAAAATAAACTTTAAAACTTATAAGGTAAGCTTATTGGAAATAATGTTTTAAAAATCCATTCATGTCGTATAAGTTAAAAAAAACATTCTTCGTACTTTTGTCAGAAAAGTCAAAAAAGTACCTCGTATGAAAAAAACGACAAAAGATTCCTTTCATATTCTTTACTAAAAACTCACCGAAGGGTAAAAATGTATTTAAAAAATTGTAGGTGGATGGAAATAATATTACATATTGATGAAACATGGATGTGGATGATAAAATACACCCCAGTAAATACTTATGAATAAACAATCTCGGATAAAAATGAGATTGTTATATTTCCCTTACCTTAGGTCCAATTTGCTTTGAACATGTCTGAAGCTCCTATATAATGGTTTAAATAATGTTATTGACTTATTCCCGAATCATACATATTGATATGATATCATATATGGTCATATTCTTAGCTTCTTATTAGTAATATTTCATTATTACTTGTTACTCGGGTCTTTATTGCCTTTTGTTCTTATGCGTGTTTTGCCAAATAAATTCTTATTCTTATTTTAAGGTTATAGATACCTTATATCCAAAATGGTATTATTGTAACATATATCATATTTATTCATTAAATTCATTTATATAATTACTATGTAATGATGATCATGTAGAACGAGTCGCATCACATCGTGAAGACGGTATTCCGTACGTACGCACGAGCGATGATATTGTTCCCATGATCATGGAATTGTATTTAATTGTATTTATACAATTTCATTATCAATATAACTTTATAATAATCATGTATATTTACTCATTACACCATTATACCCATCCTTGTAAGATGATGGTGGAAAATAGATTACAACACGGTGTGGAGACGGTATTCCGTACGTACGCACGCGCGGTGATTTCATTTTTTCGTAGGATGGATAGAAGGTGAATTAGGGTTGTTTCATATTTATAATAACATATCAGTATGTATGTAATACTGATGTTATTACTTTATCATGAAAGAACTAAAGAAGAAGAAGTTCAAGAAGAAAGAAATTGAAAAGATCGGTAATGGATATTACCTCTTCTTTGAAACGCCTCTTTGAATCCTCCACTTAGGTAACTAAGATTGGTCTTTGAAGAAGACCAGGACCTCTAGGATTATTCTAGGGAAGTGGAGAATGGATTTTGGCAGGGTTTGTCCGAGCTTGAGTGCTCAAATTTGTGTGAGGAGGAGGGGGAGGAGGTTCCCTTTTATAAGGGAGGAGAGGGGCACCTTAGGAATATCTAAAAATATTATTTTATATTAAAGTCAAAATCGGTTTATAATGGTTCTAAAGGGTCTTATTTCGAAGGTAAAGTGGGGATGGGTCGAAATCCTATCAACCAATAGGATTTAGAAAAGTTTAGGTTATTATTTTAACCTTATCAATTAGATTTAACTCTAAGTTAAATAATTTAACTTTTACCGTGACTTTTTTGTTTTCTTACATTATATGATTAATAAACTTACTATAACATGCCAAAAGAACCCAAAGTTGTTTATTATTAATATATATATCCTTATATAAGCCATTTGGCCGAACCTTAGATTTTTAGGAATAAAATAACAATTAATAAAATAATATTTTATTTAAAAACTATTTTGTGTCAATTTTGACACTATTTGATATATAATTTTTGTGAAAGTCATAACAGTATTATATGTTCGAACCAAGTTGATTAAATCAACAATAATATATCATAGTAACCTAGAAAATTAGTATATTTCATAAAAAGTCTCAAATTACATTTATTTGATCATTTATTACATCAATTATGTTAACATGTCCTTAAAAGGGTAATTACTACATCATCGTTGTGTCATAAATAAATTAATTTATATAAAGTCTAAAAATTATAAATAAAATATCATTATGTAGGAAATCTTTTTATCTTTCTATTGAATATTTATAGTCGAATTTATCTTATGTATAACCCCATATTGAAAATGTTTTAGTTATTAAACTTTGATTTTAACTATTTTAACTATTCATTAAATAAAATAATATTAAATGTCATAATCTAATCCAAGTGGACCAAAATGGTCATATTATATTCATAAGGTTGTTTTTGGTCGAATTACACTTATCCAATAGAATTATGACATTTTTTAGGGTAATAGTAATATCAGATTTACCCTTAGTTACCCTATTTACTATTAACCACGGTAAAAAAAGTAAAAAGTTACTATTCACCAAAAAATTATTTTTATCTCATTGAACCACATTTTACTTACTGATATCAACCGTGTCTGTCGGATTTTCAAAATTCCATTCACAGAAGCGGTAAAATTATGTTTTATGCAAAATTCAGTTTTTTAACCTACCACTTAGTGGTTTCACTATTCATCAAAAATTGAAAGTTTTCAGAAAAATACCAAAATTTCACTCTAGGCTAATTTTGGTATTCCGAATCCAAAAATGAAGTCCATTTTGAAAAATAAAATTTATAAAATTTCAAAAAGTGGTTATTACTTTTCATAACGGCTAGTTTTAATAATATTTTAATAGCATATCGTTGTTTAGTGAAACTCGGTATTGCGTACGACGCAAGCTATCGAGGAAGGTCGCGATTTCGTGTAAAGCAAGCCAAGAAAGTGTTGTGTAGAAAAATATTCCTTTGATGACTTATATAACATAAAAGTCTCAGGTGTTACAATGTAGCCTAATATTAATTATTTATTTTGATGATATAATTTATTTAGGTTATAGGGATTATTATTATAAATAATTTTTTGAAAAAATTATATTGAAAACTGATATTTCAAGGATTATAGTGTTTCATTTTATTACGGGTTAAATAGTTCTATAGAAATAATGATACATCATATTATCATAGGAAGTGTTCGGCGATGTGTTATTATATAAGTTTCAAGGGCTGATTAAAAACATTTCCACACCTATTAATGTTTGAATGAGTCTATTTCATGATGATACAAGGAAAATAGTTAATTATAAGGACTTCTAGAAGTTTATAGGATTTTTAAAATATCTTACATATTCAAGACCATATATTTTACTTTTAATAGAATATAACAGAGTGATGAAAATGAATCAATCTATATACTAGCTCTGAAAATACTAATTTATGTTTAAGGAATATAAAATAATGTCATCTTTTGTAGAATAATCAATGAGATTACATCTTCTTGATATATTAGTAGGGACTGGGATGGAGGTTTTAATTATAAAAAATAAACATGAAGTGGAACTACATTTTGGGAAATATTTGTGTGGCCTATAATAATAAAGAAATTCCATTTCATTGATTATCATTGTTGAATAAAATATTTCCACAACCTAGGAATGTACACAAATGACGTAGATAAAAGTTCACCTAGATGAACTAATGGTGAATGTTGAAAATTAATTAATGATTATTTTTTATAATCAATGTGTTATTTATCTTTCAAAAATCATGTTTAGCATTTAAAATGAATATAGAATGATATTAATTATCATTCCATTAATAATAATGCCTCAACATAAGATATAATTATTTTATATATTTATAAAAAATATCAAGTAGTGGAAATTTTCACCAAATATCTTATAAGATAATTATTTGAGGAATTGAAGTAGAAAATAAACATTTTTCCTCTACTAATTAATTAAGAATGCTTGTTTTATTAGACAAAATTACCTTTTAGTTTCTAATCAAAGTGAGATATGAAAAAATTTGTACTCTTGAATTTGTGATTCTGAATATGATATATCATAAAAGGGGGGGGGGTAAATGAATTCGTGGGAGGTTTTAAAAATCATTTCCACAGAATTTCTTATAATCATGGGATTAATTTAATTTAATAATGTTACTTAAACAAATAGTGTGGTGATGGGGAACTATAAATGAGTAAGGATTTGGTTTGATGAAATTTATGAAATGGTTTTATTGGGCTGTTATGAATGATTCTAATAAATCTAAAGGGGGAGACTAAATATCCTTTGAGTTATTCATATAATAAATTTTGTATTTGTTGGGAACATTTTTTTGTTAATGTTTTTTTCAGGTAAGTTTGACTGTTTGGATATACTAATAATGTTTCAAATAATTCATTAATAATGATGATGATTATATTATAGCCCTAAAATTTACAAATTACAAAATGATCTTCATGATTATATAATATGTTTTTCAAATGGAAAGAATATGTGAAAAATTATGATCATTCTGAATGATTTTGAATAAATAGTTTCTTCAAATTTGATGTTACAATGTTGAAATTGAAACCTATTCATTGTTACAGAAATGAATTCTATTCACAGTTAAATGTTAAAATATTTTATGTTTTGGATTTAAAAAATTCATAAAATATTGTTATGATGTGTAAATAAATAAGCGGTCAGAGAGTTATGATTGTTTCTGGACTGAGGGTAATAGAAGAATATTTTTAGATGAATACAGTCTATGAAATTTCTAACATAAAAAATACGAAATAGAAAATTATTAAAAGCTAAAATATTTGACGTTGTTCAAAATTACTATTGTATTATTGTTACTGGAGTGTGTTCATCATACTGACCCTACCTTAATATGTTTATTAAAAAGGAAATATGTTCCAATAGAAATGGATGTTCGTATATTTGTGGTTGACTCTAAATATAAATAGATATTAAATATGTTCATATAAAATTTTAATTGATAGGAAAATTTTAAATGAGTGTATGTGAATTCCCCATAATTTATAGAGGTTGGATTCTATAATAAACTCTTATTCTTTTATTTAAAAAGGGGTGTTGAAATATATTTATAGTGGATTTGATAATGTTTTTTAAGTGTGAGTATACAACCATGTAATCACTTGGTTGATTCATATCCTCCAAAAAATGTAACAAAAATAGCTACTAGATAGAGCTAATAGACACAATTTCATTGGGAATACCATTAATAGAGCGAGCTGTACCAAACATAACTACACCAGCCAAAGAAATATTGAATGGAGGTGCATCGGACTGTGGAATAACTGATATAGAGATTCCAAATATATATTATGGATAAGTTTTATGTGAAAGATTTCATGTCTTTATAATATCTTGTAATTGAATAATAATAAAAACTATAAGCTATGGGAGCTAGTTTTATTTCACATTTGGAGATAAGAGGATTGTCGTGGGATTTTACCCATTTATATTCACTTTTTATTATAGTGAATTTCCGTGGTTTGAAGGGAGTCAACATAGTAAGGTAGTAGTCACAGAAATTCAAGGATATCAATAAAAATATTGTGTTCCTTACTTTACATTATTATATCTAAATATGAATGTGGTTGTGTTATAAATCTCAAAAGATCGATACTCTAGCAATTTGAAGTGGTTAAATTTAGGAGAAATGAAATTCAGAATTATTAATAATGATTTTTTATCCCTTCTTAGTGGTTGTTATTTTCATGAGAACCTATCAAAAATACTATGGTTTATTGAAGTGATTAAACAAAATTCGTTCATTTTTTTGGGTTCAGTTACGTTATTAGACTACTCAGTAAAGAAAATTTATATTTATGATTCCACTAATTTTTATTTATGATATATTGTTTTTGGTATTTTAGATATTTCTGTATGTTTAGGAAAATGATTTTATCACTACATTTTATTATGAATCACTTGGATTGGTGGTTAATTTTTCTCATGTTTACAGATATTATGTCTATGTCTAATATATGGATAACCAATGTAAGAAATCTGATAAAGGACCTATTGTGTGCATTACCTCTGATTTTAGGGAGAAAATATTTAAAAATTTGGTTTTTAAGATGGTATATAACTATTTCCCATATAGTGGTGATCAAAAGTTACCTTTGAACATAGTTGAATTCTAGATCGGGTGACATGTCTAGTCATCCTAGGATGGTTCATTACAATGACCGTTGTGGATATTTTTCTTTTCATCTAGAGGATATTATGTTAATTATATTCTATTTATTTTTATTAAACTATTCCGATATTTTTTTATTATTTTTTTTAACTTCATCCACCCTTTTTATATGTACCAGTTTTATCATTAAAAATATTGGGATATTTTTTTCATAGTAGGTTTGAGTTTTTTAATAACGGAAAAAATATATTAAATGATTCGTGAATTCATCAAACACCGCAAATGGGTTGAAAATTTCTTTACCATGTCAATTTTTTAATTTTATTACATCTACTCTTACTTCTTATTTTGGAATAATATAATAATGTATTTGAAATTTATTATGCATTGGGAGGTTTATGATATTCTCCAAGTCAATAAAGTTAAGTAGGGATGGAAATCATTCACTAGATTATAAAAAAAATACATTTTACAATTTTGAAAAGTAATGAATGTTATGGATTTTATCTTTTATTTTATGGAATAATATTATATAAGAATATTGAAATTTTAAATATTCTATAAATTCATTAATATTAGATGTTGAATGAAGCTCATGAAAACCTATAATTTTATAGTTTATAGAGTTCAAAAGTTTACTTATACGATGTTCTGAATAAAGTTAAATTTCATGAGATATATTTTCTAATGTACTAAATCTTATAATTTTAATATAGTTTCCATTTATTTTATGTTAATAACATTATTGTTTTTTATGATTTTTATATTTTATTACAACACGTATCTTATGAATTCCAAAATATGGATCTTATAAAATTCAAAAAATAACTATTATGATTTAAAGAACTCTTATAGAGGTAAGAAAATTTGGTAAATTAATGAATCTTATATTATGGATTATTACGCTTATAATTTGATTTAATTTGAAATTTTTATGTATGGAATCTTTCTGGATGATTCCTACATATTAGAGTTGTTACATTAATTCATTACAGCACTGTAAGTATTTATAAGATATTTGGACAATTGTGGGAATATAATGAATTACATAATCTAAGACCTTTAATATTATGAATTAATTGGTTGTAAAAAATGACACTAACATACTTCAAAAATCCCTCTAATAATTTTACACATATAATTAAGTAGATTAATTTTATGATTGTAATTTAAAATATAATAATTTCTAGAGAAGCTACTTATATACACTCAACAATAGTTATAAAATTTATATTAGTTGGGAATATATTAAAATACTCTAAGGATAATTAATTATATAAATTAACTGAAGTTACATTCACACATGATGAATGTGGAAATGATTAAAAATTATTTTTTTCAATTTATATTTCTGGAATATATTTTTACTTTAATGTTTTAGAGAGATTATGATTTCAAAAAAAATGTTAAATTTACATAGTTATATCACATTATTATAGGAAATATAAAATGTATGTATCTTTTATATTACATAAACATTGAATGAATATTCAAATATAGTAATTTTCATGTGGAATACTTCAAATTTATATCAGAACCATTTAATGTGTTTTGGGAGATTATATGTTATGAAACAATACTTCAATGAATATACATTGGTCAGAGAGGAAAGTGGAACTTATTAGACTTCTACACTTTTCATGAAATATTGAATGAAGTAAAATTGTAATTTATTTTACATAAATGAATATTTTTATAAATATAAATATAATAAATTTTCAAAAAGTTATGAGAAAATTGATGAATACTCTAGTGATGTTTAATATCAATAATCAAGTAACATAAGTTGTTTCAATGGTTATATGAATCCATATATTATATTTTTCATTCTAGATGGATCAATATAATTATAACAATTTAAAAACTCACATTGGAATAGAAAAAGACAATACATTGTATGTTCACTATTTATTTTAATATTATTAAAAAAGGTTACAATGTATCATATGAATTAAATAATGAGTAGAAATAAGATCAATATTAAAGAAGAACACCATTCAACATTAATGTAAAATTATTTTTGATGTTGAGTTACATAAATATTATTTATTATGAAAACATATTTCTTATTTTTTTTATGATGGTTATATAATATCTGTAAAAACTTATATCTTTTAGTTGATCATGTCTTATATGTGATTCTTGTTTACAACATCAACATATAATTTATTTTCACCTAAGCGCAAACTACTAGTACATAAATATCTTTGGTTTGGAAGCTACATGGATATAGTTATGGATTAAAGTGTAAAATTCATACACTCAGTTGTGGGGAATGATTCAACCAATTTTTAATGTTTATGAATCTTCAACAACATATAAATTGCTCTGAGGTCCTTGATAAATGTATTTTAAGGCCTTTTAATAGCCTAGTTGTACTATGTGTCGATAGATTTCACATTGTGGAAAGACCCTGAGGTCAATCAAACATCTTATTCATTAATATTACTTGATTTAGATGATTATTTAATATGCCTCATAACTATACATGCATCATAACTATAAAGGAATAAAGTATTTAGTGTCTATATACATAATAAATTTCATTCAATAAATATATACCACATATCAAAACAATGTCACACAGTAAACATCATATAAATAAACATTTTAAAACATTTTTTCATATCCCATGGAATGATACATAAGAATGGGTGAAATGAGATGATCATTAAGGGTAGATATAATATATATCAGTTAATGATCATAAGTTATTAACATAAAATAATAAGGTTCTAAATACCATAAATAATTAATGCCATACCAAATCAGCCAAGGGTCATAAATCATGAATCCTAAAATACGTCTCTTCCATTACAAATGAAATAAGTCAAATGAGTGCAGAATCACCAATAATTAATCAAGTGTTATTATAACATATCTTAATTACAAGAAATAAGTTTACTGCATACACATATGAATGTTAAATCATTTCTTTAGTCAAGGTTCACATACTAGATAAAAATTGTGAATAGTGTCTTGTAGTGGATTGGGTTAACATCCAATAATAACATTTCCTTAGTCAAGGTTCACAAACAGGAATATAATAGTTGATATATTCCCTTAATAAAAAAATGTTCACTCTCAATTAATGTATATATTGTCTTATAAGATGTTATTCTTTCCCCAATACAATGGATGGAGGGGTAATTTATAGAACATCCATTGAAAAATCAAAAAAATTAATATAGATAAAATAGGATTATAAAAGCCTTTAACAATTAAAAATTTCATAACACATGGATGGGAAACGAAATTCATAGAAATTTATTCATTTAATCACATATTTTCTAAAAAATGGAAATGGAAATCACATTGATTTTATCATAAAATAATTAATATATTTCAATGAAATTTTGTTCAAAAGATAATCCTTAAATAATCACTATTATAACACATACAGAAAAATAAAGTGGATGGTATCATTAGATCATCTCCCATTGGATTAATAGAAAATTTCAAATGGTAATGACATAGATGATTAATAATATTTTTATATCATTTGGACATAGCATTAATAATAGGTAAAATTATATTTTTTTATTTAAATCATTTAAAACTAAAAAGTAATAGAATACTATTAAAAAAATTTATTTTGAAATATCCATTATTATAATTAATATTTATTTGGAGGAGGTTTTAAAAGAATTAAATATAAGAAATATTAGAATGAAAAAATACAAAATCTTATGGTATCCCCCTTTGAGAAACACCTTATTGATTTTGGGATGCATCATTTCTTTAGGAAAGTACCTCAAGATTGTGGATAAAGATGTTGGGATATTTTTCAAAAAGATAATGGTTGAGTTAAACTAATTATCTAGAGAATAAAAGATATGAGAGGTTGTTCCCTTTAATAATTTTGAGGAGTTGAAGTCTTGTAAATACATAATATATTACAATATAATAATGTCTTATTTTAGTGAATGTTGTGCCATGAAAACCCAAATTATATGAAAATATAGCTATGGGAAAGAATTCACTTATCAAATAGGATTTAAAATTTCTATATTATTATGATTCTTATCTCTTTATATTAACCCCTCACTAAACTTTTGAACCTTTAGCACATTAATTAATTTTTACCTCAATTCTATTCATAATGATCAAAAATTAAATTGGGAATACTAATAAATTTGGTTCATTATGATTCCCAATATAGAAACAATTTTATCATATTCAATTTATATAAGTGATAAAATTTATTTTTATAATATTTTTGAAAAATTTATGGAAATATGTTTTTAGAATAAATGCATTTATAAAGGAAATTGGAATTAATTATTATTCCCTAACTAGTAAAATAATTTAGGTTAATTTTAAAACATTTTATTATATACATTATCCTATAAATTATTTAAAACAATCAAAAAATAGTGTCAAATTTAACTGACATAGAAAAAACACATTTTATGCATAAACCCAATTTTTTTGGTAAAAAAATTTATTTTCTCATACAAGTGATTTTATATTCATTTCATGCCAATTTACCACCTATGAAATAATTTATATATATAAATAATTTAATTTTTATTGATTATTTATTCTTAGTCATTTCAATTAATATAATTGGTTTATGATAATAGTAGAATTAATAAAAATATTTTAACATTATTTGGGGCTTTGTATAAACCTAGTGTTGTTTGCAAAAAAAATCTATCATGAAATTAAATCTTTTTAATGATAAATATTTTATCAAATCCCATTTTGTAACATTCTACCAAAAATATTGAAAATCATTCCTTGAAATTATATCACCTTTATATAAACAATTAAGCATTCATAAATCTCATTATATCCTTATGTTTTCCCATAACTACCTGAAATAGTTTTTTCCCACAAACTATTGATCATGTGAATGGTCTAGTTTTACAAAACCTTCACTATTACAAAAATATCTTCTTTTTTAATTCCAAATATTAAAGCTCATTACCTAGTGGTATGATATCTATGATCAATACATGTGAAGGATCAGGTATGTACTCCCTCAAGTGAGTTACTTGGAACTCATCATCAACTTGAGACAGATTTCATGGAATTGAAAATTTAAAATAAACCCTCAAAATATGATCAAAAAATTTCAATAGAATATTATATTTGGGTATTGTCATTTTCTTCTTTTAAAATATCATTACTATAATCCATGTAGATATTAGTAGGATTACCACTTCACTATCTTAAAACTCTAGATCTCACCAATGATTGTCCATATAATTTGTTTTCCAACTCTGTGTGACCCTGGTGTACTACTGATGGGATTTATCCTTATCTTACATTTCCTTATCTCGACGTGGTGTCAATATATTTCATTATCCAACTATATCCCAAAAAATAGTTTTGTAACATATGACCATAAATTAATTTAACTGGTGAAAACTACATATTTGAGTTATTGTTTCTTTTGTAATAAATCCTGACCAGATAAACATGTTGATCAAAAACACCTTTGAAAAATAAATAACATTCTATGGATATATCTTGTAGCGTTTTAATTGTATTATTAGACTTACAATCTATATGAGGATGATATGTTGTTCTAAACCACAAATATGTATTCAATGATTGTTGATTACATCCCCTGGACATAGTGTTAAGCATCAGATACAGATAAGACACAACAGAATCTGGTACCACCAGAATCCTTACCCAGTCCACAATTTATATCCTAGAAATATCATCATATGAGAAATATTCTCCATTTAAAATGAAAACTGATGACTTTTTAATGAAATCATCTATATCCCAAAAAAACTTTAGGTTTATTAGATGTTTTCTTGTGTTTTCCTATAAAATCCATAGTGATGTTTCCCATTTCATTTCTGATATGTGTAATGGTTGTAATATCCCCATAGGCTAATATCTCTAATTCTTAACTTGCAGTCATACAGAGCATGGAGATACATACAGCTCAGGATCATTTTTATTTTTTCCCACAATAAATACTCTTTCATGTTTGTATACATCATTGTACATCTAGGATGAATAAATAATATTGAGTTATGGGCTTTGTCTACTAAATCTTTATTCAAATCCATCGACTAAAATACACATACATGGCTCATGACCATCGTCATTCTCTCAAAATCATGGTTGAACTGAGGAACATTCCATAAATTATTTTTTTCTATATCATTATTTTTACCTCTTGAATCCTTATATAAATGTATGGATGAACATTCATCAAATAACGATCTAATCTATCCACTTTTTTCATTGTTTCAAAATCAATCTTCCATAATTATATACGTTGTGTACATCTATAATAACAATCATGGTCTTTCTTGCATGTTCATTTGGAGTCAGAGCATCATCCACATTTTTTACCATCCTAAGGTCCTGATGTATTAATAATACAAACACTTTAACAAACTCCAACCATCTCTTTTGGTGAATTTTTATATCTTCCATTGTTATTATATGCATCAATATTTATGAGCAACATATCAATTCCATATTTCTATATAAATATAATGAATCCTCATTATTTATGTAAAATATTACCATTTAAACTAAGGATGCATGTAATATTTATCATCCATTTTCAACCAACAAAGAGGAAAAAGGTATAACCATATAATTCAACATGAGGAATCAAACTAGTCCACTACATTGTAGTGAAATCATGAGTGCACTGAATAACATTATTTTAAACTCCTTGAAATTTTCCAAGGATTCTATATGTCAAGGAACATGGATCCATTCCATGTCAACATGGTTATATGATTATATATCTTTGAGGAATATCTCAACCAGCATCAATATTATATAGCTATCCTATGAAAAATATTGATCTTATAAACCGAGGTTGGTCTAGCTTAATTATAAATAACATTATTCTTCTTATGATATACCTATATACCATCTCATGATATTATATTCCCCTGAAATATAACTTTTTCTCCAAAATTTACACTTTCAAATTTTATCATATAGTTTATCCTTCCTAATGGTCTTCAACTAAAGCCACAAATGATCATATTTTCTATCCATGATCCTAGAATACATAAGAATATCATACATAAATGATATAAAATCTATTTAAGATAATATCTAAAGACTATATTTACAAAAAAATGTTTATAGCAGGGTAATATGTATGTCTAGGTGACATCAATATATATTCATAATGAACATACCTCATATATAATGTTGTCTTAGGAATGCATTAATTATTGACCTTTAATTGATGATACCCATGATGGTGATAAATCTTGAAAAGTGTTAATCTCTAAATAGTCGATAAAAATAATTCATCAAAACAAGGTAAATGATTCAAGTTCAGGAAAATTATCATGTATTGTTGTTGATAATGGATAAAAATATGCATTGAACCATAATTATTCTTAATTAAAATAATAGATGAACCAACTACATTTTAAGTTGGCAATTTGAATCCATTTTAACGATTATTTTGGATTTTATTCAATTACTAGAACAAAATTGAGTACAATATAAATAAAATCCTTCAAATAGATTTATCAACGTGTATGTGTTCTATTTAGAAGACAAATTCATGTATTATTCAACTAGTATAAAATTATTTAATAAATACATCACTATAATCAAAAATAATACTAATATCATCAATATTGAGTTTCTTCCCAACCATTTTTGATAAATATCCCTCATTAATATGTAGTAAAAAAAACTAAATTGATGTAATTTCCACGAGATTTTGGTATTCACCATTGCATTGAATGATTTTCATAGTTTTATTTGGAATATTAAAAGTGATTTCCATTCCTTGTTAATTTATATGGGACATATATATAAAGAGATAACTAATGATGAAAATCACATTAACATCCAATATTTTTTTAATAATATGATCTTCATGTGTGACATATTTAAACTAATATATATAATATCCCCAATTCTGGAATGGAGGATAAGTGTGCGTTAACCATCACGATCCATATTTGTGATTAAAGTTATCTATTTTCTTCCTTGGTATATGATATAACACAAAGATTTGGGAATTGATTCACATAATTACAATGTTACACTAATACAATGAATTATATTCCAAATGGTATCTTTGGTTGAACTTTATTATAATCAATTGATCACTTAATTGTTCCGCATTAATTTTTTTTTCTATGCGTCACTTATCCACACATAAAAGATCATCCTATTCATTTTTTATATTTTCCTATGATATTATTCCAGTATTAATAACATGTTTGAAGATGGATATTCTTTCCTCCATATTTACTATCAAATGAAATTTTATCAATTTATTTTTTTCACACATTATGTGCACTCAAAATCTCAACTGTAATAAATTTATTGATCATAATTCAAGATAGTTGTTTTGGTGTAATGAAACGATATCACATTCTGAAAACTATTTAATTTAGTTTCATCTAAGTATTTTTTTATTGATTTTTTCATTTGTTGTTCGTATGATTTCACATGGTTCTACCCATTTTTTTAAACTAAAAACAATATACTGAGTATTATACATTAGCAATAAATATACTAAATCATGTGATTATAAATATAATTTGTAGGTTACCCATGATATCAAAAAATAATTAAACCAATGAAATGTTTTTATCTTCTCATATCACAATGGAATATCAAATGATTTTATATTTTTATCCCCTCATTTTAATTATGGTTTATAATGGGAATGTGAATTAACAAAAGCATATCCCCTGAGTGTATCTATCCAGGTGCACTGTATTATGATCACTCCTGAAGCATTAATTAAATATTGAGTTGACACTCAAAAACAATTTTTCTATAGTGTTTACCTATTTTTTAATTTGTAACACAATCAAATATACTAATCGTTATCTGGAGATTGAGGAATGGTGGATAAGCAAGGTGCAAGCATTCACAGACATAGAAGAAGGCGACATTCGGATCACATTGGGGTTGCTATATGTGGATGTATGGAGTAACTATTTTTTGATGGGGTTATATCAGTAGTGATGATAGAAGTCATAAAATATGTGCAATGTAGAGAGAAAAAACATCCATTATATTCATTTCATGCTGATCGGGTTAGAGAGGTAGATTGACAATGCACCTCCAATGGGGCAGACAATGTTGGTATGAAGAGGAACCCCCACCTGACAGGGGGGTCCAATAGAAGGGTGGTTGATGACATTGGTGGTTGTTGATAGTGAAATGGGCATGCAGGGGAGGGCCCAATAGTGCCAGTGCTATAGAAGGGTGTAGTTTTGAATTCCTCATACTATATATATATATATGGATTTTCCTAATATATCCCTAGGGGTGTGAACTAGGTTATTACCTTGGTTATGTTGTGTGGATGTGTGTGTGGGTGTGTATGATTGTAATTGTACCCTCGAAAAACTCATATGTAAACATGAACTAGAATAGTAAATATCTGTGTTTCATTAGAGAGAAGACAAATAATAATCATATTTCATAAAATAGCTTTGAAATCTCCCATAATTTTCTCCTCACACTGTACAATTCATAGACCTAACCTACAAAAAACATTGTTCATAACTTGAGAAAAGGAAAATATAGAAAGGTTGATATCATATTCTTAGTAATTGAGAATATAAATGATATCAATCAGTGATTATAACTGTTCATAAGATATGAATAATGGTTTGATAAAATAATTTTAAATTGTGAAATTTACAAAAAAATAATTCAAAAATAGTTAAACAGAAATATTTAAATAAGGAAATATTATAAAAATATATAATTTCATAATAGTTAAGAATCTTCAATAATCAATCCCTTTCCAGGAGGACATATAGTAATCAAAAGATATTGTTTTTTGGCATAGAAAAAGTATATAAAAGGATTTATTTTGTCTTGTTTCACTTATATGATTTCAATTGTAGAAAAATCTCATTATTGTTTTAAATTGACTCACCATTCAATAATTTAGTTATTTTTGGTTTATTCCCAAGACTATCATAGTGTAAAAAGTTTCTTAGTAAAAATGTTTCACTACACTTCCCAATCTATATTATCACATGAATTATCAATGTTCAACCAATGAATTAATTAGTTATATAATTATATAAAAACATTTTATATAATAGAATCCATATAAATGTATTCTAAAAGGTCACAAAATCAATAATAATTTCATCATAAAATATTTCATACAAATTAAAAATGTTCCATATATATTTTATCATTTCATCATAGCTGAAATAGTAGCAATGAAATGGGTTTCATAAATATTTCATCATAACATAATTATCCCCTGGGAATGAAACATGTCTCAATGAATCATACATAAAATAGAATCATGATAAGCCACCCATATAAATAAATTGGTGGTATGATAATATATTGCCCCTATAAAATCATAATAGGTTTTAAACGATTATGAAATAATTTAAAAGAACCCTTATTAATGCATCTGAACATTTGGTTGAAAATTGGGAAAATACCATTTTTTAGAATCTATAAAAACTACAATTTCCCATAGTGCTGATAAAACTATTTTCAATGAATGTAACCAATGAAACATGTAATGGAATATAAATTAAGAAATATCATTATATAGGGAATATTCTAGAATGCATTATACCACAAAAGATAATATTCTAATTATAATTTTTAAAAATGTAAAAAGTATATCAAAAGTAAATAATTTAAAAATATTACTTTTAACCATTTGTATATAAAATAAAAGGTAATAAAAATAAACATTCTCAAATATTAATGTATTATTAAAAACTTCCATAAACATGTTGAAGAACATAGATATGTAATTAATATCACAACCAAAGAAGAAGTAAGGTCGACTATACATAAAAACACTTTCTAAATCGTTTTAAGTTCCAAAGAAAGAGAAATCTTAGTAGTACATGAATATTTCATGAATAAAATGAGTAAAATAAATCATATGAAATTTATTTAATAAATATCATATAAGTTCCCAGAATTTTTTTCAATTATAAATAATCCCAATTAAGACTATAATTGATATATAGACCCTTACCTAAACTCCCATCTTTCTTTGAATAAATTAAAACATCTATTAAAATTGATATAAATTTATTTTAAATATATGACATTATCATATTCATAAGTAACACACTATATACCATTCTTTTTTACTTTTCAATTATATTTTGATCTAAAATGCTTCCTTAAAATTATCATTCAGATGAAACCCGTTCTATTTTCTATCCATGTTTCCATTCAATAGTTGTGATCCATAAACCTATTGATAGATTCATCATTTTAAGAATATTATTAAATAAATAATTACCAAAATTATTCATTAGATACACTATTATAAACCTTTATATAAAATATTGATGACAAATAAATTACCTCACTTCATAGTGGTGGTACTTTACACATATGCATGGGTCATGTTCTCAATTTTTTATGGATGGAATAAAATAATGTTAAATAATGAATAATGAATCAAATTTAATTATTACAACATAAAAAAATATATATTTCTATATATATTCATTAAATTCATTATTATAACCATTAATCTAAATTGGAAAATAAAAACTAATCACACCTCTTAATGGAGGACGTAGTCCACATATACGCACAAGCGACATTACCCTTTTCCAATGACTATGGAAGATATATAAAATGTCTATACCATTAACATAAATACATCAAAATATTTTAAATAAAAAAATAAAATAATTATTTTATGGTTATTTTTAATTTTTAGGATGATGACATAGAGATCTTCTTCAGATAACTTTCCCTTAAATACAACATAATGATTATTAAGGATAATTCTTGGAATATCATCCAATCAAGGACCTATATAAAAGGGTTGTAATAGTATTTGGGTAGATCATGGATTACCTAAATAGTTCTTCTGGAATTTAGAAATGATGATAGGATCTTTCCTTTTACAAGTGAGGGTAGTGAAAAATTTTAAATAGTTAAGACATTGAAATATAATAATGTAAAATTATAGTAAAAGTGAAAAAACAATAGAAATTAAAATTAAGGACAATATAAGCTAAGGAAATATTTTTTTTAATATATTATTTTCACACCTATATCTTGAATTTTACTCCCAGAGAACCAATTTAACGTTAACCTTAGTTATGAATTTTTACCTCAATTATTATTCAAAATGAACAAAATTGAAAATTACCTCATTAAAAAACCAGAAAAAACTAATTATAAATATGGAATAAAATTTATCAAATTAAATTTATTTAAGTTTCATAAATTCATTTTAATATGATTTTAAAAAATGTAAAAAAATATTTTTTAGTAAAAAGTATTTTCAAGCATAAAAAATTTTTTACCTTATCTTTTATCTATTTAATAAATATAAATGAATTTAAAAACATTTCATCAAATATATTATACATACATTACATTAAAATTATTCATCAATAGTTATTGATTTAATTTATTAGTATAATAACTGAATGTGTTAATAAAAGAAATTTGTTATAAAATAATCTCTTATAAACTTCAAATGTTATTACTTTAATTTATAACTCATTAATGGCCAATAAATTCATTTTATACATGCATAAAAATAATTATTAATTATTTATTTATTCATATTTATACCGACAATTCTATTGCATATTCAATAATAGTCATATTAAATAATATTATTTCAATAGCATATCATTGTTCATTTAAACAAGATTTTTCCACTAAAGAATCATAATAAAAATACCAAAATTATACAAAGGGATTTAATTAATAAAATATTAAGGAATTAAAAAACCTAATAAAAATGAACTAAATATAATCATATGAATTACATTGAGTTCTTTGGAGTAATTAGGTGATATTATTATAGCCCCAAACAACTCCAACGAACCAAACCGGAGTACCAAATAAACAAATATCCAAGGAATCCAATAGTAACCCAAAAATCATTCTTGATCTCCATCGGTAAGTAAAAATAACCATGGAATAATTAATTGACTATTGGGAATGATTTCACTGAAAGATATTTTACCAAAAATTGAGTACACTAGTGAAACATTATTATATAAATTAATCAATATGAACATCTTATGGTAGAAAGACAAACTATTAAAATGAAAACCGAACCAATAAACCAAACCCCATCTCATTGTAGTCTAGAACAAGCCACCATGTCTCGAGTCACAAAATATTTTCACCCTATAAGGATCACAAAAAGAAATATGAGAGCATGGGCACCTTCTATAAGATCATAAATACTGCAAACACTAAATGATGAAACTAGGTTTTCATATATAGAGCACATTAGTATTCCACAAAATATTATATGTAGTTACGTAAAAAGAAATTAAAATTTTCTAAATGTGGAATATAATAACTAGAGAATAAATATTTGTTTTAATATTGAGATTTAGAATTTCCAAATTAATTACCAATCCAAACCTGTAAAACATTATATCTCTCAATTTTTTCACTATGTTTTTCTTGAAAAGATTTAAAAAACATGATATAAGATAAAGTTAGTTAATCAATAATAGATGTGAATGTTCCCATTATATCAAAATAAGAAAAATAATTAATATAATAGGTCATGGTGACCAATATCAATAAATAAATCAATAATGAGTAGAAATCATCATGTAAAAAAACCATAGTGCCATGTAGTGAAAACGAATGTAGTAATGCATCAAGTGACATTTCTATAGACATAATAGATGAAACCCATATTTGAAATTTACTCCAACATAGATTAAATAATAAAAATATTATCATGAAAAACCATTAATAATACAACTATTTCGATGGGTCTCAAGAAAACTAGTTCCATGCACACTCACTTTCCATGCCACAAGTCCACAGACAAAACCATTAAATTTCTCTACCGATACACTAGACGTGGTGTGAGTCCTCTAATGATGCATATATCATGGTAAAAAATCTTACTATCTAGATTTCAATTACTTGTAAAAATATTTGAGTATGATATTCATTTTAATAGAATCACAATATGGTTCTTTATCAATATCAATCATTTTCGCATGCCCTCAAATCTCATCTCACTATCATCTCAATGCTCCCTCGTAGAAGATAATGGATTTTTCAACACCCATCAGATGGTAGTAAAAGAATAAATCATGTTACATTAAGGTACTATCAGAAGACATGATCACCATAAAGTTCCAAATCATCCGTTCGACATCATCAATTGAATTAAAAATATCTTATATAATTCAACATTCAAATAGGTAATTGATCCTTCTTCCTTTCACAAATCGTCATTTAAAACAAAAATGGACAACAAAATGATCAATTGAATGAATCTCCATAAGGAATTTTGATTAATTATTAACATTAAAAATGGTTTAAATAAATTAAAAAACATGATTTTACACCCTCATTCCATGTGAATATATAACTTATTTCAAATAACCAAAGAACCCACATTTCAAAACAATGTTTAAATCATTCAAATAGGTATATCAAACACTTGAAAAATCCATACATTTATCAATATAAATAAATCATTCAAAATTTTATCCCATTTCATAAAAGTCAATTAATTCATCTTTTTAAATAAAATAAAGGACTAAGCCTTTAATTTCTTTAAGGTAACAATGAGAAACTCTTTGAATTGGAATTAAAATAAATATATATTTCATCAATTTATAAGAAGTTAATTATACCATGTTCATTTTATTGAAATGGGGATCGAAAAAGATTTCATAATCCAATTCAAGATCAATTATTAGATAACATGTATTGGAAGGAGGAACAAATCAACAAATTCTCAAGAAGTAATGAATTGCAACAAAAAAGGAAATTTATACAAACACTTTCTTAGTAAATAGAAAATCCAACCATATTGAATCTATGATAATTTCCCTTAAATGTAGATAACCATATATAAGAAATGAAATCCTGATTAATGTGAGACAATTTCTAGATGAGGATTATCTCTTTTATTAGAACATTAATCTTCCAAGAGATAAGGTTTGGATATCCAAAACACTTCTAGAGGGATCCCAAATGTGAACGGATTTTATTATGTTCAATTAATACATGTTTTGGGTTCATGGGATAGGTTTATGATTTTAAATTCAATATTACGGGAATTAATTACATTTCAAATGGATTATTAGGCTACGTTGCATGGGTAGTTATGAAGGTGCACCTAACTATACATCCCAAACAGATCCACTAGAAGAGTTTGATGGTATGTTTATTCATGCAAAACCATGTGCCTCCATTTGACCAGGTTGCAAGCTCTAGTGGAATGGTTAATCTAATCATGAACCAACTATTCTCCCCAACATGGGATACTATGAAATGTTGTACATTCTTTATTCATGTTTTTTCCAAACTCTTCACGAACCATTTACAAGACTAGGAACCATTAAAAACTCTAAAAACACTAGAAACAACCAGTAAAGAGATCCAATAAAAGGATACACAATCTATTGGGTAAAAAAAATAAAATAATGTTACACAATTTCAAAACCTCACCATCATTGAATTTTATTTCCGTTGGAATCTTTTGTCCTTAATGATATATAAAAAACATAAGTTGAACTCCCTTACCCAAATTGTGAGGTGGACGGTGATTATTCTATATGAGAGACTCACCTAAAGGCTATCAACACACACACAACACAATGATTAACACACCATGATAATCACATGTCTTCAAACAAAGTATTTATTAGAGACCTAGCATAGTTCACATTACCAATATAATATTCAAGGAAATAGTGTCACATGAGAAAATATATATCATTAATCCAATGACGCAACTTCAAACACTCACTAAGGAGAACATCTAAGTGATGAATATTAAAACCTAAAAGTAATGAAACATCCAAAAATCACAAAGTTTCCATAAAAAACATTCTTATGGTCCATATATGTTCACACATATATAAGTAAGGTAAAAAATATAAATTCCTTCAACCATTATTAATTAATCAATAGTAACCTAGTATTTTGAACACTGAGACCCACCCCTCAATGAGGTCATCAAATTGATCTCCATCACCTTTGGGTGTGTGGTCCATCGATGAATCAAATCAACTTAGATACTTGACATCCTTCCAATGATCTATACAGGTACAACAAATAATATTTGAAACATCTAGGTTAGTAGATAGTACATCACTACACTCATAAAAGTGAGATCATTAAAAATATCATGAATTAGATATATGAATAAAAGGGAAAACAAGAAAACACAGTGGAAAAACCAAAGTAATAATATTTGTTTGAGAATAAGTCTATGATTTCAATTGAAGACATACACAAGTCACAACGACCGAGAAGTAAAGAGAAGGAAACCATTATTAGAATATCAATGAAAAAATTACCCAAACCAAGTTACATAAGATATCATTCCAAATGATAAAAAAGTAAATGATTTTAAAAATAGTCATTCCACAACAACAAAAAACTCAACCAGTTTCCACTTTTTCATCAAACACAATAAGTTGGATCAATATCAACCACATTGGGAAACCAATAACTCCTCCACCACATGAAATGAATAACTATGAGGCATATGTCAGGATCCCTATTATCATAAATCATATTCTACCTTTTATTATGGAGTTGTTGACCCCTGATTAAAACTTCCCTTCTAGTTCCCCAACACATATAACTTCATAATGCGAAGGAAATGAACAAACCATCCAATCACCACATAAAAAAACCAGGTTCTATAAACTAGGAACACATGGGTTGAATCATTATTACCAAAAGATACATTATTTACTTGATCATTATTTTTGAATTCATCCCTTTATGTCATTTCAAAAACATTTATTAACCGAAAAACGGTCATTCAAGCATTACTCAATATGAAATAATACAATCAATATGCATGGTTGTGAATAGGTATGGGTGAATAATTTGTTTAAAATATATAGCCTTGTTGAATTCATTATAGATATGGTTATGTTATAAACATATGAAATAAAAATATTTCTTTGTATACACTAAAAATGATTTTTCATCTCGACTGAACCCCAAGAACATGGTAACCTTATCCAATTTCACATCGTATAGATACATCAACTAAATGAAGACTGACTTGATTAATTCCAAATAAATTCTTTCATAATGTTGAGATGGAATCATAACTTCCCACCACTCCTGGAATGGTCCCTTAAATAAAGAGTTTATAAAAATGGCTTGTAGAGCATAAAGATTAATGAGATAATCAATGATACCATTAACTTATTCAATCCACTTTACTGACTCAAGAGAACCCTTGACTCTATTATATGAATATGGATGATAATCGAGGAAGTCAAGGATGCAATTTAAAGGCCGGATGGTCACTAGCACTACCACATGATATAGTGTCTCGGTAGAGTTTTCATCAAGATATTCTACATATATAATTTATGAAGAATCACTCTAAAAAATCGAATAATGAATGAACAATCTATCATTCATGGAAAACATCTAATGAAATATATATTGTTCATCAATCAAATGCTCTTCAAAATCATGGATGGAATAAAACCAGAAATATAATACACGAAAACAAAAATAAAAAAATATATAAATCACTTTACCAATGCATAATATATTTCAAAACACCCATGATTTCACCATTTATAAATCATTAATATTTACTCTAAAAATATGAAATATTGTTATAAATCCACCACTATTTACAGAACACCTAAAATAGATTGTGTAAATTCTCCAATGGTTTTAAAAATATTAACCCCATTATTGAATAATAAAAACCATTATATTTTAACCAAATATCGTACAAAATTTATTATTGATAAATTCTTTTTAACATCATACAAGATTCACTAAAAATCAGTTTTTTGAACTAATAATTTAATAAGAACACAATTTTGGTAAATGAAAATGCATTTCCAAGAACTAAATCAAAACATGTTTTAATCCACAATTTGGTTTTATAAAGGGATTTAAAATCTTCAAAAGGGATTTACAACTTAACAAACACATAAGGTAACGAAAAAACATGTACATAACCTTCTACATTAGCGTGACACATGTGAAATAATTCTAGAATCAATATAATACAGTCCCATGATTTGGATAGAGATAAATTATGAAATAATTCGTCGCATGGTCTAGTAAAAAACACACCTACAAAACAATAATGCATGGTTTGACATCCAAATCTGTCACATAGATTCTTTACAGTTTACCCGACCATGATCGAATAGTTCTTCTTATGTCATTTTTTATTTGAACACAAAATAATATTAAGATTCCCAAAATCAATTATAATCTCATTGAGAATCTAAATCAAATTTTTCATCAAGAACACAATAAATAAAAAAAATGACTCAGGTATCCACATTAGTGGTAACTCATGTTTCATCGTGAGAAGGTGGTGAAAAAAAAGTAATTCAAAAACCGCCTCTTACGTCCCAAAACATTTCTAATTTCCTTTCATCCATGACCCACCGAAAATAACATAATGGATTTCAAGGATAAGTTTCTCTTTCATAGAAAACCCTCATCAGATTCCATTTGTGACGAACCATCAATACCACTCAAACCAATATCTGATCTGATTCTCCACTAAACTGAATAGTGTTTCTAATCGTCATGGGGAATTAATAATCACCTAGGCATAATGAAATAACAATTTGGAATGATTATATCCAAAAATAATAAAATAAATAGATTACAATGTGAAAAAAATCATCATATAAATAAATCAATACATATATCTATGTGTAGAAAGAGATTTTATACGACTTAAATTGGATCGTAAAATAAAAAATCTATATCATGGTGGTCCATGACCACCCACATTGTTCCAATCACCCACCCTCGATCCCCCTATCATGTACCCACAATGGTTGAAGAGAAAATGAGAACCTTTTACAATGATCATAAATCATACAGACAAAAAAAATATGATAAGGGTGTGACCTATCTATCCAAATATAATTCCACCAATGATTGTATATATTTACATCATAATGAAATTCAAATATGCTAAATGTGGAATAAAAAAAAGTGTGTATGAGTCTTAGTTTATAAATTGAGTTTTAAATATTTCAAATTCATTAATCAAACTATGCCATTAAACATTAAATTCATCATTTAAAAACTAAATTTTTTATTAAATGTATTTGAAATAAATTTACAACATAAATATAGATAATCATTAAAATCTACTAATATTCTCCAAATATAGAACTTTCAACAATATTCAATACAATAGAGTCCAGGTGAATAGTAAAAATAAATAAATGAATCAACAATAGTAATCAAGAAAGCAAGGAAACTCTGGTTCTAATTTGTGACAATGAATATAGTGATGTATCAATGATCATGTATATGGATTTCAAGTGTAATATTAGGTATGATTGTGAGTTAACAATAGACTACCTGGTAAAAAAATATTCATGAATAGTCATCGAGCTTACATCTAGTCTCAAAGGTGTCAAGAAAACAGTTTCATCAAACCCCTATTTCATTACCACACATCCATTTATTGAACTTTTCATGTTCTCTACAGATCCTCTAGATGGGGTGTTATCCTACTAATGAATCATATATCTAGTTTATCCAATCAAAATATCATGGTTTATTAAGACTAGTAAAAATAGGAGAGAGAGAAAATTATTTTTTGAGGATCACAATGGGGGTCGTTGTCAATATCAATTATGGTCTCATGCTATCAAATTACAATTCAATATGGCCCTAAATGTCACTCAAAGTAAATAATCACTTTTTAAAAACAATTATTTGGATTTAATAGAATCAAGAAAGTTACATTACTAGGTTAACGCAATATAAGAACACCATAATGTTCCAATGATCCATCAAGAGTAATCAATTCAATTCTCTAACTTTTATTCAATTAAATATTCAAAAGGGTAATCAAAACCACTTCCTTTCATAATTAATAATCATAATGAAAAAACTCCCTTTATAATGATCATTTATTTCAATATATCCTTTATAAATTCTAATTATGTTTTACAACATAAAAATAATTGAGTAAATATTATAACATGGGTTAATTCCCTAATTCTATGAAAATAAATCACTTATTTCAAATAATCAAGAAGCGCCCATTTCAAAACAGCTGTAAAATAATTTAAAGAGGGGTTCTGATAATTTAAAAAAATCCTCAATTTTAAACTCTATGAAAATCATCACATATTTCTTCCAATTTCATCAACGTAATATAATTTTACTTTGGAAATCAATAATGTGCTTAATCCATAACTTTTAATAATGTAACAATGAATAAATCATTGAATTGTAATTAAAATCAATATAGAATACATCAATTTATAAAACCGTTAGAAGGAACACATGCCATGTTAAATATATTTTAAATACGATCAAAGAAGAATTCATTAGGAAATTTAAGATACAGGATTATATAACATGTTTTGGAAAGAGCCACATATCTATAAATTCTCATAAAACAATGAATTATAAAAATAATGAAATCATAGAAATACTTACATGGAAAATCTAAAATCATACCCCAAGATATATAAAATTTTATCCTCATATGATGACCACTAGATATAGGAGCTGATATCCCTATTAATGAGAGATGTTATCCATAAAAGGATTATTATTTTATTAGAACATAAATTTTCTAATAGAGGATATTAGGAGAGCTAACAAACCTATAGAGGGCTCTTATAAGACAAAGGATAATATTCTACTCTAATAGTAGCTATTTGAAAGAAATTAGGGAATTAATAATTATAATAAAAAATTTAGGGTCCTTAATTACCATTCACATTGTTTATTGGGTTAGGTCACATGGTTAGTTCTAATTGTGTGCCTAATTGTGCTCCCCAAAGTGATCCATAGGAAGTGGTACACGGTCAGGATACAATATGTGTTTATGCATGCACTAACCATGGGAACACATCTATTTAGGTATCATGGTTTTGTTTCATGGTTAATATACTTTGTTCCAACTGTGTTCCCCTAACTAGGCTATTGAAAAATATTCATGGATTGTTTTCATTTATTGTTAAACCAAGTTACAACCATGTACAGGATGAGAAACATTTCATAAAAATCCATCAAACGTTGGATACATCTTGTGATGAGATCCAATCAAAGGATACTAAAAAATGGTACAAAACACCTAAAATAATGTAGTATAATATTAAAACCACTATAAAAATCATGTAAACCATCATATTTATTTCATTTTTTTCATTAAATCGATTAAAAAGATAAAGATGAATTCAAAATACTAATAGTTGAATGCTTAGTATTCTTTAAATTATTTTTAAATAATCAATCCCCCCACTAATATAGATTCATTTTATACTTTGTATCTAGGGAATCAATAATGTGGTGAAATAATGGACCACCTTCCTTAACCATAGAGTCATACCTTTTTAATAAAATTTGTCTACATTATATATGACTGATCAATATGTCCAACAATATATATTCCATTGATTATATCAATCGGCCCTAATATCGAATAATTAATCATCTCGATTAACATAAAACATTTAATATTAAACTATATATTTAATTATGAAGTAATTTAATTTCAAATCATTGGGGATGACATTCCAAAAAGTATGTGAACATTATAAACATAGGAAATAGTTGGCAGAAAACTACCATCAATCACAGTTTCAATGAACAAAAAATATAACATGATAAATCAATTAATTATAAAAATTTATCCTAATTTTCAAAATTCTATAAATAAATTGATTAATAATCATTTTTATTCATCCTTGGGACATCAACATCCCCCATAATCCAATAACATATCAACAAGAATGACCCTTCATTTTATAATGATTCTACCTTGATATTATGTATTCATCATTTAATATCTAAAACATTCATCAACAATTAGAGGTAAATGAGGTAGAATAATAGTATAGAAATAAATATAAAGAAAATAAAATTCGTCAATATGTATATTTACATGATACAATCCCTAAAAAATGGAAAACATAGTAGGAATATTGGGGGCTATGATGGCCTAAATGGTTTCTCTCTTTCACCCCATATATAATATATTAATTCTGGATCATTCATAAAATGGTAGTTGTATTCACAGTAAAAAATATATTCAAGTTCATCCATATACCAATTGGGTCCATATGAGGCACCTAGTGGCCACTTGTGGACCTACTCCCTTTTGCACACCCCCTAGGAACATGGTACACTAAAATATTGTACTCATTGGTATATATATCATTTAGAAGAGTCACATAGACAACACTGTGTACCCCTTACACCTAAACTATGAACTCAATTTTCTATGCTACATTACTTTAGATAAAAATTTATTCCTACTTTCATATTCATAAACCTGAAACACCATTAAAAAGACTAAGCTTGTTTGGAACCATGATATATTTGAAACTAAAATTTAAATATTTCCATCTATGTATAAAAATTAAAAATATCTTTTATTTCTAAAATAATAGATTCCAAAAATTATATTTTTCCATAAACACCAAAGGATATGTGTCATTACAATATAGTAAAATAAATATTGGCGATCATTTTGATATGAAATTCATAATGTTTGAGAAGGCATATGATCTAGAGAGGAATAAAGATTATTTACCCAAGTAACTAAGATAATCTCTCTGAGCCTGTTCTCTAGGTTATACCTATGAAAAGAAATAGAGCATCATTATTTTTCAACCATGTTAATATATGTGCACAAAAAATCATCACCTTTTCCATGCACCAATTTCCAAGTATTGTATTATAGTCTAGATGCAATGGTTCATCATTTACAAAATTGATAGAGTATGAGGAGGCACACAAAGTTCCCTAAACTCTATTCTTTTAACACAATTATGGTATAATTTTGTGCTTAAAACTTAAAGGAATTAACCAACCAATGGGAGTAATTTTTTGACTTGGGTTTTTCAAACATTACAACCATTTTAGAAGACCAATTTTCTACTTGTACATTATTAAATAGGGAAATCACCCCAATTTGGAAAAATAATAGGTCATAATTCACTAGAATAATTCTTTAGAGACCCTTAGACATAATTTTTAAGCTTATAATGTATTCCCTTTATAAGATAACAACTTCACATAGTCATGTACTAGGGTAATGGAGAACCAGACTCACTAATCCCTATACTAGGTATAAGTAAGGCCAAGTTACCCTATTCCCAAAGTATGGAGAATCGTCTCCAGTTTTCCATGAATCTAAAATATGATGAAGATGACTTAATGTGATCATTGATATTGAGGTTATTACAGAGGAATAGGGTAAAATAGTTAGCATGTTTTGTTAAAATATCTTATAGATAACTGTGGGATTGTTATATGATTTAGTGACATAGTTTTTAATGTTAAGAACACTAGTATATGATTGTTATATGATTTAGTAACATAACAAGAAAATATATAATTATATAATCAAATTTGACAGAATATTAACATTAATAATTATGATTTTTATATGATTGTTATATGATTATGGTAATCTATGAGATATATTAACATTAATAATTATGTTATATGATTGTTATATGATTTAGTGTCATTGATTTTTTTGATAATATATCTTATAGATAACCATGGGATTGTTATATGATTTATTAACATAGTTATTAATGTTAATATATCTTATAGATAACCATGGGATTGTTATAAGATTTTTACATGATTGTTATAGTTATTAATGTTATATTGGTAATATTATATCATTCACATAAACAGAATTTGAGAAATATGATTGTTATAGTTATTAATGTTAATATGATTTAGTGTCATTGATTGTTTTGTTATATGATTTAGTGACATAGTTATTAATAGTTATTATTGTTATATGGGTAATATTATATCATTTACATAAATATAATTTGAGAAATGATAGCTATGTTAATTTATGGAATACAATGTAATTTAATTGCTGATTAAGGGTTATTCACAATATTTCTAAAAACAAATAACATATTTTGGAGAGTATATGATTAAGTTATAAAATGTTTTTGTACATGAAAATAAGAGAGATTGATGATATTTATAAATAATTTATAGGTTGATCCTAAACAAATTTGACAGAATATTTCATATTTTTAGTATTTTATGTTGTTCAGACTTATTTTATAGAATTGTTATTAATATGTTGAAAAATGGGTGTAATTGTTAAGATTTTATACATTAATTTATATTTTCTTCAAATGTAAATTTATCCATATAGTAATATGTCATTTATCTATTTTCGTTTTCGAAAAAATATAGAAACTAGTGGAATAACTTTTTTATTATAAGAATTTTATGAAATTTTAAAAGATAATTTTTGTCCTTTATGCATGAAAACATTATATAATTATTTATTTATTATAGTATAACATTATCTGTAAATTGATTCAAACACAAATAAATTTTAAAATTATTATTATAAAATATAATGAATGAAATAATAATTATTTTATCATGTCACGTATATAGATGATGAATAAATTTTCCATATTTTGTGAAAAGATATTGAAATTATAAAATTATCCAAGTACCATCATTTTATATTATTTGATAGATTTTTTTCTCCATGTCCATATTGTTAATTTTCCTTAATATTATCAAATTTCTAAACCTAGATTATGTTTTTTCAATAATACATTCATATTTCCCTTTCACTCTTACAAAGGGGATTTTTTATTAACAATTTTTATTATGAGGTTTTCCAAAAAAAGGTATCTTCATATTAAAAAACTTGATTATTAAGCTAATGTTCAATTTATGAGGATTAAATTTATGTAGTATAAAATATAAGAACTCATGTATTTTTAATTCATTTTCATTACATATTATTTTTTATATCATGTGATACTTGCAATGTGAAACTAAAATAAACTATGATACAATTGATAAAATTAATTAATACAACAAAAGATAACCTCTATTGCAATATGATGTTACAATATGAAAAAACAAGAAGAAAAGTACAAGTGGTGTAAATGAATAGATATATAAAAAATAACAAAAATTTAAAATCATTATAATAATGGTTCACCATGAAGACTTAATCCCCAACTGAAACTATAAAAACAACTCAAAATTCTATGGAGGCAATAGACATAATTAGAGAAAAGTAAATGAATAAAATTTTCTGAAGTTTGAAATAAAATATATAAAAATTAAAAAAATGACCTTATATATTTGTGTTTGTAAACTTATATATATATATATATATTCGTTAGATGTATCTTTCCATTAGGTATATTCTTTTTTTTAAATGAATAAAAATAATTTCATGATTGAAGAGATATTTTCAATATCCCTAAAATTATTGGTGAAATATATTTTTATCTCATGCTATTTACAAATAATAAATTAATTTAATATTAACTTTATATTATATATTTAATTAAATGAATTAAATTTTATTTATTATTATTATTTTGATTGGAATAGGTGATTTTATTCATAAAAATATGTTTTCATCAAAAATATTTTTGTTTGGTTTTTTTAAGAAAATATAATATTATATTTGTTGAAATTTTATAAATTTAATTCGACCAAAATGGTATCATTAAATATTTATCATCTAAAAATTATAATATGATTATTGTATGATATTTTTATGATGTATTTGATATTTCTTTGTATAGTGAAAAATAAAAAATTATCATATATTTGCATTCATTTTAAATAAATAATGAAATTTAAAAGAACCATTAACTATTTTTTTGGTGACCATGTGATATGTAGTCCATTTTAGTTAGAACAATATTATTTAAATATGAAATATTTTGATTTTGATATAAGTAATTTTTTATCTTAAAACACATTTTTCTAAATCTATTTTTGGTCATGATTTTCACATTTATATCTAAAGTTTTTCATTTCAATTATAATTATTGAATATTTTAGAAGGGATACCCAATTTAGAATTAATATGTTCAAATTTCATAATCTGAACCCTTTAATTTTTTTCGTCATAAATTTTAACCATGGTAAATATTTGTCAACTCATAAGTGGTAAAATCGGTAAAACATGGTAAAACCCTGAAATATGGTCTCATAATTAACCCAACACTTATATGAAATTCATTTTACGTGGTAAATTTTTATATATATATTAAAAAGTTTACTATATGGAATTTTAGTTCCAATGACCATTGATAATTTTATGTATAATTTTTTTAACTAATCAATATTCTAAAATTGCATGCTATGCATGAATATCATATATTTTATTTTGTGACTTAAAAAAAGGATAAAATATGTCGAAAATTATTATTTATAATATGTGTAAATTATTAAACCATGTTAATTTAATTTAAATATGTAATGATGACATTGTTACCTTACATGAGAATACAACTCTAAAATAATACTTTTGCCAGGCATATAAAAATCAAATGAGAATTTATAAAAAAATATAATGTAATATTGATATAGTAATTTATAGTGTACCCGGATGTTATGGATATATATAATATATAGTGATTTTTTGGGTTTATATTTGGATTACGTTATTATCGGGATGTTTTTAATTACAAATTATATAAAAATTTCATAAAATGACATTAATGAAATTTTATATTGAAAATAATTTTATTGAATTATTTAAAATTAGTAATATACTATATTCAAAATATTGAGTGGGATATGGTATAAATAATAAAAACCTTACTAATTATGATCTATGTATCTTTTTCTGGTAACTATCAGGATACCTAAAGAGTAAAAAATATTGAGATGTCATATTTTACAAAAGGGTGAATGGTGAATTAAAACAAATAGATAGTGGTAAAAAATAATCCATATTTCTCAACAATCTATTTTATGATATTATTATTAACTATCATAATAATATATTCAAATTTTATGTATTTTGTACCCCTTTACATTGAATACTAATTTACTGTAATTTCATAATTAAAATAAATACAATAATTCTACTAACATCACTTATAATTAAAAAACCATTTCATCTCATATAATCTAAGTAATAGGATTTTTTATTGGAAAATAACAACACAAATCACTAAATAAAACACCTAAAAAAGATTATTGATCTTAATGTTTAATTACTTCTAACCTTACAAGGATTAATGATTAATTAAAATGCGGATTTCCAAAGAAGAGGTATAACTTTTAATGTAATGTTTTAGTTTTATTTCATCTTTGACCACCTCCAAATTGGAATAATCCAATATAAAATAATTACAATTTTATCTTCCATATAATAAGATTTTATTTTCTTAGTTTTATAAACAATATCCATTTATTCTTATATCAAATGAGAAATGAATACATCATATGGGTGTGTGGACAATTACATCTCTAAAACCAATATAATTCGTTTTCTATCACCACCTCTCACATTTAGTTATAATGAGGAATTTATCTTATATATATGATATTCATGAGGTAATTATAATTAATAAATTATAATATATCATATATTTTCTTGCATTTTCATCTATTGAGAAACATTAATACCATTCGTGCATATATATGAATTACCTCGTCAATGAAGAAATGTGATTCATTTTTTATCACTACATAAAATTGATGATACATATGATTGTAATCAAAGATATATTATAGTATTTATGATATAAAAATTCTTTTTTAAATATATAATAATAATCACCTTTTTTATTGTTTTTTAAAAAATGGAAGTATTACTCATGTGTACATATAGCCTACTATCTCCTTGATTGTAATGTAATTTATTAATCCATACCAAAATTCATTTTCGGTTTAATAAGTGTAAATTATGTATAAAAATGATAGTTATTTAATTTTTATTATTTATTAAATAATGGAAAAATTCCCCCTTTTACCATTTTCATCATGCCAAATATATTTCAAAATTATTAAATGAATTTTATCAAAATACAAAATGTTGACCTAAATGGTTATGTAAATAAATATGTCATTAAAATATATTAATTATATGGTTTATGTATAAGTAAATAATCCTTGAAAAGGTTCATAAAAATATAATTATTGATATAATTTTCTTATATAGGTTACAAAGGAAATTCATATAATATTTAGACTCTAGGTAAGGATTATTCCTCTCTATTTTATTTCATCGAGGAACATTTCATGTTATGTTCCAAATAATTTTTATTAGGTGTATATATAAAACATTTTTACATCTTATATCATGAATAATTATTATTTCAATTTTTAATCTAAAATTGAAATCATTTTATACTGTTGTGTTTTATTTGAATGTTAGGAAAGTGGATAGGATTTATTTCACAATATTCTCATCAATAATTATTATTAATTATTAGGTCTTATTATAGAATATTATTTGATAACTATTTATCTAAACTATTTTATATTGTTAAACTATGTTTATTTCTAGAAACAACATGGGTTGCTTTCATTTTATTTTTCATAACTACTCAAGTGACTAAAATATTTTTCTTAAATGAAACTTGATATTATTTTTATTTTAGTAAAAATATTTTTTTCATACATATTGATGTTTTTATAATTTCATGTAGAGTTTTTTTCCAATTAGTAAATGATTTTTGTTATTAATTTAAAACAATATTTTGTTTTTTATAAAAAAGGATTAAAATGATTTTTTCTGTTCTAAATAATGGACTTTTTACATATGGTTTGAATTTATTTATTTTACACTATAAGATGAATGGAATATCCTACCACAATGATCAATCAATCATTTGAATATTACTTTACATGTTTCCATGGATTCATTCATGGAAGGTTTTTCCAATTATTTAATAAATTATTATTTGGTTATGTTTTTTTAAATTGTGACAATAATATTTTCACATGAAATATTTTAAAGATATTTTTATGGTATATATAAAAATTAAATATAGAGACATTTATTTTACTTAAAAAACGTTATAGATATGTTGTAATGTTACCATACTTATTAATTATCTTTACGGTTTATGCTCATTTTTACTAAAAAGTGTATTAACATTATAAATATTTGTTTTTAATATATGTATAGTTTTTATTTTTATATAATTCTTATTATTATGTATAACTTATTTATGATTAATTTAATGTAATTAGAAAGTAATTTGATGTCTATTATTTTCTACTAGATGAATTTTTAGGTCTCTTGAGACATTCTAGTTTAGTAATTTTGTGTAGTCCATTTCATTTAATGTATTTTTTCTTATAAAAAGGCATTGAAAATAATATTTCTATTAGGGAAAATATGTATTGTATCATTATAAACTATTTATTATTATACATTGAGTTATTTATATTTTTATGTTATCTATGTATTTAGTCAACATTTAAGGTATTAGTTATATGGAATATTTTATTATTTTTTATCTAGAAGGAATTATTCATGCATTATTCATTCTACCTGCATCATGAATTCCCTTTCTGAGTATCCAAGATCACCCCATAATATACTTCCTTTCCATAGGCTTTTAATAAAAGATCAATAAATTAAATCATGGTTTTACTAGTTGAAATAATAATGTCAATACAAGAATAATTATTTTATATTTCTTGTTTTCAGATGTAATTTGAAAATCTTCTATGTATCTATCCACCCATTGAAACTAAACTAATTGATCCTTCATGATGAGATCTCTGGTAATTTGTTCTAATGTAATAAAATAACCAGTGACACTAGGATACATTAGTTAAGGTGTTATATTATACCATTCCATAATATTGGTAATTAAAAGTTCAATAGATCCATTTTATATATGAAGTAATTGAGATGTTGATTACATATGAAAAGGGCATCATTGAATAAAAATAATTACCCATGACCATTAAAAACGTATATTTTGATTACCAAGTAGTGAAAAATAAATATATGAATAATCCATTTATAATTTTCATTAGTTCATTGATGGATCCTTATGGTTTAGTAAAAAATTACAAATACTTAATTATAAAAATAAAGACCTATTTTTTTGTTTATAATGTGATACAATTGTTTGTTGATGTATAAAATATAAATTAGTGGGTTCCTTTTAAAGTTCTTTGATAAAATTACTCCTTTAAAATCATATAAATCATGATCTATGAAACATTAAAATAGATTAATGTATAATAGTTGGATGTAACAATTATAAAAATAAAAATATAGAATGATCAGTTATCAAACACTATTGGAATTCAACTATGATCCCTTAAAAAAATCATGGATATAATTATGATGGGAAATATCTAATGTGAAATTTTTGTGATGTGATTTGTAATTCCCCGACCCCAAAATCATTGAGTTGGTCAATTATTTTAATACATTGGCATGATTACAAGAAATCAAGTCTGGAAGGACCGATCAGTTTAATTGTCTTGGAAAATATATTACCTTTATGAACATTACATTACATATTCTAACGTAAAATATGGTATAGATAATTCTTTGATAACACCATTATTCCCTTTTCATAACCCTTTCTATCAATCATAATACACATCTTGGTATCCGGGATAAATAAAACGTCACATAGTGGTGATCTCAGATCTTGAGTAAGGGTAAATAATTTAGCAGAAGCTATAATGTTTTTAAGGAATGATTTATAATAAAAACTACATCCCTTTAAACATATACATGAACATAATATGGAAAATATAAATAAAAAATTACCATATAAACATGAAAATGGATATTCTACTTGTAGAATAATCATATGTAATAACTAATTTCATAATGAGGTAATGCATAATGCTGAACATAATAACTGCTACGTCAAGGCCTTGGTCTAAGACCATTCACAAATATTTTGTCAAGGCCTTGTGCCAAGAAAATAGTTTGCCCCATGAGGCTTACCAATTCTACCAGGGGATATAGTAGTCCCCACCCATCACATACTAAGTCCAATTCAATTATCATATAAATTTTTTGAAAACTAACATAAACATTTGTATTAAAATTACCATAAGAAATGAAAATACATTAACTACAAAACAAGAATGGTATGAAAATAGCACATACACAGTCAAACATATCATAACTCGTTCAATACATTATGGATTATTTTATTATAAAAAATCAACCTCAATCAAGAATAATATCCAGTAAAGGATGTTTACATAGTTTAAAATGATCAGTAAAACACTTTGAGGGAAATATCCTTTTTTGTGAAATCTTCTAAAAGTTACACAATTATTAAGGATGAAATTTAACATATAATTTTAAATAAATGTGTCCCATTCCACATTGAATGTTTTTAAAGTTATTATCATTTATAAATAATCATTTATATATAAATTAATCGTTAAAATTATTTTGAAAACATTGAAATTAATTAAAATGATTAAGAAAAATAAATCATTAAAACATTTAGAATGATGATATTGATAATTATTTCCTTACAAAAACCCTTAAAATATTGATTTTTAAAAACATTTATGAATCCAGAACATGGATGATAAATATTTCCATGTAAATACTGACACATAAAAATCTCATATAATAATGAGATGGAGGAATTAATCCTTAATGTGTTCATTATTTTGATCAGGTGTACGTTTAACCTCTTTTATAATGACCATAGTATGCTATTATATTATTCCATGACTATATTCATATTTATGGTATCATAAATGATTCATTTATGACTTTATACTAACCATTTAATAATAATTTCCATGTTAATGTGACTTTTCGGGTAAGAATAACTTTCATTATCGTACGTGTTTTAACTTGTTATTATTAATCATATCACTTATATATTTATTTAATTACTACAAAAACATAAAATAATATTTATTTATCACGAATATATTCTGAAAATAAGTATGTAGGATAGTTAGATATATGAAATGGAATACACCATTTATGGAGACGGTAGGTCATACGTACGCATAAACATTGTTTCCGTTTTCATATCGTATTGAATGTATGTAAGTTAATAATATATATGTGTATATATATAAATATCTTGTAGAATTATTATTTAATTTATTACATAATTAATAATAAAATTTATTTTTATAATCATCATTGAATGGTGAATGTCGAAATGAATCTCATCGCGTCCTGTATACGGTAAGTCATACATATGCACAAGCGACGATATAATTTACTTAATGATTAAATGGTATAGAATTTGATGGTATATTAATTATACAGAAACATTATAATGTTCTTGATATATATATATACAAAAAATGCATCATTATAATAATTAATATAACATAATGTTGAATAAAAAATTACACCTCGTCATGGAGACGGTAACTCGTACGTATCCACTCATGGTGACATTGTTATTCAGAAGATAAGTAAAATAATGTATATGTATATACCATAATTATAATAACTTATTATCATGTAGAATGAACTGGATTTATTATTTTAGTATTGAAATAACAGATAAATAGGCAGAAGAAAATGAAAATTACAGTGAAATAGGTGATAAAATAATTAAATCTTCTTCAGGTGTTTTCTTTTGATTTGAGAAAAAGGGCTCCACAAGTTGTCTTTTTTCTCAATTTTAGGCCTATAAGATTAATTGAGGGTAGATTGGAGGATATTTTTAATGTTTTTGGACGAGAAAATGGGCTTTGTAGGTGTGAATTAATGTGATAGAGAGGTTCTCATTTATAAGAGAGGTGATGAGAACTTTATGGAAAACATGAAATATTAATTTATTACAAAATTCATTTAAGATTATATTAGATCCAAATTTATTTATTTTGAGATAAGATATGATTGGTTTTATATATTCTCAAACAATAGGTTTTAGACATGTTTAGGTCATAAAAGTAACATTGTCTTTTAGATTTAAACCATTTTAAATTACGTTAACTCTTACCATGTACTATTATATAATTATACTAAATGGATAATATTATTACCATAAAATTCCAAGATAACATAAAGAGAATAATTTATTAAATTTGAATCACTATACACATCTTTTGTCCAAACTATAGTTTTTTTGGATTTTTATATCGTTCAACAGAATAGTATTTATTTTATGAACTCATTTATATCAATTTTGACACTATATAGTAGTTGAATTTTGTTATAATCATAAAAACATGATTACTTCAATACAATGTAATTAAATCATAAATCATTTTAAATTGCATCAATAAAATTAGTGGATGGCGTCAAGACATTGAAATTATATTTAATATTGTATTCATAATTTCATTTGTTTTAACCATTCATTAATAATGTAATTAATCTTTCATCATTGTGTCATAAATATGTTTATTTATTTAATATCTAAAAATTATAAATAAAATAAAATGATGTAGGAAATCATTTTATATTTATAATGAATAGTTATAGTCTAATTTATCTTATGTACAACCAAATAATAAAAATGGTTTAGTTATTAAAATTTGAATTTATCACTTTTAACTCTTCTTTAAATAAAATACAATAAATTTCTTTATCAAACCCATATGAATAAAAAGGATCATATTTTTTTCTTAAGGATTATTTTGGTCAAAAAACACATATCCAGTAGAAATTGGACATGTTTTGGAGTTCTTTTATATTATTTTATATTATTTTTTCCTTTAATTACACTATTTACTTTTAACAGTGGTAAATAAAATTCAAAAATTATGATTAAGCAGAAATTATTTTTCATCATATTGATCCTAATTATAATTTCTGATGAAAAATTTGTCTATAATATTTTGAAATTCAATTCATAGAAGTGGTAGAAATACGTTTTATGTAAATTTACAAATGTGCCTTGAAGGTGGGTAAAAGTTGTTAAAAAGATCAACAAAATTTATATATCTAATTTTATTATAAAATGACCCCAATGAATTACATTTGTCTAATATATGTATTACGTATCTATTTTTAAATTAAGATAAATATAAATTAAATAGAATTATTTGAATGAAAAATTCAGTTTTTATGTACAATGTAGTATTTTTCACTATTCGTAAAAATTTAAATATTTATAGAAAACTACAAAAAATTCATCCGAAAATAATTTTTATCAAGTGAATTAAAAATTGAATTCAATTTTAATAAAATAAATTTTTATGAATCTCCAAAATTATTTTTATTGTTGTTCCCAAAAAGACATAAAAATTAGTTCTTTTAATAAAATATTTTTTCAAAATATATAACTATTTTAACAAAACATATACATTTCATTGTAAATATGTTTTATTTATGATAAAACGTTATAAAGAAAATTTATTTTTTATTTTTTATTATTTATTTTACAATATTTAATTGATAAATAAATACATCATTTAAATAACAATAATATTAAGGTGTTGTTTCACAGAAACACAATATTGCATATAACACAAGACAAGTTGGTGTTGTTTGAAATATAATATATTAAATTACATTAAAGAGATAACATACTATGAAATCTTGGGGTGTTAAATTTTTCAAAATACCCTTATAGATACTTTTTCTCTTCTTAGATTGAACCACTTAAATAATAATATTCATAACTATGGTCTACATTCTCGAGTCTTATAATAGAAAAATGATTACTCATCCCATGATTTTCCACTTATCTACACAAGTATTCTCAAGTTATATAAATATAGAATCCTAATCAAATTGGTTTCATCAAATACCTTAATAAATTTATCTTAAAAATATTTAATGGGGTTAATTTTAACCAAGAGATAGAGATTTGAAGGAAGTTATATAAAAAAACATAGTCCCAAACCCAACCATCACATTCGTTTCAACCACTTCCATAGGTAACGAAATTTTTGAATGTCATATTCCTCAGGTCAGATTACTAAAAATAAAAATGTAAAAATCATAACTAATGATCAAATGTATATAAAATTAATTAAAAAACAACTTAAATATAAATATATGGGTTTACAAGAATAAAAAAACATATTTAAATAGTTCATGGATATAATAAACCCTTACAAAAGACCACTATTATATTAACCAAAAAACATAAATTCTACAAAATGAATAACATGCATACCTTACAAAAATAATAATTATAAATCATGTCAGCAATAAATATATTTTTAAATATAACTAAGAGGAAACTAAATGGTTTATTCCTAATGTGTGTATATATGGGAGAATGAGTGACCTAATATTCGGTTAGGATCCACTTTTACACCATGTAATGCATTTATATCTTGGGGAAAAGGACGATTAGAGTATAGCATTGACATAGTGATAATTAAAAATGCCTAGAAACTATCTTAATGGAATTCAGCCAATTTATATATGTCTCAAGGTTTCTCCCTAAGGTATAATATATTTCAATAAAAAACTATGAATCATTGGAGTACATACCTTGGTTATAAGCTATTGTTTATTATATTAATTAATATAAAATATAAAATAATTTAACTCGATTTTATATAAATAATTAATTATTAGAAATATCAGTGCTTAATGACAACTTTAAAGGAATCATGATTGAAATATTTATATTTAATATTTGACTACCACATTGAATGATCCATACAATTAACTCATTCTATTTAATTATGGAATAGACATATTATACTATGATTGAAAAACATAGTGGTTCGATATCTCTATGTCACATGAAATGATATCCCCTACCAAGGCATACAATATTATGTACTTCAAATCATATTTTAAACTCATATATATATATATAAATATATTTATATCATCCCATATGATAAAAAAATATTACATGATAAATACTCATGACATAAATCATATCATCATTAATCTCCCTCTTTTTCTTAATCCCATGTGACATTGATTAATTTCACCTCACATTGAATAATATATAGTATCTTTTGAACATATATCCAAAACTACATTTATGTATTCACAAATCATATTCATAAGGTGATCATAATATTCAGATCCAATTACATAATATTTAATAATTTTTAAATATTCTTCAAAAACAAATTTAACAATTAACATTATATCATTATTAAAAAATCTATATGAGTTTCATAAAAAACATTATTTACTTAATAATCAAGTCAGTTTGTAATGCCCATTGATTTTAACAGAATAGATTTATTTTTTATATATTATATGAATCAAAACATAAATATTAGAAAATAAATTAAAAAGTAGAGACGTTATTATATATAAATTTTACAATTAATACAATTTCATTAATATCTAGCATAACACCCTCTACCTTTATTAAATAAAATACTATAATCTGTTAAAATATAAATATTTAAATACAACCATTATAACATATCCTTTAGGTTAGTGGGTATTAATATGATGGAAGAAATTATACAAAAATATATATTCTTCACAAGTAAAAAAAATTAATTGTTTGATATTGATTTAAAATAAAATGGGAACCATTTGAAAGAAAAAGAATTTTTTCCAAAAAAAACATATTTTTATAATACTTTGTCTAAGAGTGCGTAGGTCACATGGTTTTAAAATTTTGTTTCCAAAATTTTATTACATTTAATTTAAAAAAAATACATATTTTATATACATATACATGTAAAAAATATCATTGAGTAATTTTTTCAAAATTTTCTGAAAATATTAAAATTTTTATAAATAGAGAAATAATCATTTAAATTGAAAACCACATTTTATTTTAAAACTAATTATCAAGTTAATTATAATTTGAATATTTTTAATGAGATTTTAGATTTTTTATAATAAAATTAAACAAATTTAGTTATTTATTATCAATTTCATATTTAATTATGATAAATCTTTTAACCTTTTTAATTCTTACTTTGGAAAAAGTTATTTTTATGTCTCAACATATATAATTTAAAATTAAATTCTTCCACTTATATGAATGTAATTAATAAATTTGGAATTTATAATTATAATAATATTAGTTAATATTATTTAATAAGTTGAGTATAATTTTTAACCATAATAAATAATCAAAACTATAAAAATTAATTATCATGATACAAGTAAAAACGTGTTTACATGGGGTTAAATTAAAAATATAAGGGTCTAAAATGACCCAAAAAAGTATAGATAATATTTTATGGTAATATTTGGATCTTATATATTATATGGTTTTATAAATTCCCATATTATAGGTTTTTTCATTTTAAAAATCATCGGTATGAAAATTTCTGTTGAAAAAATTCAAGTGTGTCCTCTACAATAATTATAGAAGTCCCACCCCACTCTTCTAATCTTAATATACCCAAATTAAATTTGTTAATTGAATAGATACCAATATATATTTTATAATAGTATAATAAAAATATATATTTCTTAATTTTTTATAAAAATCATAAATGAATTATATATAATTCTCAAGAGACTCTCCGGATAAAAAGTAAAATTCATGTACTTTCATTATTGTCGTATTTATTCATCCAACTCTTTTAAATATTCTCAAAATATGATAAAATAATACCAATAGTATCAATTATATACTAATATGTTATTATAACAATGTAATATCTAATATCCACCTACACTTCAATCAAATGGAATATGAATCCATCGATCTTGTGTGTGATGAACTACAACCCTGTAAACCAATGTAATGTTTTTCCATCACCACATTATAAGGATGTAAATAAAGATAGATTTAACATATTGAGTTGATGTTTATGGTATTATTCTTCTTATTTAATTATGAAATTTTTAAACCTTATTACTTTCCATTCCATAGGGGATATGATAAAATCACTCATGTGAACAGTATACTTCCTCCTCATGAAATGATGTGATTCGTTTTTCATTTCGCATTAAATGGAAGGTATTGAGGATACATATAAGGTATATATGTTATATTAAAAAACTATACCAAAATATATTATTACAATATAACATCTTACTTGTTAAAATTTTATTTTTTAGAAAATTATAATGTGTCTCATGCTTATTTCGCATCTACCGCGTCCACATAGTGATGTGAAATTTTTTTCTTTTATTTTTAAATGGATGGTAATGAAGATTCATTTAATTTAATAGAAATTATTTATATAACATAATAATGATTATCTAATGTTAATTTAATTTTTATTTTACTTTAGTTCCATCCATTGAGGAAATGGAAATCGTGTTCACCCATACGTACAACCTATCATCTCTACAAATATTGTAAATCATTTTTTTTATTAAATTTTTTAGATTAATAAATTTTCATATAAAGTGAATATATAATATATTCACAAAAAATTTTAAATTATAAATTTTATTTAATCATTATCACAGTGTATGAAATGAAATTTCCAAGCAAAAACATGCATGAAAAATGAAGCAAATATCACCGAACACATTGATTTTAACAAAAAAGTATATTGATCCTAAAAGATTGTAATTATATATTATATGGTATTAAATATATGATTATGGTAATTTTATGTATTTATAAAAAATTTATATTTATTATATCGGAGTTATGGACATGTATCAAAAGGAATTTGTACATGTGTTAAGGGTTTCTCATCTCAGTTTAACATCTGTGAGACATATTCCATATTTACCACATAGTTATTTTTTTGGTCAATATAATTACTTATTTATGTGTTATTTCATGAATCCAATTAAATTAATGATATTAAAATTTTCATTATATGTTATTTATTGAATTAGTATTATGATTCAAAATTAACGAATGTGCTAATGTATTATTACAGAATATTGTCTTTCATCATGATTTCTTATGATTAAATTTATGAAGATAAATTATTATGTTATATCATAGAATTAAATCATGAATTCTGTTATCCTCTAGTTATTGAATACCATTTCAACTTATAGTTCCATTTTACTCTTTTTGATACATAAATTTATTAGGAAAATTATTTTAATAAAATAGAACATTGTTTATCCTTTCAGTGGAAAATAAATTTCTCTTCAATGTCTGTTTTTTCAAAACAAAATTGCAAATATGAAATCAATATAATTAAGATAATTTAAAAAATAAATGTACACCAGTTATTCTATTTTAATTTAATTATATAAGGTGGATCTACCTATCATTTTCCAAATAAGTTGAATTTTTAATTTTTCAAAAAAATGAGAATGGAATATTTGTTTTTACATCCATGGCCAGCATAGAATTTTCATTCATCATGAAAAATAATTGATCTAAAGCTTCTATTAAAAATCTATAATGATATTTTCAATGAAAATTTTATTCCTAATATTCTATAAATAATCTCTTTTTAATTTACTTTCAATATGATTTTTTTTTAAGAATGGCTTTAATTAAATTTTTTTAATTATATTATGGAATAACAAATAGTTTTAATGTACATAAATATAACTCACATGAAAAATTATATTATGGTAGTTTGTGATGGGTGGGGCCTTATATGGTCCATTAATACATCAATATCACTCATTAAGAAAATTAGATTGTGTTTTTTATGAGGCCTTTCCCATTTTTATAAGATATATTCGGACGAGTCCATGATAGTATCGTTATGATGTAAATCATTTTAAATTACATCATTAAGAGCCTATTTCGTGATGTTCTGTTTGATTATTCAATTACATAGAATATACATCTTATGAATTATTATCATGTTACTTTTTATCTGAATTTTTTTACTACAATTTATTCCATCCAACAAATCTTAATAAGTTTTAATTTTACCAACATATTAATATCTATGGTTAATATATTGATTATATATAATGTTATTCAGTTATTAGGAATTCCCTATGTATGATTTATTCAGTATTATTGGTAAATTTCACTATATACATTGACTTACCTGTCATAGAGATCACCTATTTCTTCTATTTTCATTCCGTGGGATTTCATGAAATGTTTTATAAATGATTTTAATGGATATTCTATATGTAATGAATAAGATATAAATGAAATATTTTGTTATGTTTTATGTAATCAAATATATATGAAATCGATGTCTATGTCTAAAGAATCAATACTAAATAATTATTTTTTCCATTGGGATGTAATTAATTATATATAATTAAATTTTAATAAGGTAACCAATGAATTTTTCATTCTATGTTAGGGATAAATGAAGTTGGTATCATAGGAATTTCAGTACAAATAATGTGAAATATATTTATAAAAATATGAATTATGGAATTTACCCTTATGACTTAATTTATGAATAATTCTATGTATAGTATAATATCTCAATGTTTTAGTAGGTAGATATTATGATGTTTTCCTAGAAATAAATCCATTTTGGGATACTATAGGTGGATGTTATTTTGGAATTTATTTAAAATTTTGTAATTACTCCAAAAAAGGATTATCAGACGTGGATCTAGTGTTGACTAGAACATGATAACACGACTTGCATCAGATATATTTGAATCTCCTAGTGTATAATATAGGATGAAATTAAATTTTCTATAGAAATTATAGTGAATGATTTGAAAATATTTTTACGGAATAAAATAATTTTCATAGAAATAATGTATATGATTAAATGATTATTCATGCATTAAAATCATAAGTTATGATATGTATTTCAAAAGGATTATGATTATACATTATGTTTGATAATGTGGGGATCTAATATAGTGTATTCCATTATTTATAAATGTTTTATATAAGAATGAATGGAAGTCGTGTCATTTCAAGTAACCCATGAATCGATTTACCTTTTGGGAAAGATAATGAAGCTTGAGTTAGAGCTATAACTAGAACTGGTCAATTATAACCATTTTAGGTCATTTGAAATATATTATAATAAATAACATTTCTTGTATGGAGAAGACCCATGTTATACCACATTGTGTAACAATGTATTACCACATTACGAAGTAGTGTCATACATGATTTAATGGGATTTAAAATTCATTGGTAGCTACGAAATGGATAAGTTCTATCGGGGAAATATTTATTTCATTTGGATGAAATTAAAGCCTGAATGTTTTAGCGACTGTTAATCATATCTTAGAAGACATGTATTAATAGTTCTCATTGATTCAAAACACTAACGATGAATAAGAAATTATAATCAATATATTTTACTAAACTATAAGAAATGTATTTTCCTAGAAATAAATGAATAGATGTGGGTAAAAATCCCTATGTCTAAGAAGATAAGATTTTAAAAAATATTTATAAGCATTAATCCAAATTTTCATGTATATAATGACATTATGAAGATCAAATACACAATAAAAAGAGAAATATTTATTGTTTTATAGATAGCATTATGTAATTTATTCAATGAAAACTAGTCTCCCAAATATTATCATCCTATGAGGACATGGTATCATGGGGTATTAAGAAAATAAAATAATTATACAATACATATATATTTGAATGGAATTAAGAGTATAATATGATGAAAAAATAATAGAAAATGGTAAAAAGGGAAATTAAAAGATTTCCACATTTATAAATTTGGAAAAAAAACCCTGGTACTTTCTTAATCATAATGGGAGTGTTCTACATGTGTGTAGAGAAACATCAACATGATATTAATTAAATGTGTAATAAATAAGTTTCTAACTTTCGATGGTTCAACTATAATTAGATAGATCCCTACACAAATTCATGTCCCAATCATCAATGGAATGTACCACAGATGAAGCTAAGAGATCAATGTCAACATTATGCTATTACTATATCTAAAGAGAAATGACTAAATTGGTTTGTATTAATATTAAGGATTTATATTACAAAGTTGTTTTTATTAATGTTTTTTTGTTATAATAAATGAGAAATTTATAATAATTTTTTCATAATATTTATTATTTTAGTAATTGAAAGAATATATTGATTTGGATTGATGAAGAAGATAAGTGTTAGAGTTGAAAGTTAATTTTATTTGAAAAATAGAACAATTGGGAGGAGAGAATATAATATATTCCTAATGTTGAGATAATAATGATAAAGAAATATTTATAAAAGAGTATTGGTGACCGTGGAATTTTTGAGTGATTGGAATTTTATATTATCATTATTATAGTTTATTTCATTTCTGAAATTAGGGAAAAATTTGATAATTTTATATTTTATTTATAGAATAAAGACAAAAATATTTATCTAAATCATGTATTTTTAATTAATTTTTAAACACGATAAAAGAATTCACATATATGTAATGTGACCTTATAAGATACATTAAATTTTTTGAGGAATATATTATTAAGTTCATTTTGTAAATACAGTGACCTTGTAAAATATTGGTCTATGGATTTGGATAGACATATTTTGGATGAGTCCTAATGTTAATTATTTATGAAATTTATTAAGTAGAACATTGGGGATATTGTTGAGGCATAATAAAATATTGTACTTCTAGGTAACTAATGATAACCATTTTGATGTTTTAAGATAACTTATGATAGGAGGAATCCCTTTCCATTATTTTTAAGATTCCTTAAGAGTTTATTTTATTGATTCATTTAGAAAAATTAATATTGGATATTCATTTTATTATGTAAGATAATATGTGATAATTGATCAATGAACCATAAAAGTATGAAATTGTACCTATGAAATACAAATATATCATTTAAATAGGTTTTCTCATTTTCATTGTATAGATGGAAAAATAATTGCTCACCACTATTAAAATGATTTTTAAAAAAATTTCGTAGTGCCTTCATTTACATTGAATCAAATTTTATTTTAATTATTTTAATATATATGGATTTTTGGTTATTAAATTTCCATATCATTAAAATTATTGTGAACAATGGTATTATTAAATCTCTATGATTACACATGTTATTATTATTTTTCTGTATCTTCACATCCCACCAATGTTTTCCAACATGGAAACAGAGTTGTGTATTATTTTTGATATCATTCATGCATTCAATTTTCACTTATCATGGGGGTGATTTATTAAAATTTTTATGACATGGTTTTTCCACAATGATATGACATAAGTTGACCAAAATTGAATTGTGAGGATGCAATATATTCATGTGGGTGGAATTTAACACCGAGATATTTTAAAAGAAGTCCATTTTTTATAATATATTTGAACAAGAAGACAATTTTAAGAAATAAATATTATAAAATGGGAATTTATGTTATATTTTATTATAAATAAATTTAATCCATTTTATATCATTAGTATCATGCTGCACTGGGTGTAAAAGAAACAAGATATTCTGATGAAATATTATTATTTTTAAATGATCATTATAGCCATGTTTTTAAGTTGGTAGGTATAAATATGAATAACTAGATTATAAAAATTAAATGGTTTACACAAGTATAAAATTAATCAAATGGTTATAATGTAATTTGATATAAAATAATAACAATTTGAAAAAAGAATATATATTTTTTTTTTCTGAAAAACAATTTTCTTTCTAAATGGAGGTTTAGTCGTACATTTTGAACAATATTTTAAATTAATTTTTACCACATTTAGAAAATTTATTTGAGAAAAATAATTATTTATTCTTAAATGTCCAAATTTTGTGTGGGTGAATTTTAAGATCATAATTATTTCTATATATGTCTTTGGATCTTTTATAAAAATAATTTTTATATGTTTTAGAATATCATGGTTTTATTTTACAATAGGGATTTTTTGGGTAAAATTGGATAATTTTGGAGGGTAGATGGGGTAGTATATGGCTGGAGAATGGTTTCCCAAACCATTTTCCAGTGACATCAAACAGATTGAACCCAAATAGAGTGGATTCACACTGTTAGTGAATGGTTTTTCAAATCAATAGCCCTCTTGGAAGTAACTGTGTGACCTCAGAGACGATGTACACTATTAGGCAGATGGTTAAGGACAATCTTGAACCCCTTCCAATTAAACTCTACTTGTATAATTAACTCCCAATACCATTAGATTAAAATTTTACAAACCCCCTAGACTGCAACCTAATTCAACCAGACTCAAACCTAACTCATTTCCTAATGTTCAGGAGGCTCCTAAATGGGTTATAAGGGATACCAAACTCTTTTATTAGTGAATAAATTATTTGATTGAACAATATGATCCTCTCTCGATATTTTATTTTCATTCCAGTTTGTTTCCTCCATCAATCATGTCATTTCCTCATCGTTTTAATGGATTCTTTGCAATGTTGGGGAAGATTTTGATCTAGTATTTCATAGATCTATTTTTTATATTCTATCATCGGTTTGGAACTAGATCTTTTACATAATTTTGGAATTGAACATTCCACTTCAACTAGGTTATTCTCGGTGGAAATACTCCATCAACGCTCATGAGGTATGTGGGCTCAATTTAAAAATCCCATAATCATTATTATATTATGTATATCTCATTGTGAAATTAAAATTTCCATGATTGGGAAATTACATATTAAATTTAATTGATAAAAACATTTCAATGAGATAATGAAATTTTTTGACATTGGGAAATTAAACTTACACAACTAGAAGAATATTCTACGACCACATACATATAGCCACAGTTTTAAAACACTAGACAAATAGTCTACGACCACGGACATATAACCACAGTTTTAAAACAATGGCAGTATGTCTTCTTATTATGGGAAATAGCCATAGTTTTCAAAACCGTGGCTATATCCCACACATATATACATATTTATGTGTCCAATATCATAGATTTGGAAAACCATGGCTATATGCCTTTTATGAATGGTTATAGCCCCAGTCATGAAAATTGAGGCTATAGGTCTCCTGTACTTGCACAAGAGAAATGATTTATTGCCAAAAATATGGTGGGAATAATTATTGCCACAGTTTTATGGATAGATATATAGTTTTTAATAATATATATAACATATTATATATTGTAACGAACCGTTTTTTTAGAGGATAAAATGCGTAGGTTTTTGAACTTTTTCTTTTATCAGCGGGTCGGTTTTAAAACTGGGCTTCGGAACGACGTCCCGAGTTCTGGAGCCATTTTAAGCGGTGACACTCGGACCGCGCGCGGTAGGTTTAACCGTGCGGGTGGGTGCGTTTTAGTTTTTGTTTAGAATTAAAATAAATGAAAATAAAATAAAAGAAAATAAAAAAAACCTAAACACCTCCCTCCCTCTCTCTCGGCCAGGACCCGCGATGCACCCCCTCCTCTCCCCTTAGCCGCGCGCGCGACCCCCCCCCCCCCTCCACGGCGTCGCCTCCTTCCCCGACCTCTCCCATTTGTCAATTTCCACCGGATCTCTACCGGTTTCCGGTTCGAATCACCACGGTAAGCTATTTTCTCCTTTCTCCTCCCGGTTTCCGGCTTCTTTTCGACCTAATCGGCGCCCGGTGAGGTGCGGCCGAACCCCAGGGCTTATAGGTGATCCAGTTTTTCATCTTGCTCTTGTTCAAGGTCAGCGCATAAGGTCCGTTGGGACTCCTTGGCGCGCATTCCGGCAACCGCCGCCAAAGGCGAAGCGGTTCGGGTGGTTTCGGATCATCGAAATGGTTTCGGGGTGAAGTTTTCACCTTTCCCTTTGTTTTGCACTTGTTAAATTTGGGGCTTTTGATGTTTATGAGCCCCGACTTGATGTTGGCAGTGCTTTGAGCTCGCGGTGTGGGTTCGCCTTCGTTTTGGTTTGTTGCCAACACCCGAGGTAAGGGTTTATTATTTTTGGTTGGTTTTACCTGGCTTAAATTGGTTTATCATTGTTTCCTAAGGTTCGTACTAGTTTTCTTATAGTGTGTTGGAGGTTTCGGTATGATTTCAGGCTGCCGGTGTTTAGGCGACTCACCTGCGCAGGCATAGGTACATATTTATATGTACGTGGGTTCCCCCGGCGTGCGTATATTTGTCCATGGCAGCGAATATACACACGTACGGGGCTAGTTGTCCCCATTACATATATAAAAAGATCCTGTGCAGGTGAGTGGAGACAGACTTATGTGTATAATCATATGTGTAAGGATCTTCTTGCGCACACTCATGGCCATGCGGAGCATGTGCATAGGGGCTAGGTGTCCTTATACATCTGTGAAATCACATATGCCTCGTGGGGGAGCAGTTGCGGCAGCTTTAGTTAGAAAGCGCCAAGAGCCGAAGTGGACGGATGGATCCACCTTGATGTAGGGTCGCTCTCCTTGCCCTTTAAATTTATGTAATGTAATAGTGAGTTTAATATTGCACTTAGCATTTTAATTATGCAAGTTTAGTTCCGATTAAATGCTTCTGTGCAAATCGTGTGAATTGCAGGAATAAGATAAAAGTGGTTGCTTGGTCACTAAACTAATGATTTAATAATAAAACCCCTCTTTCGAGGTGTGCTGCCTTCAATCTAAAAATGTAGCAATAGAATTTCATGATTGCCTTCCTTACTGTTTAGTTTCTTAACTTTGTTAAGTGTTTAATGAGTTTTAAAGTAAATGCTAAATATCTCTAAATGAATTGTTTGATGAAGTAATGACATGTTTTCTAATAAAACTCCTCCAATGGAGGTGAGTTGCCTTCAAAATAAACGTGTAGTAGTAGATTTCCTTTTATGTGATTGCTTGCTTAAAAGTCTTATGACTCTTTATGCTTGAAATTATACTTGATAAATAACATGCTTGTACTTGTACCTTACTGGTTACCTCAAAAGACGCTGCTTCTTGAGAAATAATAAACGAGCCATGACACCTCTTAAGTTCATGGATTAACATGTAATTAGAACTTTTAGGGTAGGGTGTTTACCCCCTTCCCTTTACTTCAGCGCTTATGTCATGCCACGTCTTGTGTCGCTTGTCGCAACCTTCAGGCAATGCCTCTTTATTTATTATTGAAATTCTTGGGTTGTTCGCTCATGCTCATTGTGGCCCTCGTTTATGCTAAAGTCCACCCTAGGTGCTCGCCTTTCCTCTTGGCCACCCCTTTGGGTGTGCCCCGCCTAAATACCCATTTTTCCTTGTTCTTTATGTTATAAATTTTATGTAATAGTTTGAATTGAATGTCTTGCTTGAGCAAGTTTGATAGCATGTACCATTTAATGTCATTAATCACCAAACATAGAGGCATGTTGATGCCATATGCTTTTGTTTACCTTCTATTGCTCGTGCAAGTTACAAAATGTTGAACAAGGATAATTAATTATGAGAATTCATTATAAAAAGTTGAGATCTGATTTTGATGACCAAATGTGATACGGGGTGTTAGACATGGCGATCTACACCGAACGATTATCTAGGTGTTATACATGGTGATCTACACCAAACGTAATATGGGGTGTTAGACATGGAGATCTACACCGAACGATTATCTAGGTTTTAGACATGGAGATCTACACCAAACGTGATACGTGGTGTTAGACATGGCGATCTACACCGAACGATTATCCAAGTGTTAGACATGGCGATCTACACCAAACGTGATACGAGGTGTTAGACATGGCGATCTACACCGAACGATTATCTAGGTGTTAGACATGGCGAACTGCACATAATGTGATACGGGGTGTTAGACATGGCGATCTACACCGAACGAATGATAATAATGATTTATGAAAAGAATGAGAGATGTGGGTAAAACCCGAGTGATCTGTGATCAAATAAAGAAAGGTAAGAATGAGTGGGTTTCCAGTCTAAGTTGAAATGATAAGTGAATAAATAGAGTAAGTGAGAAAAGTGATAAAAAGTGTTTTTATGCTTGAACCAAATTTACTTGTGTTGTTTTAAACAGGTTCTCATCCCAACTATGGGACGAAGCAGGTAGTGCCGCCAGGTGTCCTTTCTGGAACCTGGACGGGCGTTTATTGTTTGTATTGTGTCGTTATTGTTCGAAAATACCAGCACTTTGTTTAATTATATTTCATGGTCTAGAGTGGGATAGACCCCGGTGGTTCCGGCCAACTAAGATATATATCTCACACCCTACTCGGGCCGCCATTGCACTGGGGTACCCGAGTAGATTCCATTTGGTTGCAGGACCTTGTTGTTGCTGTTTCTTGTACTTGGAGTTAGGAGCAAAGGACCGAGTTGGGGCTCGGGATGCTCATGGAGATCGCCCTTGGGGCTTGAGACTTTTATTCATTTACTTTTGCATTGATGTGTAAGTATGTCGCGTGATTTAATGCTTTCATTGTATCATTAGCATGTCATGCATGCATCTCTTATATAAACCGCCGTTCGCCAAATTTATTCAAACCCTATAAATGAAAAATGTTTTCCGCTATTTTCTTATTATTATTTACACTACTTCCATTGCTGTATTTTTGGTCCCTTTGTTCCACTTTGATAAGAGGGTATAGTCTCCCCCTGACTTACCTTACACCCTCGCCGCTAGTCGGCAACCTCTAGCGTAAGGGGAGACGCGCTTGAGGCCATGTCGCAGGCCGGCTCAGGTGACCTGGGTGTCCGGTTCAGGTTCGACCTGGGTTGGTTCATGAAAAAATGGTATCAGAGGAGGTTTCATTCTTTTCCTTTGTCTTACTGTTTCGGGGATGGTAGACAGGAGACTAGGAATGTGTCGGCGCTTGGGTTAATAGTCGTGCTTGGGACTGATCACCCCATGTACTGGAAATGACCAAGTGGCCAGGGCTGGGAATTGATGTTCATGTTGTTTGCTGTTACATTTGATGTGATTTCAACTTGGGTGAATCTTGTACTTTCCACTACTTATTTGTTTATGAAGAGGTTTTGAAAATTTTCATTCGCCCGATATGGCCAGGAAATTGCATTGCATGCATCATATTAGACACTTATAGATTCACATGTCATGCATATGTTCCATGCCATGTAGTTTCATTAGTAGGATGCCTGTGGATTTTGATTGTGTGCCTTGGAAATATGTCAAGTCTAGATTTATTTAGCACGCCTCTTTAGAAAGCATGTTTCGGTGATAGTTAACATGTTTGGGTGATAATATGTCATGTTCTCTATCTTGCTTGTGTGTCATACTCTGTGTTATAGCATGTTTTAGTGATTTCTGCTTGTTGCTTTGTGTTAGCTGTTTGTAGTGGCTTGTTAGCTTGCTGGCAAGCGCTTGGTTGCTTTGGATTAAATTGTTGGTTGCGATTACGACGGAACCAATTTTCCATTATAAGCTGTATGGGCGCCTTATAATTGGTAAAAGGGTAAATCGTGTTTTCAAACTTTTTAAAAGATGGCTGTTGAAGTTTAAATGTTAAATGGAAAAATTTATCTGATAAATGGGAACCAAATTCCAGCGGTAAGGTGTATGGGCACCTTATCGATTGGTAGGTGGCCACCCATGTGATTGGACCTTGTTTAACCATTGCATGTGGAAAATGGTTATAAATGTAAAACTGTTGAGTTTTTATTGAAACTTTGGTGTACTTCTAAACATGCTCAACTGGACTGAGTGGGTCAGTTGGGGCATGTTTTATTGAAATGAACTGGGATATGGTTTATTTTTGATGAACCTAGTTTGAATGAATGGGACCTTATGTGGTCGCCTGTTTTTTAAAAGGAATTTAGATGCTAAATTTTCTGTTTATGATTGGATAACATTAAATGGTAAATGTTGAAGAGGAAGTTTGTTACGACTTGTCTGTTTTTCCCATGGGGAGTTGCTTGAAAACCAAGTACTTTGTCGTGAAATAGTAATTGTGGGTTTGTTAAAATCATCTTTCAAATGATTAAAGGTTGAAATGAATAAATGAAATGGATAAAACGGAAAGGGGTTTTGAGCCTAGTAATCCTTGTTTGCATGACCAAGATTTAGGGTCGACGTGTGTGCTTCGTAAGGGACTAGCCCGTTCTAGGTAGTACCCTTAGAGCTTGAGTTTCCTTGTTTTCGGTGTGAGCTTATGATGTGGTGATCGTAGTTTGAGGAACGTCACCCGTGCGTTTAAGTGTTTCAAAAATAGCGCGCCGGTGAGCGGTTAGGTCTTACGACGATATGGAAACTCCTAAGGTGGGTAGTGTCGCATGAGTTTCTGTTTTCATGTCGGTGCTTGCTTGGCAGCACGACTTTGATAAGGTTGGCAGTGTGCGCATTGCTTTAGAAACTCCGTTAGTGCGGGAAGAGTTTCAGTGGTTATGCTTGGAAGAATACGAATGCCTCGGGTGGAATAGGCATCAGAGTTTGGTCCGATTGATCTTCTCAGTGACCTTGGATTAATCTTAGTGTACTCTGATGGATGAGACGAGCATGTTCCCCATCTTGACGTCATCTTCGATACACCAAGATAGTGTCAGTTGTACGCCGCGCTAAAGTTAAAAGTTGTTGGTTTGTTTCGTAATCTCTCTCTGGTTGTGTGTGGGATGCACGGTTTCTTGGAGTTACGCTTCGTGCTGAGGCACGATAGTTTTATAATAGTCTTGTGATGGCTTGACTTGTGAATGTCACCAAAGGTCATGTAAGGAATTCGGTGTACGCGTGGTTGATAAGGGAACAGTTTTAAAAGCATGTCGTCAGTTTAAGGGCGAGTGTGAGTCTCGAGTTGGCGATGTCTTTCACGGAAATCGTGCGTGACCAATTTTAGTTGGTCGGTCGTGATTCAACCGTTTTCTTGGGTTGAGGTCCCTATAATGGCCTCTGATGTAAGCTCTGCTTTGATGTTTCAATTATAACCTGAGCATTGGCTCGAGTTGTAAAGGCTTAAGTGCAGTCTTCTTAGAAAATGCTTAAAGGTGCATTGGGCATTGGAAACGCAATACGACTGGTTGAATGAAACTTCAAGACCCTTGTAGGTCGGGTGATGTTTTCGTTGTTTTCCGAAGGCTTGTCGGGGACAAGACGTTTTTTTAGGTTGGTAGTTTGTAACGAACCGTTTTTTAGCGGATAAAATGCGTAGGTTTTTTAACTTTTTCTTTTATCAGCGGGTCGGTTTTAAAACTAAGCTTCGGAACGAGGTCCCGAGTTTTGGAGCCGTTTTAAGTGGTGACACTCAGACCGTGCGCGGTAGGTTTAACCGTGCGGGTGGGTGCGTTTTAGTTTTTGTTTAGAATTAAAATAAATGAAAATAAAATAAAAGAAAAGAAAAAAAACCTAAACACCTCCCTCCCCCTCTCTCGGCCAGGACCCGCGACGCACCCCCCTCCTCTCCCCTTAGCCGCGCGCGCGACCCCCCCCCCCCCCCCCCCCCCTCCACGACGCCACCTCCTTCCCCGACCTCTCCCATTTGTCGATTTCCACCGGATCTCCACCGGTTTCCGGTTAGAATCGCCACAGTAAGCTATTTTCTCCTTTCTCCTCCCAGTTTCCGGCTTCTTTTCGACCTAATCGGCGCCCGGTGAGGTGCGGCCGAACCCTAGGGCTTAGAGGTGATCCGGTTTTTCGTCTTACTCTTGTTCTAGGTCGGGGCAGAAGGTTCGGTGCGACTCCTTGGCGCGCGTGCCGGCAACCGCCGCCGAAGGCGAAGCGGTTCGGGTGGTTACGGATCGTCGGAATGGTTTCGGGGTGAGGTTTTCACCTTTCCCTTTGTTTTGAACTTGTTAAATTTGGGGCTTTTGATGGTTATGAGCCCCGACTTGATGTTGGCAGTGCATTGAGCTCGCGGTGTGGGTTCGCCTTCATTTTGGTTTGTCGCCAACACCCGAGGTTAGGGTTTATTATTTCTGGTTGGTTTTGCCTGGCTTAAATTGGTTTATCATTGTGTCCTAAGGTTCGTAGTGGTTGTCTTATTGTGCGTTGGAGGTTTCAGTATGATTTCGGGTTGCCGTAGTTTAGGCGACTCACCTTCACAGGAATAGGTACATATCTATATGTACGTGGGTTCCCCCGGCGTGCATATATTTGTCCATGGCAGCGAATATACACACGTACGGGGCTAGTTTTCCCCATTTCATATATAAAAAGTGTCTGTGAAGGTGAGTGGAGACAGACTTATGTGTATAAGAATATGTGTAAGGATCCTCTTGCGCACGCTCATGGCCATGCGAAGCATGTGCATAGGGGCTAGGTGTCCTTATACGTATGTGAAATCACATATGCCTCATGGGGGAGCAGTTGCGGGAGCTTTAGTTAGAAAGCGCCAAGAGACGGAGTGGAAGGATGGATCCACCTTGAAGTAGGGTCCCTCTCCTTGCCCTTTAAATTTAAGTAAAGTAATAGTGAGTTTAATATTGCACTTATAATATTAATTATGCAAGTTTAGTTCCGATTAAATGCTTCTGTGCAAATCGTGTGAATTGCAGGAATAAGATAAAAGTGGTTTCTTGGTAACTAAACTAACGATTTAATAATAAAACCCCTCTTTCGAGGTGCGCTGCCTTCAATCTAAAAATGTAGCAATAGAATTTCATGATTGCCTTCCTTACTGTTTGGCTTCATAACTTTGTTAAGTGTTGAATGAGTTTTAAAGTAAATGCTAAATACCTGTAAATGAATTTTTTGATGATCTAATGACATGTTTTCTAATAAAACTCCTCCAATGGAGGTGAGCTGCCTTCAAAATAAACGTGTAGTAGTAGATTTCCTTTTTTGTGATTGCTTGCTTAAAAGTCTTATGACTCTTTATGGTTGACATTATACTTGATAAATGACATGCTTGTAATTGTACCTTACTGGTTACCTCAAAAGACGTTGCTTCTTGAGAAATAATAAACGAGCCATGACACCTCATAAGTTCATGGCTTAACATGTAATTAGAACTTTAGGGTAGGGTGTTTACCCACTTCCCTTTACTTCGGCGCTTATGTCATGCCACGTCTTGTGTCGCTTGTCGCAACCTTCAGGCAATTCCTCTTTATTTATTATTGAAATGCTTGGGTGGTTCGCTCATGCTCATTGTGGCCCTCATTTATGGTAAAGTCCACCCTAGGTGCTCGCCTTGCCTCTTGGCCACCCCTTTGGGTGTGCCCAGCCTAAATGCCCCTTATTCCTTGTTCTTTAAGTTATAAATTATATGTAATAGTTTGAATTGAATGTCTTGCTTGAGCAAGTTTGTTAGCTTGTACCATTTAATGTCATTAATCACCAAACACAGAGGCATGTTGATGCCATATGCTTTTGTTTACCTTCTATTGCTCGTGCAAGTTCTAGAATGTTGAACAAGGATAATTAATTATGAGAATTGATTATAAAAAGTTGAGATCTAATTTGGATGACCAAATGTGATACGGGGTGTTAGACATGGCGATCTACACCGAACGATTATCTAGGTGTTAGACATGGCGATCTACACCAAACGTAATACGGGGTGTTAGACATGGCGATCTACACCGAACGATTATATAGGTGTTAGACATGGTGATCTACACCAAACGTGATATGGGGTGTTAGACATGGCGATCTACACCGAACGATTATCCAAGTGTTAGACATGGCGATCTACACCGAACGATTATCTAGGTGATAGACATTGCGATCTGCACTAAATGTGATAAGGGGTGTTATACATGGTGATCTACACCGAACGAATGATAATAATGATTTATGAAAATAATGAGAGATGTGTGTAAAACTCGAGTGATCTGTGATCAAATAAAGAAAGGTAAGAATGAGTGGGTTTCCTGTCTGAGTTGAAATGATAAGTGAATAAATAGAGTAAGTGAGAAAAATGATAAAAATGTTCTTATGCTTGATCCAACTTTACTTGTGTTGTTTTAAACAGGTTCTCATCCCGGCTACGGGCCGAAGCAGGTAGTGCCTCCAGGTGTCCTTTCTGGAACCTGGACGGGCGTTTATTGTTTGTATTGTGTCGTTATTGTTTGAAAATACCAGCACTTTGTTTAATTATATTTCATTGTCTAGAATGGCTAGACCCCGGTGGTTCCGGCCTACTAAGATATATATCTCACACCCTACTCGGGCCGCCATTGCACTGAGGTACCCGAGTAGATTCCATTGGTTGCAGGACCTTGTTGTTGTTGTTTCTTGTACTTGGCGTTAGGAGCAAAGGACCGAGTTGGGGCTCGGGATGCTCATGGAGATCACCCTCGGGGCTTGAGACTTTTGTTCATTTACTTCTGCATTGATGTGTAAGTATGTCGCGTGATTTAATGCTTCCATGGTATCATTATCATGTCATGCATGCATCTCTTATATAAACCGTCGTTCGCCAAATTTATTAAAACCCTATAAATGAAAAATGTTTTCCGCTGTTATCTTATTATTATTTACACTACTTCCGTTACTGTATTTTTGTTACCTTTGTTCACCTTTGATAAGAGTGTATAGTCTCCCCCCTGACTTACCTTACACCCTCGCCGCTAGTCGGCAACCTCTGGCGTAAGGGGAGACGCGCTTGAGGCCATGTCACGGGCCGAATCAGGTGACCTGGGTGTCCGGTTCAGGGTCGACCTGGGTTGGTTCGTGACATATATACATACAAAAAATACATTGTGGTGTAGTGGTAAGGGTACTTAAACTTTAAGGGAAGGTGTTGGGATCAAATTCGTCAAGCCACGTTTTTTTAGGCAATTTCCTTGGTTTTATAGGTATATAGCATCAATTAAAAATGTGGCCATAGGTCATCTACGACATATGACAATGGAGAAACCTATTTTCACATTTAAAATTATGGCCATATGGCATACCCTACTTCGATGATGATAACACCCATAGTTGGGAAAAACTATGGCCATAACCTACAACTAAGGTTTTGGTCCCTATTTCTATCGCTTTTTACCATGGAAATAACCCATTTTTCTAGTGGTGTTATTTAACTCAAGATAATGAAATTGATGGGATAATGGGGTTATAGAATTGGTAAATTGATTATATTGATGAATTGATTTATTAATGGAATATTTAATTTGTTTATTAATTGGAATAAATGTATTTGCGGATTTAACTTGAAGGATTAATGAATTTTTTTATTAAATGATGACATTTGGTATAACAGTGAATTTTTCATAATTTCATTTTGGTTTAGATAAATAATTATGATTATTGTGATAATTTTAAATGGGGATAAATTTGTTATAATGTTTGATAATAATTTTAATGATGCATAACCTTGATGTTTATTTATTTTTTTTATTTGTGAAATCATGTGGTATTTATGATTTATGTGACATAGACATGTGGGATTGGGACTGAGGATCCAAATACCCACATGTTATAGTCAGTGAAATACATAGAAAGACGATCCAAATACCCATATGTGATATTGTGTGTGAGATATAGACTAAGGATATAAATACCCATATTCTATAGAAAGTGTGTGATAGGGAATTAGACTCTAAATAACCACATAAGCTTTGGTGTGGTGTCACGACCCGAATCAGGTCGCCATCAACTCAACACCCAACCCGACATGCGGTAAGGCCTGAAGGGCATCCCCGATCCCCACGGGCTGGCAGAGGTGACCGGGAATCCATTTTAACATTGGAACGATTTACCCGAGTAACAAAAATAGAGCAGCTAGCCAAAATAAACCAAACAAAAGTAAAAGTGGTAGCGAGACGTGAAAACAACCAAAACAGGTTTTTGAGTCCCAAGTATTCAAAATCTAAATAACACTAAAAATAAGGTGACCAAAAATCAACCTAATAACTTTCACCCGGTGTGAGGACACCGCCCCTAAGCCACCACCAAAACGCCATGTAGATAGGCCTGCTAACAACCTGAACCACTGCTCCCAAAAGCTGGACCCTTACCTATATCAGAAGTAAACAAATCTACTTACACCCAAGGGTGTAAGTAGGTTTTCAATTGCCCAGCAGGATATCACCAAGAAAAGATTCCATGCACAAATATCAAAATACAAACCATTTCCAATGGTAAATAATGAAAAAAAGGTGCAAAAAGAAATGGTTTTTCATAAAATGACTTAAAAGAAAGACAATTCAAGATAAACACATTAGGGTAGTGATTCAAGTGACATATCACGTATCATTGTGCGCAGAAGGTAATCGGTAGCACCAAGGGAAGGGAGAGGCCCAAAAGGGTACTAGAGCATGTGGGACCCTAGAACGTCGTGTCTCGGTGAAACGTGGATTAGGTGGCCATGACCCTTAGATAAAGTGGCTTAGAAGGCCACGAACCTCAGAACATGTGGCTTAAAAGGCCACGTACCTCAGATATCATATGTTTAGTTAGTGTTGCAATCGTCAAACATGCAAGTGAAACCAGGTCGGGTCATCTCCGGAACACTAGCTCACTAGTCCTAGTCTCCCCACATAATACCCCAGCTTCTCTCCTTGTGCTCACCAAAAATCAAAGTTCACATAACATGTCACCTGCACACTGATATCCTTTTTGAAAACCACACGCACACCAAAACGTTTTGAAACTCAAACCGAACTGCTTACGTATTGAATTAAACATGGTACATAACTCAACGAAATCAATTTGAAAATTTATTATATAGTTTCAAACATGTCGCAAAAGTTTTTGAAGGAAAAAAGTCACTCAAAATCCATTTTTAAAAGGAAACATATTTTTACGCATGCCAAAATATAAACCGCGTCATCTGCACTTCCTAACTCACACACTGCACAGTTTGAAAACAACAATAAACAGTCCAAAAAGGAGTTTTCACAATAAAATTAACTAGAGTCTCCAGAACAAAGCTCTAACTAAACAAACACACAATAACTCTATGTCAGAGGAAAAATTTCACAGCATGTAAAAAAATGGATAAAACATTAAATTAATTAAATAAGAAAGAAAATGATTGTAAACTAATACTTGTGTGCGGAACCACCTACATCAAATAGGAACAGAAAAAGACACGGTGAAAAACTCCCGTTGTGCCGCAATCGCACCGTATTGAGCCGTCAAACAGGTCCTAAAACAGCATACCGTTAAACAGGTTCAATAATAATGTTAACATAATAATAATAATAATAATAATAATAATGTAAAAAATAATAATAGTAATATCAATAACATAATAATAATAATAATAATATCATTATAATAATCATAGTAATTTTAATAATAATAATATTTTAACAATAATAATAACAATACAATAATATAATAATAATAATAATAGAATAATCATAATAATAATGATAATAACATAATAATAATAAAAATAGTAACATAATAATATTAACATGATAATGATAATAATAATAATAATATAGTAATAATATTATTATAATAATAATGTAATAATAGTAACAATAATAATTGATAAAAATAATATTATCATAGACATAATAATAATAGTAACATAATAATAATTATAGTAATGATATAATAATAATATTAACATATTAATAATAACAATACTATAATAATAATAATGATCACATAATCATAATTTTATAATAAAATGTTAATAACTTATTAAATAAAATAAAATAATAGAATATAAAAAAAACAGACCTGCTTGGCCGAGCGGGGGAGGAAGGAGAGCGGGAAGGGGGTGCGCCGGCTGGGGTGGAAGAGGAAGGAGAGGGTGTGGCGGTCTGCTAGAGGAAGGCGGGCGAACAGGACAGCGGGTGCGGCAGTCTGCTGGTGGACGGCGGCCGAGCAGGGTGGCGCGGCCGAGCGGGGAGGTGTGGTCGAGTAGGAGGGGGGTCGGGCACTGGTAAGCAGGATGGGGTGCTGGTGAGCAGGGAAGGCACAACGGCGCTGTCCAGCGGAGGGAGGTGCACCAGACTACTGGTGGAGGGTGCGGCCGAACAGGGGGGGCGCAGCGCCATTGTCCAGCGGAGTAGAGGAGGAGGAAGAAAAAGAAGAAGGAGAAGAAGAAGAAGAAGAAGAGAAGGGGAAGGAGAAGAAGAAGGAGAGATGAGGGGGGTGCGGTTGAAAGGGGAACCGAGAAGAGGAGTAGAGCGATAGAAGGAGATGAATGAGGGAGAGAAGAAGAGAAGTTGAGGGGGAAAACATGGGGGAGAAGGAAAGGATGAAAAAAAAAGAAAAAAAATAAAGTAAAAAGAAAAGAAAAAAACAGGAAGGGGTGGCGGCTAGGGTTCCGGGAGGGAAGAGTTAAACAAAATAATAATAATTAAAATAAAATAATGATATTAATTTCATAATAATAATAATATAATTTTAATAGTAATAATAATACTAGTAACATAATAATCAATAAAAATAATAATATTATTAGCAATAATAATAAAAATAATAACATCATGATAATAATAAAAATAAAAATAATAATAAGAATAATAGTTGTAATAATAATAATAATAGCATAACAATACAAATAATAAATATAATAATAATAACACTTTGAAACTAAAGTAAACCACCCGGCAAAAGAATGTTTGCGTAGCGAGCACCACATGTTAAAATGGCATGGCCACGCGGCTACAACCGTGCTCTGCCCGTGCATCGAGAAGTGTAGAGCTAATGCACATTTATCACTGCCACAACAAGGGCCTCATTTCAGGTTCAGCCTGCACTTAAAACCAGTAATTAAATAAGCAAGCGATTAAACTCTTGAAATTAAATTTTAAAATTAAGGTCATACCACAAAGCGAAGTCTGGGCGTGACAAATCTCCCCACTATAAAAACTTTCCGCCCTCGGAAAGTCAGCTCAATGCCTGATCAGAGAATTGAAAAGGGTAATCCTACTCAACCCACGACTTCTGCTCCCATGTCTCGTGTTCATCACTCCCGTGCTGCCAAAGGATACGGACTAGAGGAATGGACTTTCAACACAACTCCTTTTCCTGAGAATCCACTATGCGCACTGGTCACTCAACCACAGACAAGTCAGACTCTATCTCCAGATCCTCCCAATTCAGCACATGCAACGGATCGGGGTTGTACTTATTTAGTTGAAAGACATGAAATACGTCGTGAATCGACGTCAACTCTGAGGACAAGGATAACATGTATGCCACCTTGCCAATCTATTCAAGAATCTCGAAGGGTCCGACATATCTCGGTGTCATCTTCCCCTGCTTCCCCAAACGACTGTGACCCATGCGAGGGGACACTTTCAGGAACACTCTATCCCCCACTGAAAACTCGAGATCCCACCGCCTCTGATCTGCATAAGAATTGTGGCGACTCTGAGCTGTCAACAACTGCTGCCTAATCAGCTTGACCTTCTCAGACGTCTCCTGAACAAGGCTCGGTCCCAAGAGTGAGGCCTCTCCTACCTCAGTCCAACAAAGAGGAGACCGACATGGCCAACCATAGAGAACCTCAAAGGGAGCCATTCTGATGGAAGACTGGTAATTGTTATTATAAGCAAACTCAACCAATCCCAAATGGCTATCCCAGGAGCCTCCAAAACCTAACACATAGGCTCAGAGCATGTCTTCCAGGATCTGATTCGCCCGCTCCATCTGGCGATCGGTCTGAGGATGGTATGTTGTGCTCATCTTAATCTGCGACCACAAAGTCTTCTGGAGGCCTCCCCAAAACCGAGATTTAAAGCGGGGGTCCCTGTCAGAAACAACTGCCGACAGCATACCATTATGTCAGACTACCTCCTGAACATACAGGCGGCCCAACTCCTCTACCTTCACTGTATCTCTGATCAGAATAAAGTGAGATGACTTGGTCAAGCGGTCAATCACTACCCAGATTGAATTTCTCCCTCGAGGAGTACGAGGAATGCCAATGATGAAGTCCATGTCGACCTCGTCCCACTTCCAGGTAGGAATGGGTAATGGCTGGAGTAGGCCAGATGGTCTCTGATTCTCTGCTTTCACTTGCTGGAAAGTGTAACATCTGGTTACAAAGTCCACTATGTCCTGTCTCATATCTGGCCACCAGAACTGACGGAGAACATCATAATACTTCTTGGTAGTACCAGGATGGACGGCCCACTGAGATTGGTGACTATCCGGCATCACTACCCTCCACAGAGACAACGGCACCACAGAACGACCTTTGAAGCACAAGACCCTCTGGGAAGACAAAGACCAATCCGAAGGAGTCTCCCCACCTTGAAGAAACTGCATAGATCGGTGACACAGATCATCACCAGGCTTCTCCCGCTGAATCTACTCTAAAAGAGAATGAGTTAACTGGATGCTAGCCAAGAAAGTACCTCCACTGTGCTCCCTTCTCTCCAAATGCATTTGGGAGAAGAGCCCCATCAATGTCCACTCATCTCTAGACTTCCTCAACTCCTGCACTGGTACTTTTCCGCTCAAAGCGTCAGCTACCACATTACCCTTGCCAGGGGTATAGACAATATCAAAATAAAAACCCTACAGGTACTCAACCCAGTGGCGCTGCCTCAAATTGACATCCTTCTGAGAGAAAATATAGGCCAGGCTCTTATGGTCAGAATAGACCACAAACTTCTCCCCAAAAAGACAGTGACACCACGTCATTAAGGCATGCATCACTGCTGCCAACTCCAAGTCGTGAGTCAGATAGTTCTTCTCATGCGGCCAAAGTTGGCGAGAACCATAAGCCACAATATGGTCATCCTGCATGAGCACACATCCAAGGCCCGTACCTGAAGCATCATTGTACACCACATATCCCTTTCCTGACTCTGGTAAGGTCAACATAGGTGCGGTGGTTAACCGCTGCTTCAACTCCTCAAAAGATGTCTGGCACTGTGGGATCCACTCAAACTTCACCCCTTTCTGGGTGAGTGAGGTCAGAGGAGTGGCAAGCCGCGAGAATTCCCAAATAAAGCGCCTGTAATAACCAGCCAAGCCCAGAAAAACTCCTGATCTCAAACACATTTCTCGGCTACTCCCATGACATAACTGCCCTGATCTATTCTGGATCCACTAAAACCCCTTGTTCTGAGACGACATTCCCTAGAAACTTCACTTCCCTGATCCAGAATGTGCACTTCGAGAGTTTGGCATACAAGCGCTGATCCCGCAAAGTTCCCAAAACAACGCACATGTGATGCTCATGCTCCTGCTCAGATCCAGAATAAACCAGGATGTCATCCACGAATACCACAACAAATGAGTCGAGATATTGGTGGAACACCCTATTCATGAGCCCCATTAAAACTGCAGGAGCATTCGTCAGTCCGAAAGGCCTGACCAAGTACTCGAAATGACCATACCTGCTTCGGAAAGCCGTCTTCGGGATATCAGCTTCTCTCACTCTGAGCTGGTGGTATCCCAAACGCAAATCAATCTTGGAGAACCACTTTTCCCCCTTCAGCTGGTCGAACAAATCATCAATCTGAGGAAAAGGGTATCTATTCTTGATGGTTACCTTGTTCAATTTCCGGTAATCAATGCACAACTAAAGGGTTCCATCAGCCTTCTTCGCGAATAAAACTGGGGCGGCCCAAGGAGAGATGCTCGGGAAAATGAATCATTTGGATTCCAAATCGTCCAGCTATATCATTAATTCCCACAATTCGGTGGGGGTTATCTGATATGAGGGAAGAGATATAGGTTGTGTTCCCGACACCAACTCAATCGAGAACTCCACGCCCCGCTCTGGGGGTAAGCCAGAAAAATAATTTGGGAAGACCTCTGGGAACTCATCCACTACACGAGGTAACCTGCCCTGTGAAATACCACCATCGTCCTCTAGCGCGAGCGACGACAACTGATGAGCAAGATTTCCCAGCTTAGAGGGTGGAGGTCCCGCGCATCCCGACCGAGGATCCCATTCTCCGTGAAATAACTGGGGAGACCCATCTGGTGCTGTAAAACTGACTCGGCACTGGTAGCAATCAATGTGCGCCTGGAAGCGCACCAGCCAGTCCATACAGAGGATCAAATCAAATAGGTCCATGTCAAGGACCAAGAAATCCCATATCATCTCAACTCCCAATACAAAGAGTGGGCATGATGGGCACCTAAGGCCATGCTCCCTCTTTCCCCAAAACGGTGTTTCCAACTCCATAGAAAACGATAACAGCTTGGTCAATAGGTTCAGCAGATTCACAAGGTGAGCAGATATGAAAGAAACTAAAGCACCAGTATCAAATAAAACTGGAACTATAGAAGATGCAACCAGAATCGTACCTCGAACCGTCGAAGGCCCTGCATCAGATCCTGTTGGTGATGATCCACAGCATGCAGTTGTCTGGTCCCTGCTTGAGGATGACTACTTGCCTGAGGCTCTACCCTGATCTTGCTTTGCCAGGAAGACGATCTGGTCCTACCTCCATGACCACCGAATCGAGATCATGTCGTTCTGGTCGGCTCTGACTGAACTGATACCCCTCTGGAAGCCACAGATCCAGCCCCACTCTGGTAAGGGCGTGTAGTCCTGCAGAAACATTGTAGATGTCCCACAACTCCACATCCATGGCATGGTCTGGGAGGGTATGGACAAATAGGTCGGATGTGCCCTACCCTTCTGCATTGATGGCACACTACGGACCCTGCACCAGAAGCCCAAGATGAAAACTGCCTGGGAGGATGACCTAAGATGCCATCACCCTTCTTCCATTTCTCATCACTCTTCCTCTTCTTCTTAGATGAACTGCCACTGCCATGCCCTGACACTGATCTAGAAAACCCCGAATTTCCCTTCTGGTCATTCTCGACCATAAAAGCACGATCCACCACCTCAGCATAAGTCTTCAGCTTGAATAAGAAAACCTGGGAGTGGATTTTTGGTCGAAGGCCCTTCTCAAACTTCCGAGCTTTCAAGAATTCGCTCGAAACTATCTCAGGTGCTTACCGTACCAGTTCAGAAAAATGATTCGCATACTCCATCACTGTCTGATTCCCCTGCGAAAGCTCCATGAACTCCTGAGATCTAGAATAGGCTATGAACTTTGGACAATACTGCTCGTTGAAGATACCCTTGAAATGATTCCAGCTCATGTGTTCATGTTTCCCAGCCTGGACCACTGATTCCCACCTTTTGCGACTAGAACCCTCCAGCTGGAACGAGGCACACTTCACCCTGACTTCATCAGGCGTTTCAAGGAAATCGAACATGCATTCTATATTTTCAAGCCACTCCTCTGCCTTGTGAGGTTCTGATCCACCTCGGAATGAAGGAGGTTTGCTCCTCAGAAACTCCTGAGATCTATCCATCCTAGAGCCAGATTCTTCCCCTCTAGCTGGAATAGGGGCGGGGGCAGGAGTCACCCCTTGTCCCAAAGCCTGAACGGATCAGACCATAGCCTCTACCAATCTCTGATCAAACGGTGTGGGAGAACTCTCTCTGGCTTCCTCTCAGAGGTGCATGGGAGCTCTCCGGGGAGGCATCTTGCTGCAAAGGGCAACAATCATAAAGGAGTAACATCAGTATTACATATCTCAAGAGGAACTAAATTTTTCAACACGATAAATAATCATCAGTAAACCAAACTTGCAAAAACAACTTCGTGCAAAAACTCTGCTTTCTGGCTTGGTGTCCACGTACAGTCTGCATCTTGCACGTCCCACATAGAAAAAAAGTGAAACAAGCACCCTGACATCCCATGGTGACTCAGTATCTGTCACGAGGCGTGCTGGCCAGACACCCTACTCGCAACATGAATCTTGATCCCTGACAGACCCAACTCCAGTATAATCCAACTCATCCCAAATAACATAAACCATGAACTAACCTGGCTCTGATACCATTTTGTCATGAACCGAATTGGGTTGCCATCAACTCGACGCCCGACGTGACCCGCGGCAAGGCCTGAAGGGCATCCCCGATCCCCACGGGCTGGCACAAGTGCCCGGGTATCCATTTTATCTTTGGGAATGATTTACCTGAGTAACAGAAATAAAGCAGCCAGCCAAAATAAACCAAACAAAAGTAAAAGTGGCAACCAGACGTGAAAACAACCAAAACAATTTTTTGAGTCACATGTATTCAAAATCCAAATAACACTAAAAACAAGGTGACCAAAAACCAAACTAAGAACTGTCACCCGATGTGAGGACACCGCACCAAAGCCTCCACCAAAATGCCACGTAGATAGGCCTGATAACAACTTGAACCACTACTCCCAAAAGCTGGACCCATACCTGTATCAGAAGTAAACAAATCTACTTACACACAAGGGTGTATGTAGGGTGTGATCAATCACCCAGCAGGATATCACCCAGAAAAGATTCCACACACAAATATCAAAAGACAAACCATTTTCAATGCTAAATAAAGAAAGAAAAATGTGCAAAAAGAAATGGTTTTTAATAAAATGACTTCAAAGAAAGACAGTTCAAGATAAACACATTAGGGTAGTGATTAAAGTGACATATCACGCAACATTGTGCGTGCAATGTAACTGGTAGCACCAATGGATGGGAGAGGCCCAAAAGGGTACTAGAGCATGTGGGACCCTAGAACGTTGTGTCTCGGTGAAACGTGGCTTAGGTGGCCACAAAACTCAGATAACGTGTCTTAGAAGGCCACGACCCTCAGAACAGGTGGCTTATAAGGCCACGACCCTCAGATATCATATGTTTAGTTAGTGTTGCAATCGTCAAACTTTCCAGTGAAACCGAGTCGGGTCATCTCTGGAACACTAGATCACTAGTCCAAGTCTCCCCACCTAATACCCCGGCTTCCCTCCTTGTGCTCACCTAAATTCAAAGTTCACATAACATGTCACATGCACACTGATATCCTTTTTGAAAACCACATGCACACCAAAACTTTTTGAAACTCAAACTGCACTGCTTTCGTATTGAATTAAACTCGGTACATAACTCAACAAAATCACTTTGAAGATTTATTAAACAGTTTCAAACTTGTCGCAAAAGTTTTTGAATGGAAAAAGTCACTCAAAACCCATTTTAAAAATGAAACATAATTTATCGCATGCCAATATATAAACCGCGTCATCTGCATTTCCTAACGCACACACTGCACAGTTTGGAAACAACAATAAACAGTCCAAAAAAGAGTTTTCACAATAAAATTAACTAGAGTCACTAGAACAAAGGTCAAAGTAAACAAACACACAATAAATCTAAGTCAGAGGAAAAATTTCACAGCATGTAAACAAATGGATAAAACATTAAATTAATTAAATAAGCAAGCAAATGATTGTAAACTAATACTTGTGTGCGGAACCACCTACCTCAAATAGGAACGGAAAAAGACACGGCGCAAAACTCTCATTGTGCCACGATCACACTGTATTGAGCCGTCAAACAGGTCATAAAACAGCAGACCGTTAAACGGGTTCAATAATAATGATAACATAATAATAATAATAATAACAATAATAATAATAACATAAAAAATAATAAAAGTAATATCAATAACATAATAATAATAATAATATCATAATAATAATCATAGTAATCTTTATAATAATAATATTTTAACAATAATAATAACAATACAATAATATAATAATAATAATAATTTCATAATCATAATAATAATGAGAATAACATAATAATAATAAAAATCGTAACATAATAATATTAACATGATAATAATAATAATAACAATAATATAATAATAATAATAACATAATAATAATGTAATAATATTAACTATAATAATATGATGATAATAATATTATCATTGACATAATAATAATAGTAACATAATAATAATTATAGTAATGATATAATAATAATATTAACATTTTAATAATAAAAATACAATAATAATAATAATGATCACACAATCATAATTTTATAATAAAATGTTAATAACTTATAAAATAAAATAAAATAATGGAATAAAAAAACAGACATGCTTGGTGGAGCGGAGGAGGAAGGAGAGCGGGAATGGGGCGCGCCGGCTGGGGCGGAGGAGGAAGGAGAGGGTGCGGCGGTCTGCTGATGGAAGGTAGCCGAACAGGACAGCGGGTGTGGCGGTCTGCTGGTGGAGGGCAGCCGAGTAGGGTGGCGCGAGAGCGGGGAGGCGCGGGGGCGGGGTGGCGCGGCCGAGCGGGGAGGCGTGGATGAGCATCAGGGGGGTCGGGCACTGGTAAGTAGGAGGGGGTGCGAGTGAGCAGGGAAGGCGCAGCGGCGCTTTCCAGCGGAGGGAGGTGCGCCGGTCTGCTGGTGGAGGGTGCGGCCGAACAGGGGGGGCGCAGCGGCACTGTCCAGCGGGGTAGAGGAGGAAGAAGAAAAAAGAAGAAGGAGAAGAAGAATAAGAAGAAGAAGAAGAGAAGGGGAAGGAGAAGAAGAAGGAGAGATAAGGGGGTGCGGGTGAAAGGGGAACCGAGAAGAGGAGTGCGGCTGGAGAAGTAGAGGAATGACGGAGAGAAGAAGATAAGGTGAGGGGGAAAACGTGGTGGAGAAGGAAAGGAAGGAAAAAATGAAAATGAAAATAAGATAAAAAGAAAAGAAAAAAACAGGAGGGGGGTGGCGGCTACGGTTCTAGGGGGAAGAGTTAAACAAAATAATAATAATTAAAATAAAATAATGATATCAATATAATAATAATAATAATAATATAATATTAATAGTAATAATAATACTAGTAACATAATAATCAATAAAAATAATAATATTATTAGCAATAATAATAATAATAATAACATCATGATAATAATAATAATAATAATAATAATAGTAATAATAATAATAATTATAGCATAACAATTCAAATAATAAATATAATAATAATAATACTTTGAAACTAAAGTGAACCGCCCGACAAAAGAATATTCGCATAGCGAGCGCCGCATGTTCAAAAGGCATGGTCACGCGGCTACGCCCGTGATCTTCCCGTGCACCGAGCGGTGTAGAGCTAATGTGCATTTATCAGCGCCACAGCAAGGGCCTCATTTCAGGTTCAGCCCGCACTTACAACCAGTAATTAAATAAGCAAGCGATTAAACTCATGAAATAAAATTTTAAAATTAAGGTCATACCTCAAAGCGAAGTCCGGGCGTGACATGTTGGACATGGATAGAGGATCCAAATACCAATGGGGTTTTTGAAATGATGTTCTAGACCCATGAGATTGGTATTTGGGTATCTACCCATATGGTATTGATATGAATAGAAAAAAAATTATAATTGATAACCATTGAATTTTGATATGTGATTATCCTTGGGTATAGTTAAAACTCTGACACGGGTTAAAAAAGATATTGATAGTATGAGTGTCGTTGCGAACATGAGGATTTATATGGTGAATTAATGAAAAATTCAATATGATAACAATATTCTTATTAATTTTGATTTATTATTTATATAATTTTATACACTTTTATTGATTTTTTATTGGTTCAGATTCTTTTGGTGGTGTCCTAAGAAGATGTACTCATACCCAACCCATGATTTATGATTGGTACCAGAATAGACTACATGTTTATAATATATTATAAGGGAAATATCTATATACTCGATGTTCTATTTGGGATAGATCATGGATAAGGAAAATAAACATGGTATCAGGGCCCTATTAGGATGTTTTCAATGGCTTTTATTTTTGGTTTCACACTAGACACATGAAACTCATTATAGCATGACATAATTAGTGCATATTTTTTTTGATATTGTACTCTTATTTTGGTAATCATGTCATATAGGTATTATTCTGGTTATAGTAATTATTATTTAATTATTTATATTTACTTTTATTGTTGTTATTATTTTAATAATAAGTTATTGTCTCCCCATATTTTACATTTTACACTCACTGATTTCCAGTAGCCTATGGAAAACATAAAGACACACATGAGGTTATTTGATCGACCAGATTAGGGAACTGGTGTGTGGAACATAGGTTGGGAAGTTAAAAGGTGGTATCAAATGGATTACTATTCATTATCGTTTATCTTACTATTAGGGAATGGTATCGATGAGACTAGGAATATTTGGGGCATGGACATGATCTCTATATCAGTCTGGAAAACACATGTATGGGAGAAACCCACGTACTGAGGGTAGGATTGTTTTAATTGGTTTTTTCTATTATGGAATGATGTTATTTCACATTGGGTAATACACCATTTTTTTGATGTGATTATTATTTCTGAGATTTTATAACATTTGAATCTTGGCCTGGATTATAAATAGAGTTGAGTATGAATGAATCATTCTTAGAAATTGGGAATTATTGTGACATGAATCATTTTTTAGAACACAAGGAAAATAATCTTCCAACATGTATAGCATCAAATGTAATGATATTCTTTACTATGAAAATGATTTCTATAGTTATTAATTGAATTTACCATATAAGAGGCCAAGGTAGGAGGACCTTGCATATGTGATTACAACAATATAGGATGAAGTCCCTAATGATGTGGTGATAGTTTCATTAATTTTATCCAAAACTTTAGTTAAATCATTATTTCGTTTTGGATATTTAGACTTATTTATATCATCAATTTTAATGAATGAAAATTAGTAATTTCCCTACCACCTAATGAAAGAAGTTATCTGTCACGACACTTACTTGTAGTCTCACCATAATACATTTGTGCTAGTCAGATCCCATTATGAAACATAAATAAAACCTATTTAAAAAAATTAAAATAATTCATATGGTTGATTTTTTATATAAACATTGATATGGACTAGATTTCAAAATATTGTGAAAAAATGTAATGATAATAAAATCATATTATTTTTCAAAGAATATGTGTAATTCCAATTATTTGGAGGAGATACTACATCATTTATTTCATGTTATGATCCACCTCCAGTAGATCATATTAATGAGATCATTTGGGATTAATATTAGACACAATATATAGATCAAAAAGGGGAAATTTAAATTGATATTGTTCTTATTCTGTAGGAATTTATTGAGGAATTTCTTTAGAAATCCCAATACAGTGTACTAGAAGGTATAATTGAATTTTTAATTGATTTAATCTCCAATGCATGAATAATATCCAAGAATCTCCATCGAATGGACGCTTTGGAGTTGTTAAATATGAAAAATAACTAGAGGATTTATATAATAATGGATTTATATTCCATAGTGTTTCACCTTTGGGAGCCCTTGTTATATTCATTAAGAATAAAAATGGATATGATGTTTTGTATTGAATACAGTAGAATAATTCTTTTATGATAAATAAAAAGTATATAATACATCAGATTGATGACTTATTCTATCAGCTTCATGATAAAAAATATTTTCCAATGATTAATCATCATTATTAGTATCATCCATCTTTGTTATGTAATTAAGATATTCTAAATAAAAAAATCATATAAGGTATAAACATTAGATGTTTTTCATAATTTCATTTGGGTTGACTAATCAACCCTTCATCTTCATGGATCTAAGGAATAGTGTATTAATTTAATACCAAGATATTTTTTTCATTGAATTTATAGATTTTATCTTCCTATATTTTAAGGGAAACAAGGGCCATGAGAATCATTTGCGGATCATTATTAAGAATCATAGAAGAAAAGTGTTATGTGTTAAAATTATCTTGTTTAAAATTTGTATTTATATTGTTACTTTTACTTAACCTTATTATATCCATGTATAGAATCTTAGATAATCCTTTAATGAAAAAAGCCATCAAAGTTATATTAAAGAATTTCATATCTTGGTTTTTGTGTACTATTATTTTTAAATTCTACTAAGTCTCTCTAATGTATATTATGTGTTATGTATATCCTTCTTTAGGATGTACATAATAGACTCGACACTTTTTATCTGCTATAATGAAATAAAATTAGATACTTATATCTCTTAATATGAAGATCATATACAGATTTAACACACTACGTAACAAATGTCGAGGAATTGGATGACACAGTTGGTAATGTTACTTTGGATACATCATAAGATAGAATAAATGACATGGAAACCAGAAGTGATTATAATGAGAAAATATCAAAATATCTTCATGACGTAACATTATAAAAAATATTAGGATGATGTTTTTTTATCTTAGAAGAATGTATCACATTGAGACTTTATGATATGATTCATTTTTAAATAAATACAGTATCTTTGATAGATTATGATACATGCATCCCTGATTCAAAAAGAAGTGTAAAATATTATGCTATTATAACATAGATGTTAATTTAGATGGTATAAATAGAAATAACATAATTATGGAAAATTTATGGTTTAACCATGTATAAAACTGAAAAATATTTATTTATTGATTATAGAAATATAATAATCATTTTAAATAAAAAAAATTTTAAATTTTTTTTTATAAAGAACAGTTTCGTCTCACTTTAGGAACATAATCTAAATGTAATTATTTCTAGTTATAAAAGATTTATTTTAAAAATTGAATTTATTTATCTTATGAAATAATGAAAATTATATCAGATTTCATTTTGGAGAATTATCTTAGATGTTTACTTTTTCAAAGAATTGTGAAAAATAATAGATTTTATTGAAATTTGGACATTCATTTAAAGAATTTAAATATTTCATTTTGATTTAATATTTATATTAAATAATAATTAACAGTATTATTTTTCAATAATTTTCGTTAATTTTATTGGAATCATATGGATTAAATGTTTTTTTGTTAAAATGTTGTATATTAATATAAATGTTCCCTTTGGAAAACTACTTTTTTATCGTGTCTGTGGGAGTACTTTTAAAATAATATTTTTCAGCTTATGTGAATGTAATATTTAAAAGTGGATTAGATATTTAGATTTCAGATTATTAATATTATATAATATTTATACCTTTCTCCGTAAGGAAGATTACGCAATAGTAAAAATTAGTTATCATGTGTAAGGTAAAAATCAGTTATCTGGGGGGTTAATCAAAAAATATAAGGGTTAAAAATGAACCAAAACTTGTATATTTACAATTTTATTTTCATATTTTGAACAAATATAATTCATTTTAATATAATTGTTCATTTTGAGCACTTTATCATGAGAAAAATGTTTTTCATATATTCTTTAAAAAAATATTCCATTTGTATCCTCTGCGACACTTTTAGAAGGACAGACCTCCTCTCCTCTTCAATATTCCAAATCCATTCGAATAAGAAAATAAATGAAAAAATTTCATTATTAAATTCATAAAAAATTCATTAAGTCATTAATTTTATTAGTAAAACCTCCTGAAAAGGGTTTAGGTATAAACATAAAGGGGATCTCCAAAGAAGAAGAAAAATTCATAACCATGTGTTTTTATTTTATTTGTTATTCCAACTCATTAAAATATTAATAAAATATTATAATATAAGAAACTATTTATACAATATAATAAGATGTTGTTATGTTAATGGAATAACCTATATTGATCACCACTCCCATCAAATGGAAAACAACCTTTTTGATTGTGTGTAAATTGGACTACCACCTCGCGAACCGATGTAAACGTTTTCTATAACCTACTTTTAAAGCTGGATAAAATGAATTATTATATATATATATATTATAAATGAAAATTAAATACATATGTAATTATGTAATCAAATATACATTCATTCTTTCCAATCCATTGGAAAATATATCGTCGCTTTTGGGTACGGTTCATTTACCGGTTCTACATAACGATTTGAACTATTATTCATATTATTTTTAAATGTATAGTAATGAAGAAATTTTTAATGAATATTAATGTTTTATTTTATATTATAGTCTTTATATATATTTTAAATATTATTTACCTTTATTTTGTTCCATATTTCGGAAAAATAGAAATTGCATTAATGTGTACATACGACATACCGTCTCCCTAAAAGATGTAACTCATTTTGTCATATCCCAATTTTATAGAAAAATATAAAAAAATATATAAGAATTATATATAAAATTAATATTTTGGATACAAATATGGAGATAATATAACAAATGTACCATTAAAATTACTAGAATTAATGAAGAAAAATATACTTGAAAAACAAACAATTATCAATAAAATAGAAATTTTAACAATGAATTGTTAAAAAACTAGTCATATCAGACTATAATAAAGTCATATATGGTATTAAATATATTATTATGTTTCTTTAATATACTTTTAACAATTATATATTTATTATATAGGTGTTTAAGAAATATAGGGTATAAATCAGGAATCGTAAATGGGTTTCTTGTATCACCATTACTTCTATGAGATATATTCTATATTCAGCACTTTGTTATTTTCTATAGTGCATATAATTTTCCTTTTAAAAGATAAATCATGAATCCATTTTTATTCTTGGTATTTAATTTTCAATTTAATTTATTAATTTGATGGGTTCTTATTCTTCAGAAGTTACTAAAGTGGTTAACATTTGTGTTATAATCACATTATTAGTTGGGATTGTTCATGATTATGTTTATAGTTATGAAATACTCTGATCTATATGACAAAAAAAATAATTAATTCTATTATCCATAGGTAAATTCTACAGAATACTAATTTTCCACTCATTTTCCTCTTTTTAGGAACAAATTATACTAATAAAGGTTTTTTAAAGAAAACTGACTTCATTACTCTCTTCAGTCAAAATCAATTATTTTCGAATCAGTTATTTATTAAAAAAATTAATTTTTTAATGTTATATAAATGAATAATTAAATAAATTCTTACGAATTCTTAAATTTTCATGAAATTTTTTTAATTTAATATTTTTTTCTTTTTTAAAATGATTTGATTTTTACCATATTACAATAGTGCTAAAAGTATATTTCATAATATATATGAAATGCACAAATTTCCAACCATAACAAAAACTCATCACATTGATGATGAAATTATAATTTTAATAGGGTAAATTTAAATAAAACATTATCTTAATATTTTTTATATTTTTAGTATTCGCAATTGATTTTAATAGTGGTGATGACACATTCCTGAAGAATGTTTTGATGGAATTATTATTTTAATTTTATTTATCAATAAAAAATCATCTATTAGATTATTATAAATTATATATATGTTGTAAAAATAGGTACTTATTATTTCAATGTATTTTTGTGATCATATTAACTTGGAATGTTATATTTTGATACAAATCTCTATATTATAGTGGGTGATTTTTAATTATGTTTATTGATTTTGAATGTACTATCATTTCATATGGTAGTATCCAATATAAATGTATATCATTATAAAATTTCACCCATTTCATAAGAGTAACGAATTTTACATATTATGTGATTGTAAGGGCCCACTATACCTCCTTGATACATCGATGGATTTCATGAGATTAACAAGCATGGGTTTTTGGCTGAGAACTTACTCATTTATATGACATGTCTTTTCATGAGGAATTGAGGGCATGGTTTTGATTTATGTAATTATGGAATATTTCATTAGAATATTTTTTTATGTTCCATGTAATTAGTAAATTAGTTATAAAATCAATGGTTATTATTTAATCTGATTGGATTATTTATATCACATTATTTTCTCATTATTTCTTCATTATATATAAAGCTCATTTAATTGATTGAATGTTTTTTGTTTTAGTTATTTAATTACAGATATTGATTATACCTTATTTATTCATGATATATTTCATTGTATAAATACCCTTACTACATATTAGAGTCCACAAAATTCTTAGAACTTCATTCCCAAGGATTCTAGGATGTGTTTTGTGATAGGTTAGTTAGGATATACTAAAGGGAATAATGGTGTACAAAATGAAAATAAAATGTTTTATTTTATGTTTTCATTTGTAATATGAGATTAAATCATGAATCTAGTTTAGTAGGACTACTAAATAATTCTATTAGTCGAGATGTGATTCCATCTATCTTATGCAATTGTAATAATATAACCATCTAATTTGGGATTCTATGGTTAGGGTCTTTATATTATCCACCATCAGTAACAACATATCACAAAGTAAGAAACATAAACAATTTTTTTTGGATTAGTATTAATCAATAGTTTCCAAATGAAATATTTATAATACAATAAACAATAATGAAGGTGATATGAATTCTCCCTACCCAAACTGTCATGGTTTCCCAAATATAAAAGATAATGAAACCAATACAATCTTATGTGAAGATAATCTTTGTAAATAGAAAGAAACCACCCTAGTAGGAAAAAAAATCCTTAATTGAGCATGAACCGAACATTATTATTTCCATTAACCATGTCCTATAGCCCAAATAATATCCATCTGATAGAGAGTATACGTTACTTTTTTAAAAACTCTTAACACCTAGTCCACCATTAGGGGGTCCAAGTATGTCAATATGTACAAACCAAGTAATTTTAACTCTATGAGTAAATTTTCATAGTTCTCACTCATACATTTTCATGAAATTTTAGGTATAAATCATTATAAAAATCAATAAAAAACCAAATTAATTACTACCTAATGAATAATAGAGAATAATTTCCAAACCATGATCTTTGATTCAAATTGTATACTCAAAAACACTAAAATCAGTCTGAAGCACTAAAAAATTATTTTTGGGTTGAAGAATGATGAAAACATTATTGAGTAAGGATTCAGGTGTTCATTTGGTATTATTGTAACAAATTAAAAACTCAGAAATGAATAATTCTTCAAACAAACAGGAAGGTATAGTGCAGTTTCTTTTAACAACATGGGAGAAATATATTGTTAGAAATAAAATGGGTGAGGTTGGTGAGATATGTAAAAGAGGTATTAAAGGGTTCCATGTAGAATTTCAAATTCAACACCATAAAAAATACATATAAACATCATCACATCTTGAATTATTGTCATTTAGTGATGTATCAACCTGAGGAATAATTTATTTTGGCCTATATGGGTCATGAAAAAACTAATAATCCATGAGTAGAGAGTATGATCCAAAATATGATACCCTCATAGATTGAGTATTCCAGTAAAATTTTATGGGTTCTAAATGTAGATTCTTCTAGGTGAGACTCCAATCTACCAATACATGAAAATTACTACCTCTAGGATATCATTCCATGTAACCTTCCACCATGATGTGACTTCCTACATTAATTGATTATTCTACAACAGTTATTTCAGGATGGAACTATCTTCTATATTGTGGCCTCCCATACCTAAAATTAAATATTTAGGTAACATGAAATTATATATTTTACTTCAATAAGGCACACACCATCAAACACATAGCCAATGACATAATCATGGATCATAGAACTCAACACTCAGTTACTTCTAGATGTCATGGTGTGGGATCATTACCACATTATAACTTCAGCTCTACACCACTCCCAACTTCCCAAATCCCGATCATGTGAAACCACCACAATGTAAAAAGGGCACACTCATCAAAATACCCAAGATTAAGAAAACATTAATCATAATTAACCTTGAAATTCAATGGTAATCACATGGATAAATGAATCATTGATATTATATTTATTTAATGTACCCTACCTTGTTCCTATCCAAGTGTCTCAATTCATGTTTCAACAAAACCATATGTGTTTCTACCTAAAATACAATGTTTTCCAACTAGTGATCATGGTCAGATAATAAAACATGGTGATACTATAACCTTAGTATCATAATAGTAAATTACATTAAAATAAAAAACATTCTAAAAGATAAACCATTAAATAAAAAATTTAATAATAATTCATGGTATACCATAATCATTAAATGATCAATTTGTAAATATGAATGAATCCCATGTAGATCAAACAATCATGATACCCAAAAGGAGACCCCTAGTGTGATAATTATATACAAGATAAGATTTATGGTATATCTCAATTTACATTATCATTATAGGAATTTTTGATAACCTTGTCAATAGTGACTAAGAGAGGGATGAGAAAAATAAAACCTGAAAGACATAAAGTTAAAAATCTCACTTTCCAATATTTTGAATTTAATTTATTTTAATATATATCAAATTCTCTCAACAACAACCACCTAATTCTAATATCAATGTTTTTTAGTATCCCCAAGAATCAAAATAAATTTTTTCATGACCACTTATTTTTAATGGTGTGTAAGGACCTCCTCCTTCATGGTAAATTGAAACAATATAATACATGAGAAAGTTTCATACAAAAAATAATATCCTATATCGTAATTAAGTCCAAACACATTATTTTATAGTTCCCATTCAATTAGTAGTGGTTTCTCATCTAGGTATATCATTTAAATTTTAAAAGAAATCCAAAAAATTTTACCATCTGCATCATTTAGTAAAATGATTGGTAAAATATTTGTTAATCAATATTGTATCAATACATTATCATATAATGTTTATATAGAAAAAATAGTTATGATAGTCACCTTGGTAGGAAAAACCATATGATATCATATATCATTATCTTACTTCGATGTGATGTGGTATTGTATACGATGTGAAAACACTAGCCACGTCATTATTATATTAGCTATGTTTGGGTTTTTTCATTTATATACAGAATAAAACAATATCAAATATTCACTGATTCCATGAGGACCTTTTTCAAGGATTTGAAACTATTTATACATATGTTAAAACTCCTCTATACATGATTATAATTATCAAACTCATATTTTGGAAAAGAACTCTCTACAAAGATAATTCCATAGTGTAGGAAATCATGTGTGACTATGTGTGGCATTTTTTGTTTCAAAAAATTATAAATTATCCAATCCATAATATTACGAGATGTGTGACCTGTATAGATAATCCATAGAAACTCGACTTATTAATGGGTTAGTTGTGATCTTGATCAATCACATTTATACATTTATATTAACATCTTCACCACAAGATGTATATATGTACATCAATTTTAGGCTTATATAATCCTATTTCTAGGACCTCATGTGACCATAATAAAGGAATATATCAATACAATATAGGTCACCTCGTATATTAATTTTTAAATGAAATATATTATTATATTTTAATGAATACATTACATATTAGTCATAAAAGTATATATTTATTTCTTATATCACTCAATAAAATAGTTACATGAATATATTTAGTCTAATTCCTTAATGGGCCCAAATTTTATAATTTTTTAATTAGATGAAAAGTAATATCTTTGTTAAACACAACTGATTACATGGTCAAAAAACACACCCAACCATCCCTTGATTATCTCTTCTTCATGTTTTGTGTATGAAATGTATCAATGTATTATTTTTTACATGTTATATATATTATCAACCTCACATAAATGGGATTCATATAATGTATAATTTTTTATTATATTAGTAATAATATGAAATTCTATGTTTCATATGTTCTTGGGCCAACACAAATTATATTTCTCAAATTATTATCTATTTTAACAAATTTTCTTCTTTATGGGACCCTACTCAGGATAATACTGTCATATAATATTTACCCATAATACTAAAAAATGATCATTAATTATGAAAATATAAAATTATTACTTTGATTGGATATTAACATCCAATAATTCCTATCACATTTGAAATAATCGTGAATTAATGATAGATAGATATTGAATTTTTATTAAAACCATGATAAATTCCAAATATGAATAATCATTACCTCTAAACTCTTTTGTACGAAGTACACAGAGACATTATATAAACCTCAAACATCTGATATTTAAATGCATTTGTATATTGATCTAAAATGTTCTATTCTATATCCACCTAATAGATATTCACATCTCTCCACTCAATGGTCTATCGAATGAGATGGTCTTTTTCAAATGAAATGTATTTTCCTTTGAATAGATAACATATCTTAGAAATTTTAAATAGATCAATATTTGACATAATAAATTTCAATTCATCTCTTAATCTAAGGAACCTCCCCCGGTTTCATAATAGAATTTATCATCTGCATAGTTTCATTTATAGTATATGAGGAAGTGATTTACACTTCTTTTATTGTATATACTATTAGGGAATCTTATATCACTTCTATATTCTACATTATATCTATATATCTTATACGCTAATAAAATCATGTTAGACCAGTGATATTCTTTCTTAACCTGATTTGGTTCTTCTTCTATATCTCATTATCGAACATGATCAATTTATATCCATGAAATGCTTCTAATATTCTAGAAACAAACTTCTCTATGTTTAAATTTTCTCATATTTGAAACAATTTTTTTATACTTTCCATTTCATGTAATATATAATTTTGTTCGATAAACACTTTTTACTCTATTGGATTACAGAAATGATGTTCTATAATCAAATTGAGACAAATAATAAACAAAACATTCTCTAACATGTAGAAATATTTATGTGGTAAAATGCATAATTAGTAAGATTCAACATTACAAATCCCTTAATAAATAATGGGATATTAACTAGTTAAATTCACATATGATATATTTATAAATTAATTTATGGAATGAAGTTATTTATAAATATAGTAGTTTAATCAAAATATCTTAAAAATAAAATTGTATGGTCAAACACATATATTATCAAAATAACTATGTTAAACATAGTATAGATCATGTTCAAAGAAAAAAAATTAAAATAAGGTATTCCAAGAATATTTAATTGTGGAATAAGTCCAAAATCATCTAAATTATAAATAAATTTAGAATTAAGTAATTACTATCATGATTTCATCAACGATTCTGAATACCTTTCCAAGTTAGTTATTTTTTTATATTTATAAAACCTTAAACATTCAAAAGAAATTAAAATTGTGTCTAATAAGAAACACATAATCATTCCAATTGTAGTCAGCATCAATTTCATTAAAGTACATATAATAATAAAATTCATGAGTACTCAATGGTCCAAATACATCATTATGTGTAACATCAGATAGTACATCAACACCCTCATCTATTCTAATAAAATATAGTTTTTTAATTATACCAAATAACAAATATTCAAATGGTTTAAATGATCTTTAATCGAATTAGTCTTATAATAAAGCTCAATGTATACTTAGGAAATATTTATAATTTTTATTTCTAAAGAAAACTAATTTTAAAATAAACCTTCAACTACTTATTCTAAATAATATAAATTATATAATAATTTTATATAATATATGGTACATTTTACATATTATTAATTGTATGAATGACTTCATTGAAATATATAGAATAACACTTGTTTTTTAGAATGAATAAAAATCAAATTTATTCCCAAGATGATATAATAATAAAATTTCATTCTGTGATGGAAACATGATAACATTTTTTATAAATATATTACTAATCCATATTGAAAAAATAGATCATAATTGATAAAATCAAATAAAAAAACTCCATTTTATATAAATATCATAATCTCATTTAATTAATTATTTCTTTTTTCTAGGAATTTATTTATCATCATGAATTTCATATTCACACCTAATATCATATTGGCTCCAGCTTGAATTAGGAAAAATACTTTTTATAAAAATAACATCATTAAGATCATAATTATTATCTTTTATAACCCATTTAAATAATATATACTATTCTACAGTTACATTATAGATTATAACTTTAATCGATCTCAAATTGATAATCCTGGTGCATGAATTAATCTATTACAATTAAATATATATGGGAGAGTATCATATTCTAAATTTTTTTAATTAGAAAATTTCTTCATATTAATACTGCTATAAATTACAGTCTAATACAACATATTCATTAATGGAACATGATCCATATTTCAATATTAAATGTTTCAAATTTTCATTTATCCATATATTTGGTTATTTTGGTAAGCCGATGTGCCAATCATACCACATATGAATCATGCATAATTGAGTAGAAAAATGTTTTTACAAATCCATCATGTGGATAAAGACAAATCAATTCCTATGGAACAATATTCTTATTTAATATTCCAAACTATGTAAAACCTATATAAAAAAATAGACTATGGGAACCTAATACTACTATGTTCCCCAGATCACATAATCCATATACAATATAGTCCAATCGAACATGAAATTACAATGACCTATTTAGTTTGTTACTAATTTTATTGATATTTACATTTATTATACATAATATCACACTTTGTATTTGAGAGGTTTTCATGGTTTCACCACATTAAAATAAATTATTTGAATATTTAATTCTTAACTTCTGCATCTCATGCATTATTTATGACTACATATTTTATTTATATATGTCCAAGTTCTTCTAACTATATAGTTTCCAAACTCATATTCCTTCTACTAAGATAATATGGTTACACTATAAAAGTTTTTTATCTACATTAAAAACTAATTGTTGATTAGTGGGTACTATAGATGCGACATTATACTGTATCAGTGACAGGGAACTATAGTAGTGGTGGGTACTGTAACAGCCAGGTTACTATTCATAAAATGGGCCTTGGGAAAAAATTTGGGCGTACGGGCTATGTAATGGTATACATGCCCACTGGGCCTACGGTCTATGTAATAGATCTCCCTCAAACCAGTTAAAAGAGGTCTTTTATTTGAAATAATAATAATATGAGTATTCATCACCATCCTTTTAAAAAATACCAATATACTTACAGATATCCAAATAAATTCAATTCATAAGCTCATGATAATATTTTCTGTACTATATTAGAATCATATGAATCAATAAATCCCTATAAGATTAAGCATGTAGTGACATCTACCAAAACCCGACCATCCTAGAAAAATAATAAGCATCCCTAAATTTTAGTAGTTTGACCCAAATAAACTTTATCTGTAACACCAAGCTATTTTTTGTAATATTTTTTCGATTTAATTTGATCTTTTTATATTAATCATTTCAGAAAACATTGAAAATTGTTTACTTTAGATTTTCAGATTTGCTATAAATTAGAATTATCAAAACGATTAAATTAATTATAATTGTATTTCAAAAAAACTATGCGTGTTATATGCTAGCCCCTTAAATTGATTTTTTCCCTCAAAATTAATACGAGTATCAATGGTTAAATACATGAATGTTCCTTTCATAGAATCCCACATTATAAAAATGTATACACAAACATCCTTTAAACATGGAAAATAAAAAACAGGACAGTTACCCAATGTAATAGTTAACATGATTTCCATAAGGAAGAACAATGGTGGATGGTTATAATAAGGTCTTTGATGAAAAGTTTAAATATTTATAGGGGTTGATTGTGGATGTGTGGACTACCACCTCCTCAATGTTGTGTTATTCGTTCACACCCTTCATAAATTGTTTTAAGAATGGTTTTATTAAACGAATGTGATATGTAAGCCTAATAATTCTACTAGAATCAAATTATATGTTCATTTATATCATTTTATTCCTTTCTTTCAAATAGATAATTTAACAGAAACAATGGTCATATGTACTTATGTCCTATCGTCTCTATGAATGGTGCATTCAATTTCACATATAAATTATTTATAAATAATTAAACATATTTTATAATTAAAATATATTATATTGGTATTTTTTATATGTTAATCTAATATGTAAATCATGATCTATGTATGATTATCAAGAATAATAGGTGACATCATATACGAACAACAAAAATGATATTACCTGAAACATTACGTTAAAATGGAATTGGTATGTTGAAATAAAAATAATATATGGTAATAGATAATATAATTTTTTTCTTTAAAGTTTATATAATAAAATGATATTTATAATAAATGAGGTTTTATAGTTTTCACTGAGAGCTAAAACATAAGGCATGAAAATTTCAACCAAATTTTTATTTTGGTGAGATACATTCTATATTTCCCACTAGATTATTTTATTTGGTGTATATACATCCCTATGACATGTCATATCATTAGTTTCTATTATATAATTATATTAAATCATTAATTAATGTTATTCACCCAAGGGGATCATGAATCTAAAGTTACTCAAGTAGTAAGGGTTTTCTCATCTTAAATTCATTTTCACTGAGAGACAAGCCATGTTTTCCACATATTTCGTAGTTGTGTGGTTTTTACTACCAATGGATTAATAATATTCTTATTATAATTAAATTTATGGTTTTTTTCATATCATTTTAATTATCTTTATTACATTGGGTTCATTTTAGAAATGTTACCAAATCGATAATGTAATCATGTCTCAATTTTCCTTCATTGAGACACATTTGAAGTTCTAATCCTATATTATTTTAAAAGGTTAATATACTTCAATTTCATGTGTCATATGAGGCATCTAAATATTTTATGATATTTTTAGATTAATTTTATTTCATTTTCTTACATGGTCGGGATATTTCAATGTTACCAAATAATAAGATTTTGTTCAAATAATGCCATCATTTATCAAAATTCTTTATGATTATTCATTCATTGATGAAATATTATCTTCCTTATTTCAATACAACAACTGAAATTTCATCCCCCATGTATATTAATCATATACTCATGTATCAATAATATTATCCAACTCTTTTTTAATTAATATAATTATGGAATGAATTATGACACTCCATCCTTATTTATAATTTTTTTATAAATTCATGTTCTTTCAAACTCTTTCATTCTAAAAATATTCTCAATAATGTTATAAAACAATCCTATTATTTTTATATGTCATTTTAACATTATTTTTAATTTTTTCAAATTTTTTTAAAAGTTATATTCTTGACGTTTTCCAATCAGCGGAATTTTCATAGATTTTAGGGTGAAAAGTGATGTTCAACATCGATGGATTTACCCACCGTTATTTAAATCATTTCCATGAATATTATATAGTATGTATTAAATCTTATTCATAATTAAATATTCTTTATATTATATACATTTCATTAATTTTATTTTTTCTTAAAATAAAATCTTTCTATAAAAATTTTTAATGTTTATAAAGTGTTTTCAATGATTTTTTATGCTTCATTTATATATTCTAAAAGGTTATTTCCCAAGGAACGTATTTCAATGATTTCTAGATTTAATTATATATTTTCAAGGGAATTTTTATTAGAAATTGGAATTAATATATTTTCAGTACTTATTTTAATGATTTCAGTGTATCTTCAATGTAAATTATTTCCAAACCATTTTAAAGATTCGTTTATATGTTTTTATGTTTACATTCAAAGAAAATTATTTTGTAATGGTTGAATGTTTTAAAATAATTTTTCAATGAAGAAATTAAATTTTTACAAGAAAATTTATTTAAATTATATCTCAAAATTATTTTTAATCTTTGATGACATCTGTTGGTGTTACTCATGACTTTTTTTGAAAATAATATATAGGTTCGATTCTTATCATTTCTCTAAAGGGTTTATGTTTTAATGGAATTATGATTTTGATACCCATTTCTCATTCACATTATATATTATTATAATACCTATTATCTTTCAATAGGTTATGTGTTTATGAAAACCATTTCTCATTAATATGTAATTTGTTTTTTATACACATTTATCTTTCATGGGTTATATTTTTAGGAGACACATTTCACACTCATGGGTTATATTCTTATTAAACCCGCTCCATTTGACAATAAATTCTTTAATAAAATGAATATGAGACCTTTCTATTTTACATAGGTAATGGTAAAATAATATATTTATGATACCCATTTCATTTCTTGAATTATTATATGGTGTTTATGAAACCCATCTTTTTTATGGGTCATGATATGTTGCATGTTTTATTATCACATGAAACATATATGTTTTACATTATTATGTGATTGTGGTACATATATCTCCCTCCATTTAATTGGGTAATGATTAATATATCATGATATAATTATGGGAATCGACTCGACATGCATGATATATTATGGAATTCTCATGACCCGTCCTCAGGACCCGTGCCGTGACTACCCCAAGCCCGCCTTCCATAGGCCAGGGGCTGCCGACTAGCACCAAAGGCGTAATTCCCGATAACTGGGAAGGAATTTCCATTATAAAAGTAAACAAACACAACAGAGTACAAGCAGAAGTAAAACACTAAGTAAAACTGAAACAAGCTATACTGAAATTAAAGGGGCCGGAAATACAAGCCCAATTGTAAAGTACATGGAAAAAGATAAAACTGCCAGAAGGTGACAAGCAGCTCCTGGATCGTCCACCAAGGATGATACCTGAAGGGTAGGTACAAATAGCACAGCTCTTGGATCGCCCACCAAAAATGCTACCTGAAGGGTAGATACAGATAGCGCAACTCTTGGATCGTCCACCAAGGATCCTACCTGAAAGGTAGGTACAGATAGCGCTGCTCCTGGATCGTCCACCATAGATCCTACTTGAAGGGTTGGTACAGATAGCCTCCACGACGCTCTTGCTCTTCATCCTCCTCCGACGTGTCGCCTCCTGGTGAAGTCCACCACCGAATACTGTCTCGTCGTGAGGTCCACCTCTGGGTACCGTCTAGTCCTCGAACACTCGGCCTCTGTTTGCGCTGCCCGTCATCTGCAACCAACACAATGAGGTGTGGGCATAGCCCGGGCAGGGGTGAGTATAACGATACTCAGTAGGGACCCCGAGACCCTCAGGGTCTCACTAAATACAATAAGGATAACCACAAAGAAGATCTCAATAGATAACCTCTACTTAGGTATATTCCCATACATATACCCATGTTATCAAGTTACCCATCTCAATCATGAGGAAACACCAAGATTATGAAATCAACGGATAACCACTACCCAGGTATAAGCCCATACATATACCTAAGTATCAACTGACCCATCTCAATCATGAGGAAACACAATGATTATGAAATCAACGGATAACCACTACCCATGTATATGCCCATAGATATACCTATGTTATCAAGTAACCCATCTCAATCATGAGGTAAACACAAAGGTCATAGGCTCAGCTCAACCAGGATTTTAATCATGATGTTGAAACCACGGCTGCTGGATAACTCCTCCTCTATCGAATATAGTGGGCCTACCGCTACAAGCAAGCGCGCCCCCACTAACCTTGGAGTGTTGTAGTACTCTACCTGTCGAGTACTATGGGTCTGCTGCTACAAATAAGCGCTTCTCAGCATGGGTCTGCCGCTACAACCAAGCGCTCACCCTCATAGGCTCCAGAGGTAATCCATCTGTTGAGTACCGCGGGTCTGCCGCTACAACCAAGCGCTCCTCCGCCATGGGTCTGCCGCTAAAACCAAGTGCTCCCCTCATAGCCTCCAAAGGTACTCCTTCTATTGAGTACCGAGGGTCTGCCACTACAACCAAGCACTCCTCCGCCGTGGGTCTGCCGCTACAACCAAGTGCTCCCCACTGGGCTATCAGAAACACACCGAGACGATAGATCAGTAGTAGTCAAATCTCAGCAAGATACTAGGTCTCTGCACTCTACTAGCCCATCACCGGGAGGGTCCGCTCAACGAGCTACTGGTCGATACTACAAGTATCACAATGTTCCACGAAGAAGTATCTCAAAGGACCACCTCGTCATTGGGGTCTCAACGCAACAGATGGCGCGTCCATCGGACGCCCGGTCTGTGAGTTACTAGCCTTTTCGTGCTAGAGGCCCGGTTGGTTTCGTGGGCGAACCAACCCGGCCATATCTCGATTGTACCCTGAACTCTCATTGGGTAAGCTCATAGGGAACGTTTCTCAACATGATCACCAACGCCGCTGAAGGTTCGTCAGACGGACATCCGGTCTGAAAGTTATCCGCTTTTCCGTTCCAGGGGCCCCGTTGGATTTCGGGTACAATCCAACTCGGCCATTCTCAAACTTCATCCAAAACTCAGTTGAATCATGCCAAATGTTTCGTCTCATCAAGAGGAATCCAAAAAAGTTGACGACACATCAATCGGACGTCCGGAGCTCAAGATATAAGCGTTTCCGCTCCGAGGGCCCAGTTGGTTTCGTATCTAAACCAACCCGGCCGTACACAATGTTCTCTGAAACCTTCAATGTAATATACCAAAACGACCGTCTCGATCCAAGGATCGCATCGCAGTAAACAGTGTCTCGATCGGAGGTCCGTAGACCATGTTATGGGCAAAAGATCGAAAGAGGTCCGGAAGTGGCAGTTTCGGGCCCGCACCGACCCGGCCCAAGACCCCCTGGTCGGACCGAACCCGGTCGACCCGACCCGGGTATAGGTCTAGCCCGCTTGGGCACGGCGCGCTGGCGGTCTGCTGGGCAGCTCGGTGTAACCGAGCTGGCGGTCAATGGGGGGGGGGGCGCTGCCACTCTGTCTCATTAAACGCGGCACCGACGTGGGGGCTGCTGCTGTACGGCCAACTGACGGTTATGAATCCCCGGATCCTCCTCTAACCGGCCGACCCACTCCGGTCGGCCGGCTGCTGCACCACAGGACCGGTGGGGGCCGATCCCCCTACTCCGACGCCGATGGCCGGATGTTGGTCGTCGGTCCCTGCTCCGCCGCGGCCTCAAGCTGCAGACTTGGTCTGTCCAGCGTGGTGCGATGGCGTCGCGCCCCTCCACCGCGGCCCCGATCCTGCCGCGGTTTTTTTGTGATTCTCCATCTCGGTGCAACGACGCCGTGACCTTGTTCGACTTCAACAGCGCAGAGCGATGGCGTCGTGCATCCTTGCTTCATGATACTGCACGGTGGGACGGCACCGCGCCATCTCTGTTCCAAACCACAACAAAGTAAATCAACAGAATCAATGGAGGAGGGTCGGCCGTGTTTTTTTGGTCCGTCCCCCTCCTGTTAATTGATAGCAGGCGGTCCAATTTAAATGGATAACAATGACGGAAGACTTCACGAATAAAAATAATAAATCCCATGTGGTTTTTCCGAAATCAAAAGGAAATTCCAAACCACAAACAAAAACTTTTGCGGATCAACTTAATAATGAGTTGATCTGTATTCTTGTTTTAGAAGGAAAATAATCATGAGATTTTTATGATTTTCAAATTAAACCCTCACCTCGAGCGTTGTCGTCGAACGAGGTTTGTCGCGGAAAGGGATGTCGCGGAATTGATCGTCACGTCGCGGAGAAAAGATTCGTCGGTGTCGCGTCGTCGATCTCCGAGGATCCGGCATTCTTGTCGACCTTCTTCAGAGGATGGCGTTTTTCTCATTCTTCGTGTTCTTCGCGTTCTTTGACGAAGAATAAAGAACATCAAGACTCCCTTTTATCTCCCAAAAACTCAAAACAACAAGATCCAACAATAATAAAATAAGTCACCTTCTTATTATATTACTCAAGCCTCAAGTTTGAAATTCAAAATGGAATCAAACAACTAATTGAATTAATTGCAACGTTTTAAACTGCCCAATTGATATAGGCATTTAATATTTAAATAAATGCACGATTTGACTTTCATTAATTGGGGGGGTGTGGGTGTGTTACTGAAATAAAGGAGGGGTTGAAGAAGTTCAATGGGTGGGGCTCGTGTGGGCCCCACCCCACTAATATCCTAACTAGTGGATTAGTTAGGATGTGGGTCCCACTCAACCACTTAGCTTAGGATAAAACTTCTTTAAATAAAATAAAATCGGTTGCACCACTTTTATTTTATTCCTTTACTTAACCCAGAAAATTAAAAACTAGACCTGAGCAAACGCAACTCCGGAAAAGGTGTTCCTAAGAAATTATCGGCGCTGCGATTCCATCGGTGTCCTTGGATTTCAATTCTGAGCATCGGTTCAAAAGTTAGAAAAACCCGCTCATTCGTTCACTGAACGTACCCGAGCTATTCTTCGGAAAATTATCCGGGCACACTGGGCCTCGGAATCAGGTGCCGTCATAAACTGCGCTCTTGTAAAATTCCAACGAAAATTAATAAAAAAAATTCCTTGAAATTTCTGGGTCTTTACATTACTCCCACCTCAGGGCTTTACATCCCTGTAATGCATTAACAAACACAAGGGATACAAAAGTGGTACTGAGCACGCATCTGAGCCTTCCGCTTGTACTCTGTGGTGTTTACTTTTAGTGGGGTGGGGCCCACACAATCCCTACCCTTTCAACTTCCTCAAACCCTCCTTTATTTCAGTAACGCACCCGCACCCCCCCAATTAATGAAATTCAACTCGTTCGTTTATTTAAATATTAAACGCCTCTATTAATTGGGTGGTTTAAAATGTTTCAATTAATCAATTAATTGTTTGATTGAATTTTGAATTTCAAACTTAAGGCTTGAGTAATAAAATAAGAAGGTGTCTTATTTTATTATTGTTGGAGCTTGTTGTGTTGAGTTTTTGGGAGAAAAAGGGGAGTCTTGATGTTCTTTGTTCTTCATCGAAGAACGTGAAGAACGCAAAGTATGTGAAGAATGCCAAACTCCGACGAAGGTCAACAAGAACGCCGGATCCCCAGAGATCGACCAAGTGACACCGATGAATCTTTTCTCCGTGACACGGCGATCAATTCTGCGAAGTCCCTTTCTGCAACAAACCTCGTTCGACGACTTCGCTCGAGGTAGGGGTTTAATTTGAGAATATTAATAATCTCATTATTTTTTTCGTTCTAAAACATAATGTGGATCAACTCATTATTAAGTTGATCCACAAAAGTTTTTGTTTGCAGTTTGGAATTTCCTTTTGATTGCGGAAAACCCGTATGGGATTTATTGTTTTTATTTATGAATTCTTCCGTCATCCTTGCTCATTTCAATTGGACCTCTTGCTATCAATTAATGGGAGGGGGCCGGATCGTACAAACATGGTCGACCCTCCTCCCTTGATTCTGTTTGATTAACCTTGTTGTGGTTTGGAACGGAGATGGCGCGGTGCCGTCACACCGCGCAGTATCATGCGACAAGGATGTGAGGCACCATCGCTCCGCGCCATTGAAGTCGAACAAGGTCGCGGCGTCGTCGCGCCGCGCCGAAGAATCACGAAATCACCGCGGCCTGAGCAGTGCCGCGGCGGAGGGGCGCGGCGCCGTCGCGCCATACCGGACGGACCAAGGTTGTGGCTTTAGGCTGCGGCGGAGTAGGGACCGGAGGCCCACATCCGGCTGCCGAAATCGGAGTAGGGGGACCGGCCCGCACAGGTCCTGTGGTGCAGCAGTCGGCCGGCCGGAGCGGTCCGGCTGGTCAGAGGAATAAGATAAAACTGTCGGAAGGTGATAAGCAGTTCTTGGATCGTCCACCACGGATCCTACCTGAAGGGTAGGTACAGATAGCACAGTTCCTGGATCGTCCACCAAGGATCCTACCTGAAGGGTAGGTACAGATAGCGCAACTCCTGGATCGTCCACCACAGATCCTACCTAAAGGGTAGGTACAGATAGCCTCCACAATGATCTCTCCCGTCAACCACCTCCGAGTGTCGCCTCGCCGTGAAGTCCACCACCGGATACTATCTCGTCGTGAGGTCCACCTCCGGGTACCATCCTGTCCTCGAACACTCGGCCTCTGTCTGCGCTGCCCGTTGTCTGCATCCAACACAACGATGTGCGGGCATTGCCTGTGTAGGGGTGAGTATAACGATACTCAGTAAGGACCCCGAGACCTTCAAGGTCTCACTAAATCCAACAAGGATAACCAAAAATAAGATCTCAATAGATAACATCTACTTAGGTATATGCCCATACATATACCCAAGTTATCATGTAACCCATCTTAATCATAAGGAAACAAAAAGATTATGAATTCAAGGGATAACCACTACCCAGTTATATGCCCATACATATACCTAAGTTATCAAGTGACCCATCTCAATCCTGAGGAAACACAAAGATTATGAAATCAATGAATAACCACTACCCAGGTATATGCTCATACATATACCTAAGTTATCAGGTGACCAATCTCAATTAGGAGGTAAACACAATGGTCATAGACTCAGCTCAACCAGGATTTTATTCATGATGTCGAAACCACAGCTGCTGGAGAACTCCTCCTCTCTCGAGTAAAGTGGGCCTGCTGCTACAACCAAGCGCTCCCCTCTAACCTTGGACTACTGTAGTACTCCACCTGTCGAGTACTGTGGGCTTGCTTCTACAACCATGTGCTTCCCACCATGGTTCTTCCGCTACAACCAAGTGCTCCCCCTCATAGGCTCCATAGGTACTCCTTCTCTTGAGTACTGCGGGTCTGCCACTACAACCAAGCGCTCCTCCACTGTGGGTCTGCCGCTACAACCAAGCGCTCGCCCTCATAGCCTCCAGAGGTACTCCTTCTTTTGAGTACCGCGGGTCTGCCGCTACAACCAAGCGCTCCTCCGCCGTGGGTATGCCGCTACATCCAAGCGCTCCCCACTGGGCTATCCGAAACACACTGAGACGATAGATCAGCAGTCTTCAAGTCTCAGCTAGCTACTAGGTCTCTGCACTCTGCTAGCTCATCACCGAGAGGGTCCGCTCCACGAGGTACTGGTTGGTACTCTAAGTATCACAAAGTTCCACGAAAAATTATCTTAAAGGACCGACTCATCATAGGTGTTTCAATGCAACAGATGGTGCGTCAGTCGGATGCTCGGTCTGTGAGTTACTAGCATTTTTGTCTTAGAGTCCCGGTTGGTTTCGTGTGCGAACCAACCCGGCCATATCTTGAATATACCCCGAACTCTCATAGGTTAAGCACATAGGGACTGATTCTCAACGTGATCACAAATGCCGCTGATGGTTCGTAAAACAGACATTCGGTCTGAAAGTTATCATCTTTTTCGTTCCAAGGGCCCTGTTGGATTTCGGGTACAATCCAACCCTGCCATTATCCAACTACATCCAAAACTCAGTTGAAGCATGCCAAAAGTTTCGCCTCATTAAAATAAATCCAAAAAAGTCGACGGAACTTCAATCGGACGTCCGGAGCTCAAGATATAAGTGTTTCCGCTCCGAGGGCCCGGTTGGTTTCGTATCCGAACCAACCTGGTCATACACAATGTTCTCTGAATCCATGAGTGTAATATACCGAAACGAACAACTCGATCCAAGGATCACATCGCAGCTGACGATACATCGATAGGATGTCTGTAGCCCATGTTATGAGCAAAACACCGAAAGAGGTCCGGAAGTGGGGGTTTCGGGCCCGGACCGACCCGGCCCGAAACCCCCTGGATCGGCTCGAACCATGTCGACCTGACCAGGGTCTGGGTCCGGCCCGCTTGGGCGCGGCCCGACTGGCACATCTCGGCCCGGCCGGGGAGGCCCGGCCCGACGCACTGGCGCGCTGGCGGTCCGCTGGCCAGCTCGGTGGAACCGAGCTGGAAATCAATGGGGGGGGGGGCACTGCCCCTGTCTCATTAAACGTGGCCCCCACGTGGGGGCTGCTGCTGTTCGGCCAGCCGGGGGTTACGGACCCCCGGCTCTTCCTCTGACCGGTCGGCCCGCTCTGGCCGGCCGACTGTTGTACCATGGGACCGGTGCGGGCTGGTCCCCCTGCTCCGACACCGGTGGCCGGAATATGGCCGCCAGTCCCTGCTCTGCTGTAACACCCCAAGATTTCATAGTATGTTATTTCTTCAAAATAATTCAATAACTTGCACTACACGCAACACCGAGTTCAATCACACCATGACTTACAAAAAAAAAATCCATTCAAAAGAGGTTATGAATAGTATTATCTAAATTTTAAACTTTATATAATCCTTATAATTTTAGAATCCATATTATGAGTTTCTTAGACATAATGTAAGAACAAATTCATTTTCAGTATTTCACTTTTACCAAATTTTAATAGTGAACCCTTTTTAAATAAAATATTTTAAACTTTTTGACTAAATGGGGACATCATAAATTTAAAATGAAACATCCCAAGCTTCCACGGTACGTTTCCCTTCGAATAATGCGATAGCGTGTGTTGTACGCAACCTCGAGTTCTAACACACACCACAACTAATTAAACTAGCCGTTTTGAATAGTAATACCTACTTTTTGAAATCATATATATTTTATATTTCAAAATGGACTTCATTTTTGGATTCGGAATATCGAAATTAGCCTAGGGTGAAATTTTGGTACTTTTCAGATAACTTTTATATTTTGATGAATAGTGAAAATTATTAAATTGTAATTAAAAACAACTTTTTTAATCAAAATATTTAATAATGATAAATTATGAATTTTAGTACTTTTAAAGTATATTTTGAATATATTTTTACCATTTAATATAATGTTGGTCATTGGACATAATTTTACAATTAAACCGAACATAAACAAGTGTCAATCTTTTGATAGTTATTATCTCTTAAAAACACGCTTTTTGTTTTGACAGCGGGAATTAATTTTAAATTAATTTCTTCCACTTCTGTGTTTTGAATTTAGAAAAATGGATTCCATATTTGGAATCAGGATGTCCAAATTGTGTAAATAGGTAACTTTTATTTTTAGACATTTTGAATAATTACTGTGGTAAATATTTTATTTACCATGGTTAAGGATAAATCCGGTAAATAAGGGTTAAAAAATAATATTATAATAATACAAAATTACCCTAAAACGTGTCCTAAACTTATTGGTGGACACATACCCGACCATGATCATCATTGGGTCAATTTGGGGACCCCTTGGAGCCACTTTTATGTGGTAGGGACACTTTATATTAATAAAGTTAAAATAAAAATAAAAATGGCATAAGCTTACATCTTTTAGAAGAACAATTTTTACATAGGGTTATACATGTTGGATTTTCGATTATAAATATTCATTAGAAAGCTAAAAAGATTTCCTACATGATGATATTTTATTTATAATTTTTAGACATCAAATAAGTTAAATTATTAATGACATAATAATGATGCAATGTTTACCTCATTAATAAATCATTTAAATAAATAAGATTATAATGATTAAACTATTATCTAAAACCTGTCCAATTCTTATTGGTTGATGTTATTTAGAATATGAGTCATCTTATCTTCGACCTCAATGATTTTTGGACCATTATAAACCGAATACAAATATATTATAAAGTAATACTTTCACACTTTCCTAAAGAGCCCCTCCTCTCCCTTATAAAAGGAGACCACTTCTACTCATTCCTCACACCTCTCAAGCCACTTGGCTCATCCAAACTCTGCCCAACTAAGCTCCCCACATCCCTCTACTTCTCCTTGAAGCTTCCCCTTAGGCAGAAAGCATTTAAAGATGTCCTTTGGTTCCAACCAAAGTGAGTTACCTAAATTAAAGGTAACGTTTTATCTTAAATTATTTTCATTTATTTTGCTTCTTCAACCCCCAAACTCTTTTTATATCCTTTCTTTTGTAACAACACCAGTATCCTAAATATACTAGGATGTTGTTATAAGAAGTATTCAAACTACACATACACACAACTCCATCTAATGGATGATGAACATAATGTTTCTGTGGATGGCAAACTAACGCCTCACGAAATGATGATTGTTCAAATACATCTTACCACCTCTCATGGTGGCCATTATGATGGCACTGTAATTAAATATGATATTAATGATATATATTTTATATATAATCTTCTGTAATTCCATTTTATTTCATACCATTATTCGTTTCATGTTGTATATACATACGATAATTTCATTTGAGGAAGTGCGGACTACCGCCCCCTTAAAATGATATGACTCGTTCATACCACACATGGAACGTATAAAGGATGGTGTTAATGAACTTAAGTAACATATATAAAATATTATATTATACTGGAATAGTAATATACCTTTGTATCATTTGGATTCAATTCTTTTAAAATAAAAATTAAATGGAAGTAGCGTTCGTGCGTACGTACGGACTACCGTCTCCACGAACGCGGTGAGATCCATCCTCCATCGTATCCATTCAAGTCTTATTCTCATTTTAGGGTTAAAAATAATGTTAATATCATTCTGATTATGAATAAGATTTAATCTATCCATTACAAAAATGTCTTACGTAACCAAACATTTAAGAAGAACGAATCGATTATCACCTGAAACGACGATAATACTAAGATATTATTAATAAAGCAATGTTAAAAGATCATATATAATATCATATTAATGTATATGATTCTTGTATAATTTAATAACAATTATTTCACCATTATACAGGAGGTTAACCGACCCCAACAAAGGAAAAGTACAAGGTAAGGGTTTTACATCACAACCTCTTCATTACCCAAGGTTGTTTATACGTAATAATCTACTGGGATCTCTTTATCATCCACATCCATGTTTCTTAAAAATGTATTTCAAAACATTTTTACTATTTACTAAAATATGAGTTAAAGTCATTTATACCCTTTTTGACTTTTATAAGTGGTTTATAAAGGAATCTTTCCGTCATTTTCAAAACAAGGTCCTTTTTAACCTTTTCGACAGAATTGAGGTAAGAATGTTTTTTTTAAACTTATACGGCGAGTGCGGTTATTTTACGACGTTATAAAATCTTCAAAGCTTTCCTTACAAGCTTATAAGAATATTTTCAAAGAAAATGTTTTATTTTATATGGATCTTAAATGATTTCAAAATAAAAGGAGATATTTCTTTAAAAAGAATTTTGATTTCATCTATGTCAACATCCTTTGATGGATTTTAAGATTATTTGAAGTTGATTTATTATGATACAAAACTTCTATATTGTATTGAAGGTTTTGTGATATGTTTGACTATGGATGTGCTATTTTTATACCATTCATAGTTTATGGTGAAATTATTGACATTTCGTATGCTAGTTTTAATACGAATGTTTATGTTATGTTTAAACCTTTTCATATGGGAATGCATTGGACTTAATAAGTGACGGGTGGAGCCCGCTATAGCTCCTCGATGCATCGGTAGGTCTCATGAGACAAACTAGTGTCTTGGCACAAGGCCTTGACAAAATCTTATTTGTAGTCTTGGCACGAGGCCTTGGCTATGTGGTTATGATAGTCTGGCATTATGCATTCCAACATTATGAAAGTGGTTATTGATTTTTGCATGTGATTATTCGATTAGTAGAATATCCATGTGAATAAGTAAATGGCATTATTTCATTTTAGTTATGCCATACCATGTTGAAAGTTCATGTTTAAAAGGCTTTTGTTTTAGTTATACATTGCCTTAAATGTTTATTCTTATTTATGAAAGTTTCCGCTATATTGTTATCCTTACTGGGCATTTGAGCTCACCCCTTTTCTATGTTTTATTTTTCCCAGGAAGTGAAGATGTAAGTTATGAATGACTTGTAGGGATATTATGAGGGGTTAATAGTGTGGATATGAAGACTTTGTTGTTGTAGTAGTTTTTTTTCACTTTGAAATGTAATGTAAAACTTTATGATTATATCTAGTGTTTCCAAGGCTACTAAACTAATCGGTCTTTCGAGATTTGATCTTTCTTGTGATCATGACAATGTTATGTAATAATGCACCGACTCTGGGAAGCTGGGGTCGGGCGTTACATCTGCCATGGCCCCGCTCTGGCCGTGGTGTTTTTTTGATTCTCTGGCACGACGCGACGACACCACAACCTTGTTCGACTTCAACGGCGCGGAGCGACGGTGCCGCGCATCCTTGCCGCATGATACGGCGTCGTGCGACGGCACCACACCATCTCCATTCCAAACCACAACAAGGTTAATCAACAGAATCAAGGGAGAAGGGTCAGTCATGTATGTGTGGTTCGGCCCCCTCCCATTAATTGATAGCAATCGGTCCAATTTAAATGAGGAACGACGATGGAAGAATTCACGAATAAAAACAATAAATCCCCTACGGTTTTTCCGAAATCAAAAGGAAATTCCATACTGCAAACAAAAACTTTTGCGGATCAACTTAATAATGTGTTGATCGCCATTCTTGTTCTAGAAGTAAAACAAACATGAGATTATTAATATTCTAAAATTAAACCCCTAACTCGAGCATAGTCATCGAATGAGGTTTTTTGCGGAAAGGGACGTCGTAGAATTGATCGTCACATAGCGGTGAAAAGATTCGTCGGCGTCGCATCGTCGATCTCTGAGGATTCAGCGTTCTTGTCAACCTTCGTTAGAGGTCGGCGTTCTTCGCGTTCTTCACGTTATTTGCATTCTTCGACGAAGAACGAAGAACTTCAAGACTCCCATTTTTCTCCCAAAAACACAACACAACAAGCTCCAACAATAATAAAATAAGACACCTTCTTATTTTATTACTGAATCCTTAAGTTTGAAATGCAAAATTGAATGAAACAATTAATTGAATTAATTGAAGCGTTTTAAACTACCCAATTAATAGAGGTGTTTAATATTTAAATAAATGCACGATTTGACATTCATTAATTGGGGGGGGGGGGTGTAGGTGTGTTACTGAAATAAAATAGGGGTTGAGGAAGTTGAAAGGGTGGGACTCATGTGGGCCCCACCCCACTAATATCCTACCTAGTGGATTAGTTAGGATGTGGGTCCCACTTCAGCACTTATCTTAGGTCAACACTTCATTAAATAAAATAAAATTGGTTTCACCACTTTTATTTTATTCCTTTACTTAACCCAAAAAAATTAAAAACCACACCCGAGCAAACGCAACTCTGGAAAATGTGTTACTAAGAAATTACCGGCACTGCGATTCCATCGGTGCCCTCGGATTTCAATTCCGAGCATCGGTTGAAATGTTAGAAAAACATGCTCGTTCGTTCACAGAACATACCCGAGCAAAACTTCGGAAATTGATTCTGGGCACACTGGGCCTTGGAATCACGTGCCGTCAGAAACTGCGCTCTTGTAAAATTCCAAAGAAAAATAAGAAAAAAAATTCCTTCAAATTTACAGGTCTTTACAAGAATATGGGGAATCCTAATACACTATGGGAAGATGGGGAAATCTAATCAACTATGGGAAGATGGGGAAAACTAATCCACTATCAGATGAAGGGAAAACATGATCCACATTTGTAAAATGCGGAATCCTTACCCACTATGGGAATATGGGGAAACTGGATCTACCATGGTAAGAGGAGAAAAACTAATATATTATAAGGAAATGACTATGACTAGGGATGGTGGTGTGTCCCACCCATGTGGTGTAGTATCATATAAGTTCCATAATAATTATTAGCACTGTGTCTTGACTTATATGGAATAATATTACATGTTTATTTGAATTCCAAAATTCAATGTCTTATTATTATATTATGATTTCTTGGCTTCTAATCTTTTTTTCTTTATGATCATGTTCTTATGAACTTCCAATCTTCATTCAATGAATAATGTTTATAATTTTTCATATGTATGGTATGATTATCCAAATTTATGATAACATTATCGTTCAATTATTCCCATTTTTATTGTTTCAGATGACTTCTATGACTGGAGTGCACATCCGTGTGGTGACGAACTGATTTTGTCCTCATGTTCCCTTATTCTAAAGGTAGGAGACATCCATGTTCCCTTCAGCGATGTTTTCTTCTTGATCGAAACAGTATGATGTGATGTTGATTTCTCGTTTCTTGGGTTCCTCCTCAGAACGTGTCACCATTTTCATGTCTCCATCATAAATTTGAGTTATTGTTCGTGAAACTTGTTTCTGATTACATATCTCTGTGTATGTTAGTTAATTACACTTCTTTGATCAAGGAATTCCAATGGGTCCTAATAGGCTAGCATCTTTTGATCAGAGTGGATGGAATCATTGAAAACGTTGGGGATATTTGTGGATACTAGAACATTAGGGCACCTTGATTCTTCCTCATACAAGGGATTATTAATGGTATGGAAACCTGATGCATCCCACATAGATTTTAGTTTATCCTAGGCTGAAGTCATATCTCCGAGTTTTTTTCTCATCTTCCATTGTTTAACACGAGGCATTATGTGAGTTTAACGTCGTGAGGAGATGGATGCCAAACGCAGAGTTTCTGAGGTTTTCCTCCAAAATACCATGTTTAACACGGTGTAGGTCGCTACTTTTACATCATGTGGAGGTGGATCAGACTTATTGGAAGACTAATGGTAGTGGGTCAGATGGGTACATCCCTTTGAAGGGCCACCTTGATGGTTTAACAAATGGATTGGTCAGAATGCCCAATAAGTATGGACCCTAGATGGAATTTCCCAAAATGGAAAAGTATCACACCATGAAGTCTAATTTGGACATCAAAAAGCATAGATCTGGAAGGTACATCCCTAGGAGTGAGAACCTAGATGTTTTACTTGATGGATGGATCGAAACGCCCGATGAGGAGAGACCCAAGATGTTGTTTCCCAAAAAGTGAAGGTTTCACACTATAAAGGCTGAACTGGATACCACAGAGAATGGATTGGTTAGGTATAACTCTATGATATAGATTGTAGAAGGATTACTAGATGGATGGATTATATATCTTGAGGAGGATAGACTCTAGATTATGTGTCCCAATATGGGAAGGTTTCACTGCGTAATGGATGAATTGGACACAATAAATGATGGATCAAGTGGGTACATCCCTAGGATTGATCACAAGGAATTTTTACCAAATTGATGGATCAAAACTTCTATAGAGGATGGAACCGATATGGTTTATCCCGAGAATGGAATTTTTTTCACCATGAAGGCTAATCTGGACACCAAAAAGGGAAAATCAGGCTGGCTCATCCCTAGAAGGGATCACCTGGGAGTTTACTAGATTGATGGATCAGAAATTCCGATGAGGAAAAATACATGATGTCATGTACTCAGATGTGCAGTATTCACACCATGAAGGATGTTCTAGACACCAAAAATGGTGGATTAGTGGATGACATGTCCCAACAAAGGGGACACCGGGATTTACCATTGGCTAGGATTTAAGGTCAGGAGGATTCTTATGTACCATGTTTAAATGAAAGGGATAAAAATACACATAGATAGAAAGTGTGATCTAGGGAATACACAGGGTTAACTGCTCGCATATATGGAATGAGTTCACTAGGATGTGGCGGATTGGTAAAATCAGGATGGATATGGATGGAATTTTGAATGATGATAAAGATTGAAGCGGAACCATCATGAAGATGACGATATTGGTCTTGAACCTCAAATTGGTTTCCAACATATACACATTGAAGGGAGTCAAATTACATGTAGTTATGGATGGGGTGATTATGAACCTAAGGAGGAATCTGATGAGAATTGAAGCATTGATGGGGTGTCAATGAAATGGAACCTCCAGGTTTGGGTATGACATCTCCAAGACACAAAGTCTCAAGGGAGAGAAAAGGACGTTACATAAGAGATGGGATTGAACCTCATGAAGGAACCTAACATATCCCAATGGTTGGAAATCAATGTACAAGTAGTTCGGGATGGAGGATGAATCAGGGTTTTCAAAAATGACAGCAACCAGGAGACTTGATGAGGATTACTCGTGATTAATATCACATCGTAAGAGGGACATTGTTGGTTGGGGTGATATGGATTCTGTGCTAGGATTATGCATTCTAAGATTCCAGAATGGACCAGGACACTATATGGAGGTGAATCCAAGATATGAGTCCCAAAATGGAATATATCAAATCTGCATGGTACGTCCCTGGAACGGAACACCATATTTTACCCATTATTGGGGTTGAACTTTGAAGGGGATTCCTATGTACTAGAAATGGATAAAAATCCACATAATTCATAAGTAGAATGGTCCATGTAGTTTAATGTCATTTGGGTTGAGGGTGAACCAATGTGAAATGGTTGGGAAATAAGGGAGATGGGATTAAACCATAGGTTGGCTTCCTTCGTACCCTGTCTAGAAGACATGGAAAAAATTCCACATAGTTAGGTAAAGTGGTGTATGGGTATTATGCATGGTTATCATCCCCGAGTCATGTTGGGGAATAAAAATAGTTAGATGCCCAAGGGGGATGTTGTGGTTTCTTCGACACATTATGATCGAGTGATTAATTATCAATGTGAGAAATAGAAGGGAACAAAAAACAAAATGGACATGTAATAGAATCCATTTCAACGGAAAATGGTGAATTGGTCTTATTCATGGAAGCTTCTTTATTTCTGTTAAGGATCAGAAGTGATGGTTGGGGTTTATACGTGGAAGCTGGTAGGGTGCCTCTGTAGAGAAGAATTGATGGATGGGGCTTATGCTACGAAGGTACCCATGTGCCACTAAGGAGCAGTAATGGTCGATGCAGATCACGTGTGGAAGCTGCAAGGGTGTTCCTATGAAGATGTTATGATGGATGTGGCTTATGTGGGAAATCTTCCTATTATGTGTTCTTCAATTCATGCCATTAAGTCATCTCTACAAATCATTGGTCGAAGAAAAATGGTTTTGGGGTTTTTAATTTTAGAGAAATCCCATAGTGATTGTTTTCTTTTCATCTCATATAGGGGAATCTTATTCTTGATGAACAAGGAATCCAATTATTAAATGATATAGTATGTTATAGTTTAAATTCATGTTTTTAGGACTATTTTACATACGGTGCATAGAAATCGAAGGTCTGGGACTTACGCAGAAGAGGTGCATTCTTTTTGAAGCTGGAATATGAGTTAGGTGGTGGTTTTTTGGATGAGTTTATTGAGGAATGGTTTGACTCAATGTACTTGGGGAATATATGATGAGAATATCAAATCACAACAACAGAATGGTACCAAAAGATATATTTTGATCCTAGGTGTTTCTTGGAGTGCAGAGTATTACCTCAAATAATTGTATTTCATATGTTGAAGGTTTGTTCACATAAGGGAACAAGATTGGGAACCATGGAACTATTTAACGAATGATTGGTTTCTTCTGTGAAATATTGGGAGTGTTGCGCACAAGAATGGAATCATAAACCCAAGAGGAAATCTTGCATCAACAAGACTTAGATATAAAATAGGTTGTGCGGGCACCAATCCACTATGGGATCGTGTGATGGTGAAACCATATGGGACCTGTCATGAAATATCTCACATGGAGGGTTCCATTCTACTACATCAGCTTGGAAGAGGCGGTCTTATGCATAGGATAGTGGCGGATGACCTCTAGAGACTTACCCTAAGGAGATGGGATTCAATTTTATTTATAGGCGTATCCTTGAGCAGCAGTGTGTATCATTCCATGCATGGAAACGATCTTCTATGATACCTATGGAGTCTGTGCGCAAAAGTGGGAGTTTGATGTTGCATTGGGCACATAAGAATATTCTTTGCAAATTTTGATCATGTGTGTAAATCCAAAAACTGGTACACACCTAACAAATCCATTTTCGGGTGGCCGAGGAAGAAGATGACATCATATTGTGAACATAAATGGTTTTTTCGATGTTATTTTCACAAGAATCTAGTGCTTCACCTAAGATTCCATTATTTCACACAAAACATTATTTCTTATACAATAACATCAATTTTTATGAAAAAACTGCAATTTTCCCAAAGATGGCCCCAACTTTCCATTTTCAACATCCCGACGTCAATAGACTATAACAACTAATCTATAACTCTGTTCTGGTACTACGAATAGGAAAATATAATCTTGATGTATAATATACTATCTTGGATTAGGAATGAAAGCATTTGGTTCATCATTTAGATTTATTTTGGTGTCAACATTTATACTTGCATATCTCCCTTATTTATCTTTTTTGAGCATCTAATATCAATTTTTTAATGATTCATTCCACATGTTATGATGTTATATTTTATTTATGATATTTCAATGAAGGTGATAGTATTTTAGAACATAGTGGGATATAATATATCTCACTCGTGTTTCATTTTTTATGTTTCCATGATTCTGAAGGTGCATCGAGGATGATTCGAGCATTTCCTAGAAGAGGAAAATGGTCCTTACTATGCACATGGTTTGTCATTCCTAGTTGATATAATTTGAGAAATAAAAAACTCTCCTTTAATCATCTTGAAGTATTTAAAAAGGATTTTTATATGAATAACCAATGATAAACCTACGGTGTCATAGATTAATGAAGGTTTCATGAATTACACATCATATAAGTGGGTTTTGTTTATGGTATGGCTCCTCACTATGACAAATGTTTCTGACTATGTGATTTTTGGTTTATAAAAATCGATGAAATTACAAGGAACCAGGTAATGGATGAATTTGATAGATAAAAATGTTGATGATAAGAAAGTTGTGATGACAACTATAATGAATGACATTGTAATCATGCGAAAACATTTTTCACAGGACATGATTAATAAAATGTACAAAATATATCCCTTGTACATACCATAAAAGAGAAGGAATCGGTTAACTGAGAGTTATGGTAATGGAGCCATTGGTAGAAAAGAAGATTAATTTTCCAATATGTTTATAATGTGGGAAAAAACACCCATGTGAATATCTCAAAGGAACATGAAGATTATTTAACTGTGGAAAAGGAGATCATAATGCAAGTAACTACAAAGGGAAATTGAAATGTTTAGTAATGTGGTGGTTGGGAATATTGGTGTAACATTCTAGGTTTTTGAATGAGGTAAAAAAATTCTCCCATTTTAAATTTTTACATTTCCATTTATGTCATTTTATTTTTTGATGATCAGAACCAAATTCCAAGACTTTTTTATCTTTAAATAATTTATTTCTATGGGTATAGAGTTTTGGAGAGTGCCTTGGCTGTTCAAAAGGTCTTAGAGAGAATTGGAAGCCTGGATACTGTGTCTTGTATTTAAAGGTCAGTGCATATAATTTAGAGTATACATGGTGGCCTCTTCTAGATAACCATGCACCTTGTTTTTGAACCGACTCCAAGTTTTATTGAACAATGAAGGTGATGATCCTGGTCATGAAACAATCTGTAGTTATGGACGATTATTTCTCACAATATTACCATGGTTAAGGAATCCCATTCAATAATCCAAACAGATTGATCCACATAGACAATACATATGGGCTATGTTCCACAGGTTTGGTGCACAGTTTAGAAAACCATTAGATCTTACAATTTATTCAATATATTAAGATACATTCTGGGTTTTCCCACTATATTATTAATGTTTATACTCCCCTTTTCTACTCCTTGGTCACACATATAATTGGGGAGCTCTCCCATTAATACCCCCTTTGGTTTTGATCCATCTCCCATATTTACCCTTATTTTGATCACTATCAGGTTTATAACATCCTTCTTGATAAGGATTTTCACCCCATTTCCCTCTTCATATTTTCTTTTCTCTTATAGAGTGCTAAATCCATTTGACCCATTTCCCTATATAATGTAACTCAAACAAACATATATTTCTTTCTAAATGCTTGATTTAGAAGATAATGTTCGGAATTTATACATATACAATCCCAATATACATGATGCATACATTTATTTGTTTTTTCATAGTGGTTTTTGGGGGGAAGATTTTTGTATGCCATTGGGTGTCACAGACATCAAATTAATATGACATGAAAATCAGGTTGATGGAATGGCACGTGATATTAGATGGTATGGTCTTTGAGCTTGAGGGAAATAGTTACAGGGGTACAAGGTGTAAGATGATGTGATATTAGTATATATATTTTATGATTTATGATCACTTATGTTTTCCAAAGAGCTACTAGAAGTCATTTTCAAATAGGATTGATCATTAATGAAATGGTTTTTACCACTCATGTGGGTAGAGGCTCCCAGTAGTGAAGCATTGGAAAAATGTTGGGGTTCATTCCATAAAAAGTTCGGGAAAGGTGAGGATACTAAAGTTGATAGAGATTAGGCTATCAGTTTGGGATTGAGGACCAATGTATTGAGGTATTAGTCATGGGTGATTTTTTTAAAACGGTTATCATTATTTTTCAGGATGTCGGGATTTTGGCCAAAAAGGAATTTTAATTTAGGAAATGTATCATTGTTCCTATGAATGTAGGTATTTGATCTGATTATTTTCTTTTGAGTTGGGGTCCAATTGGATTTATTGTTTAACCAAGGTGTGCCTTCAGGGCATTAGTGGTTTTACATGGTACCGGAGCTGTCGGTTGGCACGAGGTGTCAGTTACTATTTTGAGGTGAAACTAGATTGTTAACAGAGGATATTCTACTTCAGAATATTCCTTAGGACATGGTCCATAGATTGTCTCCACATTAGTTTTTTTTTTGTGTTGGATGAGGTATGTAAAATCATCATAGTGGTTGTTGAGAACTGGGGAATGTTTTTAAATGAATTTCATTATAATGTGTTTTTTATTTCAATATCAATCATGCTTAAACACATATGAATATTATACAATGTTTGGTGGTATACTATTGAGACATTTCCTTACACCTAACATTGGCCCTTCGGGATGCATGTAGACTTTATGTCAATCAGATTATATAAATTATTAGGCAAATGAATCAGATCATAGTAGCGTATATCATGGATGCATTCATACGACCGTGAGGACTTTCCTTGGATTGGGATTTATGTTTTAGTTTCCATTTTCTTGAAAATACATGCTTGGTATATTTTTATTATACTAAGGACGGCTACGGGAGAACCACATTCTTTATATTGTACTATATGGCATGTATTGATATTCCTACTCTATTTTAGTTCTACAAGTGGATAGTTTTACATGTTTACTTTATTTATTCTACCTTATTTAATTATTTTTATACTAATTGCTGATTTTAATTTTTCTTCTTCCGGTGGAGGATCTGGTTCGAGTCTGCTATGATTTTATTTCCACTGCATGTTATGTATAAATAATCAGACTATTAATATATCTTTCACAGGAGGGTATAGTCTTAACAATATTTTCCATTTACATACGTTAGGGTAGTAAGTAAAATTTTTCTTATAATGAGGTGTGATGATGGCTAGTGGAAGAAGGATTGATATTAGTATTTGGGTTTCAAATCTGGTCGGGATGCTAAAATAGGTATCCGGGAAGTTTTTTATTGGAATTTTTTTACTACTGTTTTACTGGATACTAATGTGATCGATATCTATTTTGATTTCAATTTTATTGTATTAATATTTGTGATTTGGTAGACTGGAGATTAAGTTGTTGTCAGAACTAAATACATATCACATACATGGGTTCCTACAACCCCATGTATGAGGGACATACCATGTTACCTAGGGTTGGAATTTTTATTCAATTTTTCTTAGCTGATTGATGATTTTATTTCCAACTAGTTTGTATTATTTAAAATTTGATTTTTTAATTGTTACAATTTGAGATCCTCATCTATGTGGGAGATGAAGTTGACTTGGGACCCTATCTCTGTATGTCAAGCGGTGCCTACTTTTGTTTCATTTTTCCATGCACATAATAAGGTGTTCATATATGAATCATCATGTGGCAGTGAAACATTCTTGTAAATTGTAAAATGCTTTTTAAATGTGAAGACCCATTTAATATATATATATATACATATATATATTTGATGTGATATGTGAACTGGGCCATGATATTATAAAAGTAATCATGTACAATGAAATGGGGTGATGTTGATCACTGGGTTTGGCAATGAGGTCTTGGTTTAAATAGACATTGGATTTCATGGTAGGCTTTGAATGAAGAATATTTGATACGTGGCTCTATTGAAGATGGGTAAGGAGGATATAAGAGTAAGATTCTTGATCACATGGTTGCGGTTGGAAAGGGTATGATATGGGAGGATACACTACCTAATATTTGTTTCTATAACTAAATTATATATATAAATATACAGTTTTTCTGGCCATGATGATGTTATTCATCAGGTTTCTACCTAGAAAGCCCAGGTGGGGAGTTGGAATGGTCATGATAGGGTGAAACATGTTAATGAGCAGGTTTAGAACACTAAGGGTTAGTCAGAAAAGGTACATGCTCATTCATAGGTTCCTGTGCAGGCGGGGCAGCCGCAAGTTCTTAGATCATTTTGGTTATAGATCTATGGGAATCTATGATTGAACCAAGTATGGATTATATAGGGTATTGAATGCAATGAGTAGGGAGAATATACCATATACTTTACTTGACTCAGGAGTTACAGTTTCAACACCTTACACTTTTATAGGGTGATGGTGGTCCTCATGTGGAAGGAAACTAGATCGAATCGTTGCTGATTATTTTTTGAGCAGCCTGACATGCCTCTAGGGAGGAAGGTGCAGTTAGATCCCTACAAGATTAGAGGACCTGAATACTGCATGTTGTATATTTAGGTTCAATAAGGAATACATGAAGGATTTCTCTATAAGTATTTTAAGTCCAGATTCTTCAAGAATATATTCCCAAAGATGCTGAAGGTAGAATGTGTCCGTGACTTATTAAGATTTTAGTAGGGTGACATTTCTATCATGGACAATGCAGTGATGTTCCCCATATTGTCTCACATTTCACACAAAATTGTAGTATAATATTCCTCAGGAGTGACATTCTTTGATGATGGATTATAGATACAATTTGGGTATAGCTAATCATCTTAGTATTACCTCATTATAATAAGCAGTGAACAAGAGCTCATAATTGTGGTCAATCTGAATGATTGGACATCTTTGAGATGTTTGGTGGCTTTAGGTGATTTAAGTGGTGATGCTTCAGTTCGAAGGAAGTAAGTTTGGGTTGATTTTACATAGGGGAGTCAGGCCATGGACTCAGCCAGGCCACATTAGTGTGGGTCATCAATGGTTTTAATTAATTTTGGGAAGCCTTGACATGACTGGAATTAGTTTGAGCAGCCTCCAATGTAGCATAAGGCACATGGTCATCTCAGGAATCATGAGATATTATATAGGAATCCCTCTTGGATAGAGGGAAGTTGTGGACCGTGGAGGACATAGGTGACTATGGCCAGATCAGGATTCATACTACGTGAGGGGGTCTAGCATCAGCTGTATATTGAGGTCGTGATAGATAAATAGAGACCCAACATATGGTGGCCCTACTTGTCTTATATTTAATTTACATCATTATATTAATAAAAAACATAAAACAATTACACCATGATGTTCAAATTTTTTAGATTCGTGGGAACACTAGGACCATACATAACATTTACAACAGAAATCATAAACATTCATTCAATCCATCCTTCTCCAACTTCTTATTGTCAAATGAATACACTTTAGTACACATACCCTACTGAGGATATACATAAAAAAGTGGTGAGACAAACACCCAATAAAAAGATAAATTTTAACAATATAACAATCGATGAGCATAATCATTACATAGGAAAAGGGTCACGAACATGAGAGGAATCATTAATAAAAGACTTGAAGTGTGGCAATGCATAAAAAATGAAACATCATGTCTAAGTGGTTAACCACTGAACATAGTTTTGAACAATGATAGAATCTTGTTCACACATAATTTCTATTTAATTAATGAGATTTATAACATGACCAAAATCATTGGATCACTGTATAATTTCAGGTTCACCATTCACATCATAACATTCATAATGCAATATATAATTTCGGGTGAACCTATAAAACCATAACATTTACATTATCAGCATTCCACACAACAAATATGTCAAACATTAACATAAAATATATCATTTAATGAAATGGGTTTCTCATCATACGAAATACATTCTTAAAAATTTAGTTCCCAAAATATATAGGGAGTAACATTCCGGACATAAAACAATCAACGATGAGTGGAAAAGAAATAATCATTGAGACTGTGTTTATTTGAAAGAAGGTTTAATTTGGAAAACATTGAGTTCGACATGAACATAAGTAGAATACATTTATATCCTAGAAAAGGTAATATAATTATGAAAAAATTCTTTTTATGGAGTAACCATACCATTAATGAAGTGAAAGAGGGAAAACTCAAAGTATGAGAGTTGGGTTCTAAAATTTCCCCATACCATGTATCCGGATAATTTATTCACATTACTGTCAATTATTACCACATTAAATTCATTAAATTACAATTCGAAAGACTTTTATAAATTAATAATATTGATTAATGTTTTATTATGTTCATTTATGGTCCTTTGGATGAGTTATAGAGTTTAACATCATTGTTTGGGAATGTTTTTATTTTTATAGTTTTCTTGAATGATTCACTTGTATTCATTAATGGATGTTCATGTAGAACATAGATAAAAATAAAAAACTGATATTTCATTTTTTTGTTGATATTGAAAGAGTTTAAATTAATTATGTAATATACCATTTTGATAAATCATTATATAAGAATTTAATTATGATCATTTGGGTTAATTCATACTCTTTTTTTATCACAAAAAATTTGTTTTGTTTAATAATTTATTTATATGTACATAATATAGTTACATAACATCCAATAGTATATAATACATATAAGATTCTCTATTTCAACCTTATAAAATGGTTTAATGAATAGTTCTAAAGTTGGTAAAGTAAAATGAAAACTTGTCATTCTTAAAGGTGAAAATTTAACAACTCGTGAACAATGATTTCCACTCTAAAATGAAAAGAAGAGGTTAAGGGTGTTGGATAATATATTATCCTACTAGTATCATAAAATTACATTATTTTTATGATTATGGAGTTACTATACCATTTGGTTGAGGATTGGTGGGGAGATATTTAGAAAAGAACTTATAATGGAACGAAAAGTAAAGGATAATAGAGAGAGAAGAATTACCTATTGAATCTTCTCCCTCATATCCTCCTCAAGAAAACTAGAGAAGTTTTTTTATGATACCAAATCACTCGAATGTGGGGGAGGGGATATAGAAGATTTTTGGGTGTATTTTAGGAAAGTATTTACGATTGAGAGGTGCGAGTAAATGAGGGTGTGAATGGTGGTATTGATAGTGGAGGGGAGTAGTGTTTTCATAATATTATAATCATTAATTTATTATTTCCCCACTAGACAAGTAATACTGATGATTCCAGGACCATGAATAGTAATACACATATGTGAGTTCCATACAATTTATATTTACATCAGCCATGACTCAATCATGATGTATAAATTCATTTTTTTAACATATTTTTATAAATTATTGAAATTCACTATTCACAAAAATCAATTATTTTAGAAAAATCCCATAAATTTACCCTAACCATTATTCGATGTGAAACAAAAATGAACTAAAATTTATCAAAAATAATTTTCATGACATTGTTTAATTTATTTTTTAAATAAAATAATAGTTTATTCGGAAAAAACAATTGAAAATCATTTGTTTACTATCTCCAAGATATATATTTATATCATAAGTTCACATAAATCAAATATATATATACTATCATATGTAAGGCTACTATTTCTTAGGGTATCTTAATATTCACCAAAAATAATGATTGGTCCATTAGACCCCAAAAATCATCCTGGACGCAACCGTGTATGTGTGATTTTCGAAATTCAAAACAAAGTAGTGGAAAAATTATATTTAATGGTAACATAGTATTTAGTATCATTATATGTCATTGGGTTTTTCAAATGTGATTATACTTTAAGGAATTATTATAATAAGGTACTTTTATTGATAACCTTGGGTCATTAAATTCTTCCCCTCTTATGAAATTTTCCCCCCGAAATTTTATTCACACAAATAGGTGAGGGTACTTCAGCTTCATCTCCTCCTCTGTTTGACATGTTTCTTCTTCAAACTTATGGTTCCTCCACAAAACATTAACAAGGTGGGTTTTATTATTGTTTAGAACCTAATCTCTCTAGTCCAGAATCTTCACTGGCTACTCCACATGAAGAGATCATCTTCTAGATATACCATTTCTGAGTTCAGTACATGTGAGGGCTCTTTCATGTACTTCCTCAGGAGTGAAACATGAAACATATCATGAAATTGAGCCATATTCGGTTGAAGTGAATGTCGATAGACCACTGCTCTTATCCAGTCAAGGAAATCAAAGGGGTCAATGTACCTTTTTCATAACATACCTTTCATTCCAATCTGCATGACTCTCTTCAATGGTGATATTCAAAGGAAGACTTTATATCCAACATCGAACTCCAAGTCCCTTCGACGGTTGTTAGTATATATATTTTTCAATCTTGGAGAAGCTTTGATAAGATTTTGAATGACTTTATACTTCTTTGTCATATCTTTAAAAATATCAGGTCCAAGTAGCATTCCCTCTCTAGCATCATCTAAATAGGTTAGGGTTCTGCATCTTTTTACATACATAGATTCATATGGATCTAGAAGAATAATCGAGTGGAAGCTATTGGATTATGATAACTCCACCAATGGGATAAATTGATCCCATCCACCTTCGAATTATATAGAGAAAACTCCTAGAATATCATCAAGAATCTAAATAGTTATTTCAGATTGGCCCTCAGTTTGGGGGTGATAGGTCGTGCTGAAATTTAATTCAGTACTCAAAGCATGTTGAAGACTCCTCCATAATTTTGATGTAAACCTGGTATCACAATCAGAGACAATAGGTACAGTAACACCATTCAGTCTCTCCACTTCCTTCACATATATAATTTTATGTTGTTCAAGATAGATATATCCCCGAATATTAATTAAATGGGTCGTCTTAGTGAGTTGGTCAACCACCACCCATATCGCATTATTTCCCTTAGACGTCTTCTGGAGACCTGTGAAAAAGTCAATTGTGATATTCAAAAATTTCAACATGGGTATTGGAAATGGTTTGATCATCCCTTTTTCTGTTTTCAATATTATTTAACTTATTGACATACCAATCACATTGATATATGTCCTGCAATATCCTTCTTCATGTTATCCCAACAAAAGTGTTCTAGGAGACATCGATACTTCTTGGTGCTACCAAGATGGATAGAAAATGATGAGCTATGTGAATTTTCTAATAAATCAATCATTATCCCTAGGGATGAAGGCACCGAAATCCGCATTCCAAACTGAATCACACCATCATCATTGATATGGAACTCTTGAAGCTTCCCTTCCTTTACTACATTCTTCTTCTTTTGTAACTCGTGATCATGCCTTTGTACCTCCTTAATCATATCATAGGTTTCTGGTTGCACAATCATTTGGGAAGGGTAGGATTTATTCGAAGACCTTATTATTTCTAATCTAGCCTTTTCATATCCAATAAGATGGGGTCTTTCTTGATCTGTAACACGGATAGAGTAGCATGTTATTTTCTATGTAGAGAATCATCTACCTTGTTCGCCTTTACAAGATGATAGTAAATTGAGAAAGTGAAGTCCTTGATTAGATCTAACCATATCCTTTGACACATTTTGAGCTGAATTTGTGTGAATGTAAACTTTAGGCTGTTGGGGTCTGTGTATATATCACACTTCCCACTACAAAGGTTGTTCAATAATATTTTCAAGGAAAAAAACACGGTTACCAGCACTAGATCATGCATCAGGTAGTGTTACTCAGGGATTTTAAACTACTGTGAGGTGTGGGATATCACATTATTTGTTTTGATGAGTACACAACTCAAAAATTCCTTTGAATCATCAGTTTATATCAAAAAACATTCTCCACCCTTCAGTAATGTGAGTACAGTTGCAGTGATTAGGATTCTCTTTAGCTCCTTGGTGATTTTTCCATATTCTTCCATCAATACATAATTTACCCCTTTCCTTGATAACACGGTTAGTGGGATTTACAGTCATGAGAATGGTCTGAAAAAATTTCGGTAGTTCCCAACTGATCAAAGAATACTGGGGATATCTGTGACACTAGAGGGTCTGGGAAATTCCTCAATCACCTTTATTATTGAAGGGTCCACAGATATTCCCTCACTTGTGATAACATGTCCCAATAACTTGACTTTCTTCATTCAGAAAGAACTCTTTTTGAATATGGCATATATCACCCCCTTATCAATGTCGCCAACACATGTCTTATATGTTCTCTATATTACTCCTTTCTATTGGAGTATATCAGATTATTATCGATAAATGCTATAACAAAATTTTCTAGGTAATGTCTAAAGACTCTATTCGTCAAATACATTAATAATTCAGGCACATAAGTTAGTCTGAAGGCATCAACATAAACTCATAGGGCACATACCTTGTACAGAATGAAGTCATCTAAATATCTTCCTTCTTCACCTTTAGCTGATGGTATTCCGAATGAAGATCCACATTTGAGATGAAATGAGCTATGATAAACTAATCAAACAAGTCATCAGTCCTAGTAAGAGGATACTTATTCTTTATAGTTATCTTTTTGAGGTCCCAATAATCAATACATAGACACATTCATCCATTCTTCTTCATCAGAAAGTGCACTAGAACACCCTTAGGAGATGCACTAGGGTGTATGATTCCTTTTTCCAAAATCTCTTGCAGCTACTTCTTTAACTCCTCCAGTTGAGAGGATAAATCCTATATGGAAACATTGAGATATGCGTAACTCATTGTATGAGTTATATTGAGAAATACAGCTCATTAACCATGGGATGTTCAAGTAACTCAACATGAAATACGTCACTATCTTCCATCTTGATGGGAATTTCTACTAGGTTGGCACTTTCTTGTGACATAACCATTTGGGAGAGTTATGATTCGTCACGTAGAATCAACACCCATACCATTGAATTGTTTTTCGAAATATATTCATGATATTATTTGAATTTGTATAGGACCTTGATATGTTTTGGAATATGAAAATATATTTCCTTTTCCTGACATTTGATATGTGCTCTATGTAATAGGAGCCAATCTATTCCCATTATAGAGTCGAATTCCACCAGGGAAAGTATTATGAGAATACCTGGAAGAATATTCCCACATATTCCAATAGAATAAGAATTAAACACATTCGTTTCTATGATTTCACCACTTGGTGTTTCTAAATATATCTATACTTCAATGTTTCGGGTCTTCTGGGCTCGCTTGTCATTATGGCTGAGGTTATATGCGTCCAAAATTAATTACTCGTTCATAAAGCATTAGTATAGTACAAGTTCGGGGTCGATCCACAGGGAACTATGGCGTGTGTGAATTCAATTGAGTTAATACATAATTAGGTAAAGTATATAAAATTTATAGTTGATCGGTTTGATTTTGGTTTTGGATTAAAACTATATTGTATTATTTTGAATAAATGATTAACAGTTTTAAAGAAAACTACTAGTGAATTTAAAGAGTTAAAACAGGAAGAAAAGGAATGTCGAGGCTGTGGTGATTAAAGAGTTCTTATGCAGATTGTTTAAATGGTTATGTTGTTCATAATAATTCAATCATTCTGGATTTTGTTTTGTTAGAAGATTTACTTGGTCCGGTTCCTCTTGTTTGGAATTAGAGCAATTGACTCCTTGGTCTGGTATTCACTGTTCTTAATTCTTTATTAAGTTCAGTCCATTATTTGAATCGGTGAAATCTTTCCAATGGTCATGGATGTTTTCACTGTTACTTCTCTTTTGTATCGCTGAGAATTCTTCCCTTGGTCCGGCTCAGAATTCTCAGTTATATTTGAAAGTTAATTAAGAAGTGTAAGAAAAATTACAACGAGCAAACAAAAATATATAAAACAACATAAAAATTATGATCCTTTCATCCACAGCCCCAACATGAGGGGTTTAGTTACACATAGAATAAAGGGGAGAAATGACACATGTGATACATGAAAGATTCATCGTGTAATCGTTGAGGTAAGGTGTTGGATGGCGGAAAGTCGGCACATCGGTGGCTTGGGAACGGTAGTAGTAGAGCTTATCTCTACTCCAATGGTTTTCCAACTCCAATATCCGAAGGCCAAGGCCTCTTTTTATAGAAAAATAAATTACACGACATGTATAGAAAGTACATGCCGTCTACTTCCGTCAACGTGGTTTGGCGCCATTTTTCTCTGCTGATAGGCATCCTAACATTCCGTCTTTGACATTGGCATGGTGCCACCTTGTGGTTGAGTGTACATGGGGTTTAGTGCCACCATACACGGCATGTAGTATCAAAAATTTGGCCGCCAATCCCTTCTATAATTGGGGACACGGTGTTGATTTATTGCAGGTTTGGTGTAGGGCCCCATGGGATTTTGGTCACCGGTGCTTCAACCTATCTCGCTGGTCCCTGGATGTTCACAAGGGTAGAGAGAACCCCCTCGTGGTGATTTGGATTCATCTCCCTGGGCTCTGTCTCCCGTTCTAGAATGAAATTTTTTTAAGGCAATTTGGAGAAGCCCTTGGTGGATTTTTGTGCTCTGATCGCAGGTCTTCATGCGAGGAGGACGTCTCGATGGCTCAGATTTGTGTGAAACTGGACACTAATCTCCCTCTTCCAAGCAAGATTTCTCTCCAGGTGAAGGATGATCTCTTCTGGAATCAAGGAGTCCTTTATCTTGTCTTTCCCCGGTTCTACTCTCATTGCCTTCTACAAGGGCATTCCATCCAGGTCTATTGAAGACGGCGGCAGGAGGCAGGGGGTCTCCCTCCCAAAGCATTGTCTAACAGGGGAAGGATGATGGTGCCGCCTACCCAACCTCCAGATGAGGCATTATTGTGGGATGTTTTGGCCTCTATGGAAACCGCAACCTCGGCCAAACTCTGTAATGGAAAGAGAGAAACGTCGACCACCTAGCTGGAATCAAACAATGGGTACCGCATCGCTAGGTGTCTCCCGATACTCCGCTCCATCAAACTCAAATGAGGACGCAAACTCCAAAAATAAATCACGGAACACAGGAGTGCTGACCTGGAAAATATCAAGGAGTGAGGTGTGACCGATAAGCACCTCCAACTCCTCCCAAATACAGAGCTGCTGTGGAATTCTACTATCGAGGTATCAGCCACTCAATGGTATCGGCCGACGAGAAAAGCGTCAGACCCTGTTTTATGCTAGATCCGTGACCTGGAATACCGTGCAAGGATAGGGAGAACCTACAGGTCCCAGCCCAGGTGCAGGTGCTGCAGTAGCGGCTGGCTCTGTGGGTCGATCTGCCGAAGTAGAGGGTGGCTCAGTGGATAGTGTGCTCGAAGAGGGACCAGCTGCTGATAGAGATATTCCAGGGAAAGTGCCAGTTGGTGTAGTAGAAATGGTGGTGCTCGGATGCTCAGTGCCAGAGAGTTGAGGTGCAGCAGAAGTAGGCCCGGCCTCCTCTGAGGGAGTGAGTGGCGGTAGAATGGCCAATGGAGGGAGCTCAAAGACCGGAGCGTTGGGGTCTGGCTGCGTAGGTGGTCGGCGTCAGATCCGACGATAGCTTGGCCTCTCGCCCTCGGTGGCGAAGGATGGCCACTCCCCTCAGGAAGGATTGTGATATGCCATATCCTGAAATAGAATGAAAAAGAAAACAAAATAAAGGAAAAAGAAAAAGGAAAGAAAAAAACAATGAAAATGTGATAAAACTGGAAAATAAGAGTACACGACATGTTCTCCAGAGTACACGGCGTGTAGTGAAAATGTAGAGTATCTCGTGTTCTATGGATAGACATGCCGGGGTGGAAAATAGACCATGTAAACATACACGACATGTAGTGATCATACACACTGTGATCACACAATGTGTAGGTGGTCGTGAATTCATAAAGGACACGACCATGTTTTTATTAGTTCAATGAAAAACAATTACACGCTGTGTAGGTTACAAAAACAGCATGTCTTTCACTCGAGGTACATGGTTGTGTAGGGGGAGAGACACGGGCTGACCAAAAGAAATAAATAGCATGATGTGTACCGAACACACAAGACATGAACGGGAACGTGGGTTGAGAGAACATGTTATGTTCCACACACAGAGGGGCCATAAAAAATATTATACACGGCGTGTACCAAACACACATGTCGTGTACATGAAAATGGTGTGTGAGTCCATGTGCAAAGGGGTACTCGAGCACGATGAAAAGGACATCGTGTGTACCGAAAAAACACACCGTGTATATTCAAATTTTGAAATATTTTGTGTGTGGCCATGTACCGAAGTACACGGCGTGTATTCTTCATTTCGTGGCCATGTACAGCAGAAGCCGAACGGTCGGCCGATCTTAAAAACTCCATAAATGATTAAAAACTTGAAATAGAGGGTGTAGAATGACGTACCATGACCGAGGATCACAGTGCAAGAAAAACCAGAGCATGAAACACTCCAAAATGATGCATCTAGCAAATGGGGGTGCGGGTGGTGTTCGGGAGAAGAAAACGGGAAGAGGGGAGGAAATGGGGAGACCGTGCGACACTGTCTCAAGACGAGTGGCCCGTGGCCTATATAGGCGAGGTACACGGTGTGTAGTTTGGACTAAACATCGTGTATACCAATTTTTCTTTAAATTAATTATATACTATATATATAAATATATAATTATTATAGTAAACTATATAATAATAATTATTAATAATTAAAATATATATATCTAAAAATTCTATTATAAATAAACCTATACACAACGTATATCTGGAAATACACACCGTGTATTTCTAAATTAAAAAATGAGTAGTACAACATTTGGGTTGGTGCATGGGGTGGGATTCGAACCGGCGATCGGCCGTTCCGAATGGAAGCCCTCACCCACTGGAGAGAAGGTTGTAATGTTGCCTATATTTGGGTTATATATATATTTATTCTATATGGCCTAAACCCACGGAAAGAATGAAATGCACAAAGTGTGGGTTTTATTTAGGAAATGATGGGGATGTAGTGGGGAGATTAGCGCGATTCAAACCCGGGCCTTTTGAACCTGGTTCCGAGACGTTGACAATCCGCCATCTTCACCCGCATGTTATTTCATATTTTAAAAACGTTTTTACCTTATATTGAAAAAAATTATGGTGCACACGGCATATATCGAAATGCACGTCGTGTGGTTTTATTAAAAGAACAAATTATAGAAATGGGACGGTTGTCTGGATTCGAACTCGAGTCTTTTGGAATTGGAATATGATTCTAGCCAACCCGTCCATCCCCATCATGGGATTTATTATATTGAAACAAATATATATATATATATATATATATATATATATTTGTTTCAATATGGAAAATACCACACACGCCGTGTAACTAAACGGAGGAACCCCATGCTGAAGGTAGGTCAGGAGGATTCGAAATGGGGAAAGCTCGAATAAACTCTAGTGACTTTACCATCGACATGGGCATCATCCCGGGTTATTTATTTGGTATTCTATAGATTTATACTATTAATATTACAAATTAAAAAGATGAGTAAATTCCAAGTATATAAGTGGGAGATAGTGTGTATCCTCTCGGTTGCCTCCCAGGAAGCGCCTTTTTTTTGAAGTCGTTGCCTCAACCTTCTTAACTTACTTACCTAATATTTACGGTGGATAATGGCCTCAATAGTGGCCGCCCTGGCCATCTAGGAGTTGCAAGTTCCCTGGATCTTCTTCAATAAAAATGTCTGGAATGTTAATGTTATCATAAATATAGGAACATACCAGATCATCAACCAGACAATCATCCATAGTATTTATTACAGAACAATCCTCATGATCGGAAGATGATGCATACTTGATGGCTTTTAGAACATTGTAGGAGACTCTCTCGTCTCCTACCCGGAAAATCAGCTCTCCCTGGTTCACATCAATGAGTGCCTTCCCAATTGATAGGAAAGGTATTCCTAATATTACTGGGGCCTCTGGATCATCTCCCATGTCGAGGATGATGAAATATGCTGGGAGGATAAACGTACCAACCTTCACCAGTACATCTTCAAGTAGCCCCTTCGAATACTTAATGGATCGATTAGCAAGTTGAAGGGCTACACGGGTATGCTTGAGCTCGTTAAGTTGTAGCTTCTTGTAAACTATAAGGGGCATGAGGTTCATGCTGGCCCCTAAGTCGCAGAGGGCCTTCCCAAACTCATAGGATCCAATAGTACAAGGAATGGTGAAGCTACCTGGATCTTGGAGCTTGGGAGGAATTAAATGCTGGACTACTGCAAAACACTCCTTCATGAGGGAAATGGTGCCCAGATCCTCCATTTTTCGTCTATTGGAGAGTATATGCATCCTAAATTTGGTATAGGTGGGATTCTTTGTCAGCACCTATGAAAATGGAATATTTATATGCAGGTTTTTGAATATGTCCCTGAATTTTTTGAACTGGTGGTCCAGCTTCCTCTGCATTAATCTTTCCAGAAAGGGTAAGGAAAGTTCAAAAGGTTTGACAAATTCCTTCCCTTTATTCTTTGAAACCTCCTTCAGTGGGATTTTGGATGAGGAGGGGTCGGTATTGGTACCTTTTGCATCAATAGTGGGCGTGGATGCACTTGGTAGTGCGGATTGGTTCTGTTGAATCTCTTTTCCACTCCGGAGCATGACAGCATGGGCGTCCTCCCTCAGATTCTTCTCAGTGTTTCCCGGTAGTGTACCGGGCTGCCTCCCTAATAGCTGGTTTTTTATCTAGCCAATTAAATTATCCATGCTTCGAATGGAATCCTCTTGGTTCTGGAATTTTGTCTCAGTAGTTGATATGAATTTATTCAGCAGGTCCTCTAACCTAGATGTGTTCCCTTGCTGAGATGGCTGAGCAGGTAGTGGAGGTGGTTGCTACCTTTGTTGTTGCAGGCGAGGGTTCTGGTACCCTTGCTGCTGATAGGATCTCTGTTGGAACTGCTGTCATGGAAACAGATTCTGGTACTGAGGCTGATTGTAGCCGGGAGTTCGCTGGGGTGGAGGGTTTTTCTTCTATTGGCCGCAGCCTTGGTTCTGATTATCTCGCCATGTCGGGTTTTGGTAATATTGATATTGATTTGACCCTCGTTTTTGAGCAACAATGATCACCTCGCTTGTCTAAGTGTCGGATGAATGTCCCGAGAATTCTCCCAGATTGTGGTTGTTACCACAGTTGCCACATGCTGGATGATTCATTGCATTAACTTGAGATGCTCCTTTGAGATTCAATGCATCGATTTTCTTAGACACAACATCCAACTGAGCAGCTAGCATAGTGATAGCGTCAATATTATGCATACCTAGCTTTTTAGTCCCCTGCTCGGAGTGCCCTTGGAAGCTGTTGGCTGACATGTCTTCCAGTAGATCGAATATCTCTTTGGGGGATTTCCGCATCACCATACCTCCAGTAGTTTCATCCACCACACACATGGTGTTTGTTGTGTGTCCTCCATAGAGGGCCTGGACTTGCATCCAGAGTGGGAGTCTGTGGTGGGGGAATTTTCGTAACATCTCTTTGAAGCGTTCCTAGGACTCATACACCGACTCGGAGTCGTGCTGCTAGAAGTTATGGATCTCATTCAGTAGAGTCACCGTCTTCGATGGTGGGAAGTATTTGGATAGGAACTCATATGCTAGGTCCTCCCAAGTGAGGATAGATCGTTGTGGTAGCCCCTTGATCCAGTCTTTCGCCTTTTCCCGTAGAGAAAAGGGAAATAGGCGAAGACTGATGGCGTCCTCAGACAGGCCAAGGTAACAAAATGTGTCGCAGATCACTAGAATGTTAGAGGGGTGGGCGTTTGGGTCTTCACTAGGAATGCCTCCGAATTGGATAGTTTTCTGGATCAGGTGCTTGATTGCAGGCTTGATGTCGAAGTGCTGGGCCTGGACTGGAGGACGGACAATGCCCGTATCAGCTCCGTGGATGGAATGAAGATTGTACTCAATAAGAGTACATCTTGGAGGTTTATGCTAAGGGGGTAGAGGTTGCAGATACTACGGCTCCTGAAGGGAGAAATAGCATCGTAGGAAGAGTTGCTACGGCGGCCATTGGTAATCGCTTGGGAGGAATTCCATGATTTCCCCGGGAGCCTGCTCCGGTAGACCAGCAACTGGAGGCTGGTGATCCTGGTACTGATTCTCAGCCGTAGAATCCACGGCTCATGCTCCCTCTTCCATGTTCTCCATGGTAGAGGGTTGCTGTTTGTGAGTATCTTTTATTGCACGCCGACGTTGAAGCAGAATTTAGAGTTGATTGGTTTGATTTTGGTTTTGGATTAAAAATATATTGTTTTATTTTGATGAAATGATTAATAGTTTTAAAGAAAACCACAAGTGAGTTTAAAGAGTTTAGAATGGGAAGAAAAGACGTGTCAGGCTGTGGTGATTAAGGATTTCTTATATATATTGTTTAAATGGTTGTGTTGTTCATAATAATTCAATCATTCTAGATTTTGTTTTGTTACAAGATTTTCTCGGGTTGGTTCCTCTTTTTTGGAATTACAGTAGTTGACTCCTTGGTCTGGTAGTCAGTGTTCTTTATTCATTATTTAGTTCAGTCCATTATTTAAATAGTTTAAATCTTTCAAATGGTCATGGATGTTTTCTCCGTTACTTCTCTTTTGTATAACCGAGATGTATTCCCTTGGTCCGGCTCAGAATTTACAGTTATATTTGATAGTGAATTAAGATGAGTAAAAAGAATTACAATGAGAAAACACAACTATATAAAACAACATACAAATTAAGATCCTTTCATCCATAGCCCCAACACGATGGGTAGAGTTACACATAGAAAGCAGGAGAAAAATGACACACATGATACCTGACGGATTCATCTTTTAAGCGTTGAGGTAAGGTGTCGGATGGTGGAACGTCGGCACCTCGGTGGCTTGGGAATGGTAGTAGCAGAGCTTCTCACCCCTCCAATGGTTTTCCAACTCCTAAATCTGAAGGCCAAGGCCTCATTTTATAGAAAAATAAAGTACACGTCGTGTATAGAAATTACACGCCGTGTACTTCCGTCAACGCTCTATGGCGCCATTTTTCTCCGCTGATAGGCAGCATAACACGCAGTCTTTGACATTTCCACAACGCCGCCTGGTGGTTGAGTGTACACGGTGTGTAGCGCCGCCATATATGGCTTATAGTATTAAAAAATTTCCGCCAAACCTTTCTAGTATAAGAGACACAGTGTGTAGATTCTTCTCGCCACCAAGAGCTTCTAGAATGTAGTAAACGGCGGTAACTCCGCCTCACACAGCGTGTATCTTCTACCTGGTGACATGGGTGTGTACTTCCTCCTTCTGTCTGTGTCCCTGTCTGAATGTAAACGGTGTGAATACAAAGTACACGCCGTGTAGTTTTAAAATTTTCACAGACTTCCCTTGATTTGTGTATTTTAGCCATTAAGTTCCTAAAAGTTAACAGAATCAGCAAAATCAAAGAATTTGTTCATGAAACAACAGATTTATGCTGAAAACATGATTTTATTTTCAATAATATATATGAAAATTTATACACAAATTAGGTGCATCAAATTCCCCACTCATAGTCATTTTCTTTCCCTCAAGAAAAATCTCAACATCTAATTTAAAAGATCATATACATTAAAAAGGATGGCATTTAATTAATCAAACGTTTAACTGATAAAGTTACTGAGGAAAATTTCTAAAAGGCACAAAAAAATTCAATTTATAAGATATTAAAATCATGCCTCGTATATAATTCAATTAACTACTCTCATCCTCTTTCAACACATTTTTCAACCTTTCAATAATAATAATTCCACTTAATGATTTACCTTACCAGTTAAAATCACACTCCACACTCAAGATGTTTTTATTCAAAGTTATGCTCAATCTAAGGTATATACAATCTATCCATAGGTTTACCAGATATATTGTTCTCTACTTCAGAAAGAGTATGGCCTTGGAGGTGGTTGCTGAGGGGGTGGATGTTGTAGATACTACGGCTCGTGAGGGGAGAAATAGGGTCGTGGGAAGAGTTGTTGCGGCAGCCGTTAGTAATCCCTCGGAAGGAATTCCATGAATGACCCGAGTGCCTGCTCCGATAGACCAGCAGTGGGAGGCTGCTGATCCTGATACTGATTCTCAGTCGCAACATCCATGGCTGGTGCTCCCTCTTCTGTGTTCTCTATGGTAGAGGGTTGCTAGTTGTGAGTTTCTTTTAGTGCACGCCGATGTTGAAGCTGGGTCCGTTCAATCTCCGGGTCAAGCGAAACTAATTCCGAAGACTCGATGCTTCTGGACCAAGTGGGGCATCTATTCATGCATCTACGGACCTGCACATCCAGAACAAAAATACCAGGCTTAAAAGGGAAAATAAAAGAGAAAATTGAAATGGGATAAGAATAGAAATTTTTGAGGATTTTTTATTTTTATTTTCACTTAATCAATTATTAACACAACTTAAATTGTAGCACTGAAAAAAAAAAGTTCCCCAGCAACGGCACCAAAATTTGGTCTCGCCTGTCGTTATAGAAGAAGTTATATGCGTTCGAAATTAATTACACAGTCTTAAAACATTAGCATAGCACATGTTTGGGGTCGATCCACTGGGAACTATGGCATGCGTGAATTCAATTGAGTTAATACATAATTAGATGAAGTATGCAGAATTTAGAGTTGAATAGTTTTATTTTGGTTTAGGATTAAAACTATATTTTTTTATTTTTAATAAATGATTAAAAGTTTTAAAGAAAACAACGAGTGAATTTAAAAAGTTTAAAACGGGAAGAAAAGACATGTCGGGGATGTGGTGATTAAGAAGTTCTTATGCAGATTGTTTAAATGGTTGTGTTGTTCATAATAATTCAATCATTTTAGATTTCATTTTGATAGATGATTTCCTTGGTCCGGTTCCTCTAGTTTGGAAGTCAAGTTGTTGACTCCTTGGTCTGGTAGTCAGTGTTCTTAAATATTTATTACGTTCAGTCCATTATTTGAATCGGTGAAATATTTCCAATGGTCCTGGATGTTTTCAACGTTACTTCTCTTTTGTATTGCTGAGAATTCTTCCCTTGCTCCAGCTCATAATTCTATGTTATATTTTAAAGTGAATTAAGAAGAGTAAGAAGAATTACAACGACCAAACACAACTATATAAAACAACATACAAATTACGATCCCTTCATCCAGATCCCCAACACGAGGGGTTTAGTTACACATAGAAAGCATGAGATAAATGACACACGTGATACCTAACTGATTCATCGTATAAGAGTTGTGGTAAGGTGTCAGAAGGTGGAACGTCGGCACCTCGGTGGCTTGGGAATGGTAGTGGCAGATATTATCTCCCCTTCAATGGTTTTCCAACTCCAAAATATGAAGTCCAATGCCTCTTTTTATAGAAAAATAAATTACACATCATGTATTGAAAGTACACGTCGTGTACTTCCATCAACGTGCTTCAGCACCATTTTTCTCCGCAGATAAGTGGCCTAACACTCCATCTGTGACTTTGGCATGGCGCCGCCTAGTGGTTGAGTGTACACGGTGTGTAGCGCCTCCATACACAGCATGTAGTATTAAAACTTTGGCCACCAAACCCTTCTAGAATAAGAGAAACAGCATGTAGAAATGAAACATGTTGTGTCTCCTTCAACGGCCACATGGGCATGTAGACTCTTCTCGCCACCAACAGATTATAGAATGTAGTACACGACGTGTAATGCCACCTCACACAATGTGAATCTTCTGCCTGGTGACATGGGTGTGTACTTCCTCCTTCGGTCTGTGTCCCTGTCTGGATGTACACGGCGTGTATATAAAGTACACACCGTGTAGTTTTAAAATTTTCATAGACTTCCCTTAATTTGTGTATTTTATCTAGAAAGTTCCTGAAAGTAAACAGAATCACCAAAATCAAAGAATATGTTCATGAAACAATATATTTTTTCTGAATACATGTTTTTATTTTCAATAATATATATGAAAATGTATACACAAATTGGGTGCATCAAATTCCCCCACACTTAGTCGTTTCCTTGCCCTTAAGAAAAATCTCAACATCTAATTTAAAAGAGCTAATACATTAAAAAGGAAGGAATTTAATTAACCAAATGTATAACTGATAATGTTACTAAGGAAAAATTATAAAAGGCACAAACAAATTCAATTCATAAGATATTAAATTCATGCCTCATATATAATCATATTAACTACTCTCATCCTCTTTCAACACATTTTTTATCCTTTCAAAAATAAGCATGCCACATGATGATTTACCTTAACAGTTAAAATCACACTCCACACTCAAAATGTTTTTATTCAAAGTTATTCTCAATATATGGTATATACACTCTATCCATAGGTTTTCCAGATATCTTGTTCTCTACTTCAGAAAGAGTATGGTATTGGAGGTGGCTCCTGAGGGGGTGGAGGTTGCAGATATTGCGACTCCTGAGGTGAGAAATAGGGTCTTGGGAAGAGTTGTTTTGGTGGTCATTGGTAATCCCTTGGGAGGAATTCCATGAATGCCCCGGGCGCCAGCTCCGGTAGACCAGCAGCGAGAAGCTGCTGATCCTGGTACTGATTCTCTACCGCAACATCCAGGGCTGGTGCTCCCTCTTCCATGTTCTCCATGGTAGAGGGTTTTTGGTTGTGAGTTTCTTTTTGTGTACGCCGACGTTGAAGCAGGTCCCATTCAATCTCCGGGTGAAGAAGAACTAATTCCGAAGACTCGGTGATTCTGGACGGAGTGGGGCTTCTATTCATGCACCTAAGGTCTTGCACATCCACAACAAAAATACCAAGCATAAAAGTCAAAATAAAAGAGAAAGTTGCAATGGGATAAGAACAAAAATATTTGAGAATTTTTTATTTTTATTTTCACATAATCAATTATTAACACAACTTAAATTGTAGCACTGAAACAAAAAGTTCCCCGACAATGACGCCAAAATATGGTCTCGCTTGTCGTCATCGCTGAAGTTATATTCATCCCAAATTAATTACCCATTCTTAAAACTTTAGTATAGCACCAGTTCGACATTGATCAATAGGGAACTATGGCATTCTTGAATTCAATTGAGTTTATACATAATTAGGTGGAGTATGCAGAATTTAGAGTTTATTGGTTTGATTTTGGTTTTGGATGAAAACTATATTGGTTTATTTTCATGAAATGATTAATAGGTTTAAAGAAAATCAACGAGTGAATTTAAAGAGTTTAAAATAGGAGGAAAGATGTGATGGGGATGTGGTGATTAAGGAGTTATTATGCAAATTGTTTAAATGGTTGTGTTGTTCATAATAATTCAATATTTCTGGATTTTGTTTTGTTACAAGATTTTTTTGGTCTAGTTCCTCTTGTTTGGAATTAGAGAAGTTGAATCCTTTGTCCGGTAGTCAGTGTTATTAATTCATTATTATGTTCAGTCCATTTTTTGAATCGGTGAAATCTTTCCAATGGTCATGGATGTTTTCATCATTACTTCTCTTTTGTATTGCTGAGAATTCATCCCTTGGTCCAGGTTAGAATTCTCAGTTATATTTGTCTGTGAATTAAGAAGAGTTAGTAGAATTAAAAGGACAAAACACAGCTATATAAAACAATATACAAATTACGATCCATTCCTCCACAGTGCCAACACGAGGGGTTTAGTTACACATATAAAGAAGGAGATAAATGACACACGTGATACCTGATGGATTAATCGTGTAAGCATTGAGGTAAGGTGTCGGAAGGCAGAACATCGGCACTTCAGTGGCTTGGGAATGGTAGTAGCAGAGCTTCTCTCCACTCCAATTGTTTTCCATCTCCAAAATCCGAAGTACAAGGACACTTTTTATAGAAAAATAAAGTAAACGGCGTGCATAGAAATTACACACCACGTACTTCCGTCAATGTGACTTGGTAATATTTTTCTCCACTGATAGGCAGCCTAACACATCGTCTTTGACTTTGGCACGGCGCTGCCTAGTGGTTGAGTGTACACGGCATGTAGCACCACCATACAAGGCATGTAGTATCAAAAATTTGGCTACCAAACCCTTCTAGAATAGGAGACATGCCGTGTAGAAATGAAATACATTGTGTATCCTTCAACGGCCACATTGGTGTGTAGACTCTTCTCACCACCAATAGCTTCTAGAATGTAGTACACGGCATGTAACGCCACCTCACATGGCTTGAATCTTCTACCTGGCGACATGGGCGTGTACTTCGTCCTTCAGTCTGTGTCCTTGTCTGGATGTACACAGTGTGTATATAAAGTACACGCCATGTAGTTTCAAAATTTTCACAGACTTCCCTTGATTTGTGTATTTTAGCCAGAAAGTTCCTAAAAGTAAACAGAATCACCAAAATCAAATAATATTCTCATGAAACAACATATTTTTGCTGAAAACATTTTTTTTATTTTAAATAATATATATGAAAATGTATACACAAATTGGGTGCATCAAATTCACCCACACATAGTCGTTTTCTTTCCCTCAAGAAAAATATCATCATCTAATTTAAAAGAGCCTATACTTTAAAAAGGAAGGAATTTAATTAATCAAACGTATAACTGATAAAGTTACTGAGGAAAAATTCTAAAAGGAACAAAAAAAATTCAATTAATATGATATTAAAATCATCCCTCATATATAATTCAATTAACTACTCTCATCCTTTTTCAACACATTTTTCAACCTTTCAAAAATAAGCATGCCACTTGATGATTTACCTTACCAGTTAAAATCACACTCCACACTCAATATTTTTTTATTCAATGTTATGCTCAATCGAAGGTATATACACTCAATTCATAGGTTTTCTATATATCATGTTCTCTACATCAGAAAGAGTACAGTCTTGGAGGTGGCTGCTAAGGGGGTGGAGGCTATAGATAATGGGGCTCATGAGGGGAAAAATAGGGTCATGGAAAGAGTTTCTGCGGCGGCTGTTGGTAATCCCTCGGGAGGAATTCCATGAATTCCTCAGGCGCCCGCTCCGGTAGACCAGCACCGGGAGGCTGCTGATCCTGGTACTGATTCTCAGCCACAACATCCATGGTTGGTGATCACTCTTCTGTGTTCACTATGGTATAGGGTTTCTATTTGTGGGTTTCTTTTAGTGCACACCGACATTTACGCACGGTCCGTTCAATCTCTGGTTCAAGCGGAACTAATTCAGAAGACTCGACGCTTCTGGACCGAGTGGGGTATCTATTCATTCACCTATGGTCCTGCACATCCACAACAAAAATACCAGGCATAAAAGGGAAAATAAAATTGAAAATTGAAATTATATAAGAACTGAAATTTTATAGATTTTTTTTGTTTTCATTTAATCAATTATTAATTCAACGTAAATTGTATCCCTGAAACAAAACATTCCCCAGAAATGGCACCAAAATATGGTCTTACTTGTCATTATGGATGAAGTTATATGTGTCCCAAATTAATTACCCATTCTTAAAACAATAGTATAGCACATGTTCGGGGTCGATCGATAGGGAACTATGGCATGTGTGAATTCAATTGAGTTAATACTTAATTAGGTGAAGTATGCAGAATTTAGAGTTGGTTGGTTTGATTTTGGATTTTGGATTAAAAATATATTGTTTTATTTTGAAGAAATGATTAACAGTTTTAAAGAAAACAACGAGTGAAATTAAAGAGTTTAAAATAGGTAGAAAAGTCGTGTCGGGGCTATGATGATTAAGGAGTTCTTATGCAGATAGTTTAAATGGTTGTGTTGTTAATAAACATTCAATCAATCTGGATTTCATTTTGTTACAAGATTTCCTTGGTCTGGTTCCTCTTGTTTGGAATTAGAACAGTTGACTCCTTGGTCTGGTAGTCATTTTTCAAAATTCTTTATTAAGTTCAGTCCATTATTTTAATCGTTGAAATCTTTCCAATGGTCATGGATGTTTTCACTGTTACTTCTCTTTTGTATCGCTAAGAATTTTTCCATTGGGTCAGGTCAGAATTCTTAGTTATATTTGACAGTGAATTAAGAAGAGTAAGAAGAATTACAACAACCAAACACAACTATATAAAACAACATAAATATTACTATCCTTTCATCCACAGCCCCAACACGAGGGGTTTATTACACATAGAAAGAAGGAGAGAAATGATACACGTGATACCTGGCGGATTCATCATGTAAGCATTGAGGTAAGGTGTTGGGAATGGTACTACCATAGCTTCTCTCCCCTCCAATGTTTTTCCAACTCCATAATCTGAAGGCCAAGGCTTCTTTTTATATAAAAATAATGTACACTGCGTGTATATAAAATACACGCCGTGTACATCCCTGAACACGCTTTGGCGCCATTTTTCTCCACTGATAGGCAGCCCAACACGCCGTATTTGACTTTGGCATGGCGCCGCCTAGTAGTTGAGTGTACACGGCGTGTAGCACCGCCATTCATAGTGTGTAGTATCAAAAATTTGGCCACCAAAACCTTCTAGAATAGGAGACACGACGTGTAGAAATGAAACACGCCGTGTCTCCTTCAACAGCCACATGGGCGTGTAGACTCTTATCGCCAAAAAAAGCTTCTAGAATGTAGTACACAATGTGTAACACCGCCTCACACGGTGTGTATCTTCTGCCTGGGGACATGGGCATGTACTTCCTCCTTCGGTCCATGTCCCTGTCTGGATGTACAATGCGTGTATATAAAGTAAACGCCATGTAGTTTTAAAATTTTCACAGACTTCAATTGATTTGTGTATTTGACCCATAAAGTTCCTGAAAGTAAACAGAATCACCAAAATCATAGAATATGTTAATGAAACAACAGATTTTTTCTGAAAACATGTTTTTATTTTCAATAATATATATGAAAATGTATTCACAAATTGGGTGCATCATCTTCGATTCTATTGTTCTAGAAAATATGCAAGATATAAAGGAATACATAGAACTAGAATAAAAAAAAGACCTTTTCCATTTTTTATTAAATAGGAATTGTACCTTGTACAACCTCATTATCTGGCTCCACATCCGTAGTAGTGATGGCCAAATATTTTTATTATTCCTTTGCATTGGTATCTCTTGACGCTGAGGACCCTCGAGGACTCAAGGTTTAGTACATTGGCTTGTATAGTTCCCTTGCTCCGTACAGTTGTATCATTGGACTGTGGGTGGTTCTCTCCATTCATCCACCACATTACCCTTACTTTTCATATATTTTCGATACTCATTAGAATTATTGCCTTAGTTAACACTCTTAAATAATTTACCCATTCATTTGGGGAAGTTCCCATGACGCATCTTCCCACAATTTTTGCATGTGGTTTGTTGTGTTTTCTTCCCACCATTATCATTAGATCCTTCATTAAGAAACTCCATCATTTTTTCTTATCAACATAGCCATGGGACCATTCTCAAAGCATCATCTCCACGTTGAGATCACATCAAAAAAATTATTCATACCTCCCATGGAATACAATTTTAAGATCCTTTCAAATGTATTTTTTTAATTTACTAAAGAATTTATCAATTTTTTATCATTGTGGATAACAAAACCTAAAGCGTACCTTTCATGGATTGGTAAAGTTTTTTCATAGTTTGTGAAAAATTATGCTTACTTTTGTTGGAGATATATCAATTATCTCTACATCTTCATACGAATAGTTCATGGGAAATAGTTGTAATGAATCTTGATCTTAATATCTTCCCATTCTGTATCATCAATTTCGTCCCATGGACTGGTGTTATTAATCCAATCCCACCATTGATATACCTCTCCCTCTAGTTTATAAATGGATAATATCACCTTCTCCATCTCAAAACCATAAATCACTGAAACGAACTTCACCATGGAGTTGTCCCACTACCCAGAAACAAGTGGATTAGAAGATCCACTAAACATGATTGGTTGTTGCCGCATATTAAACACTATAGCTAGATTCACCCTCTTAGGTAAAGGAGTACATTCCTCGTTATTCAGTATATTATTCATATCCTGTGATAGTTGGGTTAGCATCACTATGATTTTTTGAACTCCACCTCCAAAGGAATATGGGAGTTTTTTTGGGTAATCACTACATTGGCCCTCACACGGGTTGTTTCCCCGGTATCTCTTAGTTCCCACCATTTTTTAAAATATAAAAGGTTATAAGAAAACATAATTCAATTATTCATGACAAACTTATTCATTTTTGTAATTTAATCTAAAATAATATCTTATGGGATCCCTATGTTTTAAAAATATTATTTTATTCATAATTTTACTTTGTATCATACTAGAAGTTTTCTCTAGGGTACACTACTCCTAATTCCAAAATTAACTAAACCATTCTATTGATACCAACTATAGAGACCCTACTTTTCAATCATTACTTTTACATCATTTTAGTGATAAACTACATAATAACATTATAAAATGTGTATCCAAAGGTTTAGCTTGATGGTTAAACTAAGACCATACATAACATTTACAACAGAAAACATCAAAATTTATTTAATCCATCCTTCTCCAGCTTCTTTTTGTCCCTTGAAAACTCCTCAGTACACATATCCTCCAGATGATATACATAAAAAATGGGTGAGATAAAAGCACTGTAAAATGATATATATATATATATGAACAACATAACAATGGTTGAGCATAATAATAACATTTTAAAAGGATCGTGAACATGAGTGGAAGCATTAATAAAATACATGAAATGTGGAAATGCATAAAAATTGAAGCATCATGTCTTACTGGTCAACCCCCACACATTGTTGTGAAAAATTATTGCGTCATGCTCACACATTATTTCAATATAACTAATGATATTAATTACATTACCCAATTCATTGGAGAACTATATAATTCCATGTGAACCTGTCACATCATAACATTCATGTTGTAGTATTTAATTTGGGGCACACGAGTCACAACATAAAATGTACACTATAATGCATGCCACATAGAAAATATGTCAAAGTACAACATAAAATAAACCATGAAAATAAATGGGTTTCACATCATAAGGATAAAATTCATAAACATTTGGTTCCCAAAATATAGAGGGAATTACATTCCCGATAATGAAAAACCAAAATTGTGTGAGGAAGAAACAATCTTTGTGAGTGTATTTATAAAAAAGAAGAGTTATTTTGGAAAACATTGGGTTTGTTAGGATCTTAAGTAGAAAATATGTATATCCTATAAATGTTAAGATAATTATGAAAAATTTATTTTTTAGGCGTAACCATACCAGAAATGGAGTTAATGAGGGAAAAGTCAAAATATGATAGTTGGGTTCAAGAATTTCCCCTTACCTTGTATCTGATGCTTTCTTCACATTAATTAATATAAAAAACATTTTATTAATTAATAAGAAATTATAGAACATTTTATAAATTAATAATATTCATTAAGGTTTTATTATGTTCATTTTTGGGCCTTTGGATGAGTTATATAGATTAAATTCATTGTTTGGGGACATTCATTTTTATAGTTATCATGAACATTTCACCTTTATTCATGAATGGAAGATCATGTAGAACATTGATAAACATAGAGAACTGACTTTTAAACTAATTAATGATATTACATGAGGTTAAATGAGTTATCATATATACCATGTGGATGAATAACTAGAAAATAATTTAATGAGGATCGTTTGGGTTAATTCGTGCAGTCTTTCGACCACAATGAACTTGTTATGTATAGTAATAAAGAAATATGTACATAATTTAGTTCCATAACATCAAATAGGATATAATAAATATAAAATATTTAGGTTGAACCATAATAATGGTTTCATGAAAAGATCAAAATGCGGTAATGGAAAAAAACAAGTCGTTCTTGAAGGTGATATATTAACACATCACTAACTACATTTTCCATTCTTAAATAAATGGAAGAAGAGAAGGGGTTGGATGATATACTATCCCATTATTATCAAACCATTACATTATATATAAGATAATAGAGTTACCATACCATGTGGATTTGGATATTTTGTGAGATATTAAGAAAATATATTAAAATTGAAAAAAAAATTAATGGAAAAGATAGAGTTGAATTACCTCTTGAATCCTCCTCTTGAGATCCCCTTCAAATAACCATGGCTGGGTATTTTTAGGAGGCCAAAATTTCATAGACGTAGGGGAGGGTATAAAGATTATTTTTTCACTGATTTTATACAAGGCTTAAACCATGAGAGGTGTGAAAAAATGAGGGTTCCAAGGGTGGTATTTATACTAGAGGGGAGAGAGGTTTTCTCAAAATTATAATCATTAATTTTTAATTTCTCCACACTACAAGTAATTGTGACGATTCCATTAAAAATAATATTAATAAGTGAATTTGAGTTCTAAAAAATGACCATTTACATCATCCATGACTCAATCATGATGTAAAAACTCATTTATTTAGCAAATTTTGTAAATTATTAAATTTCACTATTCCTTAAAAATTCATGTATTTCAGAAAAATCCCAAATATTCACACTAATTTTTTTCGACGGATAGAATGATAAAATGATCTCCATTTTTTCAAAAATTGTTTTCTAAATTTGTTAAATTTAAATTTTAAATATAATAATATTTTATTTTAAAACACAAATTTATAATCATTTAATTACTAACTCCAAGATATTGGTATTTCATACTTTCACAAAAATCGTATATATCTACTATCATATGTAAGTTTGATATAAATAATTTCATGTTAATAATCATAGGGTTTGGTTTCTATTAACCTAAAATTATGCTTCTTGCATCAAAATCCTTAAATCATATTACACGCAACTGTGTATGTCATATTTTCAAAATTTGAAACATATATGTGGAAAAATTATATTTAATGGTCACATAGTATTTATTATAATTAAATTTCCTTGGGATTCCTAATGTGATTATAAATTAAGGAAAGATTATAATAATGAATTTATATTTACAAAACATTTGATTCCTCACTGTAGTGGGGTCAGTGTCCACTGAATGGTAAAACACTATAGTGGGGTCATTCTTTAGCCAATCAAGATTTAGGTTACCTACACTGCATGGAGCTTCTAGGGTTGAGTAGGATAGTGAGATGACGATGGTAAGAAGTAAATCATGGGAATATATGGTTTCTTTTTTCTTTGTATTAGCATGGTTGGTTGTGGCAGGTTCATTCCAGGTTCACGAGTTCTGTTGGATTTGTATATGAAAAAATGAGATGTTTTTTAGTTGGGTAGAAATGTATTAGGAGTGGTACAATGATATATATATATATATATATTCTTGTGATAATTGTTTTATGAAATACTTCTATGGTGTGGTGGAATCATGGAATTAAAGTTATATGGTTACATGAAGTGTGAGGAATATGAGAACAATTTTGGTGTGGTAATTGGTTGAGTTGTGAGGTACTAGAATGGTTTTTAGAATCTGTTCACATGCAGGGCCTCTTAGTACAATATGAGACTTGGGCATGAGGTGGGCGCTGATGCAATGTCCAATTCATATGAGTGTCATGTTTGACATGGGAGAACCTGATGAAGTGCATTAGTTACACTGTGTCACATATGAAAATTTTCCATCTAGATTAATAAAATGACTCGTTATTGGTTTGATCATTGGTCGAGATTAAACCATGGTTGGTCACTCCTATAGTGGGGAGACCCCATGAGGTAGTGCACCTGTTCCCCTGATACTGAGGTAGTCCATGTTAATTCTAATGTGATGTGTTTTTTGGTACCATATTTTTTTTAATTTATATATTTGGGATGATGTTTTTCAATTTGGTGAGATTTTAACATCCCAAGTTTTTGAATTGGTTAAAAGACCTCTACCTTTTTGAAATTTTTATGTAATTTCTATGAATTTTAATTTTTTTATGTTCAGAACAAAATTCTAAGAGTTTTGTAAAAATTATATTATATTTTTTTATGGGTTTAGAGGCTTGAAGGGTTCCTTGGGTGTTCAAAAGGTATTCAAAAAAATTGGAGGCCTGAAGACCATGTTTTGGAGTTTTAGGTAAAGCCACACACTTTAGGGTAGACTATGAAGCATCTTCCAGCTAATCGTTCACCCTATTTTTTGAATTGTCACATGGTTTGGGTAAATTATGTGTGATAGAAACATGAATGTGAGGCCTTTTATACACTTTTTTAGAGACTTATACATGTTTTTCACTCAGTTAGTGAAAACTGGTTTACAATCCACATGGGTAGTGACACATAAGATGTACTTATGCATTATAGTTTTCATGGTATTTCCACGGATGAGAAAAATGTGTGAGATAAATATGTAAACCATTTAAAAGGAAACATTATTTAATTACCCTACATTGTATTTATGTTTATTCATCCCCTTTCTCTCCTCCATATACATGCATACAATAAAGAATATCACCCCTTCATCCTTCCTTTTGGGTTTGATCCTCTTCCCCTATAAGAACTCAATTTTGATCTCCATTAGGCCCGTTGGGTCCGTTATAGTATGGATTATCACCCCATTATTCTCTTACATTTTTCCTTTTTCCCCAAGGTGTTCTAAACCCATTAAATCTATTTCTCCTATTTTCAGGGTCCTCCATGGAAACATCAAAGTCATCCAAACCGATTGGAGTTAAAGGAAAACACCAAACGTGCATGAATCCTTGAGTATAATGTATGTGGTTCATACATTTAATAGTGTTTTCATGGTTGTTGTGGGTGGGGGGTTGTGCTAGGTTGAGGAATCTAGATATACCCCCATTGTTTGATATTAAATTATTTGGTTGACCTTATGGGATGTTTTTGGGCATGACCAATCAAAAAAATTTCTTGCGAGGATGGGTTAGAAGTCGTCAAACACATTGGGTAGTTAGTTCGGGTTGTGATTTTAACTCAAATTGAATCGGTCATTTAATTTTGAATTTTACAATTAAATTTCATTGAATATATTATTTTATATTATATTTTACCATTTAAATTGATCAATTCAATTAAATTACATCATATTACTTTGATTATTTGTATTTAATTACTTATTTAAAATGAATTGAATTATTTTTATAAATTATCTTTTTATAAACTATGTGATCCCTGGGATCACGATCTGCTCGGCCTAAGGTATTATAGTGTAATGTTCATCAGTATTGAGGTAAAATAGTTCATCACATTGGTCCATTACTATATATATATATGAGTGACGTTGATCACAAGATTTGGTGTCGTGGACGTCAGATTGAGACAAAAAGGCTATTAGGTGTAGGATATGACCCATGAAATTGGATAAAATGTCCACCAAACTTGATTGAAATTGTCATAGGGGAATGAGGTGACATAAGGTGTGTCTTAGTTATATATATTTTGTGACTTTTTCTCACATGGGATGACAAAAGTGCCGATATGAATCATGTTCACATTGGAGGACTTGGTGAAGCGATGGGTTTCACCACTGAAATCGGTAGAGGACCCTTGTCATGTAAATTTGAGGTGTTTTGGGGGTTATTGTTATATAAAGGCACAAGGATAGTTGGATCCATTGGTTGATATTGATGAGCCTATCGGTTGGGGGGTTGCGGCTCACCATATTCAGGTTGTGGGCCAGGATTAGTTTTTGAGAATGGGTGTCATTATTTCTCTGTGGTTTGGCTATGAGATGACATTGAATTATATTTCTAGATATGATTAATTGTTCCTATGTATTTCAGCCTTTGAGATGATGAGTATTTTCAAATAGGGGTATAATGGTTTAGATGGGTTTACTTAAGCATGCCTTCGGTACATTAATGTATTTACATGGTACGTGTCTTGTCAGTTGGAATGAGGTGTAAGGGTACTATTTTGTGGAGAAACACAAGGTTTCACCTGGGATATACTATTTTAAAGGATGCCATGGGCCATGGGACAATGATCTTATCCACATTAGTGATTTCAGCATTGTCTGAGGCATGTAAAAGCATCTTGTTGGCTACTAAGCACGATAGAATCTTTGGTTAAATTAATTGTGTCATATTGTTTTGGCATTTGACCTTCAAGGCTATCATTGGTTGGAGATTTCTGTTTTAGTTTCATTTTCTTATCAGCATTATTGGTATATATGGACAGTACTATGGTTGTCCATGGTCGACCAACCTTCATTATATTTTCTCGTATGACCTACATTTATATGCATTCCGCTTTTTACTACTAAAATCGCAATGTTTGGAATTTTTTACATTTTTTCTTCTTATTTGTTTATTTATTCTTCTATTACATACAATTATTTATCATGCTTCTTCATATGGTATGTCTGGATAGAGTCTCCTAATTGTTTATTTCTAATTCATGTTAAATATAATTACATGAGGAAATACTATATCTTTACCCTGAGGATATAGTTTCCAGATTTTTTTTCATTTACACCATCAATGCTAGTCAGTAGCCTTTTGCGTATGAGGAGGAATTCCTAAGGCCAGTAGTACATAGCCCAGTTACAATATTCAACTGGATTATCGGGTCTAGGATGCTACAATTTCAACCACAATGCTAATATCAATTGATAAATTCTATAATTGTGGAATGTATGCGCATTATAAAAATTGATGACCTGAGTGGAAGGCTCATGACTAGAATAAAAAACATGGTACATGTACTAGGTTTTGGGAAGATGATGAAGTGACCAGGAACCAAAAATTAATTGAATGTGTTTTTCTAAAATTATCTTTTTCAATAATGATTACATTAATTATAAAATCTTATGAAATTATTTTAAATTAAATATTTTATGAAAGGGGTATTACAGAATAAGAAGAAGAACCATAATAAATTATTTGAGAATAATATTCTATGATTAATGTATTTATGTTGTTGAATCCATAGATTATTTGATACAAATCATGAAATATATGTGTATTTTACGAAAAAAATCCAATTATGGATTTGAAATGATATATTGAATGGTGTTGGTGAAGTAGAAATGTGATTTCATGGAAATGTGATATTTTGATTAAATATAGGTAACCCTTAATTTAATCCGCACTTTGTGATAATGATGTTTGGATAAAGATATGTTTGATATTAATAAGAAAATTCGATGGTACTTATTACAACAGAACTGATAAAGGATTTGTTGAAAATGTATTCTAGGTTATCATGGATGATGTTTAAATCTTCTTGGATTTAAGAAATATATCCAATAATATTTGAATAAGGAATCATGAATGTTTTCCAAAATTATTTGGGTAATTCATGTCATTAAAATGTTAAAAATAAAATATGATGGTTATATTCCCATGATTGGAATGTGACAACTATGTGATTATTTATGAAATTTAGGAGATAAAGGTAAATTTTAATTCATTAATTTCATTCAATGTTTTTTATTTTCTTATTTAATATGTGTTATAATGATATCCAATTATAAATTTTAATGTTAAACATAAGATGAGTTATTTATTTCTTATGGTTTTATTGAAAACGGATGTTAAAAGTCTCTCTAGTGATTAATATTAATTCATGTACTTTAATCATAATTATTTTTGTTATCATATCAATTTTGTTTTAAAAGATTAAAACATGAATATTGGGTGAGAACCCTTGATGTCCGGAAAGTCTGTCGTCTTCAATCCTTGACAGAAGAATGATAAGGATTTTACATCATCCACATGACTTTGAAATAATATGGTTAATGTGTAATAATATTTTTGTTAATCAATTTTATTCATAAATATTAATAATGAACCATAAGTTCCACATTTATGGTTTATATATTATTGTATTAACCATAGATAATTTTGAGAATAGTGGGAGAAAAATAGTTAGACATATCTATCAATTTTGGGTCTTAAGATCCATTAAATGTGTATTATAGTGCTTTAGGAATCAAAGTAATTTTTGTGATATCAATTTTGTAATGTAATGGATGAATTAGATGTTGATCAAAGCACAACCAGTTGATGAAATAATGTTTATTAAGTACATTTCCTTATATTATTGTTCAATAAAAGAATTACTCAACATTTAAAAAATGATCCAAAAAAGGTTTTCAGAAGACCTGAATTTGTGTTGAACTGGTTGATTTTTAAATAATCACATATATATGACAATGAGGACATCAAATATCTATTAAACATTTACATATTTATGATTGAGGACCTAAATAACACATTACAAATAAATATATATTTTTTTTAAAGTCTATATTTTCCCATTCCACCAATGTTCTCCCATATGGAATTCTATATATGATATACATTGGGTAACTTTCATGTATCCAACATTCCATTTTTTAATGGATGTTATAACATTATTTTTTCATAATGTGGGATTCAATGAAATGAACTTTCTATTATTAATCCATTGATACCTAGATTAATTTTGAGGGTGAAATTCATTTTAGGGGGGGGATAATGTAACACCCTGATATTTAGTTACACATTTTTTCATTAATTAATTTAATATTTTTGATATTTTTCATTTCACAGAAAAAATAAAAATAGTTTATTTTATATTAATGCACTAATTTTGGTTTTAATTAAAAAAAATTATTTATGGAATAGCTAAAAAATAATGATTAGGTTTCTCTACAAGGAACATCGAGGATGGATTACATTATATGCATCACTGACATCCATTGATGACTTTCGTAACATGCAAAACTGAGTTTCAAAAAACAATAATAGATTAATAATAATATTATTATTTAATATAATATGATATATATTAGCTGATATGTTTGTGGTTATGAATAAGATTATCTAAAATATGGAAATATATATTTTAATTCATTTGTTACATGTTAAATATTAATGAGTATAAGAACCAATTGAATATAAAGGGAATGTTTTTATACCAACATATTTTATGGGAACAAATTAATTTTATCCTTATAAATTAAATTTATTACACATGGTAAATGAAATTAATGAGTTTTATATTTTATATATTCAATGAAATAGTTTTTACATTCATTGAATGTATTTTATTGGAATAAGTTAGGAACAAACACTATATTAGACATAAAACCCTATATTCTTATAAAAGTAATTTTCCAACCTTTTAATGGAGAACATATTTTAAATAAAAGTATTACACTTTTAATGATTTTATATGCCAAAATAAAATTTATATTTTAAATTGTTACATAAAAAATATCTTAGGATGAGTGTTTTATATTTTCTGTGAATTTTCATTTGTTGGTGAATATTAAAAAATACTGAATTTTATTTGAAAAATGATTTTTCATCTAATTTATTTATAAGGATTAATTATATTTTTCATTGGGTATAAATTTTTATCACATAAATGTTTCATAAATTAATCAAATTTAGGTAATAGGAATTAAATTTACTTTTAATGTTTTTAGAAAAATATAGAAAACATTTAAATTTTTTACTTTAAAAACAAACTTAGTTGTACCCTCCATGGGATTAATTTGAAATTAATTTCATCCACTAATGTGATAATAATTTTTAAAAATTGGTTACATATTTGGAATAAGAAAAATTTCTAATTTCTAATATGGCCAAAATAGTTTTTGAAAATAAAATATTAGTGATTTTGACTATAATTTATTACAACAATTAAGATAAAAATTATCATAAAAATGGAGTAAACATTAACCCTATTGGAGAAAAAGACCTAATCACATGTCTAAAAAGAATTATATTCCCATATTTAATCTCTTTAATCTCTTTTATCTTCTTTTAGCCATTATTATAGACACATTTCGGTGGAATAATGAGGGAATAATTCCCTTTTAAATAATTTACATGAATGTCACTCCTCCATTATAAAAAGGCACTCACCCCTCCAACTCCCTCTCACCTATCAATAAACATTGGATAAAAAATAACATTCCCACAAAATATTATAAATATACCTCACCTCAACATATAATCATCACCTTCTGTATAAAATCATCGAATGAATTCATTTGGGGATAACCAAAAGGAGTTACCCAAATAAGAGGTAACATACTTCCTAAAGATCGTTTGTATTACTTTCATTCTATAACCACAAATATTTTAAAATGGATTATTATAAAAAAAATTGCCTAAATATTCCTAGGTGTTTTTTTCTCAGTTTTATACCTACACACACACACATTTATCTAATGGGTAATCAACATTCCATTCTTGTGTACAGTGAACTACTATCTCACAAAATGATGTTGTTCATCTTCCATTATCAAATATTATAATTTGAAATTATGATTGAAATTATATTATTATAATATATATATTATTTATAAGTAATTTAATCTTTTAAAAATTTTATATAAAAGATAACATCACTATTTTAATTTTGTTATAATATGAAAACATTATTTGTGGATGTTTGGACTACCGCCTCCTAAATGTGATGTGATTCGTTCAAACCCAAGAGGGAATGTATTAAGGATGGGATTAGTAAAATTATATGGTATATATGAAATAATAATTCTAATGGAATTATTATATATATACATAATTAAATATATTTCATTTTTTTTATTTCTTTCAAATTGATAATTAAACGAAAACAATGTTATTGCATACTCATCGTACCATCTCCATTAAGTGTGTAAAATATTTCAAATTAATATTATTTATATGTTATTAAAAATATTACATAGATAATATATATTGTAATTTTGTAATTTTATACAATATACAAATAAATAAATAATTATCTAATGAAGTTTGTTAAAAATAAAAAAGACAAAACATATATGAAAAATAACTCAGATACTACATAAAATTTAACCTTATTATAGAACTATTAATAAATGGGTTATATAATGTAACACAAAATAATAAAATGCATTAGAAATAAGAATTTTATTTTGTAAAATTTTTATAATTTACTTTTATTTATTATACATGTACGTTGTCTGAGTATGATGAAATTCAATACAAAAGGGTAGGGAATTTCATCTCCCTTTTTTATGTGAGATACTGGCCATATTTAATAGTTTTTTGTTTTGAGTATTTTATATAATTTCAATCAAATTCATTATAATTAATTGAATTTATTTATTTATAATAAATATTTTGTTAGAATTTTTTAATGGGGAATAGAACACTAATGTTACTAAATTAGTGAGTATTTTCTCCTCTCATTTTTATTTTCGGTTATACACAAGCCATGTTCACTTCCTATTTCAATGATGTTATTTTTTTACTACCAATGAATTTATTCGTTGATTTATATAATTTAATTTATTAATATTTAAATATCTGATTTATTATATTTATTTCACTAGGGTTATGTTCTAAATGTTACCAAATCGGTAATGTAATTATGTGTCAATTTACATTCTTTGAGACACATTCAATGTAATGTACCTATATCAATTTAAATGGAGTATATTCTAAATTTTTACATGTTATATAATGACCACCGTTTTATAATAAATTTTTAATCTTCATTTAGTTTAATTTTATTTCATGGGTCATATAATTAAAATTTACAAAGTCGTACGAGTTTATTGAAACAATCTCATCGTTTATCAAGATTGTTTATGATTAAGCTTACATTAAAAAAATTATGATCTGTATCTCAAGATCACTCCTGAATTATATTACTGTACGTATATTCATTATATTTTTATGTATTAGTACGATTTTTCCAATCTTTAAAAATTAATATAATTATGAATTTATTTTTTGAAAATTGGAAATTATTTTTTTCTTTTGGTTGGAAATATATGTTCTTTTAAAACTGTGAATGAATAAAATTTTTTAATTTTTTTTACTATTATCCTCTGATTTATAAAATATATTTTCACCCAAGATTCACCATTTAAAAAAATATTTGAAAATGTTTTTTCTTTTCATTTTTTGATAAATTTATTTTTCTAAACATTTCAGGTGGAAAAATAATCACCATGTATAAACATACCTATCATCATGTTAATTTTCATGAAGCTTACATTATAAATTATAAAGGTCATTTTTTAAGAAAATATTTTCCCAATAATCTATTAATTTTTTTAATTTGAATTATTTTTTAAAAAATATTTGTAAAAAAATTATGTTTAAAAAGTGATTTAAATGATTATCAAAGATTATTTTATATTTCTTCCAAAGGATATTTTCCAAGAAAATGATTTCAAGGATGTCCGGATATTATTATATTTATTAAGACCATTTTTAGAAAGGTGGATTCAAATGATTTTAAGCTGGATTTTTTAGATTTTTAATTTATTTTTATAGAAATATATTTTAAACTGTTTTCTATCTTCAATTACAATGTTACATTTTTCTTTTAAAATAAAATGGTTTTCTAAGAGTTTTTTTGTATATAAAAATATCTTCCAATGAATAAAAAATATTTTCCCCAAGAAATTGTTTTAATATAAATTTATTTATTATCAACCGTCAAAGATGACACCTATTGTTGTTAATCATTCCTTTTAGGGAAAATATTTCAAAAGTTTCATTTATATCTCAACTATGATGGGTTAATGTTTATATGGACTAATTTTAATGATACATGTTTCCATTTCATTACTTAGGTGTTTATAAAACCCATTATATTCCATGGGGTATGTGTTTTGGAAAACTATTTCTCTTTTACAATTTATAGTTTTAGGACAATATTTTCTCTTTCTTAGGTTATAAGTTTTTGAAACCCATTTCACATTAATGTGTTATATAATTATGAAAACCACTTCTATAATGGGTTATACATTTATTAAATGATCGTAATAAATATCTCTTTTACGTGGTTAATGATATAATGAAATTTTCATGATTCCCATTGCATTTAATGGTATATGATACGATGCTTATGAATCCCATATTTTTACGAGTCGGGATATGATGAACATTTTATTAACTTTTTTTACATGTATGTATTATTTTATTATGTTATGGGTCCGACCTATATCTCCCTTCAATGCATTCGGAAAGTATTTATATCTCATTAGATAATAATGCTAATCAAGTCTATGGGCTTGCTTAATAATGGAAGAGGGGGAAACTAGATCCACTATATGAATAGAGGGAATCCTGATACTATAGGAATATGGGGAAACCTATTCCACTATCAGATGATGGGGAAATCCAATAAACTATGGGAAGATGGGGAATCAAAATCCACCAAGGGAACATGGGTAAAGTTGATCACCTACATGAAATGAACTACAACATGGGATTGTGGTGTACCTCACCCTATAGGTGTAGTCCCTATGAAGTTCCCAGATAAGTTCTATCACTGCTTCCCGACCTATATAGAATGATATTACATGTTGATGTGAATTCAAAAATTCTACGTCTTATTCCCGTGTTATGATTTCATTATGTATACTCATATTTCACTTATGATTCATGTCTTATGAACTACTAATCTTTATCCAATGATTCATGTTTAGGATTTTTGATATGAAGGTTATAATATTATAATATTACAATAATTTTCTCATACCCTTACACTCATTTTTATGCTTACATATCTCCCTTGTTTACCCTTATTGGGCATCTGAGCTCACATCATTTTATGTTTCCTTCCCCAAGTTATAAATATATATTTTATGTAGGATATTTCTAATAGGGGTTCTAGTCATGGAGAACCTAGTGGGAGATAATATAACTCACTCATATACTATTGTTTAGGTTTTCATGATTCCAAATTCACTAGACTAATATAGTCTTTTGGCATATGTTTGTGAATTGTTTTATGTATTTTGCAAAAATGATGTAATTTTTATATATGTTAAGACCGGTTTAGTAGATTATTCATGGTTCATTAGTCAATTAATATAATAAATCCATTATAAATATTACTCATTATATATAAAAATTAATAATCTAATAGATTTAATATCATATTCAATAACTAACTAATGCATTGGTATGAGAAAACAGAATGTTTTGTTATTATACATAGAATTTTAATCTTATATCAATTGTATAATAATTTATAAAAAAATATTGAATCATTCAAACTATAACATAGAACATTCAAATAAAAAAAATTATATGCAAGAAAATTTTAATAATAATTTCATATAAAAATAAAAATTCAAATATTTATACATGATATATAAAAATTTATTTTTTTAATGAAACAAAATTTTTATTTTTTCAGTTTCATGTGAATGTGGTGAGGGCTCACTGTAATGAAGGCTGTTGAGAAGAATAGACTTTGGTTAATTTTTTAGGAAACAATTTTCCACCATGACATGGTTAACCATATTAATATTCTAGATTTCAGTGGTCTCTTTTTAAACCACACTATAGAGAAACATTACATGGAAATTTAGAGCTTTTTTCCCTAAATGAAATGTTAAGTAGTAAAACAAGTTTTAGATTCCACTTCAGTATTTAGTATAATGAAAGAATATGGAATAAAAAAATAAGAAATTTCATTTAATTAAATTTGTCTCTACAAACACCAATGAAACTTGTTGATACCCAATTGGATATTGTGGGTCACCATTTTCATTATAATAATAGAATTATAGTGAAATTATAACATCATTGTGATATAAAAAACAAATCTATTTTATTATTGGAATAACCACATGAGTTCTAAAATATGACATGTCGTTGCACCTAGAATTATATAAAAGAAAATTTCATATTTGTGTGACCATTATGTACTTTTTAAGAACGATTTTTTTGTTCTAATTTCTTTTCATTCTATAAATTCAGTAGTATCCATGTATTTTATAATACTAATGTGTTTCATGGATATTTTAATGTCTATTCATAATGAATAAAATATATGAATTCCAAAATTAGATAAACTAATATAATATTTCATTGGATAAAATATAAAAAACAGAAAACATGGGAAAATAACTTTCAATGCTTTTGATCATCATAAATAGTGATTTTTATGAAGGTCCCTTGGTAATAACTAATTATTTCTTACCTTTAATGGAACCCATGATCCATTGGAAGAATCAAATGTTTTGAAAGGACTAATTATCCACATTAATTTGTTGAAACCTTTTCATTAAAGTAAAATAATGATAAAATAAATTACAATGGAATTAATTCCAACTATTAATTATATATTATATCTTAACTATGTCCAATATACAATATTTGAGAAGCCTGAAAAAAATGAATAAATTATACTCTTAATGATTTAATGTTTTATAAGTTATAAAAAAACTCATCTCTTATTTATTAAACTTCATTTAATAAATATATTGACAAGGTCATTCAACATTATATGTTTCATCTACACATCATTATCTAATGTGTGTATAATATAAAATAGTCCAGATAATATATTTTAGAGTGTAATTTTAAAGATATCATATATCATTCTTTCCATTGACCATTATAAGTTATCATATAACATGTGAAAACATTGTCAATAGGATATTGAATTTCAATATTTTGTCATTTCTTCTTTAGTTAACCAAATAAAATAATTCAATGTTTCAAAAAAGAAAAAATTATTTAATAAGGACACAAAATGGATTTCACTTAAACTCACCTAAGAACTATCTCAATGTCCTCTCCATGATCCTCTAGGATGATCACATATCCTAGGAAACAAAAACCAAACCTTAATCCAATCATATGTTTTTTTAAAACAACCATTGTAAACTTGTAGGGTTACAAATGGTTCCCTTAATTATATATATATATATATATTCACGTACCTAATGAAAATAAATCTATAAATATCAAATTCATATAAAATTAATAACATTAGATTCTTGAGAATAATTATTTATGGAATACATATTTCTACTTAATAAAGTTCCATAAATTTGAAGTATGCTCCCTCAGTCTAGGAACATAAGAAAAAAGGGATCTTCATTAAATGGAGAGCTCCTGGTAGGATTGAATTTCACATAACAAAATATGTGGTAATAACATGAATTCATTTAATCTCAATAATAAATGTTTTCCCACAATAATTTAATTGGGATGACCACATAACACTAGGCTCCCAATGGATATATATTTCCAATAATAAAATAAGCGGGGAAATCATGAAATGGTAGAATCATTATGAAGTGAGACTATTAGGCCATAATAGACTCCCATTGGGATGTATTTTTTTTTCATAATAATATTATTTGGAAAATGAATCATAAACAAACTTGTAATGAATTTTTTTTTGCCAAAATCAATGGTGGACTACCATGAAATGGTTGTTTCCCAGTGGGATTAAGATTCCAATAATAATAGAAGGTTAACGACATTCAATGTTATACTCTTAGTTGGACATGGATTCTTGAAAAAATGCTTAGTCATTATCTACTCCTAGCAGTGATAGCCTAAAAATTTATCAATGGATATTGATAATAAGTTAGTATCATCCAACCTCAAGAGAAAACCTATACATAGTATGCACAAAAAATAATAACTTTCATTATAAATATTTATCATAATGAAGATGATAGTAATAAAAAACCATATAGTCCCCTGAAATAATCTCTTTTATATGGTTAGGAAAATATATCCAAAACTATAGAATATACCATTGATAATAGACATGACATACTCAAAGATTGGTCTTTCGAATTGTCCTCTATTATGGATTTAAAATAATTGTAGTCATCTAGATAAATGGTCAATGAAACAACACAACCCCAAGTACTAGAATTTCATTTCATACAATGTACACGTGTCACATTCATTATCAATTATAAAAAATCAAATCCCAACATTTCTAAAATCATCCATTGGTGTAGTCGAATAAATACGTTATAAAAACATGTTAGGGTAATAAATATTAAAATAATAATTTCTTTGCAAAAAAATGTCAATTTGTTATAATCTATTGTACTGGTTGGAGTACTATTCCATATGTAACACACTCTTTTACCTAAAAAAAATCATTATATAATATATACCAGTAAAAGTAACACAGTCAATATGTTTTACCCTCACTATTTATAATCACATCTTGGTGTGGCCTTATTATATAACCACTAATTTAAATATTTCTTAAGGTCACATTATGGAATTGTCATCTATTAGTCACATGATAAACAACCCTTGATTAGGAATAAATCCTAATTTCAAATGACATTGATTTGTCTATCACATATTCTAATTACCATCTCAAAATTTACACTCATATAGTGACTTAGAAAAAGGGAACATCATTATATTATTATATAATATAAGACACTAATGGTTGTATAAAATTCATTCACTATACACTCCCCTTAAATATATCCCTAAGAGAATATCACATACTAATATTAGATACCATTATAATTCATTAGGGTCACTGATCAAGGTTATAAAACCTCTAGGATTTCTAATTCCATCGAATATAGATTCCACTTATTGAAAATATCAATTTTGGTTGTAATGTGTTTAAGGAATAATACTTGGAAGACATATTATTATCAAAAAGGAGATCCCACATATAACCTCAACCTAAAAAACCATCATGGTTCCATTGTGGTACATTATCACCAGTATATCCCCAATATAATATTCCATAGCCTATAGAATTACATATAAAATGTTCAGTGGTTACGTTCCAGTAAATATTTATTTTGATAATTTCCCACTTTCTCTATGTTTTATATTTGTTATTTGTATTCATAATTTTTGGGTTTAAATATTTTTTCTATTTAAAAAAATGTTACATACTAGGAGTTATCATATTCCTATGAAGTCTATAATATTATGCATGTATTAAAATATTACATTTTATGAAAAAACATTGATTGTTTGATTTCCCATTGTAAATTATGTTATACATATTATTCAGATGTTTATTGAATAATAAAAATACTAATAATATATATTTGGATAATCCAAAATATCATCTATACTATATACCAATTATTATTAAATAATGCTCAAATTTTTATAGCATAAATATTTTAGAAGATTAGTTTTTTGAGGTTTTGAGATGTTTCATTCATGGATGGATATATGTTCCCAATTTACTTAATCTTACATGTTAAAGTTGTGACCCATACATATTTATGTTTCAAAATTAGTTTTTTTGATGTTTAATATTACATACAAGTATTTAAATCATATTAAATTCCAAAATATGACTCCAAAAAAATCTTTCAATTAATTCATATTAATTTAAGGACTCTTATGAAGGACTGGAAATTTAGTAATGTAATGAATGCTACATTCAAAAGTTTTACTCATACATTATAAATATAGTTATGAATTTTATGTTTTAAAATTTATTGGATGACTCTTATTAATTATATATGTTACTCATATGCTTTATAGTGAAATATGGACTTAAAAAATAATTGGATATGTGTATCACTACTATGAACTACATAATTTCAAAAAAAAATTCTTATTAATTTATTTAATTTTGAAAAAGACCCTTTGGTATTGAATAGATCAGTTTTATGATGATGATCATATTTCTAATGATACTAATCCAATAATTATAAGTACCTACATATATATTTATTATAGAAGCCCAAGAATTTTAAAAAGACTATTACATGATATTTAGTATATTGTATCATGGAATAAAAACCAAGGATTGTAAAGTCTATAGTATTTTCTAGAAAAAGTGCATAAAATTAAAATCATAGTAATATAATAAAAAATATATTTATTAAAATTAAATAATGATCTCCTAACATTCTTTGAGATGATACATATACATATGGTAACCTATTTAATTCCAGAAAAATGTATGATCATAAAATATCATTAATATAAAATCATAGAAAAGAAGCAGAGTGAATTGGTTAGAAAGAATAAAATGATAACATAATAGAAATGGATCATTGATAAAATTTGGATGAATAAAATATATAATGATAAATCGCATGATCATGTAATCATATGAATGTGGAAGAAATATATAACACTACATAAACAAGAGTATAGAATAGCTACGAATACTATATAACATGGTGGATAAAGTATTATTACTAATTAGGATTACTTATTAATCACATACAATGAATTATTTGATATTAATAATAATCCAATTCATTGGTTCTCTATCTAATTACAAAAATCATAACAATTCCATTCATACATATTCCGCATTAAGAATCAATCATAAGGAATAATCTTATGGGTTATCCATAGAAGGAAACGGTTTTCACAATCCTATAATATTGAATAACTAATGAGTTTGTCATAATGGTATCCATGAAAGAATTTATTTAAATTAAAAATAAAAATTTATATTTGAAAATATGTATATATCATGGTAAATGTTGTTAAAATGAAGTGAAAACATGTAAAATGAGTGTTTACAAAACATTAGGAATGAGAAACATTAGTGATTTTTAAGGAAAATATTAAAGATTCATTAAATATGAAAAATGTATAATTGTGTATATGAAAAAGAATTTAACTAAGATTTGGTTTTCATTATAAAATGGGTGATTTTAGAAATATACTGTTCGCTTAAAAATTCTCATGGAGTATACTTGAAATATGTATGAAATGGAGTAGTATCCTTTAATTGGGATTTCTTATTGGGTGTAATTTAAAAAGAAACAATATAAAATATGTATTTACCCATCAATCAATGATGTTTTGATCAAGATACATAATTTTGAAACATATACAAATTATTTGGAGGAATTATATGACAATAATGTTTACAAATATTATTGTAATGAGAGAAAAAGAATAACCAAAATGAAAAAAATTGAGTTTTGGATAGATACCTTACCCTATGTCCAAATGTGTTTGGCACATTATGATAACAAATTAGATAATAAATTTATATATTTTAATTAGTTAATTTTGATCCCCTTGTACATTTATTTTATTTTTTATTATTTTATTAACTATATTTATTCACGTTTTGATGAGTTAAAATGTTTAATAGTGTTGTTCTAGGAGCATTCGTTTCATTATTTATGATCAGTTCCATTGTGTGTATCTACTATATTTCTAGTCAAATGTGATAAAAACACCATAAGTGGAATGATATGGTATTAATTAACTTATTAAATTTTAAATTATCACATATATCATTTTGTTTTATTATAAGAGGATGATTCGTTTGATAAAATGTTAATGATAAACGTTTAGTTTTATTTAGTTGTATTTCCATCACCACATTCTTGTTTTTTTATTAATTAAGATTATGTACATAAATTAATTATGAAACATGGAAAAAGTTATAATATTATGTTCATAATCTGTTTTGACCTTTACAATTCAATTATGAAAATCATTTAAGGGAGTAATGGAAAATGTAAACTTTTCATCCATGAAGGCGGTAAATCGACACCGCACGAATTACGTTTTCATTTTTAGGATAAAAGGTTAAGAGAGTATATTTGATGATTGAAATTAAATTAATAAGACAGACATTATATCATATATATAATACTTGATTTATTATGTAATATATTATTGTGGAGGAATGGGTGGGTTAGAAGAAATAAAAAATTTAAACGATAAGTTGGAGGATTTTTCACCTTGATTATCAACTCCTTGCGAAACGTCATAAGGCACATGAGTTTGGTATTTTTTTGATTAAAAAAAATCTGAGCCATGGGGAAAAGTATTTGGAAGGTAAGTAAGATATTATTATACAATACTATGGGCTTAGATGGTATTAGGAGAATGGGTGGTTAGTGTGGTATATATATTGTGAGGAGAGTGGTTTTTTGATTATTTTATTTATTTGTTTATAATTTTGCACAATACTACCAGTAGTGTTGATTCCAAAGAATAAATATAGTAAAAGGGATCAGTTTAGTTCTAACTAATTGGATCATACATCATCCACCCATGACCCATCACTAAAAAATTCATGTATTTATTAAATACCATAAATTACGGTATTTCTCTATTAACCAAAAAATCATCTATTTTAGAAAAATACCAGAAATAATCTATAACAGTTTTTAAAGGTAGATATTTCAAAAAATGGGTAAATTTTATAAATATAATTCTATAAATATGATAAATCTATTTTTAAATGAAAATCACCATTTAAAGAAAAAAATAGTTATTTTAATATTATAACATATTTTATGACACTGTAAAAATAATTATTATTTAAAAAAATTATCATATAATTACCAGAAAAAAATTACTAACATCTGAATCATTTTTTGAAAATAAAATTTGTTTAAAGTTATTATATAATTTTATAATTGTAAGTAAAAATTTATGTTTAACAGAAATGAAAACAGTTAATTTATAATTTTTGAAACATTTATTAACATATTCAATGAGATACACATAAAATATTTTCTTTTATAAGATACAAAAAATTTATTTATACTTTCAAAACTGATGCTACTATTCTAAAATCCATATAACTATTCCTATTGGTCACATTACTATTACACTAGATAGGTTACCATTTCAATGGTCGTATTTTTTATGGTCATAAGTGTTAAATAATTACTATAAAATACTCTTATTCCATTCATTAGTGAATTATATTTTATTCCAATGTTATGTATAACTTCATATTTTAAATGAATAATTTTTATTAATCATATGGTTTCATTCTTCATCGTTTATCATATGTTCAACTAGTGTAGTTATTCGAGCATATCCATATTTCTATGTTCTTATCATACTTTTTTCCATTTACTATCCTGCTATAATATTTGGAATTCCTATTGGTTTATTTTTTGAATAAATTTTCATTATTAATATATAGGAATAATATTTTTCAGATTATCTATGTTATATTTTCGCTTTATACTATATGATATAATTATAATATGGAACATTTTTTTAATATAACTATGGTTCATTACAAGTTTCCCCCCCTTATGAAATTTCTCCAAAATTTTTTTTATTAAAAACTATTGTAAAATTAGGTGAGTTTATTTATCGTTTATAATATCTTGTAGTTCCCATGTCAACTATTTATATTTTTAATTCCTCCATAGAATATTGTCCAGGTGAGATATTATGTTCCATAGAGCTTTATCATTATAGACCATGATCTTCACCCATAGTTCCTTATAAGAGAGATCATTTCCTAGATATAACACCTTAGGATTCATTATATGTGAGGGATCAAGAATTTAATTTCTCAAGATGGATATTTGGAATACATTATGCACATGAGACATTTTTGGTGGATGTACTAGTCGATAGACTACAACTCTGACATAGTCAAGAATCTCAAAGGGTCTGATGTACCAGGGACATAGCTTTCTATTTCTCCAAAATATCATGACCCTATTCTATGTGAATATTTATATGAACACAATGTCTCCAACACCAAACTATAAATCACATCGATGATTATATATATACCTATTCTATTATCTTTGTGTTTCTCTAATTCTCTACAAAAGGGTTTTTGCCATTTATGCCATTTATTTGGGCAAATTGCCGGTCCAAATAGCTTGAATTCACTAAACTCATCCAAAAATGAATGTGTTCTACATATTTTCACAAAGAGGGCCTCATATGGGTCCATTTTAATACTTTATTGGAAATTATTGTTTTATAAGAACTCAAAAAATGATAGAATTTCGTACCATCCTTCTTTAATGTATTTTGATAATTCAATCAACATTTCTTCCAATGATTGAATAGTATGGTCAAATTGGAAATTATTTTGTGGATGATAAGTAGTAATAAAAATCACATTAGTGTTTAGATAATGTTGGATAGATTTCTTGAACATGAAGCTGAATCCTTGATCTCAATCTAATATAATCGATAGTTGTTATCCATGCAGCTTCGACACATATTTGATATATATCTATGCAATGTGATCAAGTGATGAATCCAATGGAATTGCAATAAATTGATCTATATTTAAAATATGGTCTAAAACAACCCATATAGAATTATTTTCTTTAGATATATTTGTAAGTCCAGTGAAAAAATCACTAGTGACGTTTTCCCATTTCCATATAGGTTTTGTTAATTGTTTTATCATACAATTAGAATATTTACATTACATCTTCACATGTTTATATAGAAAGACCATTTATATAAATATTTAGTGATCTATTTAATCAATTTTTTCAGAAATAATTCCCTCAGAAATCATGATACAACTTTGTTCACATTGGGTTAAATAGAGAAGGTTGACCAATGTGCATCATTATGTAGCTCTTTCTTTGTCTCTAGATAGGATGGTACTCATTTTCACGGGCCAAATAGAATGACTCGTTCCTTATGAAGGTTTTACTATTAGTATTTACCATTTCTTATAGATTCCACCATTTTAAAATATTTCACATAATTTCTTTGAGAATCCATTATTTTCACTATAAGGTATGTTTGAGAGATCATTTTTGAAAGGAAATATGATTTACATTACATTTTGATTTCCATTTCCATCATTATCTATTAAATTAATATTGGATCTCTCTCAATTATCATCATTTATAATGTTAAAATATCCATTCTACTTACTGAATCTTTCACATTCTTTTCCATACTATGGTTTTATTGGATTGACCAATCATAATCCTTGAAATTCACTTACCATATTCATTGTAGAATATAAATCATCTTCTGGGTGAATATATATATTAGGCTCTTACGATTAGTATATATCCCACACATCTCCTAATAGATATATTTTCACCACATTTTCAATGTGAAGATAACAACACCCAAGTCCAGATCATGTGTGGCATACTTTTTCTAATGAACATTGAATTTACTTGAGTTTTAGGATATCACTTTATCAATTTTCATTAATACATAGCATATTCCCTTCATTGAAATATCGATGCATACCACATTGAGTCCTCCTCTTTTTGGTACTGTGAGTACTGATGTAGTGATAATACTGTTTTTCTACTCATTGACGACATCTTTACATTCACTAGTCTATAAAATCTTTACCCCTCACTGCATCAACTGCGTGAATGGGTACAATAATCATGTGATGTTATTGCAAAATCATTTTTAATACCGATATTATCCCAGGAAACAACAGATCACCATATATGATATTGGAGGGGACACTCCTCAATTAACAATGTTTTTTGAAGGGTCCATAGATACTATGTTGATGGTGATAACATTCCTTGATAATACATACTCTATATAGAACTCACATTTATTGGACTTTTCATATTATTTATCCCAATGAAATGTTGTTAGAACAGTATTCAAATGAACCTCTTTTCCCCCCTTTCTTCTAGAGTATATGAGAAATTCATTGATGAATACTACCACAAATTTTTCAGGTAATATATAAAGACCCTATTAATTAATTATATGAATATTTTTAGATCATTTGTGAGTCTGTATAGAATCATAATAGATTAATAGTGTCTATACCTCATTCCAAAGTTAGTCTTGGGAATAACTTTTATTGTCACATTTAATTGGAGATATCCCAACTAAAGTTCCACCATAGAGAAATACATGTCCCCATATAGTTGACTAAACAACGCATCTATCCGAGGAAGGGGATATAATATCTTTATCATTTTTTTATTTTATATCATGATACACTAGGCATAGGTTCATTGATCCATCATTCTTCTTGATAAAGAGGACTGATTCACCATATGGTGAAGCACTTGGGTTTTTAAAAACCCTTGCCAAATTCTCTCATAACTACTTATTTTTTTAAAATAAATCATTGGTGGCCATACTATAATGATTATATGATTCTGGTAGAGATCATGGTGTAATATCAGTTGAGAAATCAACATCTCAGTTAACAGAAAGACCATGAAATTCTTCAAGGAACACATCATTGTAGTTCGATCAATGGGAAAGTATTCAAATATGATCACATACTTTCTATGATTCATTTGAGAAAGATATTATTTATGATAAGAAAATAATATCCACATTTGAAATAAATATTCTTAAGGACAATAATCCCCCTCTGTACAATTGTACAGAATTTGAGGATGCCCTGTGATGTGAAAAGTGATCTCCCTTTCATGACATTTGATGTTGGTTTTATATAAATATAGAAAATACATAACCAATATGGAATTACAATCTTCCAATGGAAGTAATACGATATTTTAAAGAAGGTTTAGTCCTAAAACATTAAATTTGTAGGACTTATATAAGTTGTATGAAATAATTTAACCATTTTATTTTCTCATAAATAACACAACCTATATATTTGTAAGAGTTGTTTGTATTTTTCTAGGAAACTATAAATATATGAGACTTTTAGTATAACCAACATAAAATAGTAAATTTTCTATTCTGGAATGAATAACTAGTGTACATATTAGCACATCATTTTTAGGCTCCAACTCAGAAGTTGTAATAGAATATTTCCTTCCTTGTTGTCTTGGATGTTGTTGTCGTTGGTTTTCCCTGACAACCCTTCTCACAGGGAATTCAGTTACCTAGTTCTCATGTTTTTTTCAATTATATAACTTCACAACATGTGTATTGTTCATCAGATGTTTCTTTTGAATTTCCTCATTAGTGAGATTATTCATTTAACTTTATCATTGACTATCATGGATCCCCACTCTTCAACACTTGAAGTGCCAACTAGTTCTCCAAAGCAAGATTCCATAATGATTCTTCCCAGACTATTGACAAGTAGAATTTTTTGTTTTATCTCCTCCATAATATTTCTCTATATGTTCTGGAAATTAGAATTAAGTATTAAATTTATTGGATTATGTCCCACGAGACCACTAATAATTGAATATCTACATCTCATCTTTTAGAGAATAAGGAAAAATATCATCATAAATGTCACAATTCAGGATTTGGTAATTCTTTTCATAGAATTCATTTTAACCCACAAGGAGTTGGTCCACCATAATTCCAATACATAGGGTAGGTCCAGAATCACACCATGTAATCCTTGTGAATTCTTTATAATGCACCCCAATTGAATCATCTTCCTTTTTCTTTAAAATGTGAAATGATCTCTTCATCATTATACAAAGAGTTCAGGGAAAATAATATTTCAATTAAATTTCTTTAATGAATCAAATTTAATATAATACATTTCCTCCTTATCCTTTTTTTAATTAATCAGTGTACACCATGGATCATATTCCTCACTAAAAAGATAGTCGTTCATCATGAAAATCACTTTTTCTAGTTAGTTGAGTACATAGTATATCTTCTCAATTGAGTTAATACATTGTTCTACAATGAGGGGATTAGAAGATCTAATAAATATTGTATTTATTTCTAACATAAAGGATTCATCCAAAAAAATATCATTCTTAGGAGAAGGATTTAATTCCACCTGATTCAAGTTAATATATACAACATGATCTAGTTGTTCTAGTACTACCATTGTTTTTTTAACATTCACATCCCTTTAGATTTGGAATTTAATTAAAAAAAATTCATATTTCCGATAACATTAATTTTAGTCATGGGTTCTAAAATTTACCACCATTAACTATTAAAATGAAAAAAATACTAATGGTCGATTTGATACTTAACTAATTAGAATATAAAAATAGAATCTTTGAATATAGAAAGATAAACATGTAAATGAATATTATTTTCAAAATTTGATATCAAAATATTTCAATCCAGGTTATCCATTGTGATATAATTACCCCTACTATTCTTACTACAAGTTTCTCGTCCTATTATCCTAAAATAACTAGACTATCCTCTGATAAAAACTATAGGGACCCTATAATTTTTATAAAGACTATTATAGTATTTAAATCATATTTATCCAAAAAATAAATACCAATGATCGTAATGTATAGTGTATTTGGAAAATTGGGTACAAAACATTAAAAACATTGTACTATAATAAAGCCATACTAAATCCTTAAAGACATAAAATATATTTTATGATTTTAATTTCGTTTCCTTAAAAGTATGACTCGCCTCAATATAATAAAGGGAATTATTTTTTTATCCTCAGGCCATGGACTAATAAAATAATTTATACCAATATCCTTTGGACAAATAAATAGACAAAAAGGGTATGGATTGTGGTTTGGAATATTTCATTGTGTAGTAACCAAAACCAAAATAATAAATAAATCCCCCTCCTTTCCAACAAAATCCCATCGAAGATTTCATTTCTCTTCACTAAAGCCCTTTTAATATCATCCAATCTCACCCATCTACTTCCTATAGCCATCCAAGGTTCCCCCAAAATCTTAAGAAACCTTTCATAGGCTATTTGAGTTACACATCCAGGTAATCGATTTCTCTCAACTCAATTCCATTCAAGTTCTTCTTTCATATCATACTTATTAAATTGCATTTTCACATATTGGGATAAACTGTTAAATGATCCCATTACTAGAAATTTGATATATAAATGATTATAACTTCCTCTAAATATCATTAATCCCCCAGGAAATTCTTTTATGTACACTTGTTACTATTCATTATTTCCGTAAGGGATTATCTATCTCCTCTTTTTATCAATATCTTTATTTATGATATGCACTTTTTATTTTTTTCATAATATTGGATACATTCTTAACTATATAAAATACATTAATATTTATGTTTAAATTCTGGGATCTCCTTCCTCTCTCATTTATCCCACATATTAACCCCTATGTACACCTATTACTATGCTGAAATTTTGTATGGAATCCTCCACCATCCATATTTGTCACGAATTCCTTTTAGGTCATATTATCTGATTTCCTTTTTCATGTGTTGGGATATGTTCTTACATATCCCCTATACTGTCCATTTCATTTCTAAATTATTAGAAACTATTTTCTCTCTCATAAAAACATTTTATGAATTCCAATATATCGACGTTATGCTTCCGAAATTGCACCACAACATTTCATTCCAAAATAATCATGTATTGAATACCATAATATTTTCCCTATTAAGGGTATTCACCATCACACACAAGTACTTATTGATTACGTACATACATATATTTATTCCAGATTCTTATATCATGTACAAAATTATGATGTTTAATGAAATCATGTTATATGATCAATGTGGAACAAATAAACATTAGAATGAAATGATTATGAAGGGTGTGCCATAATAGTACTCCAATGAATCGGTTAATTTTTAGTATCATGATACTTCATGTGAAATAGTACATTACACATTCCCCTCTATGTGAAATGGGCCTCGACCATTGTTACTCTATGTGAAATGGGCCTCAACCCATGCTCATCCATTTGAAATGAGCCTTGACTCATGATCCTCAATGTGCAATGATCTTTGACACATACTTATGTCATAATGTATGTTGTTTCCACATTTCCCATTATAGGATTATCATTATATATCATGCTTTATTAATCTAGTTACTTCAAGCCTCATTGATATGTCTTATGTGTAATGTACCATTATTCTCTTGGTATTCCACCATTATTGTCTTAAAAGGATTTATATCTCACCACCATTATTAATTATGTCCTATGGTTATCTCATGTTGTGTTAAGTAAAAATCATTGTTTTGGATGAGTAAATGGCGTTATCAATATATATATATATTATGTTTTATGTTTTATGTTGTAATGTAATGTATCTAATTTCACAATTATAAAATACCTCTTGATCTTATGAGTTTTATTAATTGATATTTTATCTATTAAATCATGATTAATTATGATATATTTTTAGGGTTGTTATTGTTGGTATCGGAGGGCGTTTTAGATATTTTTTTCATTAGGATGAGAAAACCCTATTGAAAACGATTATAGATAATACTAACTCTAAAAGATAACATCCATATTTTTTGTTGATTATAGACAAAGTGGTTAATAATGAAAATACATCAATTTCTGGATACTACAAGTGGATGTGGTTCTAGAAAAGATGTACCCTAGAGTAACAACTCTGAAAAAGTGTTCCGGACATGACTCAAGGTAACCTGGTTCAATACAATGGGATTTACTATGCACTTGGTTTTTCACTCCCATGGGATATGATTTTGTAAATTCATAATCTCTTTACAAACCATTATTATAAGGTAAAAGAAAAAAACTTCTATGTATAATATATAATATGATGTAGATCGTGGGTTACATAGAGTGAAGCCTAGAAAATCATATGTTAAGGAGATAAATGTAATTCACAAGTTATCCCTTTATGGTAATTGGATTCCCCGTCATGTGTTTGCTATTTTAAGATTCTCATCCATAGTTTCCCTTTTATTCTATCCAATGTACAGTTAATGAATTACTCATTCTAACAATATAGGTGAAGTGTTTTATGATGATTTCCCCAATGATATTCCAAACATGATGGGTGTGGGAATCGAAACAAAAATCATGATAATATTTATGTTAACACATGTTATAAATGGAATCATTGACCAGGGGGAGAAAAATATACCCTAAAAGAGAGAAACCCATAGTTGATAGCATCATGCGATAAAGGCCTCCTACATTTAATAGATCATCTTGACCCTTAATTGTTGATCAATGAATCAATAACATTTAAATTATCTCATCCATTCATTAATGTTATGAAAAATAGAAGTTTCAAAAAGTTTTTTTTTCTATAGATGGTTAATATGATCAGTGGTAGAAATAGATCAATAACAACAACACAGAGGATGATATTGATGCAATAGAGTTGAATAAATTATGAAAAATGTTTTTTGATAACGATTTTCCACAAACCCACTATCATAAACACGAAGATATTTCCTTGAACTATAGAAAAAGGATGAAAAATATGTTGGGGCATACGAGAAAATAATCAAAATACTTACATGATATGCCTCTGGTTGTATCATTACCCATGAATGAAAGGTTAGATACTTCTTTGGTGGGATAAATAATAGTCTACACAAAAGATTGGAAATCCATGAATTTGATAACTACAATGAAATTTTCAGATGTTCCCGCTATGACAAAATTGATATCAGTGAATCTCAGTGGTATCACGTGGATAATAATTATAAAGTGAAATAAAATTCCTGTGAAAAAATGGATAAATCTAATGGTTCTATTAAATTTCAACATTTCGATTGGCTAAGGTCCAGAATGATCCACCCAAAAAATTTCATAAAGGGGACAACAAAATTATTTTGGAGAAGGAGGGATAGACATGTAGCTAATAATTGTTGACAAGAGAAGACCTATATTGTGATAGAGGAAGCAATTATCTAGTAACCCTTATCACATTATTCATTGCTACAACTGAAATGATGCATGGAACATTGTGAATCAATGACATATTCCATGGGTTTTTTTATGCAAACAACACACTTCAAAGCATAATGTCCATTCTTTTTCCATCACCACTGTCGATGTGGATCAAAAAATGATGTGGTGATATGTATTCTAGTTATTCATTCAATAATAAAGAATGAAATTTTTAATCATGTACTACACAATCCTTTATATCATGAACTATTTGCAGAACTATTCAAACACCACTATAGAAAATTGATGTATATATTTCATTGAAAACAGAAAGTGGGAAAATTATTGCATTGAAGGTATATAATTTATCCCCTGTATGAATTTGTGGACTGATCTTCTTGGAAAAAAGTTTCATATTTTCCTAGTTGGAATTTGATGAAATTGTAAGCAAGGGTTTAATTCCCTATATAGAGCCAAAAAAAATTTATATGAGTGGGAAATCACACTCTATAAAGAGAATCGACCTGAATATCTATTAAATTGCAAAGAGAATGTTGAATATTCCCTAAAAACTACACCTAAAGAATAGATATTAATTCCCTATGAGGAAGAATATCTATTGAAAATGTTACATAATATGTAATAAACAATTCTCTAACAAATTCCTATTGTGAAGAATTCATTGATGTGTTTCCTGAGGTAATTGTCTGGTCTTCCCCCTAGCCGAGAGATTGAATTTTTTATCGATCACAATCCTAGGGCATTTTCAATATCCAAGACTCCACATAGGGGTGTCTGTTGTGGAATGTGAGTAACTAAGGATCATACTGCAACAAAATATACATAACGGTTTTTTACAACCATGTGCGTCCCCATGGGGTGAACTAGTCCTATTCATCAGGAAGAAGGATGAGTTAATGTGAAATTGCACTGATTATCACGAGCTCTAAAAAATCACGACAATGAACAAGTATATTTTTTCATGAATTGATAACTTGTTTGATCAGCTATGGGAAGCAAAATATTTCTCCAAGAAAGATCTGCAGTCGTTATATTATCATGTATGTGTGAAGAAGGACGATATCCCCATGAATGCTTTTCATACAAGTTAAATACACTATGAGTTCACTGTGAATTCGTCAGGACTCACTAATGCTCCATCAATAATCATGGAAATGATGAATATAGTATTTAGAGATTACCTCAACAAATTTGTGTAATTATTTCGAGATGATATGATAATATACTTCTAATCCAATGAGTATCATGAGTATAATATGAGAACCATGATAAAGACCAATGAAAAGGAGAAGCTCTATGCAAAGGGTAATAGGTTTGAGTTATTGATAAAATAATTCTCATTCCTGGGGCATATCATAACTATAAATGGGATATCTATGAATCATTTAATGAAAAAAGAAATTGAGGGATTGTTGATTCCAACATTTGTGACAAATATCAATAGCTTCTTATGTGTCATCTAGATATTATCGCCAATTTGTGAGAAATTTCTCACATTTTTCCATCCCTATTACAAAGATAACTCGGAAGGGAGTCACATTTTCTTTGAATAATGAAAGTGATGAATGCTTTATGGAGTTGAAAATAAGGCTTATTAATTCCCACGTGCTCACACTACCAACAAATGGGTAACTCTTCATAAATTTTAGCAATGCTTAAATGAAAGAATTGGGATGTGTGTTGCTAAATAATGAAAATTTCATTCCCTATTCATAATGGTAGTTGAAAATTCATGAGAAAAAATATCACAAAGATGATCTAGAGTTTGGAGTTTTGATCATTGCACTGAAAATTTGTCAGCATTGTCTCTTTGTGGAGAAGTGTGAAATATATACATATCAAAAAAGTCTTCAATATATATTCACATAGAAAGATCATAAAATGTTCCAATGAAGATGGTTAGCGCCCATTAAGAATTATAAAAGACCAATATACTATCTTCCAGGGAAATAGAACAAATTGGATGATTGCTTTTGTAGAATGGATCTTGTAATTATATGATCAATGAGAGTTGAGAAAGATATGATCTTCATATATTTAAGAGAATTGGCATCAGAATCATAAATAAAGTAATTTAATTAATCCTTTCACAAATTACTTCTAAAGAGACTCTTTTGGAAAGGATAAATGATGCTCCAAAAGATGATTTTGGAATTTATAAGAGTGTGGGAACAATAGTGAATGGTAAATTCATAGAGTTAATTGTTAATAAAGAAGGAATTTATAGATTTTGGGTCATCATTATGTGTTCTATAAAATCATTAGTTAAAAAAATTGGATGATGCACACTGTTCAGAGGACCACTATCGATTGTGTCTGATTGAGATCAAATGTTCAGATCTATGTATTCAAAAAACAACAGCATAATCTAAAAATTGAGCTAAAATCATACACAACATATCACCCACAATCTAATGACCAACCTTATTGGACAATACAAACACTAGGGGGCATGTTTAGAGGTTTTCCAATTGACTTAAATGGAATATGAGACGAAAATATTCCTTTCCTAGAGATCTCATAAAAGAACTATTTCCACTCGATCATCAAAAATGTTTCCTAAGGAATCCTGTTATGGGAAGAAGTGGAGAACACTGGCATATTGGTATGATGATGAGGAACGAAAACATCTAGCTCCCGAAATGGTCAACAAAATGGTGAAAAAGGTTAAGACCGTACATAAGGACATCAATTCTTCTTAGAGTCGACAAAATAGAAATGATAACAATCACTAAATAAGCATTGAGTTTTGTTTTGGATACATTGACTTCCTCTGCATATCTCTATTGAAGAGATTTATATGATTTGGGAAGAAGTGAACCCATAGTCCAAGGTAAATTTGTTTTTTTGTGATCCTTGGTCACATCCGAGTAATGACCAATCCACTAGCATTCCCACCAAACCTATCCCATGTACATGATATATTTCATGTTTCCATATTAAGAATGTACATACTAAACCCATCACAAGTACCCAATCTAGAGGTGGAACCCTTGGCGAATTGAATATCTGATAAAGAGAATATGGTGAAGATCATATATAGTAGAGGAAAGAATATATGAAATTAGACAATTCCCCCATCAAAGAGTTGTGGTGAAATCAAAAGATTTAACAAGAAACATGGGAACTAGAGGAGGTGATGAAGCATTGTAACCCTCATCTATTTTATTGTTGGAAAAAGAAATTTCTAGTGAAATATTTCTTAAGTGGGAACGTTTTTTATGACCCTAAAACTTATGAATAAAATTATCTTTATTATGATTTAATTAAATGTATTATGTTTATCGAAAATAAATGAAAAAATTTTGATTTATCCAATTATATTTTAAATGACCGTTAATTATCGTTACTATTGATAATATAGATTTTGATCAGGGAACACATGACTAGTATAAATAGAGAGTTTTAAGAAATCTTGTTCAAGGAGACAAAGGATGTGATAGGATCAACCAGTAGGTTTGTACCTTCTGAAGACAATTTACCAGAGCTTCTGAGAGATATAGAATTTCATATATTTTAACAACACCAACCCCAATCCGAGTTCTAGGACAAAAATAAGAGAGAAAACGTTTATAGGAGAAGACTAATCTCATTGAGATCACAAACCAAACCATGTGTACTGAATGACCCAATGAAATCTACACCAACGAGAACCATACTCTTAGGGAATTTTGTGGTGTATAAAAAGGAATATGTATCATGACCGTAGAAATAGGAGTATGTATATGATTTTTTTTATAATATTGAATAATATTTTTTCCTATTACTGTTACTTTATAAATGATTTTTAACGTACAAATATTATTTTTTTAACAGTAAAATTAAATTAATAAATCTATTTTGATGGATTATATGATTTTTGAAATAAATAATATTTTAATAAAATATTATTATTATGTTCCATTTAATATATAAATTATCAGATAATATTTTAGGATATGAAATGTAATTTTTATTGGGCTTCAAAAAAATTTACTTACAGAAACACATTATTCTCAATAAATGATATTTTTATATTGAATGTGAAAATTAAAATATTTGTAAAATTATTCAGATAAAATGAATACCATTTTTGGAATCATCATGTCAAAACTTTCCAAAGGTGAATTTTTAATAAATATATGAAAAATTCGATTTTTTGTGTAAAAATTAAATACTTTATAAATATATTGTATGTTTTATGCCATATTGTTGTCCAAATAGTGATGTTAAAATTACTATAAAAGGTATACCCATCCAAACATGTGTTTCTTATTTATAATAATGTAATTTTATGTTTAATTTATTTATTTTATAAATCCTTAGTGAATCCTCCAAGGCTTATAATGTATTTTATGATTTTAAAATCATTTATTTCAAAGTATAGCTCACCTATACATACGAAAGGGAAATATTTTATTATCTTTGACCCATATACATATAAATTAATCTATAGGACTATTTTTTGGTAGAAAACATGGAAAAAACCTACGAATCGTTTGTTTTTTTGGAATATTTTATTATATAGTGTCCAAAACAAAAATAATAACTAAATCCACATCCTTTCATATAAAATCCCACACACACTCCCATTCCTATAACTCAAACTCCATTACTCTCATAAAAACTCTTCCCTCTTCTCCCTAGGGTCCTCCCACGGTGCCCCAAGATCCCATGAATCATCTTCAAAGCCATTGGAGTCACACATCCTTATAAGGGATTTCTCTTTTCTCATTTCCATTTAATCACTTCTTAATATTATACTTCCTAAAATCAATTTTCTTATGTTGGGATATGATGTTACATGATCCAATCATCATATATTTGATGTCTAAATGATGATATATTACTTTCACTCTTGTTAATTCCCCATACAATTTAATATGTTCATCTGTTACAGTGCTAAAATTCCACAAGGGATTCTCTCTCTTCATTTTATCAAGAACATCATATATGATGTGCACATTTTTTAAATTTTATACTATGTTTGGATACATTATAAACTATCAAACATATATTCTATTTGATGATTAAATTAGTTGATCCATGTTCACCCGCATGTATCCCTCTTTTGGACCCTTATGTACAACAGTTACTATACTGAAACATTGTAAGGAATCATCCTCCTTTCCTTTTATCAAGAATTCATTTTATTTTATGTATTCTGATTTCATTTTTCCTATTTTGGGATATATTCTTAAATATCTCCATAACTGTCCATTTCATTTCTAAATGAGGAGTGAACCATGTCTCTCTCATCAACCCATTTTATGAATTCATATATGACGTTGTTATGCCCCCATAATTTCATCACAACATTCAATGAAAAATTATTGTCTAGTGAATACCATGCCCTTTTCTCTATCAAGTTTTTTCACCTTCATGAACAGATTCTTATTTATTAGGGACTTATATGTAATTTATTCACCATTCATAGACTGTGGAATATATTATGATGATGAATGAATCCATGTTATATGATATATGTGGACCACTTAAAAATGGGAATGAACTGATTATGAAGGGTGTTCCATGATAATGCTCCAATAGATTTGTTAATGTTTAGTATCATCATTTTTCATGTGCAATGGACCTTGAATCATTATCCTTCATGTTCATTGGGTCTCAACCCATGATCATACATATGCAATGGTCCCCGACCCATGATCCTCCATGTGCATTGATCCATGAACCATTCTCCTCTATGTTTAAAGAACCTTGAATAACAGTTACGTCATGTTGTATGTTTTTTCACCTTTACCATGTTATGATTTTCATGATATATCATTCCTAATTAAAAAATTTCCTTTTTTCCTCATTTATATTCCTTACCTGACATGTAATATTATCTTCCTAGTATGCCATGATTATCCTTTTATTGGTATTTAATGCTCACCCCTTTTTTACACATGTTCTCAAGTTATCCCTTGATGTAATAAATATGAATGATGGTTTTGGTCATGAAAAAGAATTTTACAATAATGATATATTATTTCATGTCTTGATATGTTATGTAATGTACTTAATTTTCCAAATACACTAGACCTCTCAATCTTCAATGTTTTATTAAGTGGAATTTTATATAATAAATCATGATTATTTATGATATATTATACTAGGTTATTATATTTTGTTTAATGATAGTTCCCTTACAAATATGGATAATGAAAAAATACTAGAATCTAATAAATCAATTAGTTGTTCAAAGTTCACAATTAACTCAATGTGAAATCAAAATCAATTGTAGCAACAAATAACATGAACCGCAATCCCAACCCTAACCACATGAAAACATAAATATATGTAGATCGATAAATCCTAGGAATGCCAATTTACTAAGATCCAACACATTCCATATCCCCTATTTTCAAGCCCAAAACAGTAAGAAAAGGTAAAAAAAGAATGTATTTGGTACCACTTTAAAACATCTTGACCCAACTGACCACTAATATGGTAGTTATACTTGTGAGTCACATTTCTTGAAGCTCACAACCCTATACTCCATAGGCTGAACACAAACATCAAGGGTCTAGGAAGGTGATATATGGGATATTATAACCTCATTATTAGAGTCGCATAGTGGTTTTTCAAATACTAAATAGCAGAAAATATTGGATGTATTAACAAAATAAAGACAATGTAGTAGAAGAATAATATTAACTGAATAAAAAATATGGTCATTGAAAATATACATAAATGTGTGAATGTACAGATGATGATACATTACAAATGTAGTAGACATATAGCAGGTACCGATAATGTTCAATATAGGAATGATGAAAATGAAATAAATTCCCTATGGGAGATCTCTTTTAGAATCTTGATATCCAACTCTGTAATGTTCTCCTAACTCTTATATACAAAAACCAACACTAGAAAGAGTCCGTGGTCTTAAAAAAATAATCTCTAATCGAGTACCTAGTGAAATGGTGGACTGAATAGGGTGTTAGATAATAATCTGAGTAGGTTACCACTCATGGGTTCTATAGCTAATATCCTCCATCATCAAATAGTAATGTAGTGTGCAAGTAGTATTAACAAATAAATATAACTAAAATAAACAACAACCATCCAAATTATTATCCTAATGGACACCTTCTATCTCAACACAATTAGACTCATGGCAGAAATGAGAAGTCCCGCCAGTAACTATATATATAGTAATATATATATATATATATATATTGTATAGTTATATATCACGTCCACCTATATGGACCATGTATGTGCAGATTCTAATAGCCATATACATGGAATACTATGTGTTGGATAGTTCGGGAGAAACTTGGACATCTAAAACTAGTCTAATCGAGAATATAATCTCAAGAAAAGGGTATAATAACAACATCCATGTAGAGTGTGGTATGTCATGCATGACACTCAGGATGATGTGTAAACCATCATGTCATCACTCTAAATAGGGATTGTGTAACCCCATGCCTGGTCGTACTAGTATCACTCATGTGAGACAACAAGACTCAACACCAAATGTAAGGGAGCATGATTTTTATCCATTCCCAAAATAACCCACACCATTATTGAACTACTTATGTATATGGTATAATCATAATTATGATTTAAGATATGATGAAATACCTTTCCTACACTTTATTAAACAATTCGATTATATATTCAAGTGAATCACAATATAGAAATAGTATGTACTAAGCATGAAATGATCAGTGTGGAATGGACACCCATTACAATAAATTTCATTAGTTCAAGGAATGAAAAATTTCATGAAGAATTCCTCTAATTATGTACAAGTTTGGTCATATAATGAAATTCACACAAGATTTTATTATTTAAATATAGTAAGAGGGTTGGTCATACCACCAAATTCAATTCCATATTAAATAAACTATTTAATACATTCAAGGAAATAATGACACCATGAAAAATCTATTCAAATAAATACATGATATTTAAATAAACAATGCATGGAAATTCATTTATCCCTATTCAATGAATAATTTATAATATCCCTTAAGAAATTGACAATTGCATACATGTGAAATATCATTTAGACATGCCAAGACTGTAAGAGTCTCATTAGTTAAATAAGTGTTAATACTAAATGAGGGAAACACCATTTGAGGTAAAAATTGAGTCCATGAACTATCATGAATTACTTAAACAATTAACATCAATGAATAAAAGAACACTAAATCACCTTGAACAATCATATTTCAATTCACTAATAAATATTTTTTTTAGTTTAGAGTATATTACACCCCATCTGAGGGGATATTTTTTTAAAACATGGCTTTTTAAATAAATAGTTCATTCAACATAATTGAGCATTAAATTCACGAATCATAACTCAATACACTAAATATTCTATTAAAATAACTACCAACAAGGATATCCATTTATAAAATAAAAACATGGTACTTAAGATGAACTAATATCTTTTGGAAAATGGATTACAATGGGAAACTCCATTTAAAAACCATTCATAATGATTAAAAGGTTTTTCGGGAAGTAGTGAATTTAATCAAAATGGATCAAATAATGATAGAACACCCAAGTGGTGTCTATGGTTAATGCTGATATCCTCAATTAACTAAATTATTCACAAGCGGCATAATATTATGTGGTTATACCAATTTAAATTTATGGAATAATTTTTATGGAAACAAATGATAAAGGATTGCATGAGCCACACCATATCTATTAATAAAATGATAGAAAATTATCGAAAAAATGACATATGAAACTTATCACAAGTTTGGATGATCTACTCGTCCTATATTGAGGTTTGGTTTGTTTCATTTGGAAGAAATATAAGAAATTAAAAACGGCCCTAAATATAGTTTAAATGATCATGTGCCTAATAAATTTTATGTGAGGACATTTAATGAAGCTACGATCAAAATTAATAAAGAGGATACATAGTGGAATTTATAGGTATAGACTGCACTCAAATATAATGACAGATGAAAGAGATATCTCATTCACATTAATTTTATTGATGAGTAATTGAAGGTGTAATGAATGAGGATCACGTTGTTTGAGGGAGAGTATGAAATAGAGAAACAATTTTAAAAATAATTTAGAATATTTTCATAATTATTCTATAAAAATTAGGCCGCATAGTTTGGCAGAACAATTTAATAAAATCTTTATCCAACCCTATAGCTCCCATTACCTATGAAGCACACCTCATATGGTTTTTTCCACATGGTTAACCTAACTTTCTTCTTCCATGATATGAAAAGTGCATAGGTACTTCTTAAGTGTCACTAACCATGTGGCCTATGTGAATGGTTTGGGTAAAAAAGGCACAACCCATGCAGCGCACATCTCCTTCACCTCAATAGACGCATTATTTACTACTGGGTACCACATGGTTTTTGAAACATTGGGTGCCCTATTGAGGCCTTGAAAACAATTTTTTTCGGGACCTAGTGCTCCTTAAACCCGACGATAAATCTGATGAATATCTCGGGTATTTAACCGTGTATATAAATAATACTCTCAAGTAATCCAACAATCATAATTATGTTCTAAATCTTGTTATGAAGAACATCGCGTCAATTGAATGCAAATGTTTAAATTCCCTTTGAATTTTATTATAGCTCAAAACATATCTCATTACATAGGAAATAGAAACAAGTATGAGTAACACCATTATGTATTTACTAATGAAACATGAAATCAGACACTAATTAAAATATCTATGTATTAAACATTAAAATGGAGGAGCATAAATAAAAAATAAAATTTTAGTTGATATTGAATTAAGTATGTTTTGTAAATATAAAAATTAAAAATTCATCTAGAATTAAGTTGTATGTGTATCAATATATGTTCAAAATAGATTTTTTATATGAATGAAATAAAATAATAATAATTTTGAGATGTGGTAAATGAATAATACTACATTTATTTAATTTAATTTAATTTTCAGTCCCTTCATTATAATGATAAAGAATATTTATTTATTAATGATTGATTAAATATTGGAAGAAGAAATTTCTATGGAATATTTGTACAACATAAAAAGTCATAAGTGCTATAATAAACACCTATATCATATGGTTGATTCCTTTGATTTAATGTTTATTTAAAATAAATCCACCTTAAGAAAAGTGAACGATGATTTTGAATATTGTGTAATAAAATTTATAATGATAACTTACAGAGAAGTTAATGAAAAGTAAGATGACTCGGTGACTAATCTTATACATGCTGATTCTGATGAAAACTATGATGAGGACTGCAATACAAGAAAAAATTTAGAAATTAAATATGAAATTTGAATCTTATAATATCCTTAGAAATCAAGATCTACCAAGTCACACTAAATGGATCTTATGATCTGAAAATAAAATGTTTCTTTTTTCATAGGAATGACAACCCATATATCTATTATAAATTATTTCATTATATATTAGACAATGTAATATTTAATAAAATTCTATAATATTGGGATTCTTAGTGTCTTTGGGGGATTGGGTACATAGCATAACAACTTGAAACAAAAATACAAGGACATTTTGATAACATCTTAAAATGCACATAAAATTCCATAGATCATCCATAAAAAAATTGAATAACTAGGGGACATGCATAATAAAGGGTTAAGAATAATATTTAGTAATGGAATAATCAATGAATATAATAAGGTAATGAAGTATATGTGAGACAAGGATTATATGAAGGAAACGTAGAAGGGGTGAGAACTATAATCTGGAACAATGATATCAGATATTACATGATAAAAAATTGCAACATAAGAATATAAAAACAAAAAAAAATGACATCATAAAAATAATTCATGGCTAACCCAATAGAAAAAAAATGAAATTTTATTATGATATCCTCAATTATAATTTATATGAATTCGTATGAGATAAAAACATTACTCAATGCACTAGGGGGATATATAATTCTAGGCCAACCAATCATTTTAATATCATGTACAGGCATAAGTTTTACATGTAGATCATAAAACTTAATAATGTATTTCACAAATTTTTACCTCATGATTAAGGATTTAAAGTTACAAAAAATGTAAATATTTAATCAATAAATAATAGGTATTGGATGGTAAAAATCATTGAGTGGAAATTGATAAGGTATTTTGATACATAAATGTTTTTCCTGGAAAATAATATCCTAAAGAGTGTAAATGAAGACATATATAGCGGGTGAATGAGTGGGTAATGGATATTTAATTACATGGGAATCATAAACAATGTGTGAGGGATTTATAAAAACAAATACCATGTTAAAAATTTTGTAAATATAAGGCATGTCATAAAAAAGTAAAATGAATAAATATGAGAAAAAGAGGATCCCTTATCATGAGTGGGTGATTCATAAAGCTTTATTGGACCTTATTAAGATCTTTTGGGATCCTTGGGAGTGAAATCAAAAGGAATGGGATATATAGCATAGTTCCTAAGAGTCTTTAGTGAAGATAAATGGAATTTTGGGTGTGTTTATGTTGAAAATGATAGGTAAATTAATTATTAATTTCCAAAAATAGGTTTTGGACTCTACATGATAAAGTAGTCAAATTATGAAACAATCAAATTTCTAACAAATGTATTCTTACAAATAGAAGTGGATTTAAATATTTTATAATTTTATGAACTGAAAATAGGAAAATAATTCCCTTGGTGATGTGGATGTGAGTCATGATTATAATTAATTGATTTTCAAAACTTAAAATACAATATAGGTTCTATGGGATTCATTAAAAAAATTATGAAATTAATAAAATACCATAAAAAGGAAAACTTTTAATGGATAAATATATATTTTGTCATGGATACCTATTATGGAATATATTACAACACTTTTGGTCATTATTATTTCATATAAAAAACAATACATTAGTTCTAGTTATAATTTTTACACAAGAATTCAATTTTCTTATAGAATTATGAAAATCCCACTAATGTATAATTTTGACTAGAAGTTCTCAAAATTAGCATTTAATTTAGAAAAATATATCACAATATTTGGTATTTTTCAATTTTAAATAAAAAATCCACATTTATTGAATAAACCATGTTTTGTTTATGATAACAGTTTTATGCACATATAAATTTAATTTTTTACATACTAATATTATTTATTTATTTATATTAAATAAATAGTATTTTATAATAATATTTCATTGAAGTATTATAATCATCAAAAATTACTAAATTTGTACAAAAGTGTTTTTTGATTGAAACATTACATTTCCAAAAAATACAATTTTGGTTTCCCCGTATAAAAATCTAATTTTTATCAAACTCATTATGAACAAAATATTATAGTAATAATTAAATGTGATAAATATAATCATTATTTTATTATTAATAAAATTTAAAAATTCATAGTTCTAGATTTCGATACATGTCCCTTTGTTACACTAATGAATTCATTATGGGTAATAGGTTGATGATGAGATTTTCCTGGTGTGGTTTAGTGAACATGGTTTTAGTTAAGATCTCAATGATCTTGAAATTCTCCCATAAATTATTTTAGACATTTTTTGAGTCTATACATTGGATTTTTTAAGGGGAAATCCAAGCGATGTTATCTTCCTCTAAGGCTATGATAAATGGTCTTCATGGGGTACGATCAAACTGGTTTCAGCTATTTATTATTTCTATTTTTTCATTGGACAATATCATAATCCTAAATTACTAATCCAAATGGAAATTGTGTAATGGGAATATTATCAATTATTATTCAAAATGGTCATTTATATCAAACATTATATAACTTGTAATAGTAAAAATATAAAATATGATCATGTGTTTTATATACCTACATTTCATAAAAATAAATTTATTTATTCAAAAAATGAATTACAATTATTATATTTTGTGTTGTTACATTCTTACACACATTCATAAATCTATCCCATGAAATTTTCTCATTTAATAAAACATATGAGGGAACTTTTATTTTATATCCTCTTCAAATTTTCATGTCACTACCTCAAACAACTGGTTCTAGAACATCACTTTGATGACGTCATTTTCCTTGTTTCGTAGAAATGTTTCTTCTTATTATAATATCTTCACAAGAAAATCATTATATGAAATATCATTAACCAATGATACCACCTCTGAAATGAATATATTTGAGGCATCTAGTATGTACTTCCTTAATAGGGATACGTGGAAAAAACATGCACTAAGATAAGTTTGGTTCATGTTCATGTTGATAATCCACAACAAAAATGCAATCAAGGATACCAAAATAGATGATATATCTTCGAATAAGGTCCCCATTCTTCCATAAACATGTGAATTTATTTCATGGAGGTAAGAAACACATTATATCTAACATAAACCTCAAGGAATAATTTATGATTGTATGCCTATATTTTTTGTTGTGTTATTGATGATTTCATATGACACTAAGAAAATCATGTGTTTTACAAAAAAACTGACCTCAATTTGGGATGGAATGAATATTCATCACATTTTTCTGGGATTTCAAACTCTTCCAACCATTAAGTTGAATATGTAGGGATATTCTATGGTAGAACTACCGCTGACCTCATCAACATAGGCATCCCACCCCAATCACCCCCAGAATCTAGCTTCACATCACATACAACATCTCACAGCTTTGATTCAGACATAGATGAGTTATGTAAAATCATTCTCTCTCTAAGAGATTCATCTTCACCCATAGGGTTCCTAGCCTTTTGATCCTCTTACTATTCTGAATTATTTGTTGTAGTCGACATAGATCGAAGAGATCAATGGATGAACACCACTTAAGTTTCTAGATTTGGCCTTTTAGGAGGTCGCATATCTATACAAGTGGATGTTAGTGTCTATATTTGGGTTTTAAACACCCATATCTAACGCATCTAGAACCGCATATTCTCATGGTCTTAATCAGAGCTTGTTTGGGACTTTGTGATGAATCATTCATCTTTTTGGTTTATTCCTGCCTCCAGATATGGCTTTTTGTGCTCCTGGTATAGGGAATCAAGATCAGTCAGCTGATTGTGGTTCATCATTTTCTATTGGTTGATGGTGGATCACTTTGTGCATGACTCCCCTGGATAGGGATTATCATTCAGGGACTCCTTATGTTAGACCATCTAGCCTTCACCTATTTCATTTGTGACTCTCTCGACCATTTTTATGTATCGATTCCCATGATCACTGCCTTATGGATGGGTTAGTGGATTAGATATGTGTCAAGATGAATTTTTTGTGACTACTTCTGTATCGAGTTATTCTGTAGGATGGATTGGTTATAAACTTGTTGCAATTTATGTTATACCAGTTATAACCTTATTGACTATATTCATCTCTTTCCCAAGGACACATCGAATCAATTTTTAAGAAGTGATTCTTTTATGACACTGCCTCACTACACTCTAAGATCCTACATCATGATTTGTTTTCTATTTCTAATAAGTTCATCCCCTCACCCCCTGGTCCTCTAACAACATCGACAATTGATTCTTCACCACCTATTATTCCAACCACATATCTATCATCATTAGACATAAGTTTTTTCCCACCTCATCAACCTTCCATGGGAATTCTTCTCAATGCCACTCAATCCCTACCGTAGTTCCGACATTAAATTAAAATCCCCCATCCTATTCATCAAACATAACCACTCTCAATATCTATAGTTTATTATTGATTGTATCTTTTTATATGTATCATCCTTCTCTCACACCCTATCTCCCTCCAAATGGATTCTATAGCAGGTCCCCACAATTCAATATTTTCATGGTCGATGTATCATGTTGGGTGATCATTGATGTTGGTGTCCAAAACCGGGTGTCATATATTCCAATGATATCTACCATTATATAGATTCCTTGTATCCTAGCTGCCTATGTTAATAATGATTTCCTCAATTATATTGTTTTCTACATTAATGTATCTCTATGGTCAGTGCTCGATCCTAAACAGATCATCTCTAAGATCAAGGTTTTTTCACATATATTTGGGTTCTGGAATTGAATGAATGGAGATTCTATCTACCCTCAGATACTTATTTTTTGGGATGACACTATATTTTTGTAAAATATCAACACCTCTGATCAAAATATTTAACAAAGATGTGTTTTTAAGTATATTTTCATTATTATCTTTCATCTATTCCATGTCTGATGTGTGTGAAAGAGTAAATTTTTAGGTAAATATAATGAAATATAATGATAGGTATATGTCTTTTTCAGGGGGTGATTTCAACTACATCATTGAAACCTCTAAAAATAATGGAGGCAACATATATCCATGGAATTATTGATAGGACGTCATGTCCTTCTCATCTTAGAAAGGGATCATACATCTTGGCTATCACGAGGATAAGATTACATGGGGAACTAATTAGAAGGATATTCAATGAATATGGGGAAATTTGGATTGATGTTTTCCTAAACTATAGGGAATTTTTCTTAGAATATCTACTAATGTCGCTATCATATTCCGTGCTATATATGATGATTATATTCTTCCCATTAACCATCCCTCTTGAAATTATGTGAAAGAACAGTTCTTATTATCTATTTGGTAGGCCCACAATCTTATTAAACATTATGTGGTGCATTAGTCATAGATCAATCATTCAAATTTATATGCACGGTCAGCCTTCCACAACAAGTTATGAAAATTCAAGGATGACCTTATGAACTGGTCCTAAAAAAATGAATCATCAGAATATCATTGCTCTGATCCAGATTGAGATTAAACACATTGAGTTCGTCCTATAAGATGATTATAATGAATATATCTTAAAGAACCTCGTTCTCATAAGAAACCAATTAACATAGATTCTCCTTGAATAAGATATAATAGGGAACAATAGGTCTAGAGTACCTTAGGTTAAGGAAGCATTCTTCCATTATTTCCGAAGATAAAGGAGGAATGGATTATCTCTAAATTCTCATTGGGGTGGAAACTCTTTATGTAATTATCCTAATATTATTTTTCAAAGGATAAGAACTATTATTAATATCTTCTTATAGAGTCTTTCCCAATCAAAAATGGGGTATCCCGGAAGTAAATCATACATATTTTAAGTAATTCCTAAAACTATATCTAACTTCAAAAATGTGCTCTTTGGAAGTATTTATGATGAAATATAGTTTGGGAAATAGTTTTCCTTCCCCAATTAATAGATTTCATAAAGACCATATAAATTACCAAGCTCATTCTATTTCACCTCATGGGGCCTTATTAAATGGGATATTATTGAATCTATTCAAAATTATTTTTGTGTGTGCGAGTGTCTCTAGACTATGTTGGAATGTGCTACTGGTCTCACTATCATCTCGATGTTTAAGGAACCATACTCCTTTAAAAATTTTATACCAATCATTATGATTGAAATCAAGAATAAGGTTCCTGACATAGTCCTCAAAATATGTCTCTCCCCTTACCTTCATGCATGGAGTGAAGAAGAACACCATGGATTCATTAAAAGAATGTTTGGTCAATCATCCAGAGAAATAGCACAACATATGATCAGTGATTTAGAAAGAAAAAATCACATTTAATATTTGGGGACCAATGATGATATCATAAAGGTGTATGATATAATTGAATTGGTGTTCATTACTAGAGTTATGAATTTCATGGGATTCATGGAGTGGGTTTATGAAATTTTTTCTGATGCTTCATTCCCCCTAGGTCTGTATTTATTTTATGGTATAGTGGAATGGTTTCTTCATGTTCACTCATGAAATCATGTTGGGAGATCCTCTTTTTCCATTTTTTTATGTTTATCCAATATTTATTGATTAGACTCTCAGTAAGATAATTAATAGTGGTGACATATCCTTCTTAAAGAGTATGAGACACTTTAGTGGTGATTCTGGCCTACTTTTTGTGTATGATATGATTTTCTTCATGAATAGGGTAATCATGTCCATCTTATTCCTCCATATTTTCATATAGAAGTATCATAAATTGTGATTCTATTGTATCAATTGTGATTAGAGTATCATATTTTTTCCCCAAACTTCACATTATCCATCAGGGAAGGAGAATGGAAACTGTGATGGGACTTCCAAAAAGAATGTTACTCTTGATTACCTAGGATATCTCGTACCCCTGAGAATGCTTCATATTAGAAACATTGAGAGGATCATTAGAATGATTCCAAGGAGTATTAACAATTGTAAAAATCACTTCTCATCCTTTGTGGGTAGGATTAATCTTATTGAAAATGTCTTGGATTCTATCCTAATGCATTTGTTATTTTTTTGAAGGTTTTTATACTTTTCTTGAGTAATACTAAAAGATTTTTTTCACTTACTTCATCTAGGAATCACATGGTGATGGATGGTGTCACTAGGAATCATGGATGTTTATAGCGAATCCCATGGCTAACGATGGAATCAACCTTTTCATTATAGAGGTATGAATGCACTCTCCCCCAGAGAAACTAGTACAGAAGGTGTTGGAAGTCCATTCTCTAGAGGGTATGTATATCTTATATATATGGAATGGGTAAAAATTTTCTAAATTGTAAGGATTTCACCCATATGCATTTCCTGCATGTCCTTATATTTGCCCACAATTATCACTCTAGGTGGTTAATGAGAGGTAGTGAGATTACATTATGGTGTTGTAAAATTAAAAGAAACATGGTTGGCTTATTAAGGTTCCAAATGAAATGCACTGTTGTGTTCACTTTCAAATGATATGTAATTGTTCAGTACTTAAGTGCAACAGAGTGGCTGACCAAGGTCGTCTCTCATAGGAGGAAGTAAATTTAATGACATATTAAAAGAATTTCGAATATAAAATAAAATGAAATAATAATACTAATTAAAAAGATGTGGGTTGATTATAATCAATAAATCTATAAGAATTTTTCAAAAGAACATTGTATTTTTTTGTTTTTGTTTTTGAAATGAGGTGGAATTAAAATTACAAAACAAGAAATTTTTTTCGTAATATTTAAAAGCCGAAATCGATATAAATCTACCTCTTAAATTAATTATTTATTATTATAATTTAAATTAACATGCACTTATTTATAATCCAATAATTTCTTATCCCTTGAACCCTACAGGAGTTAACTTAACCACAAATATGAATTTACTTAAACCCTAGAAAAGCATGGAACATGCAATCACATCACCCTGCTTTGATTGATGTTCATAGGTTAGCTTATACACAGTTATTAATTAGAGCACATATTCACTCAGGAAATGAGGATTAATTGTGTTTAGTAATTATATTTTAACTCTACATAATAATTCCATTATGGTCTTTTATTACCAATTGCGATCACACTCTCACAATTTACAAATAATTCAACCTAGCATGTTTTTGTGTCAATTTATCAATTGAATTTTTATATTCATTTAAATTGAAAAAAATAATAGATAATATTAATTAAATTACAGTTTATCATTTATTCAAATAAATTAATTAATATGGTAATATGTAGATCGATCTCTAAAATGAACTACTCTTCCATGGGTGGCGTAGTCAATGTAGAAATGTCTTTCATGTAGAATGGTTTAGAGAAGGTAGAACCCAATATCATTTCTACTATAGATTCCATCCCAATTAATAAGATAATTAGAAGAAAAAAATTAAACAAAACAGAAGAAAATAGAATATATTAAAGAATGATAAAGATGTTTATTACACAAATGAAAACATTACTACATGAAGAAGAAGAAGAATAAGTCTTTGATGAGGCGATCCTTGGTTCAAGAGTTACCCCTCTTATAATGGTTGGAGAATATGAGTGAAACGAAATCTCCTCTCCCTTAAATATCTGAATTCAGGTTCCATCCCCTCAAAATGTAAAAAAAACAATTTATATAGAGGAGGTGAGGCTAGGTTCAATGTGGTTTCAAGTGTGAATGGGGAATCTCAGAAAACTATTTTAAGCCACATTGAACCGCCCATTTGACCTAAAAACGAGTGAAACAACACTTCTTCCAAAAACATGATTTGTGAACAATTAGGATGGAGAAATCCTCCCAAATACAGAATTATGTCCAATCTGGCGGGTCTAGCCCACCTTTGATTTCATGGTCAATTTTGCGCAGTCAAATTCACGATTGAGAACCAATGTACTGAACCAATGTTATAGCTCATTAATTCGGGAACAGAGTTAAAAATATTCAGGTTCAAATAAAAAACAAAAAAAATTTATCTATGAAATACTACAGTGCACTATAAAGGGTAAAACTAGAATTTACATGAAATTTTCAAATGAATGATCTAATCCAAAATATTTTTCAAATAAACCTATTTAACACAATTTGATAAATTTTATCATTTATTATCAATAAATTATTAGATAAAAATATGTTGTATCTACTCTCCCACATTTAGAATTTTTCACTCCTGGGAAAAACCTCATATTAGGTATTTGAAACAATTGTGATGAGATATGCATATTCATATTTCTCAATCCAGTGTGAAAATATAGGGAGTGTAAGGATCTCATAAATAGTCAATATCAAAAAAATTTGAAATCATTGTCTCATAAATTGTGTCAAATCAAAATCCAGTGTGATTCATAATACTAATAAAAGAGAAACAAGTCATGGGACTACCGTGACACTAATTCTCCATGTGTGTGTGTGTGTCAACCATTACATAATCATAAATCTACCCTTTATTCAGTATATTTTGGTCATGTAAAACAATTATTCTTACCTCGTGTAATTCAACGAATCTGTTATACATTCATTTGCAATAAAATTTCCAAACCCACTCACTTAAGCATTCTCGAACGTCAAACCTTATACTCCCAACTTAGATATCCCAAATTTTTTTACATTTAAGCACTCCCATCATTTTTTTATTTTTTATTTTTTTATGTTTCACTTGGAATAAATCTCACACACAAATCTCAAAACATGTTTGATCTCATCATGACACTAATTGTAATAGTTATAACAATATCATTGGTCGATGAAGAGTTTTTGTTTACCTATCCAACACACAAACCAGATTTTTTTGAGGTCATACAATCCTCAGATAATAGGTTCACATGAATAGGTCATTTTAGTACAGTAATGAAACAGATCGGAATAAATCAAACATATATATCAACCAATGAATTTTTTTATCTAACAAGACTATACCTTAAATTGAGTCGAAAAAAATCTCAAGTTATGGTTGAGTGAAAATTTGTGTGGAGAAATCAATGAAAAAATTTACCATGAAAAAATATTACAAATAATGTTGTCCAAATCTAAATGGTTTTATAATGACACAACCATTAATTTCATCGATGGCTTAAATTATTATAAAAATCAACCCTTAATGATGAAATCTTACTAATTCTTATAATTCTACTAATTATTTTTCAAAATGTGAATTTTTTATACGATTGACATGAGAATGTTACATGATATATTTGTTTCATTTTTATTGAATTTTTTATTGTTTTTTTAAATTAACTAGGAACATAGTCGAAAATACACACAAAGCACACTAATGAAAATCATAAATATCTACCCCAAAATGTTGTCCCTCCCCCACACATAAAATATTGCATTATTGTCAATGAGAACCTATGAGACGATATACGCATATGAAATGTATAATTTTAAATAGTACAAAGAATATAAAAGTTAAAAGGATAGGAATATCCTGAGATGCTAAATTTATGATGGAGTCATACTGTAACACCCCATGCTTCTACGGTACGCTTCTCTTTGAATAATGTGATAGCGTGTGTTGTACGCAACACCGAGTTCTAACACACCATAACCAATCAAACTAGCCATTATGAATAGTAATACCTACTTTTTGAAATTATATATATTTTATATTTTAAAATGGACTTCATTTTTGGATTCGGAATATCGAATTTAGCCTAAGGTGATATTTTGGTACATTTTGGATAACTTTCATATTTTGATGAATAGTGAAAATTACTAAATTTTAATTAAAAACAACTTTTTTAATCAAAATAATTAATAGTGATAAATTACGAATTTGAGTGGTTTTAAAGTATATTTAGAATATATTTTTACCATTTAATATAATTTTGGTCATTGGACATAATTTTACAATTAAACCGAACATAAACAAGTGTCGGTCTTTTGATAGTTATTATCTCTTAAAAACACACTTTTTGTTTTGACAACATGAATTAATTTTAAATTAATTTCTGCCACTTCTGTGTTTTGAATTTAGAAAAATGGATTCCATATTTGGAATCAGGATGTTCAAATTGTGTAAATAGTTAACTTTTATTTTTAGACATTTTGAATAATTACTGCGGTAAATATTTTATTTACCATGGTTAAGGGTAAATCTGGTAAATAAGGGTTAAAAAATAATATTATAATAATACTAAATTACCCTAAAACGTGTCTTAGCCTTATTGGTTGATACATGTTAGACCATAGGCATCTTAGGGTAGATTTTGGGACCCCATGGTGCCACTTGTAGGTGATAGGGACACTTTATTTTAATTATGTTAAAATGAATACAAAAATGACACAAGCATATATCTTTTAGCAAAAAAAAATTTACATAGGGTTATATATGATGGATTTTAGATTATAAATATTCATTAGAAAGATAAAAATATTTCCTACATAGTGATAGTTCATTTATAATTTTTAGACATTACATAATTTAATTTATTTATGACACAATGATGATGAATTAATTACTATAATAGTGAAAAATTAAAATAATTGATATTATAAATACCCAAATAAATATAATATGAAACTTTTAATGAATTAAACTAATTTTATAGGATAATATGATATATTAGGATTGATTTAATTGACTTTTTTCGAAGTAATCAATCTGTTATGAGTTTCACAAAAATCAACTATTGAATAGTGTCAAAATTTACATAAAAGAGTTCTTAAAACAAATATTATATTATTAATTGATATTAAATTCCTAAAAATCTAAGTTTCGGCCAAGAGACTTATATCATGATATTTTCATCATTAATGGACCACTTGGGGGTCGCTTGGATGTATATAGTATGTTTATTAACCATATTATATAAAAATACAAAGAGACATTGTAAAAGTGAAAGTAATTAACTTAGAGTTAATACTTAAAGATAAGGTTAATATAAGTACCCAAACCTGTCTAAATTATATTGGTTGAGTGTTTTTCGACCTATCCCCACCTTAACCTTTGAATAATCAACTTTGGAGCCATTAGAAACCGAATATGAATTTATTATAAATTTATATTTCTAACTTTTCCAAAGGTGCCCCTCACCCCTCTTATAAAAGGGCACTCCTCCTTCTCATTTCTTCACACCTTCAAAGCCTTTTGGTTCGGCCAAACTCTGCCAAAATACTCTCCCAACTTCCCTCACTACAACCTAGAGGCCTTATTTTGATCAGAAAGCAACCCTAAGGAGCCCTTTTGATCAAATCAAAAGGAAGAACCCGAAGAAGAGGTAATGTTTTCACCACCCCTTTTCAAGTTCCTTTCTTCTTCCACTTCTTCTTTCATTGTTCTTAACATTATAAAATAATAACTCAGTATCTCACATATACAGTGATGTTATTATAAATATGGTACAATCATATTCAGTATTCTATCCACCCTTTGAATAACATGTCACCATACGTGCGTACGTACGGCTTACCGTCTCCACGTCGTGGTGTAATTGTTATTCAATATATTATTATTTGGATGGGTATAATAATGATATGTAACCCATGTAAATAATAACTAAAACATGTTAATGATTCTGTATATATGATATAACAACCATTTATATATTATTTTAATATCAAAAGAATGATATTGTCGCTCGTGCGTACGTACGGACTACCGTCTCCACGAACGCGATGAGATTCATTCTCCATCATATCCATTAAAGTATAATTATCATTTGATGATTTCGAAATGATGTTTAAGGACTTGATATCATTCTGGATATGAATAAGATACGACAAACATGGCTTATGTAACAAAACATATAAAAGAAAATGAGTATGTTAACACCCAAAACGACGATAATTCTTAGATATTATTAACAAATCAATGTTAAAAGATCATATATGATATCATATTAATATATATGATTTTTGTATAATTTAATAACAATTATTTCACCATTATACAGGAGGTTAACCTACCCCAACCAAGGAAAAGTACAGGGTAAGGGTTATTTCACAATCTCTTCATTATCCGAGGTTGTTTATACGTAATAATCTACTGGGATCTCTTTATCATCCACATCCATGTTTCTTAAAAATGTATTACCAAACATTTTTACTATTTACTAGAATATGAGTTAAAGTCATTTATACCCTTTTTGACTTTTATAAGTGGTTTATAAAGGAATCTTTCCGTCGTTTTCAAAATAAGGTCCTTTTTAACCTTTTCGGCAGAATTAAGTTAAGAATGTATTTTTAACTTATAGGCAGGTGCAGCTATTTTCCACCGTAATAAAATCTTCAATGTTTCCCTTACAAGAATATAAGAATATTTTCAAAGAAAATGTTTTATTTTATATGGCTCTTAAATTATTTCAAAATAAAAAGAGATATCTCTCTAAAAGAGTTTTGATTTCATCTATGTCAACATCCTTTGTTGGATTTTACGCTTATGTGAAGTTGATTTATTATGATACAAACTTCTATGTTGTATTGAAGGTTTTGTGATATGTTTGACTGTGGATGTGCTATTTTTATACCATTCATGGTTTATGGTGAAAGTATTGACATTTCGTATGCTAGTTTTAATACGAATGTTTATGTTATGTTTAAACCTTTTCATATGGGAATGCATTGGACTTAATATGTGACGGGTGGAGCCCGCTATAGCTCCTCGATGCATCGGTAGGTCTCATGAGACAAACTAGTGTCTTGGCATAAGGCCTTGATAAAATCTTATTTGTAGTCTTGGCACGAGGCCTTGGCTATATGGTTATGATAGTCTGGCATTATGCATTCCATCATTATGAAAGTGGTTATTGATTTTGCATGTGATTATTCGATTAGTAGAATAACCATGTGAATAAGTAAATGGAATTATTTCATTTTATTTATGCCATACTATGTTAAAAGTTCATGTTTGAAAGGATTTTGTTTTAGTTATACATTGCCTTAAATTTTTATGCTTATTATGAATGTTTCCGCTATAATGTTATCCTTACTGGGCATTTGAGCTCACCCCTTTTCTATGTTTTATTTTTCCCAGGAAGTGAAGAAGTAAATTATGAATGACTTGTAGGGATATTATGTGGGGTTATGAGTGTGGATTATGGAGAAAATATGTTGTTGTAGTAGTTTTTCATTTTATGATGTAATGTAAGACTTATGAATATATCTAGTGTTTCCAAGGCTACTAAACCAATCAGTCTTTCGAGATTTGATCTTTGTTGTGATCATGCCAATGTAATGTAATAATGCACCGACTCTGGGTAACTAGGGTCAGGGCGTTACAGTTGGTATCATAGGAAGTTTAGTACAAACCTTGGAAGCTAGATTTAGATAAACTCTGATTAGAGCACGTAGACCTAAGATGAACGTTGAGGATTATTATAGAAGAACTTCCTAGAATTTTGGTATTGGAGAGATTTTGTGAGTTTTCCGAGCAATACATCCCTGTCTAGATACGAGCAGGTAGAGGCGGCTCTGGCATAGATGTACCTAGGGGTAAAACCCGAAAACCCCGCTTTGAGCTAGACTCGAACGGGAACTGGTGCACGACAACGGGCCTTGCTGCACTCTTGGTTACGACACTCCGGGGGGATATGCTTAGGATAACTATCATTTTATTTACAAATAATTTTGAAGGGATTATGAGTATATACTTCCTCAAAGAAAACATTCTTATGATTATGGATTATATCCATAAATAATTCAATTTATGTTAAGTGTTTTATAAGTATGGGATTATGTATTTTGATTCATAAACTGATCTAGTTTATGCCATTGTTTAGAAATGGTTCCTTGTGGAAGAAATGGAAACCATATCAATGCACGCACTCCATGTAGGGATTGCCCTCCAGCTCAAGATAATTATAGTGGAGCTGGTGATGCAACTGGTGTCGATCAGCTAATCACCATACTGGGACAACTTACTCAGGTTATGAATAATAACCTTACCCGTATGGAGCACCCTGATCCACAGCGTGGAGGATCAATGTTAGATCGATTCATGAGGAAACAACCACCAACGTTCAAGGGGAGTACAAATCCCTTAGTAGCTGAGCAATGGATATTTTCCCTAGAGAAAATATTTCAGGCTTTGGGGAGCAGTGAAAGGGAAACAGTTATCATGGCAGTTTACCGCCTCACTGGAGATGCTGATCAATGGTGGTCATTGATTCAAAATACGAAGGAAGATGATGAAGTATCAAATATGGAATGGAGGGAGTTCAAAGATCTGTTTTTAGAAAAATACTTTCCTCGCGACCATCGAGTAGATATGGAAAGGCAATTTCTATGTCTGAGACAGAAGGAGGATGAGAATGTCACAAATTATGAGGCTAACTTTACAAGGTTAGAAAGGTATGCTGGTGATTATATACATAACCAAAGAAGTAAGATTGATCGTTTCTTTGATGGGTTAAAACCATTTCTCCATCGAGCATTAGTCTCACAATCCTTCTCGTCATACGAAGACATTGTCTCATGTGCTATCTAGACCGAAAAGGAATTATCTAAGTCTTATGACTTTAAAGAAAAGAAAGAGAAGAAGAGACCTGCTGATCAATCTGCTAATGGAAATAAGGGGAAGAAGGGAAAGGTTGAATATCCATCCTGTGGTAAATGTGGGAAGAAACACCATGTTACTTGCTTGAAGGGAATGGGAGTATGTTACAAGTGTGGTGAAAAAGGCCACCAAGATCGTGATTGCAAAGGGAAGAAGGAAGCCACCAACGTTCTGTGCTATAATTGCAGGGAGATGGGACATTATGCAAATGAATATCCTAAGCTTCAAGAGAACTTACCTCAGAAAAGACCAAGGGATCAAGGCCAGGCTTATGCTATCACTACTGCTGAGGTAGAAGCTCCGAAAGACGTGGTGGCAGGTAATTTAATGGTTTCCTCAAGTTTAGCAAATGCATTATTTGATTCTGGATCATCGCATTGTTTCATATCTTCCCAGTTTGCTATGAAAATTAGATATTTCAAATTTCATTTAACAAGGGAGTTGTCAGTTAAAACTCCTAAGGGAAGTATCATTGCAACAATGTTTTGCTAATCAGTCCCCATTAGAGCACATAAATGTTCATTATCTGCTGATCTCATCGTCATACCTATGATTGTGTTTGATATAATCCTCGGTATGGACTGGCTTTCGGACTATGATGCGAAGATATATTTTAAGAAGAAAGAGGTTACGATTCTTGATTATAATGATAAGGAACACCTCATCTTTAGAGCAGAATCGTCACCACCTAATTCTTATTTAGATCCACCCCCAAAAGCTCAACTAAATTCAATTATTGGGGAGGAAGAGAATGAAATAACTGTGGGTGAGGAATGGAATGTTCAAATAGAGGATGTACCTATTGTGAAAGAATTTGTAGATGTATTTCCGGAAGATTTACCTGGACATCCTCCAGAACGAGAAGTTGAGTTTTCCATTGATTCAATTCCTGGATCAAGGCCTATATCGAAGACCCCTTATAGAATGGCCACTGTAGAGTTAGTCAAACTAAAGAAACAACTAGAGGAGTTGAGTAATAAAGGATTTATTCTCCCTAGTGTTTCTCCATAGGGATCCCCTGTTCTTTTTGTTAAAAAGAAAGATGGATCTATGAGGTTATGTATCGACTACATGGAGATCAATGCTATAACGATAAAGAACAAGTATCCCCTACCTCGCATTGATGATTTATTTGACCAACTGCATGGAGCTCAATAATTTTCAAAGATTGACCTTCGATCTGGATACCATCAGTTGTGTGTAAAGAAGGAAGACATTCCGAAGACAACATTTCGAACCAGGTACGGGCATTACGAGTTTACTGTAATGCCTTTTGGATTGACTAATGGACCCTCTGTATTCATGGATCTGATGAATAGAGTTTTCAAGGAGTATCTCGATGAATTTGTGGTGGTATTTATTGATGATATCTTGGTATAATCCAAAACCTACGAAGATCATGAAAATCACTTGCGCATTATCTTGAAGACTCTGAGGAGGCATGAATTATATGGGAAGTTTAGCAAGTGTGAATTCTGGCTTCAGGAGATTTCTTTTCTTGGCCATATTGTCTCTAGAGATGGAATCTCTGTTGATCCTTCTAAGACCAAGGCAATCCAAGAATGGCCATCACCTACGAGTATAAATGAGGTACGTAGTTTTATTGGTTTGGCAGGTTATTATCGACGTTTCGTCCAGAATTTTTCCAGATTGGCTAACCCATTAACGAAGCTCACACGTAAAGGCGTTAAATTTGTTTGGACAAAAGAGTGTGAAAATGTTTCGAAGAACTGAAGAGAAGATTAGTGAATGCTATTATATTGACTCTACCATCGGGGAATGATGGGTTCGTTATTTATAGTGATGCATCGAAGAAAGGAATTGGTTGTGTCCTTATGCAGAATGATAGATTTATTTCCTATGCATCACGACAGTTGAAAATTCATGAACAAAATTACCCTACTCATGATCTTGAGTTAGAAGCTGTGATATTTGCTTTGAAGATATGGTGGCACTACCTCTATGGTAAAAAATGCGAGATTTATACTGATCACAAGAGATTGAAGTATATTTTCTCACAAAAAGAACTCAACATGAGGCAAAGGAGATGGCTTGACATACTCAAGGATTATGATTGTACGATACACTACCACCTGGGGAAAGCAAACAAGGTGGAAGATGCTTTGAGTAGAAAAGAACATGGTGTTTTGAACAATATGAGAATTGAAAGGGATCCAATTTTCATGGATCTAGTGAAGATGGACATGGGAATAACTAGGGAAGGTGAAACATCAATTCTTTTTCAAATGGTTGCCAAACCATATTTACTAGAAATGATTTAGAGTTCTCAGACCGATGATGAAGAATTTCAAAAGAAGATTAAATCTGTGAATGATGGGAGATTGAGAGACTTTGTATATGAAGATGGAATTTTGAAATTTGGGAAGAGACTTTGTGTTCCCGATATACCTTATCTAAAAAGGGAATTACTGGAAGATGCTCATAGTTCTAATTTCTCTATACACCCTGGGAGTACCAAAATGTATAGAGATTTGAAGGAACATTTTTGGTGGGACAACATGAAGAGGGAGATTGCTGATTTTTTGTCAAGATGTATGGTTTGTCAGCAAGTGAAAGCTGGAAGGAAACAACCTAGAGGAGTCATGCAACCTCTTCCCATACCGGAGTAGAAATGGGACAATATTACGATGGAATTTGTCATGGGGCTACCAAAGACTCCTAGAAGGAACGATGCAATATGGGTTATTGTTGATCGTTTTACCATGTCAGCACATTTTCTTGCTATAAGACAAGATCTACCCCTAGAACGTCTAGCAAGACTATATATTAATGAAGTTGTGAGACTTCATGGAGTACCCCTATCGATTGTTTCTGATCGTGATCCCCGTTTTACTTCATGTTTCTGGAAAAGTCTTCAGAAATCCCTGGATACTGAACTTCATTTGAGCACTGCTTACCACCCTCAGATAGACGGACAATCAGAACGAACTATTCAAATCTTAGAAGACATGTTGAGATCTTGCTCACTTGACTTTCAGGGTATGTGGGATCAATATTTACCTCTGGTAGAATTTTCCTATAACAATAGCTTCCATTCGAGTATTCAGATGGCACCATATGAAGCGTTATACGGAAAGAGATGTCGTACACCAACCTGTTGGGATGATGTCGGTGAAAGAAAACTTGTAGGTCCAGAACTGGTGGAGGAAACGATGGAAAAGGTGAAGGTAATCCCAAATCACATCAGAGCAGCTCAAAGTAGGCAGAAGAGCTATGCCGATAATCGAAGGAAGGATTTGAAATTTCAAGTCGGTGATCATGTTTTCCTGAAGGTATCTCCATGGAACGGAGTCATACGTTTTGGTAAGAAAGGTAAATTGAGTCCCAGGTACATCGGACCCTTCGAAGTTCTAGAACGAATTGGGGTTGTAGCTTACTGATTGGCAATGCCGCCAAGTCTCTCTAAAGTTCACGATGTGTTCCACGTATCTCTGTTGAGGAAATACATGCCTGACCCAACGCATGTACTCACCTATGAGGAATTAGAACTGGAACCCGATCTGTCTTATTGCGAAGAGCCCGTCAGGATTCTTGATACAAGAGAACAAGTACTGAGAAACCGGATGACGCGTCTGGTAAAAGTTATGTGGAGAAACCATAAGATGGAAGAGGCAACGTGGGAACCCGAGGAACTTATGATGAAGAACCACCTGAGTCTTTTCATGTGATAAGTATTCTAGAAATTTCGAGGATGAAATTATTTGAAGGAGGGGAGAATGTAACACCCCAAACTTCTACGGTACGCTTCTCTTTGAATAATGTGATAACTTGTGTTGTACGCAACACCGAGTTCTAACACACCATAACCAATCAAACTAGCCGTTATGAATAGTAATACCCACTTTTTGAAATTATATATATTTTATATTTTAAAATGGACTTCATTTTTGGATTCAGAATATCTAATTTAGCCTAAGGTGAAATTTTGGTACATTTTGGATAACTTTCATATTTTGATGAATAGTGAAAATTACTAAATTTTAATTAAAAACATCTTTTTAAATAAAAAAAATTAATAGTGATAAATTATGAATTTGAGTGGTTTTAAAGTATATTTAGAATATATTCTTACCATTTAATATAATTTTGGTCATTGGACATAATTTTACAATTAAACCGAACATAAACAAGTGTCAGTCTTTTGATAGTTATTATCTCTTAAAAAAACACTTTTTGTTTTGACAACGGGAATTAATTTTAAATTATTTTCTGCCACTTCTGTGTTTTGAATTTAGAAAAATGGATTCCATATTTGGAATCAGGATGTTCAAATTGTGTAAACAGTTAACTTTTATTTTTAGACATTTTGAATAATTACTGCGGTAAATATTTTATTTACCATGGTTAAGGGTAAATCCGGTAAATAAGGGTTAAAAAATAATATTATAATAATACTAAATTACCCTAAAACGTGTCCTAGCCTTATTGGTTGATTCATGTTAGACCATAGGCATATTTGGGTTGATTTTGGGACCCCATGGTGCCACTTGTAGGTGATAGGGACACTTTATTTTAATTATGTTAAAATGAATACAAAAATGACACAAGCATATATGTTTTAGAAAACCAATTTTTACATAGGGTTATATATGTTTGATTTTAGATTATAAATATTCATTATAAATATAAAAATATTTCCTACATAGTGATAGTTCATTTATAATTTTTAGACATTAAATAAGTTAATTTATTTATGACACAATGATGATGAATTAATTACTATAATAGTGAAAATTTAAAATAATTGATATTATAAATACCCAATAAAATATAATATTAAACTTTTAATGAATTAAACTAATTTTCTAGGATAATATGATATATTAGGACTGATTTAATTTACTTTGTTTGAAGTAATCAATCTGTTATGAGTTTCAAAAAAATCAACTATTGAATAGTGTCAAAATTGACATAAAAGAGTTCTTAAAACAAATATTATATTATTAATTGATATTAAATTCCTAAAAATCTAAGGTTCGGCCAAGAGACTTATATCATGATAGGTTCATCATTAATGAACCACTTGGGGGTCTCTTGGATGTATATAGTAAGTTTATTAACCATATTATATAAAAATACAAAGAGACATTGTAAAAGTGAAACTAATTAACTTAGAGTTAATACTTAATGATAAGGTTAATATAAGTACCCAAACCTGTCTAAATTCTATTGGTTGAGAGGTTTTCGACCTATCCCCACGTTAACATTTGAATAATCAACTTTGGAGCCATTAGAAATCGAATATGAATTTATTATAAATTAATATTTCTAGCTTTTCCAAAGGTGCCCCTCACCCCACTTATAAAAGGGCACTCCTCCTTCTCATTTCTTCACACCTTCAAAGCCTTTTGGTTCGGCCAAACTCTGCCCAAATACTCTCCCAACTTCCCTCAATAAAACCTAGAGGCCTTAGTTTGATCAGAAAGCCAACCTAAGGAGCCATTTTGATCAAATCAGAAGGAAGAACCCGAAGAAGAGGTAATGTTTTCACCACCCCTTTTCAAGTTCCTTTCTTCTTCCACTTCTTCTTTATTTGTTCTTACCATTCTAAAATAATAACTCCAGTAATCCACATATAATTTGATGTTATTATAAATATGGTACAACCATATTCAATATTCTATCCACCCTTTGAACAACATGTCACCATACGTGCGTACGTACGGCTTACCGTCTCCACGTCATGGTGTAATTGTTATTCAATATATTATTATTTGGATGGGTATAATAATGATATGTAACTCATGTAAATAATAAATAAAACATGTTAATGATTCTGTATATATGATATAACAACAATTTATATATTATTTTAATATCAAAATAATGATATTGTCGCTCGTGCGTACGTACGGACTACCGTCTCCATGAACGCGATGAGATTCATTCTCCATCGTATCCATTAAAGTATAATTATCATTTGATGATTTAGAAATGATGTTTAAGGACTTTATATCATTATGGATATTAATAAGATACTACAAACATGGCTTATGTAACAAAACATATAAAAGAAAATGAGTAAGTTAGCACCCGAAACGACGATAATTCTAAGATATTATTAACAAATCAATGTTAAAAGATCATATATGATATCATATTAATATATATGATTCTTGTATAATTTAATAACAATTATTTCACCATTATACAGGAGTTTAACCTACCCCAACCAAGGAAAAGTACATGGTAAGGGTTATTTCACAATCTCTTCATTATACGAGGTTGTTTATACGTAATAATCTACTGGGATCTCTTTATCATCCACATCCATGTTTCTTAAAAATGTATTACAAAACATTTTTACTATTTAATATAATATGTGTTAAAGTCATTTATACCCTTTTTGACTTTTATAAGCGGTTTATAAAGGAATATTTCCATCGTTTTCAAAATAAGGTCCTTTTTAACCTTTTCGGCAGAATTAAGGTAAGAATGTTTTTTTTAACTTATACGGCGGGTGCGGCTATTTTCTGCCGTTATAAAATCTTCAAAGTTTCCCTTACAAGCATATAAGAATATTTTCAAAGAAAATGTTTTATTTTATATGGCTCTTAAATGATTTCAAAATAAAAAGAGATATTTTTCTAAAAGATTTTTGATTTCACCTATGTCAACATCCTTTGTTGGATTTTACGCTTATGTGAAGTTGATTTATTATGATACAAACTTCTATGTTGTATTGAAGGTTTTGTAATATGTTTGACTATGGATGTGCTATTTTTATACCATTCATGGTTTATGGTGAAAGTATTGATATTTCGAATGCTAGTTTTAATACGAATGTTTATGTTATGTTTAAACCTTTTCATATGGGAATGCATTGGACTTAATATGTGACGGGTGGAGCCCGCTATAGCTCCTCGATGCATCGGTAGGTCTCATGAGACAAACTAGTGTCTTGGCACAAGGCCTTGACAAAATCTTATTTGTAGTCTTGGCACGAGGCCTTGGCTATATGGTTATGATAGTCTGGCATTATGCATTTCATCATTAAGAAAGTGGTGATTGATTTTGCATGTGATTATTCTATTAGTAGAATAACCATGTGAATAAGTAAATGGAATTATTTTATTTTATTTATGCCATACTATGTTAAATGTTCAAGTTTGAAAGGCTTTTGTTTTAGTTATACATTGCCTTAAATTTTTATGCTTATTATGAAAGTTTCCACTACATTGTTATCCTTACTGGGCATTTGAGCTCACCCCTTTTCTATGTTTTATTTTTCCTAGGAAGTGAAGAAGTAAATTATGAATGACCTGCAGGGATATTATGTGGGGTTATGAGTGTGGATTATGGAGACAATATGTTGTTGTAGTAGTTTTTCATTTTATGATGTAATGTAAGACTTATGAATATATCTAGTGTTTCCAAGGCTACTAAACCAATCGGTCTTTCGAGATTTGATCTTTCTTGTGATCATGCCAATGTTATGTAATAATGCACCGACTCTGGGTAACTAGGGTCGGGGCGTTACACATACAGTGTGATGAAATCCAATTCATCAGTTTGAATTCCCTCAATGTTTTTTATCAAATTATTCTGAATGACTTTAATGCTCCTTATAGTGTCCTATTATTCAATATCCACTCCAGCATAATGGAAAACATTAGATAAAATATAAGGACATACCCATTTGGAACACAACGTACCAGGAATGAGCTTTAGCTATGAACTATAGACAAGGACATTCTATCCAACATGAAACTCTCTTTTTTTTTGATCATTTTTTCATGAGAATCTTTTGATCTTTCCATGTAGTGCCTTGAGTTCTCATATGAATATTATCCAATCTCTTCAAGCTATTTAATTTTTATCTTCCATTGAATTCCATCCATTTCCAAATCCATATTTAATTTTTTATATCACAATAACCTTGATGCTCAAACTCCTTGGGTAGATGAAAGTATTTCCCAAAAACAATCCAAAATGGGGAAATATCCATGGCAGTTTTGTATGTAGTATTCTATGATGAAATTGAACCATCCAAGAGATTTATCAAATCCTTCATATTCGGATCCACAATTTTCTAAAAAATTTGTTTCATCTCGCTATTTAAATCCTTCGCTTGACCATTTGTTTATGTGTGGTATGGTGTTGATGTTTTTTGCATCACCCCATACTTCCAAAGGTGGGAATCATAATTCTGATTGTTGAACTGTGTCCCTTGATCACTGATGATGTCTTTTAGTGCTTCAAACTTACAAAAAAATTTATGCCTCGACAAATTCCACTACAACATGAGAATCATCTATCTTATTGGCCTTAGAATCCACCAATTTACTCACATAATCAAATTCAACCATGAAATATAGGAAACCAAATGAACATGGAAAAGGTCTCATAAAATCAATTCCCCATTCATCAAAAATCTCATAGAATAATATGGGATATTGGGGCATCTCATGTCTCCTAGAAATATTACTAGTTTGTCAGAAACATGATCACGACTTACAAAACACATGAGCATCATGGAATTAACTAAGCCATTACAATCAAGAGTTCATAACATTACTAGATGTCTGTTGGGGTACAAATTGTCCCCCACATGAATGTGTATGGAAGAAATTTAGAAAAGAGTCAAACTCAAGATCAAGAACACACCTCCTAATAATATGATCACTACACAAGTGCCAGAGGTAGGGGTCATCCCACACATAAAATCAAGACTCTCTATTTAATTTTTTTCCCTTAAATTTGTAGGAATTTTATGGGCCACAATGTAGTTATCTAAATCCTCATACCAAGGATGCGTACTTGGGAGTGCATAAAGATGGTAATCAGGGAAAGTGTCCTGAATTGGTACCGTGTCCATTTTGTCATCCTCCAGTGTGTGTGTGTGTGTGTGTGTTATACTACTAATCTGGTCCACAGCCATGTTTTATGGACCCTTCTTGTCCTTTATCTCAATTTCAAATTCAATAAGGAGGAGAAATCTTCAGATTAGTATCAGCTTTTCATCTAGATTATTCAAGAGATACCTCAGAGCAGTAGGGATATAAAAAACTAATTTAGATCCTAATAAATATTAATGGAATTTATCTAAAGAGAATATGACAGTATGAAACTCCTTTTCTGGTGTTTTGTAGTTATATCGTGTTGAATCCAATGTCCTCAATGTATAGGAAATCACATCTGAACGTACCTCCATCCTCTAAGATAGGATAGATCCAACTAAAAAGGTGGACGTGTCAAAAATAAGTTCAAATGGAAGGTCACATCGTGGGGAATGTATGATCTATTGAGTGGCCAAACACTTCTTTAGCTAATCAAATGAAATTATGTATGAATAATCAAACAGAAAATTAGAATCCTTTTGATGTAATCGTGAAATAAGAAGAGCAATCTTACAAAAATCATTGATGAAGTGCCGATAAAATCTTGCATTCCCAGAGAAAAATCTAACATCACGCACACATGAAGGATATGGTAAGGATGAAATGATATATTTCTTATATATATCAACATTTATGCCATGTTTTGACACTACATTCCCTAAGAAAATGCAATTCTCTACCATAAAATGACACTTCTCAATGATCAAGACCAGATTCTTCTCATTATAATGATTCAAAACATTTCCCAAACATGAGGTAAAATAATAAAATGGAGATGCATACACTATAAATCATCCGTAAATAACTCCATGCAGGTCTCGATAACACATGAAAAAATACTCACCATGCATCTCGGAAAGGTACCTGGGGCATTGAAATGTCCAAATAGTATACATAGGTAGGAAAACGTACCGAATAGACTAGTGAATGTTGTCTTCTCAAGATCTTAGGGAGGAAAAGAAACCTAAAATTATCCAAAAATATCATCCATCAAATAGTAGTGTGTTTTCCCCGCTAGTCTCTCAAGCATCTAATCAATAAATTATAGGGGGAAATGGTCCATTCTATTAGATTGATTTCAATTTTTATAAGCAATACACACACACCTACTTTTCTGTACCCTCATTGGAACTAATTCATCTTTCCCATTTTTAACAACAGTAACACCACTTTTATTAGGCACAACCTGAATAGGACTCATGCACTGAGAATCTGAAATGGGATAAATTATACCTGTCTCGAGCAATTTTTAAACCCCTTTTTTAACAACTTCCATAAGGGTTGGATTGAGACTCCTTTGTAGCAGCCACAATGCTTTATCCCTATTCTCCAAAAGAATAATAAACATGAAAATAGAGGGGATAGTACCTAATATGTCATCAAAGGTCTATCCAATTTCCCTAATGTTCTCCCTCAAAGTATTCAAAATAATTTATTCATGCTCAAAAGGAATATAAATAGCAATTATAATAGGTAATATCTTTCTACTTAACATATGTGAGTATTTTCTATTTGGTGACAATGGCTTGAGTTCCAATGAAGGGGGTGATATATGGATGGAGACATTAAAAGAACTGAAATATGTTCACAAATAACATCATTATCATAATAAACATCATAAAAATCATAGAATAATGTATCAAACTGATTAGCTTACTCAAAGTCCATGCTATATTAAGAGTGAACATAATCAAAATCAGATTATAAATCCACCCCAAAATAAAGTCTAAGAGAGTCTTGTTCATTTGAAACTGGTGTAGAAGTACTCTTAGACATCAAAGTAGAGCCAATACTCATAATCTGCCTACAAATTGGACAATAAAGTTCCATGGGTACTTTATTTGGTGGTTTAAAATTGGAGATAACAAATGTAGAATGCTCCTCTGAGGGGTATATCATGGAGTCCATAACATTAAATATCACAACTTCGTCTCTAAATTCCCTGGAAAGTGTACACTCATTGACATTTAAGATAGTTGTTTTCTGTTTCGATGAAGGGTCTACCTATGATAATGGGACCACATGAACTTACCTGATGGTCCTCCATTTGAAGCATGTATAAATATATAGGAAAGAACATTTCTCTTACCCAGAGAAGTACATCCTGAAGGACTCCCTTTAGATATGCTGTAGCTCTATTTTCCAACTGCACCGCTACTCCCATCGACTTCAACTCACCAACAAGTAAAGACGAAAATATAATGTGAGGAATTACATTTATAAAAGATCCTAAAATACAATGATATTCAGAAAAGTAAATCTCCCCCATGGTGGATGGTATTGTGAATGTTCCTGGACCCCTGCACTTTTTGGTCATTTCTAGAGTTGGAGTAATGAGTGTTGACATATTTCTTCCAAGACTGATCGTCTAATTTCTCTTGATACCTCTTCAATAGGTAAAAAGTACTTTTAGGAATTTTTTATTGCTTTGGATTTTCAAAATCGATTCATGGTGAGGGATTTTTATCTCCACATGGTGGAATGTATCCAAAAAATCTTTTTACATCAACATATCAGTCATATTATTGGTTTTTACCAGTCCGTTTGGAAAGGGAAGACATTTAAAAGGAACATCATCAATCTCTTTTCGTACCTTTATCATCTATCATGTATTTCTCATCATTTGGTATAGAATGGGGCTTCTCTAGAGTTGAGGTGAACCCTGATGGAACAATAGGCGTAGATGCATCAATTTTGTTCTTCCCACATCTCAATGCGATTGCATTGATATTCCCATTGGGATTTGGAGTAATTTGGGAAGGTAGATTTCAAAATTCTAACTTACCAATTCATGGAGGGAAGTTGTAATCTGGCTCATTTGAGTTTTCAAATCCCTCATCTCCAAACCTTGAATCTCATGATCATTCTATTGAATGAGAATAATTTGTTTCAAAATAACATCACTGTTAGAATATACCTTGGTTTTTGGATTCCCTTGTTGTTGATTTGTTAATGATTGATCAACAAATCGCTTTTGGGGTTGTTAGAAAAACTATTGGTAAGGATGTGGCTATTGGAAGTTTTGTAGATAAGGGGGACTTTGGTGTTATCTAGATCCATACCCCATTTCATATTGACCCTTACACCCTTGGTTGTATGTTGGGGAAAGGAATAAATCTTTTTTTGTGGATATGGTCATTGTTGTTGCTGATATGGTCTAACAAGAAACGCCGATGCACAATCTTCTGTTTCTTTTAGTTGGGGGAAACAATCATTTGGTTTGATTTACATAGATAAAATACCATAATCCCATGAAAGATGGGGTTGAGTTGTCTTTTGATCCAAAGTAATCTGCCTCACCATAGTTTTCAATTCTTTAAACTTAGTATCAATCAAATTATTTTCAACAGTGGAAGGACTTACCATATGTACACCTCTGACAGGTGGCGTACCTCGATCACAAAATTATTGGGAGTTTTGTGCCATCTTTTCGATCAAAACATGTGAATATACTAGTTTCTTGTCCACCAATGCTCCTCCAACTGCATCATCCACCATGATTATATCAATATTTGTGAGTCCTTCGTAGAAGTATTGGATAAAAATTTTCTCACTGATTTGGTGTTGTGGGAAACATAGGCATAACTTCTTGAATCTCTCCAATGATTCATACATTGACTCCCCTTGGGTTTTCTTGATCAAAGAAATCTCTTGTTGAATGGATTTGTTCCTTGATGCTAGAAAAAATATCTTCAAGAAAAATAATTTTAAAATCATTCCAACAAGATACATCTTTATGTTGTAAATAATACATCTGATCTTTTTTTAGCTTCATCAAGTGAGAAAGGGAATTATAGGAGATTTATTTGATCTTTAGAAACATTTCATGGGTTTATGTTTCAGAAAACCACATTACATTATTTATGGTGTTTGTTGGGTTCCCCACCAGTGAGGCTATGAATTTTTGGAAGCAGGTCAATCAACCTAGATTTCAGATCAATGTCTGATTCGAGTGTTGGGTATGCAATCCAATTTGGTAGATAATTAATATTAGTTGAAGACAATTATTTAATGGTTATATTAAGTTCATTTCCATTACTTTCACCCATTGGTTCTTATTTTATGGTGTACTTTAATTTTTTTCAATGTTCAATGTTCATGGAGTGTAGTAATTCTCCAACTGGTTGAATATTGAAACTTACTGTAGACTGAAAATGTATGATTTGAGCCCGAAAGAAATGTTCAATCTCAGGGTAATGATCTAAAATATCCTGAGGATTATTTCATGTAATAAATAAAATAAAATTTAAAATATGTAATGTCTACCGTTATAAAAAATGGGATGTTTCATTTGAGGTATGAAAAATAATAATAATAAAATAAAAAAGAAGAAAAAATTCATATTGGGTAAAGAAGGAAGAAAGAAGAGAAGACTATAATAAAATAAAAATTAAAAAATACCTCTATTTGGTTAAAATAATTTTTTTGATTCCCTGGAAACATACCCAATTTAAAAGGCGCTGTCGTGGATGCTTTCAAATCATATTTGATTGTTGAGTACTTACGTGCATCAGAGTGGCTGACCAATGTTCTGTCTCAAACGATGAAGTAAACTTAACAAAAAATTAAAGGTATTATAAAAATAAAATAATTGGAATTAATAATACTAATTAATATTATGGTGGTATGTTTATCATTTATAAATATAGAAAATTTTTTTCGAAAGATGAATGTATTTTTTTGTTTTTTTAAATGAAGTTCGATTGAAAAAACACAACAAGAAGATGTTTTTTTAGAATATATTTAAAAGTTATAATCAATATAACTATACAACATCAATAAATTATTTATAATTATCATTTAAATTAACCTACAATTAATTATAATCTCTTAATTTTTTATCCCTTTAACCCTACAAGAGCTAACTTAACCACAAAGATGAAATTTCTTAAACCCTTCGCTACCTTTAGAACATGAAATCATAGAACCTTTCTTTGATTGATGTTCTTAGGGTAACATAATTTCGGTGTTCAATTAGAGAACATATACACTCTAGAAATGAGGATTAATTTATTTTAGGGATCATATCTTAAATCACAAAATTTATCCTTTATGGTCTTGTATTACTGAATACGACCGCACTCTGACAATTTACACAAATTTTGACATCACGTGTTTTTCTGTCAATTGACCAATTTCTATGATAGTTTCATTTAAATAGAAATCTAAATTAATATATCATATTAATGTAATTTGAGGATCTCATTGATTTAAAATAAATTAATGAATACGGTAAGAGTTAGATCGATTACAAAAAAGAACTATTCATCCTTGGGTGCAGTAGTCATCGTATAAACGTTTTTCATGTGTTAAGGATTAGAGAAGGTAGAAACAAATGTAATTTCTACGCATGACAGTATCCTAGTTAGTATTATTAATAGAAAAATATATTTTAACAAGAAATTAGAAAATATAATAAAAAAAAAGAATAATAAAGTTGTTTATTATGCAAATGCAAACATTGAAACATGAAGAAGAAGAAGAAAACTTTGGTTAGGGGATCCTTGATTTAAGAGATAACACTCTTTCAATGGTTGGATAATTTGATTGAAACCAAATATCATCTTCCTTCAATCTTCTAATGCACGTCCCAACACCTAAAAATTATAAAAACACCAATTTATAGTGGAGGGGAGGCTAGGTTCAAAGTTGTTTGAAGTGTGAATGGGGAATCTCGCCAAAATATTTTAAGCCAACATGCACCACCCATTTTACCTCCAAAACGCATGAACTATATGTGCTTCTAGAATCATTATTTATTAACAATTGGGTTGTAGAACTCCAATAATAATTTGGGCCTAATCCAAGAAAGGATGAAGTTGTTATGGTCCAAATACAGAACTGATTCCTAATATGGGGGGTCCAGCCCACCTTTGCCATCCTGGTCCATTTAGTCCAAACAATTCACTATTTAGCTCCAATTTACTAAAAAGAATTTATCCCATTATGTCAGGAACACAATTAAAAAATTTAATTTTCAAATAATAACTATAAAAAATTTATCTCTGAAATACTATAATGCGTTATAATGGATAAAACTGGAAATTTCATCAAATTTTCAAATGAATGATCTAATCAAAAAAATTTATAAATAAAAATATTTAACACATTGTAAAGAAATTATGGCATTTATTATCAAAAAAATATTCAATAAAAATGTGTTTTTTCACTTCCCACAACGTTATGTTTTCTTAGGGTATTTCATATCCCTCTCTTAAGTAAGCCAAAACTTAATTATCAACAGTGATTTATTTTCCCTCACATTCATCTTTCATAAAAATATAATATCCCCATATTCACTAAGTCCCCTAAGGCAATTTTTTTATACTAATTAATATAGGAACACTCTCCATGATAATGGAAATTTCTCTGAATGTGGATATTATATATAGTGAAAGGATATCCCAATCAAGTTTTTCACCATTTTCTATAGAATTATTTATCATTCAGTTTTTAGGGATCACATAATCAATAAGATGGGGGATAAATATGTGTTCATGATTCATGTATTGTATAAGGATGAATAAGGAGTCCACTACTCACCTATTTATTAATGATGAGAGGGTAGTAGTGGTTTGGAATGGAATCATCTCCCACAAGGCACTAAATCTACAAGAAAATATTGGTAATAGTTCAACGGTGTGAGTTATAGCTATATTGATCATATGATAAAGATAATTATTTTATCTTCTATTATTGTACTTTTTGGACCATTATAAACAAAAAAAACGCTTCAAGATAAGGCCAAATCACTTTTTTGAACACAGTTCCTCCCATTAGGTCTTGAGGTGGATCCAGGTTCACAGGTAATACAATTGGATTACAACGTCATCTTAAGATGTATTGTGGCCAGTAAAAAGAATTTTCTATCTCACTCAAGTTTTATCGACCATTGAAGATGGGTTCAGTAGTATAATCTAGCTAGAAGTATAAAAATCTACATTAATAGATCTTTCACTCATGTCCTTATGAGAATCAGAGGGATGGTGAATGGAAATATATGACTGGGTATGGTGGCTTTCAAAAATATATTTTCTCAAGAAAGTGACCATAGTTGATTCCAATGGATTATTAAATGGTTTGATAGTTTTTCTATATCATTATATCAATAATATTATCAATGTGATGGATGTAATAGTGATCCCTATCTCTGTGCATGGAGATTCTTATACTCTATGTTCCATCACAAAACTCATTTCAAGATTCCAAAGACATGTTGAAAATGGATTGAATCACCTCCAAACCTAGTTGTAAGGGAAAAAGTGGTGAATTTTTTGGCGACAAGGGGAAGTGAGTACAATCATTATATGATCATCTCTAGCATGTGCTCCCCCTATGTGCATTGAAATTTTTTTCATTCAGACTCTTGGGATAGAATACTTTAGACCCCATTAATCACTATACTCTTCATGTCCCTCATGCTATATGGACAAATAAAAAGGTAAATGTTTATTCATTAATATAACACTTAATTGTATGAACCATATATATTACTTCATGGATAATATCGAGTCCCATCATCTTTATATTTTCAAAATCGTCCCATCATATTAGATTCCAACATATATTACCATATGGACCCTCATATGATTCAATTTGAATTAATAAATTTACACTATTGATATATGATAAATCTACTAGTTGAAGGTGTTGATAAAAACATCCTTGTAAATCCATTGAACAATATCTCAGCATATCCAATAGATTTTGAATGGTTCATTCACCTTTATAATACATCATAGGGTGATATGTAGTACAAAATCAGTGTTCTTTATCAAAATCATTGTAAATGGTTATGAAAACCCTGAAGAAAAACTAGATTCTCACAAATAAATAATAGAGAGTCGAACACTTTGCACCCTTACAAATTCCCCTATCTATATCATGGTGTGTTAGTTAATATATAAATATTCTTTGATATGATTGAAGTATTATAACATGGTATGGTGATTGAAAACCACCCAGATGGCATAATTTTCAATATGGGTCATTGGGAATCTTATGATGAAATCCATTGTTATGTGTTTTCATTTCCATAATTTTATGGTAAATAATTCCATCAAACTATTAAAATGTATTCTTTCATCCCTGACTTGTTTTAATACCAAGTTTTTTTTATAAAAACTCTTCAATATCACTCTTTATTCTATTCCAATAGATTTTTTTCTTAAAATCTTAATAAATTAGAGTTATTCTTAAAAAAAATTGAGATGTTTTATCTCTTAACATCAAAAAAATGTTCCCTATTCAGTTCTTGTTTTTATGGGAAACATATCTGTTTTCAAAAATTATAACTCTATTTTCCAAAAATTTTAACTGAATAATAATCACTACTTTATTTTACATATTCTCATAATCATTCAGGGACTTAATGATCCTCTCAAGAATAGATATTTTAGTAGTTATTTTATGACGTTGGGATAAATATCATGTTATTATTACAATTATAATCCTTTTCATATTAATGATTATTATACCCTTTTCAATCCTCTTTAGAGATACGGTTATGGGAAAATTTTTACTCATAGAATCTTGGATTTATTATATCTTCCATGATGTTAATGTATTAAAAAACCATATTATTCATTCAGATATAACCAACTCCATTTATTCACATTAATATCTTTTATTGTGTATATATACACGTGGATTCCCTATTTTTTATATACAATACACTTTTACCGATAGCGGCAACATATCAAAATTTTCCCGGGTAAGATCACGACAGCCAATTCTAGATCAATGGTTTGGGTTCTTCTAATGGATTAGTAATTGGAGGGTCTAATAGGATATGCCTTTTCATATTTCATGAGTATACATACAAATTCTTTTTTGGACACATTAATATAGATCTGAAATCAATCCATTATGGAGGATAATGTGATCATAAGATCAGAGATTAACCACTTCTTTAACTAAGCATATATATATATATATATTTCTCAATACAAATAAACATGAAACACTTTATAATAATCTCTGTTAGTTGGATATAAAAACATGATAATTTTTCAAAAATATTTGACAACACTTGGATAATCCAAATGAACTATGTATTTCTATCACGAATTTTGTTCGGAGAAATCCTTCAACTACCACGATTTTTAATGAATTCACATTTATCCCTTTCTTGTGACGAAATCCTTTAGCAATGATACATACTACAACCAAACATATATTTATTTAGATTTCATTTAATATTTATTTATTCAAAGTCTTAAATTAGGTATTTAAATTCTCTACATGCTCCTCCTCACATTTGGAGTAGATAAGAATATCGTCTATAAAGACTACTATTTTTTTAAAGATATCCTTAAAAAAATATTCATGAAATACATGAATACTTCTAGAGTATAATTTACTCTAGATAGAATCACTATGGACTAATTTTTCCCCTACCATATACGAACTGTACTCAACATGGTATTCTCTTTCATCACCTTTATAGGATAATATCTCGACAAAAGATCCACTATAGAAAAATAATTAGATCTCCATAGATGATAGAAAAATTAATCAAATTGTGAAAATAGAAACATGTCCTATATTTTGATCTTTATGAGTTCATTATAATCAATGATTATGTATATGGACATATTTTTTTTCATGACAATGAAGATTGGTGGACAACATGGTGATCACTTTGGGGTATAAAACCTTTTTCCAGATTCTCCAGTAATTGTTTCATCAACTCACTATTTCATTAATGTCCATTATATATGATATATTTTATATTTATAAATCATAATTTATGAACTCTATTAAGAGCTAAAAATCAAGACATCAAGTAGGGAAAAAATCTACAGGAAACACATTATTAAAATTTTTTATTGTGGGAATATTATCAAGGAAAATCATTTCATTAGTCACAAACCATTGTGAAAGATAATATTACACTCAAGGAATTAATATCCATTCTTGAGGTGTTGTTACCATATAAGATTCATTATCCTTCCTTCACCGGAATAGAATTAGATGGAGATTTTATATGTGGAGTTTGATCTCTATCTATCATAAATTTATATTGGATTTATACATGTAGATTCTATACATGCCATGCATTTTATAAAATTATGCTATGGGGGTATCAAATGTTTTTTGGAAAATTACTCCTTCAAATTTGAATCGGGGATGAGTTATATACATGTGATATAATCATTCCAAAAATTTTGGTCTTTATATATATCCCAACATCCTTGTCATGAGGTTGTGTTTAAATAATTCTTCTAGACATTCTTGATATCTACAAATTCACATAACTCAGAACAAATTGTTCATTCTCTTTCATTGAATTAATAAATATCATCCCCATTATGAAAAATATTTTGGGATCCTATTCAGTAGTTATTATGGAATACACTAAAACTTTCTGTTTCGGTCGTGGAGGCTGTTGTTGTTGGGTATCATACACACCACATGAATTGGAGAGTTTATTAACAGAGCTTCCATATTCTTTGTAGTTAATAAACTAGACAATAAGCTATGTTTTGACTAGAGATTTTTGTTTTTCCATCACATTGGGGGTTTTATACATCTTTACTCACTATATATGTCCCCTTACATCCCACTTTTAGATCATTTCTTAGAAACATAATGTAAATATTCATGATTATTTTTCACAAAATTTTGAAAAGTTGGATATTGGAATTTATTTCCAATATTTTATTTCAATATCATACAACCAGAATTAAAATATATTTTCTTCTTATTATCCCCATGTTAATAATAAGATTCACATATCTCTATTTCAATAATGACGTAAAATCATGAAATTTCATCATAACTATAAAAGTTCAAAATCACAATGTTCTTCCTTATACATGGATTCATCCCACTATAGAAGAGTCAAAATTTAATTTTTAGGATAATGAGGAAGTAGAATGAATATAATTTATGTCTTGAAGGAATTTTCTTGTATATTCATATGGATTTGTTATTTTTTTATTAAGGTTATGCATTTCCCTCTCAATTTTATGTCTATGATTTCGAGGAAAATATTTTTCAAAAAATAATTTTCTATAATTCCTTCTATTCTATAATTCGATCTCCTCATTAAGATTAATATTATTTACCTATATACACAAATAATAAGATTCTACAGCCGTATATTAATCATCTATAATGATGTTATAATAATCAAGGCATTGAAGGATTGCAAAGATAATTTCATGGGAGTTGATCCATTTCTCCAATATTAAGGGAATAGAAGATCTGCTAAATGTCAGAGTCCTCAGTCTCCTAATAGAACATACTGAAACATGAACTTTACTTAGGGGTTCTGTTATTTCTATTGATTCATGTTTTGGTTACCAATATGAGTTCACTGAGAAATTATTTCTATAAATATCATTATTCCTACTCCCATTTGGTTGGTCATTTCATTAGGGTATTCACCACAATGCCGCTCACATTGGTTATTGGGACATATTCCCTTATATCAATCAATTTACTAAAAATAAAGGTAAAAATAAGGATGATTATTTTTAAACTATTGAACAAAAAAATATTAAATCATAAATATTAATGGTATGACTCATAAATGGAATACAATCTTAAACACATGAATTTCTATGTTTTAATCATTGTTATACAAGGTCTATTTTATAATGTAAATTTATTTTGGAATTTATATTCCCTTAATAATTTGATGGAAATATATTATGAATCAATTAAATTATATCCATAGATATTTTCAAATAGCTTATGAATAAAGGCCCCAATTAATACACTAGTTGATGATCGAATCTGGCACAATGCTCCCTTTTCACAGTCTTTACCCATAGGTGCCTCTGTGCTAGAGCCACATCAAGTTGTAGTATCCAAATAGAGAATTATTTTCTTGGAAACAAAATTATATATAAATTACCAGAATTTAGGAATTTTTACCAACATTTATCCTTATTGAAGAGTATTTTACCAGAGTTTTTAATTCATAATCACAAAAATAACTAGACATTCCCTCTGATTCCAACTATTAAAACTCATATGTTTAATACAATTTATTTCATTATTTATTACATCATGGTAAATATAATATAAACATAAAACATTATAAATCCTAATATATTTGTGAAATTAGTATTATAGTATAACAACATGTAACAAAAATACAATTCCATTATAGAAAACTTTTGTAACATGATTTTTAAGATACATCATTTTACTAAAACCAAATAGGATAACCTAGTGAAGTAAATAAGAAAGGGGTGAGCTATAATGAGTAGTATGGTAATAATTAAACCATATAAATTATTAATGTATTTCATTGGATCCAATATAAATATTATGTAACTATAGGACGGGTCATGATTATAATGGTGAAAAATGAGGCATGAAATAAAATGATAACAAAAAAGGAAACATAAGAATTTGGAAACTACATAAAAAATGACATTATAGTTAGAATTCAATGAAAACCACCATGAAAATATAACATAGTGTTCTAAGGACAACCTCTCATTAACCATTCATGGAATAGAAAGAGATAAAAAAACTACCCAATGCATTAGAGGGATATATATAATTAATATCCCACCTATTGCTTTTATATCATGTACATGCATAAATGTTCCACATATATCATACAACACAAGGATGTATTTCATCAATGTTAACCAAAGTATTAAGGATGGTAGATTATATACACGGAAATCATCAATCAATTAAGGATAGTTAAAACTAGTCGAATATGCTTAGGATGAAATAGGGTTCGGTATTCCCTACATAACTGTTTTTAATGCACAAGCACAATATAGAAGGTGTACATACACACTAATAGGAGGGTTGAATAGGGAAGAAACAGGTATCTCATTAATTTAAAATCACAAAAACAAAAATATGGATATATAAAATCATATTCCAACAATAGTAGTTGTAAATAAAATGCCATTACATAAATATGGTGATTGAATAAATACCAGGAGTAGGTGATCCCATTCCCCGAGAGGGTGCTTCTAAATTCTCAAGAGGAGCTCCATAAATTATTGGGGGATAATTGGGTGTTCTATAGAGAGGTAAGGGAAGATTAAATACATGATCTATATTTTTTGGGTGAATAGGATTGGGAGTTTGTGTGGGGATATATAAAAAAACGACAAAACTTCTTTATTAATTCCAAAAATTATGCATCGTACTATATATGATAAATTTTACCAAAAAAACATTGACAAGGTTTTATCCCATAATTTATGACAAATTAGAGTTGTTTTTATTATTTTATAAGATTATTGAATAAACACATTAAAATAATTTCCTTTGTTATGTCTAAATGTGTAATGATTATAAATAACTAATTTTTGAACAATAAAATATTATATATGTTTTGGATGATTCATTATAGGATAATATATTTAATAAAATTAAATCAAAAACATAATGTTTAAAAGTTAAAAAAATATTTTTCTATGGATACATTAAGTGTTATATGTTACATCCATTTTGGGTCATTATGATGACATAATACCCATTGTATATATATAACGTATTTAATTTTTATCCAAAAAATTCAAATATCACTGAAAATATGAAAAAATAAATATTGGATAAATATTATGTACTGATCACAAAAATAATATTTATTTTATCGAAATAAATTTAATTATAATTTCATTTAAACTTTTAAATAAAAAATACATATTTGTTGAATAATACTGATTTTTCAATGACATTTTCCTTAGTCATATAGAAATTATTTTTGACTACATAAAAATAAATTTTCATTTAAATTAAATATGTTTTTTTATAAAAAAATTTAAATAAAATAAAATTATTTAAAAATTATTAAATACATCCAAAATATCATGTTGATTAATACTATATAATTCAAAAAATCCAATTTCTCTTTTATCTTATCGATGGAAAATTTTAACCCAAATCATTATATAATCATTTAAAAATAAATATTTGAAGAAAATAATAATAATAATAATTTTATAAAATTAAAAAATAAATAACCAAAATTACAAGGATAATATACATAGAACATTATTACAGTAATGAATTCGTTATGTGTAAGGTGTGTGATATTGAGATTTTAATGGGTTGGCTCAGGGAACATGGTTTGGTTTTTCAACTCGATGAGCTTAAAAAAACAATAATAAATGGTTTTTCTCTTAAATTATTTAGTTAATATCACCATGAACATGGTTAAGGATAAATCCCAATAATGATATAACGCTTTGAGTCTCTGATAAATTGGATTCATAGGATAAGATCCTACTGCTTGAGGCCATCAAATCTTCAGTATTTTTCTACTAAAATTTAAAATAATAGTTTATCTATAGTTACTAATAGTCACTCTATAATTCCTATATTATCAAGATTTAGGATTCTTATAATCCTTATATATATGAAATTATATTACATCTACTGATTTTAAATAACCAATATAGTGCATGTGTTTTCTAAAGATACATTTCTTAATAATGGATAAAATTATTAAAAAATTTGAAATTATTTTATAAATATCTGGGTTGTTTCATTTTTCTGAACCATAATCCATTTCAAAATAAATTCAACATAAATAATTATAGAATAAGTTGATCGAGGATTTAGATAAAATAGTAAAGGATAAACCCTAGTACTTGGTTCTTCAACCGAACAAAGACAATGTTAATGGAAAAATGGGTATTCATAAATAATCTAAAAGAACATGGTGATGTTTCAAGAAATAAATCGTGACGAGTTATCAATGGTTAATCATTTTTCGAAAAAAATAATTTTAATGAAAAAATTTATGTAGTTTCAAGGATAGAAACTATCATAATGTTTTTAGTTATTTCAATTCATCATTATTATAATGTATATTATAAGGATATTAAGTCATCTTTATTAAACAGTGTAATTGATTAACAAATTTTTATTAAGAAACCAGGTGGGTTGAAACATGATAATTATGGAAGAATTGTTTTTAAACTGAATAAAGACATGCATGGGTAAAAAATAGCCATCATCAATCTTTTGAAAATCATGATCGTTTTATAAAGTAATTTAACATTCTTAATGTAAAATTTTATAAACACTTATATGTGAAGAAAATGAGTATAGGTATCCTAATTTCAATTTTTTATTTTGATGACATTATTTTTGTAGGTGGTGGGGATAAATCTTGTGAATATTGTTTTTGGAAAAAAAATTTAAAATTGATATGTCATGGATTAGAGTTTTTCATTTCTATATAGGGTTAATAGTTCAATAGAATGACTGATACATCTTCTTGTCATAGTAAATATATTCCAATGAGTTATTACAAATGTTTTCAATTGATTAAAAAAATTAAATACATTCACATATTAATGTTTTCATGAGATTATGTAATGATGATAGTAGGAAAATTTTGAATCCGGATATATAGAAGTTGATTATAAGATTACATTATCTTACTACTACATGACCATATTTTTTTCCTACTATGGAATATAACCAAGTGATGAAAATGAATATACATTATAACAAATCAAAAAATATTCATTTATGTTAAAGGAACATCAGATTATGTAATAAGTTATAAAATATATAATGATATGGCCTATTCAAGGTATATTAATGTTGACAGTGATGAAGATCGTAATGATTAAAAATAAACATCAAGATGAACTACCTTCTTCAGAAAAATTTGTGTTACCTGGGGTAATATAAATAATTATGTTTCTCTATGTATACTTCAATAATATATATTTCCACCACCTAAAAATTTACACAAATTCTGTGGATGAATTTTCACCTAGAAGATCTAAGGGTGAATATTGAAAATCTAATAAAAGTGTTATTTATCTTAAAATAATCATGTCCAACATTCAGATAAAAGAACAATGATATTAAATAATAGTTCATAAAGAAGAATGATTATACATGAGATATAATTATTGTGTATATTTTTACAAAAGACTAAATATAGGATATTTTCACCAAATATTTTCTATGATTATTATTTTAGGACATGAGCCAAAAACTGCATGTTCTTCCTCTACTGCATACATAATAAATATTGCATGATACCCCAACATTTTATTTTTATTATCTCATAAAATTGAGAGAAGAAATAAAAAATTTTCCTTAGAATTTGTGAATCTAAATACTTGTTCCCATAAATTGGGGTACTAAAAAATTATTGAAGGGTAGATTTTTAGTATCATAGCCACAAAATGTCAAGTCACTATGGGATGAAATTACATAAATAACATTACTTAAAAAAATAGTGTGGTGTTGGGACACAATAAATGAGTGGGGATGTGGTTTCATGAAATTAATTAAATGGTTTGATTGAGTTATTATGAATAATTATAATAAATCAAAGGGTGTAGAGTTAAGAACCTTTACGTTTTTATGATATTAAATTTTTTATTTTTTCTGTACATTGTGTTTTCTAAATATTTTTGCGTTTTAGGTAAATGTGAATTCTGGTCATCTAAATAATGTTTTGATTACTTCCAAATTTATTGAGATTATGATATGCTAACTGTAAAAGTATAAAATTATAAAATTATATTAATGATTCTAGAATACATTTTACAAATGGGGAGAATATGTACAAAATTATGATCTCTCATTGTTTTTTTAATAAACAGTTTGTTCAAATTTGATGTTGCGATGTTGAATTTAAAACCTATTCAATGTTCATAATATGAAATCTATTAAAAGTTAAATGTGAAAAGTTTTTATGTTGTGTATATAAAAACATCGAGAACCAATGTTATGATGTTTCAATAAATATGGGATCTGAGAATAATGATTGTTACAGAACTAAGGGTAATGGAATGTGCTAATCATAGAATGAAAATTTATACTATCTGAAAGTTAAAAATGATGAAATTGGAAATTATTAAAAGATAAAAGAGATGATGTCTGGTAAATTACAATTTTTTGATTATTATTAGATCAAGTCTATCAGACTGAGAATAACTGGAAAATACATTTTAACTCCAATAAAAGAAAATTTCATTTATGATTACCAAATAATCACATATATAATATAATAAATGCATAGAGTTGATGGTCAATATAGTTACAATAAACTATCTAGATTGTGATATTCTGACAGATTATACATGAAAAAATTGAAATAGATGTATTTATGGGACATGGTTTTGTGGATTGAGTTCTGAATGAAATCTTGATAGACACCATATATTTAGATGAATATGTGCTAACACATCGAATAGATCAATACTCTATGACCCTATCAGGTAACAAAATAATTTTAATAGTTTCTAAGAAAAAAGTTTAGATAGATGGATGTTTGAAATAATAGTTTCAAATTATGAATCTTTTATGAAGGTGATAAACAGAAATACAACTGATAGAGCCTTCAGTATCTTTAGAAAACATTTTAAATCCTTTATATTTGATGATGTTGCACATTTCTTTTAACAATCATAATTATGACCAAGATCTAAGGATTAATTTAATAATAAAATTAATACTAATAGGTAAGGATGCTCATATTACTGTTTTTGACTCTAAATATAAATATATTTTAAATGAGTTCAAATGAAATTTTAGGTGATTGAAAAAGTTCGAACCAGAGCCAGCACATTTCCAATAATTAATGGAGAAAATGTGCCTATATGAAGGTGTATTGGTTTTTTGAGAAATGGGCGTTTAAATTTTTTATTGTGAATGTTATGATGATTATGATGTGTGAGTATCCAAAAAAATATATATTTTTTAAATCAAACCCACCATATAGATTTACCAAATATATTACTAGATAGAGCTACTAGATATAGTTGTATTGGTTAGATCATCATCAGGCAGAGTTTCACCAATCAGAACTACAAAGGACAGAGACAAAATAGATGTAGGTGCATCAGACATCGAAATACCTAACAGAGAGATACCTAATATAAATTATGAATATGTTTTCTTGAGAATTATTTCAGGATTTTGTATTGTCTTCTCTTTGAAGAATAACACAAAATTGAAACTAGTGGTAGCTAATATAATTTTAGAGGATTTTAATGGGATTTTCCCATTTTTATTCTGTATTTGTTATAGTGAATTCCCATGAATTTAAGGGAGTTGACATAGTATGGGTGTAGTCACCAAACCTTTGGGAGATCCATAAAAATCATTTCTTTCTTTCATTACATCCATATCTTTTCAAAAAAAAGCGTATTTTTTATAATCATTCAATTATTTTTTAATTATGATATTATAATTTATTTATTTTAGATATATTATCATGTTTATGAAAATGATTTTAGTTCTTTTATTTTTTTATGAATCACATGTATTGGTCATTAATTTTTATTATCTATATAGAAATTTCATCTATATACAATGTAATGATAGACAATGTAACACATATGATAGAGGACATGTTGTTTGTGTTACCTCTTTTTTGAGGGAGAAACTATTCCCAAATGTGTTTTCGAAGATGATAAGTCGCTATTTACTATATAGTGGGGTTCAAAAATTACCTTTGATTCTAGGGGAGACCAAGGTTAGGTGAAATGTCTTATCATCTTGGGCATGTTCATTACAATGAAACTTATGGTTAATGTTCTTTTCATCTAGATGATATTATGTTACCAATATTTTTTTCATTTTAAATTAAATTGGGGTTTATTTTTTGTTTATTTTTTTATTCGATCCTCCCTTTTTGTATTTACATTTTTTATCCTTAAAAATATATGGATATTGTTTTCCTAGTTGGGTCTTGTTTTGTAATTATAAAAAATATAATGAATGTTGAGTGGATGATTTAAAATCATTATATGGTTTGATAATTAATTCCCCAAATATATGTTTTATAAGTATTAATTATATTATTACATCATATATTCTAATAATATTTTAATGTATGAGGAATTTATTATGCACTATTTTTATGATATTCTCCATGTTTATAAAGTTAAACCGGGATGAAAATCATACAATAGATTATAAAAACCGTAAATTTTTTGATTTGGAAAATTAAATAATGTTACAAATATTATCGAGATTTATAGGGTACAATATTACATAATAATATTGAAATTTTGAATATTTTTTAAAGTCATTAATATTATATATTGAATGAAGTTGAAGTGAACACTTAATTTTAAGGTATATATAGTTCAAAAGTTTATTTTTGTGATGTTTGGAAATGATAAATTTCAAGATATATTTTTTCGAAATTACTAGCCCATATAAAATTTAGTTATTTACTTTTTATTTGAATGAATTACCTTTAATGTTTCTGATTCATTTGTATTTTTTATTACAACATGACTCCTATGAATTCCGAATGACAGCTCATAAAAATCTATAAAATAACACTTAGTATTTAAATAAAACATTCATATGTATGAAATATCGGTGACATAATGAATCTTATATTATGGTTTATTAATATTGTAATAGGATGAAATTTGATAATTTTATGTCTGGATGATGTAGGATGACACTTACCTATCAGAGGTGTTGCTCTAATTCTTTAGAGCGTTGTAAAGATTTATTGGATATTTTTTCAACTATATTAATATTAAGAAATACATGATCTAAAACATTTAATAATAAGAATTAATTGGTAGTAAAAAATGACTCTTACATACTCAAGAAATCACTCAAACTATTTTACCCTTATAGTGAATGAGATTACTCTTATAATTGTAATTTCAAATACAATCATTTTCAAATAAGTTCCATATATGATCTCGAGAAGATTTCATGAAGTATTTTTATTTTGGAATGTATTTAAAGACAGTTAGGGTAATTAAATATATAAATCAGTTGAATTTACATTTATAGATAAGGAATGCTGATAAGATTTAAAATTATGTTTTTCAATAAATATTTAAGGATTTCATTTTTTCCTTGAAGTTACATGGATATTATGATATTCAAATAACTAATTTAAATAGGGATTGTTAAATCACATTATTAATCAAAATATAAAATTTATAAAACTCGTATATTACATCAAGAGTGGTTGAAGAATCAAATATAGTAATTTTCCTGGGGAATATTTCCAATTTATATCAGAAGTATTTAATGAGTTTAGGAATATTATATGTTATAAAACAATACTACATTGACAATGCATTAGTCATAAATGAAAATGTAACTTATTTGATTGGAACTATTTTGATGAATTATTGATGGAATTGAAATTATAATTTTTTTTATTTAAATTTTTATTTTAAGAAATATAAATAATGTACAATAAATAAAATGGGGAAGAAAATGATGAATTGTCTTGTTATGTTTATTTTGAATTATCAAGTAAGGAGAGTTGTTTTAATTGTTTTATTAATCCTTATATTACATATTTCATTCTGAATAGATCAATAAAATTATAACAATATAAATACTCACATTTGAATTATAAAGGACATGACAATGCAGGTTCACTGTTATTCATATTATTATTATGAAAAGTTATATTATATGTTGTGAATGAAATTAAGTGAATAATGAAGGGAAAGATTAATGAATGAACCCTATTTAACATTAAAGTTAAATTTTTTTGATGTAGTGTTACATGAATATCATTTATGGTGGATACATAATTTGGATTTTATATTGATGATTATCTAATATCTGAATAACTATTTATCTTCTTATAGTTGTTCATATCGGCTATGTGACAATTTTTTGACAACTTCTATATCTCATATAATATTTCCTAAGTGCTAATTACTTGTACATTACTACGAGTGGTGAAGAATCAACATGGAATTAGATATGGATTAAAGGTTAAAATTCTTACACTCAGTTTCAGAGAATGTTTCAACTAATTACATGTGGATATGAGGATTCAACTACTTATACACAGTTTTTAGGTCCTTGATAAATGTATCTAAAGGCCTAGTTATATCCTAGTGTGCTAAGTGACAATATCTTTCATTTTTTAGAGATACCGAGGTCAGAAAAAAATAACATATATGAATATTATATGGTTTATATGAATAATTCATATGAATCATCATTATACATGCTTACTAAATATGAAGTCATAATGTATTTGGATACTAGATGCATAGTCAAATTATTTCAGAAAAGATATCTTGTATCACAAAAAAATCAACATAGTACACTTCATAGAAATAACCTACATAAAACTATTTTCATATCCTATGGAATGATACATAAATATGGGTGAACTCAAAATATCTCTCATGGTAGATATAAGAGATGTCTATTAATGATCATTATTTGTTAAATGATAAGAAGAAGGTTATGACAAAAAGCATATCTAAGGAAAGTCTCACCAAATCAGTCAAATATCATTAATCATGAATCATAGTATAATTATTTTTTGTAACAAAATACATAATCTATATGAGTAAAAAATTAAAAATAATCAATCATGAATCATGAGAAAATATCATAATCATAATACACATGTTTATTTCTTATACATATGTATAGTAAATCATTTATTTAGTAAATGTTCATGTACAATACTTTCATAGTTTACAAAGTCCCATAGTGGATTGGGTTAACTTCTGATACCATCATTTCCATTACCAAGGATCACTACAAGACTATCAAAGTTGATAGAGTCCCTTAGTTAACCAAGTTCACTCCCTATTCTAGTCTATATTGTCTTTTGAGATGATATTCTTTCCCCAATACATTATAGGGTTGTGTAATTTAGAGTCTATCTAACGAGTAATCAACAAAATCATTTTGATTAAATAATATTATAATATCCTTCATCATTTCTGAATTTCATAGCATGTGGTTGGAAAACCAAATTTCACCGAAATTTAATAACTTAATCATAACTTCAACTATTTTAAATAAATGGATATCAAAATGATTTTATCATACCATAATTAATATCTATAAATGAAATGGGGTGCACAAAACCCATCCTTAAATCATCACCATCATAAAAAATGTAGAAAAATAAAGTGGATGGAATCATTAGATCATATCCCTAGTAAAGAATATAAATTTCAAATAGTACTTCCATATATGAATAAAAAATTTAGCATATCATATGAACGTATCTTTGAAAATAGTGAAAATACCATTTTTTATTTGTATCGTTTAAAATAAGAAATTAATATAATATTGAGAAAACAATTTTATTTGGAAATACCCATTGTTATAATTGAATGTTATTTAGATGAGGTTTAAAATGAATTAAATATAAAAAATATTAGCATTTACATAAATCTATTCTTTTGGTATCGTTCTATTAGAAACACCATACGGATTCTAGGATGAATTATTTGGTTAGAAGAACACCAAAAGGTCATGTATAATGATTTTTGGAGATTATTTATAGAGAAAATGGATGAGATAAACAAATCATGTGGTGTAGAGAAGAGAGGAGAGTATGATCCCTTTTTTAATTACGAGGAGATAAACCATAGTAAATAATTAAATCATTGAAATATAATAATGTCATATTAAAGTGAATGTGGTTCTAAAAACCCCATGTTTTAGTAAAAACTTAATGTGGTTCTAAATTCACAAATCAAATAGGAATAAAATATTTTACGGTTATTTTGACACAAGTCACATTAAATTAACTTGTCACTAACTCTTTGAACCATTACCATAGTAATAAATTTTTACCTCAATGATATTCATAATGAACATAAATTAAAATGAACATACTAATAAATTTGGACATGATAATTCCCCATATAGAAGCAATTTTATAATATTAAATTTCTATAAGTGATAGAAATTCTTTTTAAAAAAAATTATTTAATATATAATGAATAATATAAATATCATTTGTAAAATAAATTGAATCAATTTTTATTCCCTTACAAATAAAATCCATTAGACGAATGTTAAAATATTTTATTAGATATATTGTAATATAAATTAATTAAAATAATACATAAATACTAACTAATTTAATTGACTGATATAAAAACTCATTTCAGGCATAAAACATATTTTTTTGTAAAAACATATATTTTTTCCTAAAAAATGATTTTATATTCCATTGATACCAATTGATAACATAGGAATTTATTTTATATATGTAAATAAAAAATCTTCTTAATTTATTTTTTCGTCTTATTATACATTAATATAACTGGTTAGTGATAATAGTAAATTTAATATAAATATTTTCATAGTATTTGGTGGTTTTTATAAATGCAGTGTTGAATTTAAAGAAATATATCAATAAATTAGAAATATCTGAAGATAAATATTTTTTAAAATAGCATGGTTTGACATTCGGCGAAAAATATAATAACATTTTCAATGAAATTATATAAATATGATATAAAAATATAATGATATATCAAGATCATCACAACCTCATGTTTTCACATAGATTCCTCAAATTTTTCCCAAAAATATGTTGATTAAGTGAATATTCTATTTTTACAAAACATTCTATATATAATCCAAAATCTACATTAGTAATTCCTTGTATGATAGATCATGTTCCATTGGTTTGATATCTATGTTCAATACAAGTGAATTATTAGGTATGTACTTCCTCAAGAGAGGTAGATGGAATACATCGTGAACTTGAGAGATATTCGGCGAGACTGACGATAAAAAATCAGCAATCCCAATATGTTCATGAATTTTTAATGGACCATTATATCTATGAATTTACATTTTCTTCTCTTTAAATTTCATTATTGTCTTTCATGGAGATATTACTAGGATTTCCTCTTCGAGAACATCAATCTCTAAATATCAATAATGATTGTCAGTAAAACGTTTCTGTCAACTCTATGCTACCCTAATGTACTATTGATGGGATTTAACAATATATTTCATTTCTTCGTTTAGAACAGGTCACATGAAATTTTCTCGTCCAACTAAATCCTAACACATTGTATTTTTCACTACTTTATTTAAAATTATTTTATAGGAGGGAACTAAATATTTGTTTGAAAGGAACTGTTGTAATAAAACATCACCATATTAACGTGTTTCTCACAACCACCATTGAAAAATAATTAGCATTATATAAACATATCATCTAGGGTTAAAAGGGTCCTCTCATACTAACAATTTATTTGTCAAAGATATTTTGTTCTAAACTTCGACTATATATTCAATGATTGTTGATGAAATCCTTAGAACATATTGCTAAGACTCAGATACCGATAACATATAATGAAATCTGGTACTCCATGAAACCATATCACTTTCATAATATATATCGTGGAAATATCATAAAGTGATAAATAATATATAATTTCAATAAAATGTGATATCTTTGTAACGTAATCATCTATATCTCAAATAATGTTATAGTTTTTAGATGTTTTGTTGTGTTTGATGATAAAATTCGTAGTGATGTTTTCCCATTTCGTTTCTTGTGTGGGTAATTATTGTAATACCCCCATATGATTATACCCATAATTCTTAAATTTCAAACACAACATGAAAGGAAATACATACTCCTCAATGTCGTTTTTATATTTTCCCACAACAAATACTCTTTAATGTATGTATACATCATTGTACATCAAGGATGAATAGAGAATATTGAGTTATGGGAGTCATCTACCATGTACTTTTTGAAATATGGTATATAATGGACATAAAAATGGATCTTGAACCTCATTGTTCTCTCATAACCGTAGTTGAGCTTAGGAAAATTCAATATCATAATTTTTTGTTCCATATCTTACTTGTGTCCCTCTTGAATCCCCATATAGTGTTTTTTTAGAAAAAATGATACATGTGCTGCTTACCCAATTCACTACCAAATGGAATTTATTAAAATAGTAATGTAGCGTACAAACGCGAGGTCTGAAAAGCTCACACCATCATGGAATTAAGGGAAACACAATCTTGAGATACATAAAAAAATTGGAAGAACACATTACATCAAACATGTCGGCAACATATTTCTTCAGTCTAGAAGAAACCACATGCAGGTATCTTCTCAATTCTCACTTTGACCCCAAGACCACAAGGAGACATCCCAAAACCCCAAAATAAATAAAATCATTGTGGTTTAGTCCCCATATCTGAATCATATCAATGTTGGAAAACTATCTCATCCACAATGGAAGTTACTCCATGAAATCAACAAATCATCATAAGTAAGGATATGTTGACTTTAAGAGACGAAAATATTATAAAATGCATCAAATGAAATTAGTGATGTAAAACATGATGAACAGTAGTAGTTATTCAATGCAGGTTCTTGGAATGAATCAGAAGAAGCGAAAGGGGTATCATATTAAGTTACTCGATTCCATAAATAGAACTATAAACCATGATGTCAACCCAGAACTCTGAATCTAGAACAATGAAATAGGATGGCTAGATGTTCCCACCATAACAAGAACCACATGACAGAGGCGATGTTCTACAAATTACACCAACACACGTATGAAGTAAGAAACTATTTTGATGTGCGTTAACAGACAATAAACAATCTATTGATGAATACCTATACAAGAGGTACCTACCTTACCTGATCTAAATTCATAAAATTTAATAATGATTTATTGTTATCCATTTTTATTTTTGAATCCTCCTATGAGCATTACATCACCCTTATGTGAAATATTACAATGCACAACTCATGATTCAGAACATTTGGCTCATTAATTTTTGACTGACAAGAGGAATTTTTTATAAACATATCATTCAGCATTAGGAAACACACTATCAGACTACATGGTAGTGTGATCATGGGTCAACTGTCCAACATTATTTTCATATCCTTAAAATTTTCATCACATTATCTAGCCTAAGAAATATTCTTCAATTCCATGTAAAAATTGATATATGATTATATAGTCATGATAAATTACTCGAAACGAATAAATATTATCAATGTAACCTAATAGAAATTTGGATATTAACAACAATGGTTGGCGTAGGATAATACTCAACAACATTATTCATTGAAGGATCTACCAATATTCAATATATTGAGAATATATACCAAAAAAATAAATTATATTGTTCCCAAAAAATTTAACATGCTATATTTGAAATATTGAAAATCTTTACTCAGGGTCTTCAACATAATCCACAAATGATCAACATTCTCATATTTGATCTTCGAATATATTACAATATCAGTAAAAGACACCGTGAAGAACTATTAAAGGTAATATATAATGACTCAGTTCAATAAATTCATAAATATTTCAGTGTTGTGAGTATGTCTAGGTTACATTAACTTAAATTTAAAATGAACATACTTATTATAGAAAGTTATATTATGTATACCCTACTTCTTGACCCTTAATTGATGTTATACTGGAATATGTAAAATCATGAAAAGTGTTGAGCTCTACATAGTCGATAAAATAATTGAACAATATAGAAAAGATGATATGTGTTCATGATAGTGATTTTTTATGTTTTAGATAATCAATAAAATGATTCATTGACCCATAATTAGTCATAACAAAAAGAATTGGCGAACCAAATGGAGATTTACATGGGAATATGCATCCAATATCAAGATTATTCTAGAGTTGTTTTTTAATTCCTATACCCCAATTGGGGACATTATATATAGACCCCTTGAAATAGTTTTATCACCATTTATTCATTCTATTTAGAACTCAAATTCATATTTTGGGCAGAGACTATAAAATTATTTAGGAAATACATAAGCATTATCCTAAAAAAATAGTCATACCATAAATATTGAGTTTCCCCATAACAATTTATGATAAATATTACTCATAAATAGGTACTAATAACCAAACATGGGATGTTTTTTCCAATAGATGTTTTTATTCAACATTGCATTGAAATATGGTCATAGTTTTATTTGGAATTTCATAAGTGAGTCTCCTTCCTTGAAAATTGCTATGCGATCTATATAAGTAGAGCTAACTAATGATAAAATTGACATCAAATTATAATAATTTTTTATTAATATGATTTTCATATGTCACATTTTTAAGAGAATCTATATGGTATCACCAATTTTGGAGTGGAGGATAAGTGTTCCTTAAACATCATGATAAATTTTTTTGAATGATGTAGTGTATTCCCTTCCATGGTCTAGGAACTAGACTGAGGATTAGGTAATTGACTCGTATAATTCCCATATTACCAAAATATGAGGAATTAAATTTATATTGGTAACTTAGGCTGAACATTATTTCGATACATTTTACTGTTCATTTTTTCACTTTTATTATTTTCTCTACGCCTCACTTTCCAACCTATAAAACATCTTTTTATTACATTGAATCATTTTCAAGGTTCTAATACATAAATTAAAATCATGTAAGAAGCTGAATATTCATCCCTCCATAGTCTTTATCACCAGATGTTTCCTCAAATTATTTTTTTCTCAAATTTGGTGCATTCTAAAACTCGCCTACTATCATGTTGTTAATCATAATTAGAGATATTTATTTAGACATAATCAAAATTTCCTGCATTCCAAAAAGTATTTAATTTATATTTTCATAATTATGGCTGTTGTATTGGATGTCACATTATCTTTTTATATGATTCCTTATGGATCCAGCAATTTTTTTTATGACAAAAAGAAAGAATATTGTGAGTAATAAACATCAATAATCAATGTAAGCAGTCATGTGATTAGTAAAATAACTGTTTGGTTTCCCTAAATTTTCAGAACATAATTGTATCTATGAAACTTCTTTCTCATCTCAAATCACTATAGATTATCATATTCTTTAAAATATTTTATCCTCTAAATTTTCATAATTCTTTATAATGATTATGTGAAATAACCCAAGAATATTTCATAAGTGTATCTACCCAGGTGAAAATTCTTATGTTCACTCCATTTTCATCGATTAATGATTGTGTTGACACTCAACCACCATTTTTCTATAGTGTTTTCTTATAGGTACATCTATAACACATCCAAATCTACATATCATTATAGAAATAGGGACTAATGGTGGAGAAAGAATGTGCTGGATTTCACGGACATTGACGATGGTTACATTTAGATCTATGTGGGGTTACTAGATGGGAATGGAGGGAGTTATTATTAGCTGATGGGATTAAATTAGAAGTGAAGATGGAACAGAGATCATAGGTTTATTGTTGAGGGTGGAAACTTACATTATATTCATTGCATTGTGATGGTGTAACACCCCAGGATTTCATTGTATGTTATCTCTTTAGAGTAATTCAATAGCTTGCACAACATGCTACACCGACTTCAAGCGCACCACGACATAATAAACTAGCCATTCAAAAATAGGTTATGAATAGTATTAACTAAATTTTGAATTTATATAATCCATAAAATTTTAAAATCCATAATTTTTTTTAGACATAATATAAGAACACGTTCAATTTTACAGATAAAAGATGCATTTTTCAATAACTTCAATTTTACAACCTTTTAATGGAAAACCATTTTTAAATATAATATATTACACTTTTATATAATAAATTTGAAAATATAAACATATTAATTATAATAGGGACATTAAAATATAGTTTGGATAAATTTTTGGCATCTTTCTGATAACTTTTAAATTTTAACGAAAAGTGAAAAATAATAAATTTTAATTGAAAGTAACTTTTTTAATCAAAATAATTTATAGTGTTAAATTATACATTTACTTGGTTCTGTGATATAATTATAATATATTATTATAATTTAATCTAATTTTGTCAATTTGAAGTAATTTAACATTTATATTGGACATAAACACATATAAATCATTTGATTGTTTTTATTTTTCTAAAACCCATTTTATGCTTTTGACAACATGAATTAATTATAAAATAATTAATTCAACTTCTGGGTTTATAATTTTGTAAAATAGACATAATTGATTTAATTTTAATATAAAATTAATCTTTGGGTGAATTTTTTGTATTTTTCTGTAAACATTAAATTTTTGATGAATAGTGAAAAACACTACATTGTAAATGAAAACCGACTTTTTCCTTTAAATTATTTTTTATATAATATTAAAAATAGATACATATTCATATATGTTTCCAATTTAATTCAATGGAGTAATTTTATAATAATATTATATATATATATATATAATTTTATTAATCTTTTTAACGTCTTTTACCCACCTTATAGGAACATCTAAAAATTTCCATAAAAAATAAATTTACCACTTCTATGAATTTAATTTCAAAAATATGAAAGAATTTTTTGACATAAGAAAGTAAAATATAGTTCAAAATGAAGAAAACTAATTTTGGGTGAATAGTAACTTTTGGATTTTATTTACCACAGTTAAAAGTAAATAGGTTAATGAAAGGTAAAAAAATGTTATAATAATATCAATTTTCCAAAAAAACTTATCCTAATTATATTAGATATGTTTTTTTGGATCAAAATACACCTTATGAAAAAAATTTGATCCTTTTTTATGCACATGGATTAGATTAAGAAATTTATTATATTTAATTTAAAGAAGAGTTAAAAGTGTTAAATTAAAATTTTCATAACTAAACCATTTTAATATATTATTATACATAAGATAAACTAAAATATAAATATTAATTAGATAGGTAAAAATATTTTATACATCATGGTATTTTATTTATAATTTTTAGACATTAAATAATTATATTTATTTATGACACAATGATGATGAAACAATTACCTTATTATTGAAAGATTAAAATAATTGAAATTATATATATATCCAAATACATGAAAATTGAGACTTTTTATTACATCAAAAAAATATTATAGGTTAATATAACATGTTAGGGTAAATTCTATGTATTTTATTGAAGAACTAATATTTTTATCACTTTCAAAAAAACTATGTACTAAATAGTTTCAAACTTGACATAAATGAGTTTTAAAAAATTACTATTTTATATAATTATATAATTGTCCAAAAAATGTAAGGTTAGGAAAAAGGAATTAAATAATTTTTCATATGACATTAATTAACCAATTTGTGTTTTCAACGCATTTTATTTTATATTTATTAACCATATATTGTAAGAATACTAGAAGACAATGTAAGAGTAAAACAATTTAACTAAGGGTAAAATATTAAGTATATGGTTAATATGGTAACCTAAACATATTTAAAACATATTGGTTGATAGTATTTCGACCCATACCCACCTTATCCTAGAAATAAATACATTACGAGCTATTAGAAACCTAAAATGATTTTATAATAAAAAAAATATTTCAATCTTTTCCTAAAGTACCCCACACCCCTCTTATAAAATTGTATATCATATTCTCTTAAAATCACACCCCAATGACATTTTTCTTGGTCATACCTAGATAAAATCTCCTCCCAACTACCCTAACATAATTCTAGTGACCTTATTTCAATCATAAATCCAACCTATTGGGGTTTTTGTTCAAATCAAAAGGAAAAACAGAAGAAGAAGTACTTATTTCATCACCTCTTTCAAAGTTCATTTCTTCTTCGACATGAACTTTATATGTTGCATCCATAATAAAATAATAACTCTAGTACCCTCTATATACTGTGATTTTATTATAATTTTGGAATAACTATATTCATTATTCTATCCATTCTATGAATGAGAAATTTACCATACATGCGTACGTACAACTTACTGTCTCCACGTCGGGGTGTAGTTTGTTATTCAAAAAATCATTAATTGGATTTGTATAATAATGATTATAATTGAATTAAATAATAAATATAACATGTTACCTATTTTTATATATAATTTAAATTCCCATTAAACTCCATTTTTTAATTAACAGAATGATATTGTGACTTGTGCGTACATACAGATTACTGTCTCCATGATGCGATGAGATTCATCTTCAATGATCACCTTTAAAGAATTTTTTTAAAAATATATATATGGACTAGTTATGAGGTATATGAATAGTATTTATAATTTAATTATATATATTTATGTAGATAAATATATGTTTTCGTACTTACTTCCATACTAAACGATATGATAATAGAAACAACGTTCATGTGTACGTACGGACAACCGTCTCAATGAACAGTGTTTCCATGTTATATATCTATCTATTATACAAATTTATATTCTCAATATATATGATATTAAAATCGAGTTTTATATTCTGGAAGTTTTTAAATCATGATCTAGGTGATACGACACAGAATAACAAGTTAAATCATGTACGATAAAGAAAGAGATTATTACCCGAAATGTTACTTTAATAAAGAAATTGTTAGTAAATGGGTAATATAAAGTAAAAAATGAATAAAATATTATATCATAAATATTAATATGGTTCTGGTATAATTTAATAACACACTATGGTCATTATACATGAGGTTAAACATACCCTCGAATAAAGGAAAGTAAAAGGTAAGGGATAATTTCTCAATCTCATTGTCATTCGAGATTGATTATGTGTAAGTATTTACTAAGAAATATTTATTATCCATGTTCATGATTCTTAAAAATTATTTCAAAAGGAATATTTTAAGGCTTTTTAGAAGGGAAGCTTTAGCAGTATCAGCATTTTAAATGTTTTAATGATTAATTTTTCTAAAGCATTTTAATTAATGTCCACATTTAAATATGATTTTAAGACTTTATTTATATGGACATGGTTGTTTTAAAATGTTAATTACTTTAAAAAGATTCAAATTGGTGTGGGAAAATTTGGTTAAAAATAATTTTTAAATTACTTCCTTTAATAATGTGTGACTTTTAATTGATTTCACAAAAAGGGATATTTCACACAATGAGTTTTAGTGGTCATATTAAACTATGTCAATATCCTTTACTGTATATTATGCTTGATTGAAGTTGATTTATTATAATACAATCTTACATATTGTTTGGAATGAGTTATGATATGTATGACTGTGTATGTGATATTTTTATTCCATTCATTGGTTATGGTTAATGTATTCACATTTCATATGCATGTTTTAATATGACTGTTTATGTTATGTTTCAACATTTTCATATGAGGAATGCATTGGAATTAGTAAGTGATGGGAGGGGTCCGCTGTATCCCCTCGATGCATCGGTAGGTCTCATGAAACAAACTTCTGTCTTGGAACAAGGCCTTGAGAAAATTTATTTTAAGGGTCTTAGCACGAGGCCTTTACTTTTCAGTGAAGATGTCCCGCATTAGACATTCAATAATTATGAGATTAATTATTAATGTTACATGTGATTATTCAACTAGTAGAAGATCTATGTGAATACGTAAATGACATTATTTAATTTATCATTGCCATATTATGTTGACGTTTATGTTAAAAGGGATTTTGTTTCAATATTATACCATTACATTAACATTTATGGTTATTTATGATAGCTTCTTCTATATTGTATATCTTTACTGAGAATCTGAGCTCACCCATTTCATATGTTTTATTTTCCCATGATTCAAGAAGTGTAATATGATTGTTATGTAAGGTTATTTTTGGGGAATAATAGAGTTCTTGAAGGATTATTGATTTTTTGTTTTATGTAATGTAATGTTAATATATGTATCTATTTTCCAATGCTGCTAAATTGATCGGTCTTTCGGGAATTGATTCCTTGTAATCATGATAATGTATTTAAATTATGCACCTACTTTAGGCTTCTGGAGTTGGGGTGTAACAGTTAGTATCAGAAAAAATTAATAATAAACATGGAATCTACTTTTTGAAAAAATATGATTAGATAAGATTAACCTAAAATAGAAATTGAGGATTAGTATAGATGAACATACAAAAAATTTGGTAATGTAAATATTATGTGGGTATTCCATGAAATACATCCATGTCTGGATACTACAAGTGTACGTTGTTCTGGCAGTGATATACCTATGAGTGAAAACTCTGACAAGGAGTTTCAATATTGACACAGGGTATCCTGGTACACGATAATGGGCCTTACTGCAAACCTAGTTTGACACTATTGGGGAATATGATTAGGATAATTCACATTTTCCATAAATAAAATATAATGAATTTAAGAGTAAATACTTCCCCAAAGAAATCATTTTAATAATTATGATGCAAAATGTGTGAAAAAAAAAACTAAGCTTGAGAATTTTCTAGTTTTTGGATTATAAATTATGATATGATCTAACCTGCAATATTTTATCATTTAGAAATTGTTCCTAGTATACGGAATGAGATCTCCAACAATAAGTATGATCCAATGAGTAATAAGGATCATATCGTTCATGGTCTTAAGACAACATTTAAAGTGTATTAGTGTCCCACATATTCTCATCATATGAATAAATAGTATCATGTGTTCATAAGATAAGTAATGAATTCTATAAGTCTTATCTATTCGAAGGGAAGAAATTGAATAAGAGGATGACAGTGGAAAATATGGATAAAGGGAATAAAGGAAGGAATGTTTTCCCACATGTGATAATCGTGGAAAGAATTGCCTTCAAAAATTCTTGATGGACTGGGATTTTTTTTATATGTGTGGGGAAATGGGTCATCCTGAAATATTATTAAAATGGAACAATTAAATGACTAATATTTAGTGTTTCAACTACAATGAAATGGGGTAATATGGAAAAAAAATTACCTAAGAGTCAAGGAAATATAGCACCTAATAATCAGATGGATCAATGTCAAGTATAAGTTGTTACTATGGTCGACATGGAATAATTAATGTATTTGTGTTTCTATATTGAATAATTATTTCAATTGCGATTTTTTTCAATTATGTGTTGGATATATGAATTATAGAAATAAATACAGTCTTTACTGTAGTACTATTTATTTAAGGATTTACGATTTTTTGGAACCATGAAAAGTGACTCAATAGTAGGTTAAACTTGTTGGAAAATATATGGTTGAGAGAAAGATAAACATTAAAATAGTTTTTAGGTTGAGGTAATTATTTTTAGAATAAGAGATAATTCAGTTGGATAAATTATTTTTTATATTATTGACTACCTTGGAATAAATTATTGGTTTTTTTCTTCCATCATTGTTGGAGATTTCAATTTTTTTGGATTTAAGGAGTATATCTAGTATTCTATGTTATACAAATGAAATAAGGAACTACATACCTATTCAAATATGATTTTCTGGTAATTTAGTTTATTACCATGCCTTATGAGAATACATGATCAAGGTATTTATATGTATGTTATGTGACCTTCCTTATTAATTTTTTAGTTTGAGTTTGGATAGAAGTATTTTGGATAATTGTAAAGTATAGAATGGATTAATTTGTACATTGGATACTATTTTTTAAGGTTAAACCACTTCTTAAGATTATTTTTTGATTTCTATAAAAAGTATATCCCGGAGATCGGGTGACAACACGTCACGTCCGGCGAGGCCTTGAGACATGAACCCACAATCGAAGCAAGGCAATGGTGAATCACCTACCACTATCTTACATGACGTTCTTGTTTTTATAATGTTGTTTTTTAAAATGTTATGGTAGATGAATTATAAATTCATTTATAAACCTTTTACGTTTAGGCATAATAGAATATTTTTTAGTACTATTTTCTTTTGGATATAAATATGAGATTGTGGTAGAAATTAGTTAGAGGATGTAAATCTACATGTCAAGTATGATTTTATTTAGTCAATGAAGAAATTTATTCTTAATCATTATAGAAAGGATCTCAAAACCAAAAATGTGTTATCCTAATACCTTATTTTATGTTGAGTTGATGATATTTTAAATCATCATAGTTTTATGGATTTGAGGCCTTCAATTTTCCATTTATTGTTCACTTGTTTGTGATTGATGACCTCAATAACTTCCTTTCGATAATTACGTTTTCCCTCTAATTATGTGTCTATAATTGCAACCAATGTTCTCTTATTTGAAACCCTAATTTGGTGTTGAATTTTTCATTTCTGTTTCCCTCTTATTGAGACAAAATTTTAGTAACCCTATTTCCGATGTGAGTTTCCACGAGGTATTTTCTATTTTCAACATTTAATTTTAGAAAACAATTTCAAATTTCATGGACATAATTTATTGAATGAGGGGATAATGTAACACCCCAGGATTAAATAGTATGATATCTCTTTAAAATAATCCAATAACAAATTACACACGCAACACCAAGTTTGAGCGCACCATGACATACCAAAATAGATGTTCAAAAATATGTTTTGAATAGTATTAACTGAATTTTGACTTTTATATACTCCATATATTTTTAACATCCATATTGAGTTTTTCTACGAAATAATATAAGAAAAAATTTACTCTTTTTTGATAAAAGGAGTATTTTTCAAAAAATAAAAATTTACAACCTTTTAATGGAAAATCCTATTTAAATCCAATATTTGACACTTTAATATATTCAATTTGACAAAATAAACTTCTTCATTAGAATATGTATTTAAATAAATTTTTTGGATGATTTTTTGTTGTTTTTTTTGATAACTTTCATAGATTAATGAATAGTCAAAAATACTAAATATTAATTGAAAACATATTTTTTAAATAAAAATAATTTACAGTGTTAAATTATAAATTTCAATGGTTTTTAAGTATAATTATATTATATTTTTATCATTTAATCCAATTTTGGTCATTAGAAATAATATTACATTTAAATTGAACATAAACACATATCAATATTTTGATAGTTTTTACTTCTCAAAAAAACACTTTTTGGTTTTAACAATGGAAATTAATTTTAAATTAATTAATGAAACTTATAAGTTTTTAATTTTGTAAAATAGTAATCATTTTTTAATTTGAAATATCAAATTTAGCTTTGGGTGATTTTTTGGTATTTAATGAAAACGTTCAATTTTTCATGAATTGTGAAAAACACTACGTTGAAGATAAAGACCAAATTTTTTTTAAACAATTATTATTAATTTATCTTATTTTCAAAATAGATATATAATAAATATATTATTACAATTTAATTTAATTTAATCATTTTATAATAATATTAGACATATAAAATATTATTTAGCTTTTTAATGTATTTTACCCACCTTCTAAGAACATTCGAAAAATTGCATAAAACATAATTTTACTACTTCTGTGAATTAAATTTCAAAAATCCAAGAGACAGGGTTGAAATCATTAAATAAAATGTAGTTTAATAGGATGAATATAATTTTTGGGAAATAGTAACTTCAGATTTTTATTTACCATGGTTAAAAGTAAACAGGGTAATTAAAGGTAAAAACTATATTATTATAATATCAAATTACCCCAATAATTTTCCAAATTCTATTGCTTAAGTTTTTTTGACCAAAATGATCCTTAGTACAAAAATATGATTCTTTTTTATCCAATTGTAATAGATTAAGACATTTATTATATTTTATTTTAAGAAGAGTTAAAATTGTTAAATTCAACTTTTATTAAATAAATCATTTTTAATATAGAGTTATATATAAGATAAATTACACTATAAATATTTATTATAAATTTAAAAATATTTACTACATTATGGTATTTTATTTGTAATTTTTAGACCTTATATAATTTATTTTATTTATGAATCAATGATGATGAAGTAATTTCTGTATTAATTAAATATTAAAATTATTGATATTATAAATATAAAAATAAATCTAAATTGAGACATTTGATTCCAAACACGAATTTTATAGGTGAATATTACATATTAAGGTTAATTTGATATATTTTTTAAAAGGAATCATATTTTTATGACTTTTAAAAAAACAAAATAATAAATTTTGTGAAAATTTCCAAAAATTGAGTTTTTAAAACAAATAGTTTGATATTAAATTATACAATAGTCTTAAAAATATATGGTTCATCCAAATAAGATAAAATATGTTTGATATGTCATTAATTATCCACTTTAGGTTCTCTTGGAATTTTATATTACCTTTAGTAACCATGTAGTGTAAGCATATAAGAAGACATGGTTAGAGTTAAACTATTTAACAAAGGGTTAAATCTAAATGATAAGGTTAAATGGTGACATAAAATTTTCTAAAACCTATTATTTGAGAGTATTTAGACCCATCCCTACCTTATCCATTAAATAAATTTATTTTGTGATATTATAAACCAATAAATTTTTTATAATAAAATAATATTTTTTCATTTTCCAAAAGTGGCCCTCACCTCTCTTTTAAAAGGGTACTTCCCATTCTCTTAAATTCACACCTCCAAAGGAATTTTACTCGGTCAAACCCAGTTCAAATATCCTCCCCACTACCATAAAATATAATTATAGTCATTAAATTGATCATAAATTCAACATAAGTATCCCTTTTGTTCAAATTAGAAGGTAGCACCCGAAGAAGAGGTAATTATGTCATCACCTCTTTCAAAGTTATTTTCTTCTTCCACTTCCTCTTTTTTTTTGTTTTCATACCATAATAATATCTACATAAACTTTTACATACTGTGATATTGTTATATATATGGTACAACTATATTCATTATTCAATCCAACAATGAAAGAAAAAGTCGCCATAGAATGATATTGTAGCCCGTGTGTACGTACAGCTTACCATCTCCAAGGCGTGATTAGATTCATCATCAATGATAAACCCTCAAAATATTTTATAAAAATATTTATATTGAATAATCATGATTTATATTAATAATATTTATAAAATAATAATATATATTTATATAGATAAATATATTTTGTTTACATACTTCCATACTATATAATAAGAAAACGAAAACTACATTCATCCGTACGTACGAACTACCGTCTCAGTGAATGGTGCTTCCATTGCATATATCAATATATTTTACATTTTAATATTCTGAATATATATGATATATAAATCATGTTTTATGTTATGTAATTCTTAAAATCATGATCTAAGTGATACGATCGACAATATCATGTCAAAACACTGACGATAGAGAAACTGATTATTACCCAAAATGTCACTTTACCATGGAAATTATTATTATATGGGTAGTATAATGTAATTAATGAATCATATATGATGTTGTAAATATTAATATGGTTAGGTTATAATTTAATAACAAACGATGGACATTATACAAGAGCTTAAACATACCTTCTTCTAAAATAAATTACAAGGTAATGGTTAATTCCTCAATCTCATTATCATCCGAGATTGTTGATGTGTATGTATTTACTAGGAAATATTTATCATCAAGGACCATGTTTCATAAAAATGTTCTCAAAATGATTATTTTATGGTTTTGTGGAAGTAAATCTTTAGTAAGATCTGCATTTTAAATGTGGTAATGATTTATTTTTCTAAATCATTTTAATTAATGTGGATGTTTTAAAAACAATTTTAATGATTTATTTATATAAGAGTGAATGTTTTTAAATGTTAATTCCTTTCAAATAATTCAAAGTGGAATGAAAATATTTTATTAAAATAACTCTTTTAAATTACTTCCTTTATAAATGTGTGACTTATAAATGATTTCACAAAAAATGATATTTCTCTCAAAGAGTTTTACTGATCATTTTCAACTATGTCAACATCTGTTACAAGATATTATTCATGATTGAGTTTTATTTATTATAATGAAATATTCCATATACTATTGAATGAGTTATGATAATTATGATTGTGGATGTGATATTTCTTATAAAATTCATGGTTTATGGTTAAATTATTGACAATTTTATGCTAGTTTTAATAATAATGTTTATGTTATGTTTCAACATTTTCATATTAGGAATGCACGAGACATTGTAAAGGATGGGTAAGGCCCACTGGAGCCCCTCGATGCATGGTTAGGTCCCATTAGAGAAAATAGTGTCTTGGCACAATTCCTTGACAAAATTTATATTTAGGGTCTTGGTACGAGGCCTTGACTTTGTGGTTAAGATGTCTGACATTATTCATTCCATGATTATGAGATTAGTCTTTAATGTAACATGTGATTATTCGACTAGTAGAATATCATTGTGAATATGTAAATGGAATTATTTGAATTATCATTGACATATTATGATGAATTATATGTTTAAATGTATTTTGTGTTAATTTTATACGTTTCCAGAGAAGTTGATGATTATTTATGATAGCTTCCGCTATATTTTTTTTCCATACTAAACATATGTGCTCACCCCTTTCTTATTTTTTATTTACCGAGGATGTCATGATGTGTATTATGATTGATATTATGGGTTATGTTAGGAAAATAATGTAGTTATCAGATGATTATTGATGCAGTGTTTTATGTTATGTAATTTTCATATATGTAATCTATTTTCCAAACCTGTAAATTGGTCACTCCTTCGGAACTTGATTCCTTGTAATCATGCCAATGTATTAAAATAATGCATCGGATCAGGGATTCTGGGGTCGGGGAATTATAGAATGGAATGATTATAATACTTATGGTGAAATTTTTTGGGGTTTATGATGCTGGAGTGAAGAGGATACCCCATACCATGATGTTGGCACATGGGGGGGGGAGTACAATATAAGGGTGGCTATTACCTTTGGTGGACTACTTCAGCAACGTTAGTGGGTGGTTGAGGGCTTAATGATGTGGGTGTTATAGAAAGGGGTGGTTTTTAATTCCCCAATGTATATATATATATATATAAGATCGGGGCCTCACCAAATCATCCCTTGGGAGGTATGGACTTGGTTGTGCCCATGGTTATGGCGTGTGGGTGTGTGTGTGTGTTTAATTTTAATTATACACTTGAACACCTAATATTTATACAAAAAATATAATAGTAAATATTCAGGTTTCTTTGGGGACATATTCAATAATTATATTATTTCATATAATATATTCAATATGTCACACAATATTCATCTCACATAGAACACTTCTTAAAAATAATCTTCATAAAAATATTCCCCATAACATGAGAGAAGGAAACTATAGAAAGTCTAATATCATATTATATGTAAAGGTAAACATGAGAGATATTAATCAAAGATTATAAGTGTCCATTAGATAATTTTAATGGTTTGATAACATAATAGTAAATTATGAAATTCAAAAAGAAATCATTCAAAGATCATCTAGCATTAATCATAGAATATGGTGTTATTAAAAAAATTCAAAAGAGTGGTGAATCATCAATAATCATCCCCTTTCCATGAGAATATATCATAATCATAAGACATAATTTTGTGGCATACAATATGTATATAAAATAATTTATCTATTCTTGATTCCCTTCCAAGACTGTTATATTGCAAAATCCATAAAGTTGATTCAGTTCACTCCCCATTCCCTAATTTCCTTAGTAAAGGTTCTGTCCTATGTTTATAATAGTGGAGAATATCTCTTAGTTGACTTTTTTTACTCCCCATTATATTATATATTATCACATGAAATATCATTCTTTACCCAATCCATTAATGAGTTATATAATTATATATCCACATTTTACAAAATTGAAATAGTATATATATGTATTACATAAGGTTGTAAAATAATAATAATTTCATCATATCTTATCTCATATAATAGATAAATGTTCGATATACATTTTATCAATTATTTATTTCTTAAACTGAAGAATTGAAATGGGTTTCATAAATATTTCATCATAACATAATTTACCCATCGTAATGAAATGACTATCATAGAATCATCAATAAATAATCATCATGATAATCCACCTTTTGAATGAAATTGGTGGTATTATAATACATTATCCCCAGGGAAGAGTAAAAGTCATTAATTTTTTTTAATAGATGAAATTTATTTTTATAAAATCATCCGGTTATTTCATTGAATATAGGGAAATAACATTTTTCAGAATCAATAAAAACTACAGTTTCACATAATATTGAGGCAAATATTTTAATTGAATGTAACCGTTGAAACATGTAATGTAAACATAAATTAAATGAATTGTCATGATAGAGGGAAACGGTTTGAATTCATTATACCATAAAAGAAAATATTCTTATCACACATTAAAAAATAGTAAACCGTATATCAAATGTAAACCATTTGAAAAGATTCCTTTTAAGAATTTTTAAATAAAATAAAAGGAAATAAAAAATTACATTCTCAAAAATGTAAATATAATTTAAAACAGTCATAAGACTTGTCTAAGAACATTAATATGGATAAAAGCATTTCTCATCCAAACATGATATAAGGTGATCTTTTATTATAAACATTTTATTGATCAAATTAAGTACCACAGAAAAGGAAATGTTACTAATACATGATTATTTCATTAATAAAATGAATAAAATAAAATATATGACATTTAAGTGATAAATGTCATAAAAGTTCCCTCAAATAATATTTAATCATAAAAAATATTGATTTTTTTATTTAGAACCTTACATCAAAGCCCATCTTGCCTCTAATTCATTAAAAACTCCTTTAAAAATATATATATTTATTATAAATATACTCCATAACCATATTAATATAAAAAAACTAAGTATCATTGATTTATAATTAAAAATTGTCCATTAACAAATAAAATATCTTTGAAATGAAAATTTTGGTGAAGACCACTCTATTTTCCATTAATGTTTTTCTTCAATTGTTCTGTTCCCCAGACCTTGTGATAGTTTAATAATTTTTATAATATTTTCTATGAAAAAATTACAATAATTTTTAATTGTATACATTATTATACCCTTTATATAAAATTTTAATACAAAGTAATTACCTCACTTCATGGTGGAGGCAATCCATATGTAAGCATTGGTGATGTTCTCACATTTGGATGGATGGGAAAAAAGGTAAATAAGTTATCACCACTCTAAAGTAATAAATATATCATAAACATTATATATATATATATTCATTAAATTCATTCTTATAACAATCCACATTAATAGGAAATTATAAACTAATCACATCACTTCATGGATGTGGTAGTCCACATGTATGCACAAGCGACATTATTATATTCCAAAAAATGTGAACGATATTTAAAATGGCTATACCATTAACATAAAAACATAAAAATACTGAAAATATAAAAATTCATTCATTTTTTAAGGTTATATAACATTTTTAGGTGTTATAATAGAAACTAAATATGAATAAGTGTGAAAAGAAAAAATACATCATCTTCAGTTATCTTCTTTTAAAATGCAGCTTAACAATTTTTTAATGGATCTTCTAAGAATACCAGCCTCTCATGTTCCAATTTAACATTTTCATTATAGTATTTTGGTAGATCTTCATCGATATAAATTGCTATTTTGGAATTTATAAAAGGCGATATGATGTTCTCATTTATAATTGGAGGTAATGGTAAATTTTTAAATAGTAATGTCGTAAAAATATAATAAATTAACATTCGTGTGATGGTTAAAAAAACATAAATTATAATTTATATCAAAATATACTTATGAAATTATATTTAGGAAAAAATATATTATTTTCACCTATATATCTTAAATTTAACTCCCAATGAACCCATTTAACCTTAACTTTATTTATCAATTTTTAACTCGATTACTCTTCAAAATGACCGAAAATGAGTATTGCATCATTAATAAATATAAACAAGTTAATTAAAAATATAGAAATTTTTATATCATATGTGATTTTTATATGTTTTCGAAATTCATTTTAATAATATTTCAAAAAATTCAATGTTGTTTTTAGAAACAGTAATATTCAATCGTATAACTAAATTTATTCCTCTGTAAATTTCCAAGGAAAAAGTATTATATGAATGCTAAAAAAATTATTGGATATATTTTATAAAAAGGCTATTAAAATTATTGATCCATAGTTATTAATTTAATTTCCCATGATAAAAAACATAGTGTGTTTATCAAATAAATTATTTTTAACATCATCTTTTATTACCATCAAATGCTTTTAAATTAAAATAATTCCAATTAATGACCAATCAATTCATCTTCTGCATGCATAAAAATACTTATTAATAATTTAGTTATTCATATTAAAAAAAAATAGTTCAATGGATATGAAATAATAATCAAATTCAAATAATAAACATTCAATAACATATCTTTGTTTTTTTGAGCTTGATGTTGCGTGTAAAGAAACATAACAAAAACCCAAAAATTATTTAAATATATATAATTCATGTAATATTATGGTGTTTAAAATTATAATAAAAAATATCTAAATAAAATCATAAGGTATACATTTATTTCATTTAAGTAACTAGGTAATCTTCTTCTTTCCCCAAAAAACATTGCAAGGCCACACTAGAGTACCATCAAAACCAATCTCCATGACGATCTGCCACTAACCCAAAAATACATTCATAGTCTCTATTGGCCTGAGAAAATAACATTGGAATGATGAAATTACTATCGCTTATGATTACACCCACAAATTATTACCAAAAAAAGAGTACAATATGAAACATCCTTATAAAAATAAATTAATATATACATCTTAGGGTATAAATAGAAACTATAAAACCAAAAACCAAACATAACAACTAAACTCCATCTCTTTGTCTTCCATGGCCAGCCACCATGTCCTAAGTCACCCACCATTGGAAACCCTCTCATGAACCCAGAAAATGAATATGAGAGCACGAGAACCTGATATACTATCCATAAGGCTTCAAATAATAGAGATATAATGTTGGGATTTACATTTAGAACCCATTAGGACTCCACAAAAGATTCTATGCTGTTAATTAATAAGGAAATTCAAATATTCTAAAAGTGGAATGTAATAAATAGAGTATAATTATTTGTTTTAAAATAGAAGTTTTAATATTTCATAATTATTCCTCAATCCAAACTAGAAAAACATTCCATTTATCCATTTAAATAGTAAATTTATTTATGAAAATATTTGGAAAAAAAGTCGCAAGGTAAAGTTATATAATCAATAATAGATGAGAATAAGAAACATGATATAAATATATGAATATTATTCAATAAAATATATTCAATTGCATAATATAAAGAAATAAATAAATCATTAGTAGTAATCAATGATGTCTAAAAATTGAATTTTGATGTAGTGACAATGAACGTAGTAATTGAACAATTGACATGTATACGAGCATCATGGATGAAACCCATGAATGAAAGGTTGTCCAAACAATAAATTACAATCAAAAAATAATCATGAATAATTATCTACCATTCATCTGGTCTCATGGGATTCAATAAAACCATTTCTATGCACACCCACTTTCCAAGATACATGTCCATATACTAAAATTTTCACATTCTCTACATTTCCACTATACAATGTGTTAGTCCTCTAATGATGCATATATATTTTTCATCATGTCTCTTATCTATGTTTCCAACACTAGTTAAAAGATGTGAGTATGATATTCGTGTTAGGAGGATTGTAACATGGATCCTTATCAATATCAATAATTAGCTCATTCCCCCAAATCCCATCTCAATCTCATCCCAATGTTCCCTTGAAGTATTTAATCCCTTTTTCAAAACCCATCAGATGGATGTTAAAGAATCAAACAAAATACATTAATGAATTATCATAAGAGAGGGTCACCATAAGTTTCTAACTTAGAAGTTAGAAAACATCAATTCAATTTAAAACCTCTTATAAATTTCTACATTCAAAAGGGTCATCATACCTCATTACTTATACAGATAATCATCATAACACAAAATATTACTTTTAAATCAACATTTAAGGGAAAACCCTTTGGAATTAAATGTTTTTCTAAAATTAAAAAAAGAATTTAATACATTTCCAAACAAGAGTTTACACCATCATTCCATGAGATTAAATAACTTATTTCAAATAAACAACGAAGATCCACGTCAAAACAACTATAAAATAAATCATAGGGTTCTCTCAAACATTTCAAAAATTCAGCCATTTATAAATATATGGAAATCATAAAATATTATACCTCATTTCAAAAAAGTAAATTTATTTTAATTTATAAATAATAACCAGGCCCGACCCTTCCCTTTCAATAAGGTAACAATGAAATAAACCTTGAATGGGATTTAAAATCAATATCGAAATCATGAATTTATAAAACCAATAGAAGATACTCATTCCATGATTAATTTATAGAAATTTTGATCGAATATGATTTCATAAGACAATTCAAGATCAATGATTATCGAACATGTGTTGGAAGGAGGAATATATCAATAAATTATAAATAATTAATTAATTAAAAAAGGAAAATTACAGAAACACTTAAATAGAAAATATGAAATCAATCCACATTTTATCTAAGATTCTTCAACATCAATGGAGATAACCATGTGTAGGAATAGAGATCTGGATTTATGTGATAATATTTCTAGAATAAAATCATATCTTTCATTAGATCATGAATCCAATAAGAGATGAGGTTGGGAGATCCAAAACACCGCAAGAGGAATCCCAAAATCCAAAGGATTTGATTATGTTTGAGTGGGACATGTCTGAGGATAATTAGGGGGTTTGTGATTTAAAATACCTTTTTCGAGGCAATAATTACCTTTCACATAGATTATTAGGTTAAATTGCAAGGAAAGTCTTAATGGTGGACTGATCTATGCACCCCAAATAGATCCAATTGAAGTGTTTCATTGTTATTTTACTCGTGCACAAATCATGTGGCTCCATTGGACCAAGTGGCACATTTTTATGTCATGGTTAATCTTATAGTGCACCCATCATTCTACCCAACCTGGGATAATGTAAAATGTTGTATAGTTTTTCTGCATGGTTTTTAAAACTATAAACCACCCATGTACAAGTCTTGAAAACATAAAAAAACTCTAAAATAACATAAACAACCAGAAAACCTATCCAATCATATGATACTCAATCTAACGGGTAAAAAAATAAAATTATGTAACAGAATTTTAAACCCTCCTATCATTGGACATTCATTCCATAGAAAACATCAATACCTAAATATTGAGAATCATAAAATAAGTAGAACTCCATTACCCATATTCTGAGGTTGATGGTCTATATTTCAGAATAGAAACTCTCCCAAATCCTATCAACACACACATAACACCAATAGCAATGCACTAATATCATTACATGTCTCCACAAAACTGAATAACTGGAGACATAGCATATTTATCTCTTCTATTTTAATATTCATCGAAATTTTGTAACATTATAAAAGAACATCCCTTCAAACCAAATAAGTGAATTAAAACACTTTTCAAGGAGAACATCTAAGGGTTGACTCCAAAACCCACAATAGACCGGAATATCCAATAAACTCATAATTTCCATAAAAACAACACTCCTATTGTCATTCTATGTTCACACCTCTAAAAAAAGGCAAAGTGATGAAAAATATTTCTACCCTTGGTAAGTAGACTAATATAACCATGAATTTTCATCAGTAAACCCAACCCCTAGATGATCTCATCAAACCACACTATAACACCTTTGGATGTATGGTCCATCAAGGAATCATATCATCCTAGCTACCTAACATCCTTCCAAAGATCTATCTAATTACAACCGAATTTTTTATAAACATCGTGGTTATGGACTAGTAAGAAACTATAATCTCATAAGGGAGATCATTAAAAATATCAATATTGAGATCAATAACTCAAGGTAAATCAAGACAATTCCTAGGAAAAATTTAAAGAATCCAAATTTGTTTGAAATTTAGGAAAATATTTCATGTGTGAATATACAAAAAGCCTAAACATTGAGATCTCAAGATAAGGAAACCATTATCACATCAACAATCCAAAAAATACCGAAACCAAAAAATAAAATATATTGTTCACAATGATTCAAAAATAAATGATTTTTCAAATAGATATGACATAATAAATAAAAACTCAATCTGTTTCCACTCGATCATCAGATACAAAATTTTTTATCAATATCAACCACATTTGGAAACCTATAACTCATCCAACCGATGAATAGTATCACTTAGATGTCTAAGGATAGATCACTATTATAATAAATCATATTCTTCCTTGTATTCTTGATTTGATGATCCCTGAATAAACCGTTCCTTTGGATTATGGAACTTATAAAACCTCTTAATGTGACCCACATGACCACACCATCCAAAAACATTCTAATACTTCAAAAAAAACCTCAGAAAAAGATTAAGAGTTAAAAAATAAGAATACATTGGTGTACACACCTTTTTTCAAGGATACATTCCTTAATTAATCATGAACTGGGAATTATTCCCTTCATGTCATTTAACTAGCTCTGATTCACCTAAAAAACTCTATTGAGAGTCTCCAAATAAGAAATTATCGAATCAATATGAATGGTTTTTAAAATTCATGGGTGGATACATTTTCAATAATATAAAGCCTTTTATGGTTCATTATAAACAAGATAAATTAACAAACATAACAAACATGTCAATTTCACAGTATACTCCCCAATTGATATGTCATCTCGACCGAAACCGATGAATTTAGTAGCCTTATTTATCTTCACCTCCTCTGAATACTTATACTAATTGTATAAATACTTAACGAACACACAAAAAATACATTGATAATGTTGAGAGGTAGTGAAAACATCCCGCCAAACCAGCTCATGTCCCTCAAAAAAGGAATTGATATAGTAGACGTTTAGGGAATAAGAAATATTGAGAGTATCAAAGACCCCATAAAATTATTCAATACACATTACTGACGTAATAGAATCTTGTTCTCCTTTATATTAAAGTGAATGATAATCAATAAATTCAAGAAAACATTTTAAAGGTTGGTTAGTCTCTCGATCTAACACTCGATATAGAGTTTGGGTATGGTTTTAAATAAGATATTATTTTTATGGAATGTATGAAGGATCACTCAACAAAATAGACCATTGAATGGACACTCTATCATTCCTATAAAACTTATTGGGTGTGCATTTCTATTTTTTATCAATCAAAAGATCCTAAAAATCATTCATAACAGAAAGCCTGAAACATATTATAAGAAAATCAAAATCTTAAAAAAACTAAAAATCACTTTATCAAAGAATAATTGATTTCGAAACACCCATGATTCCACCATTAATAAATATTATTCCTCTCAAAATACGAAATATTGATAAAAATCCACCACTACTTTCATAACTTGTATACCAGTTCAGGAAAATTCGTACATGTTATCAAAAAAATTGATTCCATTTTTGAATTATTAAAAACATTCAACTATATCCCCGTATACAAAAGAATTTATACAAAAAAATATTCTTTATAACCTCAAACAAGATTCATTGAAAATTAATTATCTTTTACTAAAAGTTTTATTAGAACACAACATTTGGTAAGTGGAATCACATTTCAAATCATTGAATAAAAACATGAATTAATTTACAATATGGTTTTAGAAAGGGATTAAAAATTTTACAAGTTATTACTTGTTAAATAACCTCATAAGATATAGAAACAAACCACAACCATAACCGTTCCTACTATCCGAACACAAGTGAAATCATTTAGGAAGGAATGAAATAGGGTTCCATAATTTTCATAGAGATGCACTATTCAATAAGTGGATACATGGGATAGTAAAAAAACACACAACTAAACCAATATAATTCATGGATTTACATCCATATATGCCACATATATTCCTCATATTTTACGAGACCATCAAGGAATAGTGCTTCTATGGTCTTATTTCCATTTTGAAACAAAACTCATAAGATATTCACAAAATTAAATAAAATATCATCAAGAATCTCAATTAAAATTTTCATTAGGAAACCAATAAAAAAAGACGCATGTATTAACATCCTTGAAATCTCATTTTTGTCATGATAATGCATTGATCACATAAACTATTCACTAACTTTCTATTGTGTCTTGAAACATCCTTAATCTCTTTTCTTCGATGACTCATTCCCAAAAAAATACCTTTTTTCAAGGATATGTTCCTTCATTCATGGAATATCCTCATATTATTCCATTTGTGATTAACCTTCCCATGGTACCAAAAAATCCACAATTTTATATTATTGTCCCTTAAACTAAAGAGTGTTTCAAATCTCCATGATCCAGTAACAATCACATGGGAATCATGAGATAACTATTTTGAATAATTATAGCCAAAAAATATTATAATAAACATAGTGAAATGTGAAAATAATAATCATATAAATAAATCAGGACATACATCTCTGGGTATAATGAGATTATAAAAGACATAAAGTGGAACTTAACATATAAATTCTATATCCTGGTGGTCCATGAGAACACACCATGGGCAGAGTCACCCTCCCTTGGTCACCCTATCATGAACCCACAATTTAAGAAGATAACATGAAAACATTTTAAAAGATTATACTGGAAACAAAAAAAATATTATATTAAGGGAGTGACCTATAGATCATAATAGGACTCCACCTATTATTATATATAGTTACATAATATAGAAAATCAAATATGCTAAAAAGGGAATAAAATATAGTATGATTCTTAGTTTAAAATTATTTTTTAAAATATTTCAAAATCATTTATCAACCCATTTTATTAAAAAATTCCATTTCACAATTAATATATGTTTGAAAAATTATTAGAAAAAAATTATAAGATAAATTTAGATAATAAATAAATTTTGGGAATATGCACCAGATAAAAAAATTTGAACAAGATTCAAAACAATATAGACTAGGTGCATAATAATAATAATTAATAAATCAATAAAGAGTTGTAATAAATCATGAAAGGAATCTCTAGTGAAAATTAGCGATAATGAATGTATTCACGTATCAACGTTCATGTATATAGATTTCAACAAATCAAAATTGTTTTGATAGTGAGTTCAATATAGACCGCCTAATAAAAACAATTTCATGGATATTCATTGGGATTAAATCTAGTATCACAGGTCTCATGAAAACAGGTTCTATGAAAACCTACTTTCTTGAATGCACATGTTTATCCCGGAACATTCCTTTTCTCTACAGATCTACTAGATGAGGTGTGAGTCATGTGATGAACCATATATTTCAGTCATATAATCTAACTATCATTATTACCAAGACTAGCCAAAATATGTGAATGAGAAAATCAAGTAAACTGGATCATAATAAGGGTCCTTATCAAAATCAATCATTGTCTCATTCCATCAAATCAAAACTCATCCTATCCGTAAAACTCCCCCAAAGTATATAATACCTTTTTCAGCACCCATCATGGGGATGTAGTAAAATCAAGAAAGTTATATTAGGGGATTATCAAAAGAGTGGTCATCATAAATTTCCAATTTTCCTTAAAGAATAATCAATTAAATTCAAGAACATTTATACAATTCTATATTAAAAAGGGTAATAATACCAACTTCATTTAACAATTGATCATAATAATGAAAAAATACCATTTGAAATGATAATTGTTTTTAAAGTAACAAAAATAAATTTAATGGAAGTTTTTCAATTTAAAAATCATTGAACACATTTAAAAACATTGGTTTATTCCCTTATTCTTTGAAAATAAATCACTTATTTCAAATAATCTTGGAACACCCATTTAAAAAAAAGTTTAAAATAATTTAATGAGGGTTCTTAGACATTTCAAAAATTTATTAATTTAAACCATTATAATAGGAATCAAATATTTTAAACCATTTCAAAAATGTTAAGGAATTTAATTCTAGAATTAAAATTAGTCCTAATCCCTCAAATTAAATTATGTAACAATGAATAACTACTTTTACTGGAATTAAAATCAATATAGGGTCCATTAATTTACCAAAAAATTAGAAATAATACATCCCACAATAAATATATTTTAAATAGGATCAGCGAGTATTTCACAGGGAAATTCCAGATAAATGATTATAGAACATTTGTTGGAAGGAGGCACATATCTATATATTCTCATGAAATAAGGAATTACAAAAAATAGAAATCCAAGAAACATAGTCTTGGAAACTCCAATATCCAACCACGACATATCTAAAAATTTATCCTTCTATGGTGACCACTGGATCTTGGACGTGTAACCCATATTGATGAGAGGATTGTCCAGGAAAAGGATCACCATATGTTTGGAACTTAAATTTAATAATAACGGAGTTTGGGGTAACTGAAACTCCTCTAGATTGTGCTCATAATCCCAAAGGTCAGATTCTATTCTAGTGGGAGGTGTTTGGGTAAAATTTTGGGGATTATGATTTTTATAAAAATTTAATGGGGATTAATTATAGTCTGCATAGTTTCTTGGGATAGTTGATATGGTTAGTTCTAACTATGAGCCTAGTTATACTCCCCAAATTATGCCACCGGAAGAGAAGGTTGGGGAAGTTACACTATTTTTTTTAAACATGCACTAACCATGTGACAACATCTGTTTAATATTCAGGCTTTGGTTACATGGTTAATCCACTTTGTTCCCCTACATAGGCTCCTAGAAATGTTTTCATTGTTTTTCTAATTGGTTATTAATCCATGCGCCAACTATGTATAGGTCCATACACCTTCAATAAAAATCCCAAAAAACCCACATACATCCTATGAAGAAATCCAATCAAAGGATAATAAAAATATGGTTCAAACACATAAATTAATTTAATTTAATGATACAAACACTATAAAAACATTCATCACATACAATTTAATTCATTATATTTTTTTGTTAACCATATTAAAAAGTGAAGGATGAATTCAAAATCATTCAAGTGGGAATTTTAGGATTTTTCAAATTAATTTAAAAGAATCAATCACCCCACCCATTTGGATTCATTTTTTTCATCCTAGATTGGGAATCATTAAAGTGGTAAAATATGGTGTCACCTACTTGAACCATTGAGTTATACCCTTTTAATAGATTTCCATCTACCTAATATACGACTTATCACTATGTCCAACAAGATATAAGCATTTGATTATATCAATGGGCCATAATATGATCTAAATAACCCTGTTAATTAATTATAAAACATTTATTATTATATAATATAATTATTTATGAATTAATTTAATTTCACGTCATTGGGGATGACTTTCCATAAATAATTCACATGTTGAAAATTAATGAAATATGTTGTAGACAACATCCATCAATTAAAAATAATTAAACACAAAAAAATAAAAAAAATGAAACCTCAATTAGTTATAGAATTTTTCCAAGTTTTTTAAGATTATATAAATAAATTCATTAATATTCATTCTTATCCAACCATTGGAATTCAACTTCCCCAAGTATCCAATATCATCAAAACAAGAATGACCTTCCATTTAATAATGATTCTACCTTGATATTGTAGATTAATCATTAAATATCTAAAACGTCCATAACTAAATTTTTGGTAATGGAGGAATACAAATATGATAGGTATAAAGATAAAAAAAGACATAAGTCAATACATAAAATTACGTGATATTATTCCCCAAAAAATGGATGAATGCATAGGAATAGAGGAGGATATGAATGCATACATGGTTTCTCTCATTCACACCATATATAATATATAAAATTTTGTTCTATAACCAAATTGGGGTTATAGACACAGTAAACAAATATAGTGTGGGTCAACTAGGTAATAATTGGTGCCCTATCAGGTACCCAATGTCCACCAAGAGGCCTTCTCCCTTTTGGACACCCCTAGGGTACCTGGTACACTATGTATAGTACTATATGATATCTTTATCATTTTGAAGAGTCACATTGACTAAAAATTCTTCCCAGTACTCAACACCATGAACACGTTGGTCTATGCTAAATTACTATAGATATATGGTTATTCTTATTCTAGCACTCATAAACTGAAAAACTCTGTTAAAAACACTAAGCATGTGTGAAAACATGATCTTTTTGAAACTCAAATTTCATGAATTTCATCAATGTTTGGAAAATTAGAATATCCCATTTTTCTAAAATTATATATTCCAAAAAATCTATGATACCATAAACAACAAAAGATATGCATCAGTACAAATTCACTACAATAATTTTTTGTGATTCTTTTGATATGAAATACATAAGGACTGAGAAGGTAGATGATCTCGATAAGAAAAAAGATGATTTACCCAAGTCACTATTTAAATCACACCAAGCCTATTCTCTAGGGTGTGTCTATGAAAATTACAATCGCACCATCTATATTCAATCAATTCCATAATTGTTCTCTAAAATACCTCACCCCGACCATGCACCAATGTCCTTTTATTTTCTAATAAATTTAACCCAATGGGTCCTTATTTACAATATTGTGAAAATGTGGGGAGTCACCTAGGGCTCCCTTCACCATATTATCTAAACATCCTTTAGGTATCCTTTTTTGCTTAAAACATAGGGGAATTATCCAACCAATAAGGTTAATTATGTAACCCGATGGTTTATCCCATGTTAAATTAATATATAAGGCGATCGACCCCTATATGTAAAACTATTAAGGCAGCAGTCACTAAAATAAATCCTTGGAGACCCCTATCCATAAATATAGTGTCACTCCTAGGATTCCCTTTACAAGTTATGAAATTCACATGTCAATGTACACATTTGATGCATTACCCTACTCGCAATGCCCTATACTAGGGATATTTAATACCAATTCACCCAATTAAAAAAGTAACGTGATGCATATCCCTTTTTCCTTTATTCTAAAATATGATGAAGATGACATAAATCACATATCCCTTTATAAGTTATATGTTTTCCAATTTCATAACCCCTTCATTTTGGTGAAACTAAACCAATTCACTAAGCCTTTCTTGAGGGTTAAGATAAAATATTTAACTTATCCTTATACTTAAGTGAATACCCTTTTTATTATTATATAAGGGTATCTTATAAACCCTAATTTCAATAGAAATTTATCCCTTCAACCATGAATTATACCTATTGATCCAACTATTAAGGCCTCGCATCAAAGAAGTAGATCCACAATACTTAGGTCTGAACACTATCACACATACTTTTTATTATTTATTTCATTGATAAAATGAGGAATGGGAATTATAATTATAGATAGAGAGAAAAATTGGGATGTTCACAGTTGTGCATTCCCTTGATAAAAAGATTCTATATTACGATTAAACAAACCGGTGTCTCCATGAATGACATGCACATCCTAGTTTCTTATTAAAATATATTATACATGATCCAATAGAATTTCTATTTTGTGTATTCCCTATCCATTTTCATTTTTATCATTTCACAATATTGAATCATAAATTATCTATCAACACCCACATATGAGAATCATAAGTTCACATGGGGACCTTGATCGTTCATTCCCAATTCCTTAACAATATCTACTATATCCCAAGTGTATGATCCAACCTTTTCCATGAGGGGACATATACCCCCTGATTCAACTTATCCTTACCAATCTTGTTTCCCATGTAAATTATGTGGACACTAATATATTGTTATCCCCTATAGCTGTAGGCCAAAATAAACCATTCTACTAGTAATGATCATATCCCAATAATCAGATATGAATAGATATAGTGGTATCCTAATTTTTTATACCTACTGAATAAGTTATTATTATATCATTAATTGAATAATCATCATAGTTACATTATTTAACGCTATAAGAAAATTTCCATGATGCCTGAAATTAAACTACAATATATGATTCTATCACCTGACCTTTTTAAGATTAACTAGATCTATTTTGAAATTGATACGTTTAGGAAAGGAAAATAGTACTCCTCTGTATGGTTCAAACCCAATATCTAAAATCATATTCCCATTGGTAAATAATCCTCTGGGAACACTACATTTAAATATTATTTTCATGGTTCCATACTCTTTATGAAATCACTTATGTCCTTTTTCAATATTCCATATTACCCAAGAGCGTAAAACTCAATTACCATTAGCTGATATTCCCTATTAAAAACCTTATACATTCATGTGATCCAGGTTCTTTATAAACCCATATATATATATATATATCCCCATAACATAAAAAATAACCAAAATCATTATATAATGGTTCATATTCCCAGTAAGCTCAGATGACCTCCCACTATGTCTATATTCCCAAGGAACCATCCTCATTAGTGCATGTTGCTGATGATTCCATATCCTGATCTGTGTTTCATATCCCCACCATCCAAAACATTAATGTATCTCATGGGTTTATATTCTTAGTGAATATAACACACCATCATTGGTTGATAATCCCTTTTAGTTCAACCCAAAGTTGCCACTCATGCCAATATCCCACCACATCCCATTCCAAAAATTCATCACATAATAATCTATTCTATATGAATTTGTGGTTCATGGAAAAGGTACCTTTCTTAAAACAATAAAACGTACAATTTATCCAGTTAAATATAACTAAAATACTTGGGTTCTATTTCATTTCATGAGGGTATATAGGATCCCATATCATGGGCATGATCCTTACACCATATATATAAGTTCACATAAACACATGATTTTAATTAAATCAATACCATAGGGTTAATTGGTCCCACCCTAGGATTTGGGAAGGATTCATGGATGTTCATTAAATCTAAAATACAGACCAGTAGTATGAAATAATTCTCCCCAAAATGGTATCAATGAGACTGAACTGAAATACTTTTGGAAAATGTGCATTTTAGGATGTCACTAGTAAAGTTCTAGTGATATCTTGTCTTTGAAATGTTGGTATCCAGTGACTAAAGACATATTTGTCTTATAAACAATTGTGTTTTCATCATAAACAAAATGGCAAGTCTTAAATTTAACCATTATCTATAAAATTAATCTATAAATCATGTTAATATGTTTTCTACTACACTAAATGGTTTCTCTTTTTGGTTTTTAGATCTCCCTTCAAGACCGCAAAATCAAATACATAACTACATTTGTTCTAAAAATAGAATCTTTTAGCTCATCATAATTACAATATATGTATTCAGATTGAGTGGGAACCCATTTTAGTGTATCTCATGTTATTCTTTAATGGCTATGGATCTTGATGCATGTTGTGACCATAATGAAAAAAATGATCCAATGACTATTAATGATGGTTTCACCCACTCATTTCCATTAACATCAATTAAATAATGCAATAATCCATGTGTATAAAATGAATGGTATTTGAACATCAATATTGGGTACACATCAGAGTTTTTATGAAATGTATATTATTAGTATATCCTCTAATGATGGTGTTTAAAGAACTGTGTGGAGCCTATTTCCACCTCCAAACACATTGGGATACTCTCATAGTATAAAAACAATGTGTAACTACCTTATCATAGGTAGAAATATCATGAGGTCGATCAAAACCTCACTCTGGATCATGATCCTTCTTCGAGGGCTCATTTCGTTAGATGTCCCACAAATAAATTCCTTATATCCTTAGATACTCATGATCAAGATTAAGATTTTTCTTAGGACACTTCGACCTGAGATTCTCAAGCCTTGGTGAATTTATGTAAATTCTACCAAGGGAGAAAAACATAACAACACTAGG